>LR990879.1:2842679-3471173 GCA_905163395.2 Endotricha flammealis | reverse complement strand
GTATAGACGTGTGGCTACGCTACAGAATACTCACAATTACCATACCTACTTACCTATTACCATATCATACCTCAATATCCAAAACCAACCAAGATTACCTTAGCAGTTCTAATAATATGATAAAAAGTTCTTATTAGAACTGGTAAGGTAATCTTGGTTGGTTTTGGATATTGAGGTATGATATGGTAATAGGTAAGTAGGTATGGTAATTGTGAGTATTCTGTAGCGTAGCCACAGACGCTTGCAATACCCTAGGTATCACTCACGCGTTGCCAACCCTCCCAATCCAGCCAAGTGAAGCCTGGAGACCTTACTCACCGTAAGAACACAACATGGCCGAGACCAATGCTATTTGGCTACGATCTTCTGTAAGGTGGAGGTCCTTGCCCAGACGGGCTGCTCCGATTTGAGCGGATGATCCGCTGTGCCCTACCTCTCTTACATGTCGTTACATTACAGTCTGTACCCGGCATTATTTATGCAAATGTGTTATAATAATCATATTTTGTTACTAAATAAATAACTTACAAATAAAAATTGTCAGGAAAAGAAACACAACATTTCTTAGTGCCATTCTCCGTAACACGCTTAAAGTTATTAAAAATAATTAAGCTATTAACTTTTAATGCTTAATTGGTCATCACAAATTAAGTTCGTTAATTGGACATTAACTGAAATAAGTAATTTTTATTGTACCATTGATATGAGATAAGAAAATAATAGGATCATTATATCAGAATAGAAAAACATGTGTTTGTCGAAACTATATAAATAAATATATAGGGACAAATCACACAGATTGAGTTAGCCCCAAAGTAAGTTCGAAACTTGTGTTATGGGATACTAACTCAACGATACTATATTTTATAACAAATAAATATATAGATAAACATCCAAGACCCGAGGCCAATCAGAAAAAGTTCGTTTTTCATCATGACCCGACCGGGATTCGAACCCGGGACCTCTTGGGTGGCGATCTGGCGTAGTAACCATTACGCCACGGAGGTCGTCTGAAACTGTAGCACACAATAACAAATACAAATTACAATAATGCTGTGCTGTCTGAAATATTCATGTCTGCCGCCGTAATACAAAATGGCCACAGCTCAGCAGATAGTTTTACTCAGAAATCTCAGAATAGCAAAACGCTGATAAATTCTGCTATGACCAAACCACTGAGAGGCAGAGACTCACACCCCGTCCACAATTCTGCTATGACCAAACGCCGAGAGGCAAAGACTCACACCCCGTCACACACAACCAATTTTTGGGCTAATTTGATCTATTGCCCTGTTCTTGGTGATATCTAAAGAAAAGGACAGGTATACAAATTGGCCAATTGGGGCGTGTAGACGTTTTTTTTTTTATGTCATACAGTAGACAAACAAGCAAGCGGGCCACCTGATGGAAAGTGATCACCGCCGCCTATGGACATCAGTAACACCAGGGGCGCTACCAATGCGTTGTCCACCAAGGAGGTTGGAGGAAAGGAAGGAGGATAGAAGGAGGGGGAAAGAGGGGATGGGGAAGGAGTTGGGTTTCCGGATCACTCACTCCCCGAACGAAACGCATTGCTGCTTCACGTCGATATTCTGTGAGAGGGTGGTACTTCCCCGGTCGAGCTAGCCTATTTCATATAATTGCTCTACCACTCCAAAGAAGTCCAAGGAAATGGTGTAAACGCGGAATAACAATTATGGCTTTGAAACATAACATAGTTTTGTATGTGCGACTAAGGAGCTCGATAGCGTTAAATAATAACAAAAAAAAAAAATCATAATTTTATTAAATTATAACATAAGTTTTCCATTAAAAATATTAGTAAAAAAAAAAAAAAAATACATTTCATGTCAGCACAAACATTATCATACAATTAATATTAATACAGTAGGCCAATGAGAGAGATGAACGTAAATACATTTCAAGCTTCCTAAATATTGCGTTTTACTCGAATTTTTATTTATCAATATTGATATTGTACTAAGTATGTAAAAAGTTTCACGTTAGAATAATAGCATAAAAAATCTTTGTTCCTAGTTCTCTACCCTGATCATCTCTTTCGTTGGTTGACTTTCATCGTTTGACGACACATTTCATGTTCATAAAAAACGTATATTCAAAATAAACAAATTATCCGAAAACATAATCATAACATAGACTCAACTTCATAACAAAGAAAACGGTCTCTTTCTTCCCTTCCCTTGGTGAACAATAGTACAACAAAGGAATGGGCTGACCTCCCCCCCCCCCTACCCCCTGTATATACGATCAAAGATTTCCAAACATTGCGTGAAGAGATTTACTTGAAAATTTATTTATGAAATTTATTCATATTATTATACTACTATGTAATTTCAAATTTTCAAGTAAATCCCTTTACGCAATATTTAGAAATCTTTAATCATATATACAGGGGGGGGGGGGGGTCAGCCCATTCCTTTGTTGACTGTACATTGTTCACCAAGGGAAGGGAAGAAAGTGACCGTTTTCCGTCGTTTCCGCATATTTTAGGAAAGGACTCGCGTAATTTCTCGCTACTTGTGAAGGTAGAAAGACGGTACTTTCAGAGTAGGTGTGGTATAAAACATTTCTTCCCTCTGGTGAGCTCATCTTGCGGCGCGTACGAATTAAAATGCTCGGTTCGTGGCGCAAGGCGTCACTACTGTAATTCATTGCATGATACATTGCGACGGAAAATACTTTCATTACGTCATTTTACATTTAGTTTTTTTTTTTTTTTTATAGAAGCGTGATTTGCACACTTAAATATTACAATCTAGCTTATGGGCTAATAAGTAATTTAAATTTAACGTAAACTTCTAAAATGTTTTAGTCTAAGAATAATGTCCATTGACTTTTCTTAGTGTCTGTTAAGGCGAAACACTCTGTTCTTGTGTTTTAAGTTAATACACTAATATTATTCATTTCACTTATCACTACACTAACTCAAAAGGTTTTATTCTTTTCAGTCTTCTCACTAAATCTGTTGAATCGAGCAGTTGGACGGCTTCGAGATTCACATGATGATGAAGTCTATTATCATGAGCTTCTGCATACTTTTGTATAGCATTGTCCACAAACTCCACTTTAAGGTCCCGATGGAGGCAATAATTTGTGAAGTACCAGGGTGCATTTGCGATGCCTCTGAGTACTTTATTCTGAAAACGCTGAATAATCTGTCTATTGCTCTGTTTGGTACAGCCCCATAACTGTATGCCATAGGTCCACACAGGCATGAGCACTTGTTTATACAGAAGCAATTTATTATGTATTGATAGGTAAGAATTTCTCCCAAGCAGCCAATACATGTTTTTATAACGTAATTCTAACTCTTCTCGTTTTTTCTTGACATGAGCTTTCCAGCGCAGTTTAGCGTCTAGAGTCATGCCTAGGTACTTAGCTGTATTAGAATACGGGATTGGCTTGTTATTTAGGAACACTGGATGGTAGTGCTGATTTTTGTTCGTGAAGTCAATATGAACTGATTTTGACTCATTTAGTTTAATTCGCCATTTTTTAGTCCAATTATGTACTTTTGTTATGGCAACTTGTACTTTCTCTACTGATTCTGCATGTGAGTTTCCGGTTGCCATTATAGCAGTATCATCGGCAAAGGTTGCAATGATATTATTTTCTAGTTCTGGAATATCACAAGTGTATAATAAGTACAGGACCGGACCTAATACACTTCCCTGTGGTACTCCAGCTTTTATTTCCTTTAGGTCAGAATAAGCCTCCTCTTGTCTGATCCTAAACATTCTGTTGGAGATATATGATTCCAGTATTGCAGTAAATTGTTTCGGTAACATCGTCCTAAGTTTATATAATAGACCTTTGTGCCAAACTTTATCAAAAGCTTGTGCTACATCCAAGAATACGGTAGCGCATACTTTCTTTTCCTCTAATGCTTTTTCTATTACATTTGTGATCCTATGCACTTGGTCTATAGTTGAATGTTTCTCCCTAAAGCCAAATTGATGCTGTGGTATTAAATCCTTTTCATCCAGTATTGGCTTTAGTCTTTTAAGCAAGAGTTTTTCAAATAATTTAGACATCACTGGCAATAACGAGATTGGCCTATATGACGTAGTTTCGTGAGGTGGTTTGCCCGGTTTTGCAATCATAATTACTTCCGCTACTTTCCATATAGCAGGAACTATCTGAAGCCTGAACGCTGCATTAATAAGGTTCGTTAGTTTGACCAAGGCTTTACGGGGAAGATGTTGCAATATTTCTCCCGTTATGAGGTCGTAGCCTGGTGCTTTTCTGGGATCGATGTTTTTCTTTATTTCGTTCGCAACTTCTTTTGGTGTTACAAACTTTATTTCTGATTCTTCTTGCACAGGATCTTGGCACATTAAATCATCGACACCTTCGTTAGGTTGGAATATTGCTTCCAAATGTTGTGCAAATCTTTTTGCTTTTTGTTCATTACTTATTGCCCACTTTCCATTTTCTTCTCTTATGGGAGGTATGTGCAGAACTGGTCTTTTCAATTTTTTGGTAGCTTTCCAAAGAGAGTAGTTAGTACTGCGGTCATTCGTAAGCTTTTCCAAATGTGTTTTGAGACATTCATCCTTGTAGGAGTGGATGGATTTTCTCAGCTTTTTAGTTAAATTATTGAGGAGTTGTTTTTCGAGTGGAGACCGAGTTTGGTGCCATTTTTTTCTTTGTTTCCTTTTTTGGCCTATTAGATCCATAATGTCTTTAGGATATCTATTTCCTTGTGTTTTCCACTGGATATCTGGCGTATTATGCCATGCTGACTGTTGAATATCGACTGTGAATTTTTCAACTTCTGAATCTAATTGGTCTGCAGTACGAAGCGGTACATTAAGATTAATTCTGTTTTCTAAGTTTATGTGAAAACTCGCCCAGTCAGTTTTTTTGTTAACTAAGGCTGGAATGCTCTCTAAATGTAGAGGATTTTCGCTTAGGGTTAGAGTAATTGGTGAGTGATCTGAGTTCATATCGAACCCTTCTTTTATTCTCAGGCAAGAGCTGTAAATATTTTTGTAGATAAAAAAATCAATCAGGTCCGGAATTTTTTGTGGGTCAGTGGGCCAATAAGTAGGCTTACCAGTAGATAAAACGTCACATTTACTTTCTTTTATGGCATTAAATAATTCTCGCCCTTTAGTTGTTGTTAATCTGGAACCCCAATACGTATTTTTGGCATTGAAATCACCTCCGAGAATAAACCTATTTCCAAGTTGTTGTAAGAATCTTAAGTAATATTCTTTTTGTATTGAATGTCTTGGCGGGCAATATAATGCTGATACAGTTATTGGATACTTTTTAGTTTTAATACATACAGCTACAGCTTGTATTTCTCGTTCTTCATGAGTGATGTTTTGATAGTGATAAAGATTTTCTTTCACGATTATAGAACAACCTCCTCTCGCTCGATTATCGGGATGGACGGCATGATATGTTTTATAGCCTTTAAAATAAATGAAGGTTTGCTTAGTCATGTGTGATTCGGAAATCAAGCACACGTCAATTTTTTCTGTATCCAGAACAACTTGTAATTCGTTTTGGTGTTGAAGTAGCCCATTGGAGTTCCAGGCCATAATTTTGAGAAAACTATTCATAGTTTATGTTTATTTATTGCTCCTTTAGAGCTAGTTTCAATTTTTTTGAGCCGCTCGTCAAAGGATGACATAAGTTCGAGCATTTTATTCAGTTTTTCTCCTATGTCGACGTTAAATTGCGCATCCTTTTTAGTTACATTTTTGGATGTGATTTGTGCGTAAGACATTCTTTCTGACTTACTTTTGTCTTCTTGACATGGCACTGTTGTAGTCCCGTGTGTTTTGCTTGCTTTTGGTATAGGTTGCCGTTGAGGCTGTGAATTTTTCTTTAGATTTTTATTTTTAAAGTTCTGCAATTCTTTGGCTACTACACACCCTCTATAGTTTGCAGGATGTGGTTCACCACAGTGTATGCATTTTGGTTTTTCTTGTGCCGGCTTTTGGCAGTTTATGGTTAAATGCTTGCCAGTACATTTAACACATCGTGGTTCTTTCGAGCAATACTTTTGCGTATGACCATATGCTTGGCATTTTTTACACTGAGGAATTAGCTTCGGTGTCTTTAGGGAGTGTATTTCAACCTTACATCCCAGTATGTTTTTAATGTTGAAGATTTTATTCAAATCTTCATCATTTTTAAAAGTGAGCATGAACATATTCAATGGCTCTTTATTTTTCCATCTTAGTTTATTTACTGCACTTTCAATTTTATAACCTTTAAATAGCAGCTCTTCGACTATTCTTTCTGGCTTACATGTATGGTGCAGATTTTTTGCCATCACTCTTATAGGGCGATCTTGCTTGTTTTCATAAGAGTGCCATGCACAGTTATTGGAAGTGAGACATCTACTGATTAATCTAAATGCTTCCTCATTATCAGCGTTAATTTTTACGCTATCACCACTTAACATCTTAACTTTGAATGGGTCACCTAATAGACCTTCTACCAAAAAATCATAAAATTTTTGATAGTCTTGAATTCCGTCTACGATTATTGGCGGAGGAGGAGGTAATTTTTTGCTCACCTTTGGTTGTTGATCATTTTTAACGTCCGGAGTTGGCGATGGCGAGTTAATCAGCTTCCTTTTCTTTCTATTTTTCGCACGTACCCATCCAGTTTCTTTAGCTAGTTCCTCTTCGTCCGTGCAATACTCAGCGCGTTCTGAAGAGTTACTTGCGGTATTGGCGTTATCACTAGAAGCAGGAGTTTGTACCTGTTCCTTGTTTTTCTGCAGTTTCTCAAGTTCTTGCTGCATATTTTCAAGCTTAGCTTGCAGGTGACGCACCTGACATTCAAGGTTTTCCCTTGCTGCTTTCTCATTTTTATAATAATTATAGAGAATGTGTTCATTCTCAGTTTTGACTTTTACGGCAGATGGAGAATCTTTACCCATTTTTAAAGTTACCCAAACATTTAATATTATTTAAATAAATTGCTTCGCCTTAACAATAGTTTGTTTTGGTTATTCGATGCCTAAGTGGGTCATCGTGTCGCGCACTACACAGCTGTAGACGCGCGAAAATGATGATCACTGCACTTGCACTTTTAACTAGAACACGAGAGCGCTGCGTTCGACACGTTCGCTCTGCACAATATCGGAAACCGAACTCCGAATTGAATAATGGTGCGTACAGACTGCTGTACATAACAAGCAATGTAACAAAACTCCCATGATGGTGCTAATTCTGTTGTACATTTAACTGGACTAAGCTAATTTTGACAGGACTAGAAGTGTTGCTATCCTTGTCACTAATTGTAAACCAAGGAAGGACAACAACAGCTTTGGTCCAGTCAAAATTAGTTTAGTCTAGTTAAATGTACAACAGAATAAGCATTAGTGTGGACGCCTTACGCGAACCGTGCACACTATGCGCACGAAGCACGAACAGAGCATATTAAGTGTACGGGAAATTCTTTCATTGCGAGTTACATTATGTTACATTGCAGCAGTCTGTATCATCCATAATGTATAAATGTCACAAATCCAGAGGAATCTTCCTTTTTCTAGTAATCACTTTCTTAACAGGAGATAAAACAATCTCATTAACTTTCTTTGGGGTATCATTTACAATGTACTTATTAGGAAAACCAATGGTTTTCTTTTGTGGAAAATAATTTACGAATTGTATCAACTCATTTCTGCTACAATGCGTCGCGAAACATATTTCTATAACATTGTTTTTACAATACATAGGTACTTCGTCTGGATCGTAAGAATTCCATCTCTTAGCGGATAGATTTATGTATAGAAAATTGAATTTTTCATTAAAATTCGGTATACATTTCACATGGTTATGCCTTCTACGGCATATATGTATGTCTGTGTCATTGGGGTCGTTTGTCACACCATACACTATTCTCTTCATTGTATCTTCACTGAAAAAAATTAAAATACAAGGTTTATTGAGGAGCTCGATGGCGTCGCTGTGTGTCGCACTCACAGCAACGTCGAGAAAGTTTTAAGAGAGGTACACAGCGGATAATCCGCTCAAATCGGAGCAGCCCGTCTAGGGAAGGACCTCCACCTTACAGAAGATCGTAGCCAAATAGCATTGATCTTGGCCATGTAGTGTTCAGTCTCCAGAGCTCCACTTGGGGAGGTTGGGAGGGTTGGCAACGCGTGAGTGATACCCCCGGCATTGCAAGCGTCTGTAGACTACAGTGATGCTTACCCTCAGGCTGGCCGTATGCTTGTTTGCCAACTTTGTGGCATAAAAATAAAAAACGTCCACCCTAGCCAGTATTTGGATGGGTTTCGTCATCTCGAGCTTCTCCGTGCTTCGGAGGGCACGTTAACCATTTCGACGGTTTCGGCTGTTGTCAATGGATGAGACTTGTTAAATCAAGTCGGTGGTCTTTGGGCGGCTTGAAAACAGTCACTGGTCGTTGCCAATCCGCATTGGAGCAGCGTGGTAGAAAACCCCTTCGATTAGAGAGATGTAATATCGGATGTTATACTCATAAAGGTGCATTAACGTATTGTGTCATGAAATGGCCGATTGTCAATTATTACTATTATTTTTTTATACCACAAAGGTGGCAAACAAGCTTACCACTGATGGTGAGCGGTCACCGTATCCAGTCAGGTATAAATATAAATATATAGGGACAATTCACACAGATTGAGATAGCCCCAAAGTAAGTTCGAAACTTGTGTTATGGGATACTAACTCAACGATATTATATTTTATAACAAATACATATATAGATAAACATCCAAGACCCGAGGCCAATATGTATGTCATTGTTTTCCTCTTATCCCTGCAGTGGGATGATTATGGGTTAATAAATGATCAGTTCGGGAACGGGTATAACGGGAATGCGCGGTTATAACCGCAGGGATCAGCTAGTTATCAATTACTTTGTCCTTTCACGTCGAAAATACAGATCTACCAACAACATCTTTATGAACTTGGCCGAAATTGGAACTACAACTCCCGTTTATATTGTATGTCACTTTTCGACAGTTCGCCTTTGACAAAATGTATGAAAATATGCCACAGTAACGCCCTCCTCAGGGTTGCCAGATTCAATTTTATGATTTTCCCCAAACTGGCTTTTATTTTTCCCCAAAATGATACGTTTTCAACAGAAAATCCCCAAAAGTTTTGTTACAAATAAAAGGGGTTAAAAACTGTCTTTTCCTCACTTCAGATGTCGCTTTTGTCTATTGTTCTACACATTTGACAGCTATTAGTCATTTTCCATACTATTTACGTAAATCTGGGGGCACGGCAGTGCCCCCGCCAAGACGAGCCAAGCGGAGCGCAAGGGCACTACCTATCTTTTCTCGAAAGGTTTCGTCGATTTTTTGAACTCTCATAACTTTGGTTTGAATGATGCTAAATAGTTAAAAAAAATTCAAGATATAATGACACCAGTACAATCATTGAACATCCAAAATTTGAATGTCGTAGCTATTATACTTTAGATTTTATTAATGTCTAAAAACCCCCCATTTCGTCACTGACTCACTGATCATCAAAATTCTTAAGGTACTTCTTGAAGTCCTAGAACGCCAAAATTTGGTATGTGTACGCTAATATTACTACAAAGACAACAAAAAATCATAAAACTTGGAACTTTCATTCCCCAACCCTTTAACTTAGGGGATGGAAATTTGTATGAGATTTCCGTTTCCTAATGTCCTAGAAAGCTGAAATTTGGTATGTATGCTAGTATTAGTACACAAACAACAAAAATATCATAAAACTTGGAACTTCACCCCAAAAGAAAAAAAAAAGCAACGTACAAAAAGAAATGAAATCCCACCAAAAACATTTTCATGTAAAATGTTGCCAAGACGAGACCATATGACTCGCACTGTCAAAAAGTTATCAGATCTCATGTAGAGCCAAGCTTCTAACTCTACACGCCCTACCTCTACAAGGCCTAACTTTACACACTCTACACCTTAATCAAAATATGTGGCTTGGCCATTTCGCTACATCCACATAGGCGTAAGGTGAAAAATTTATAAACTATTCATCATCATACTTTTCTGTTATACATTAGTTCTTGTAGTATGTAACGATACGGCAAAGACACAATTTTGATTAAGGTATAGAGTTTGTGAAGTTAGGCCTTGTAGAGGTAGGGCGTGTAGAGTTAGAAGCTTGGCTCTACATGAGATCTGATAACTTTTTGACAGTGTGAGTCTTATGGTCTCGTCTTGGCAACATTTTACATGAAAATGTTTTTGGTGGGATATAATTTTCCTCAAAGGCAATTCGGATGGTTCTTAAGATTCCTCTTTCATACAGTAATCTTAGTCTCCCTTTGAGCGGTTCTTGAAACCTGATCCAACATGTAGTATGTCATTAAATGTCATATCTATCTAAAACATTATTACATAACAAGGGAAAATGAGGAAATCATGAATGTGTTGTTTGTACCTTTTTGGAAAACTCTTAAATGTGTAGTTTAGATAGTGGTGGAAGATTAGTGCTGGAATTAGTATCTCTGAACTTATCCATGGCAGGAATTTCAGGATTGTCATCCTCAAGTTCGTCTTCAACTCCGATAAGGTTTTTTCCTCTTTGGTTCGGGACAAGCCCACCACACATTCCCACCACTGTGTCTACTGTGTAGCCAGGATCCTACAGCTGTCTTGGAACTCACAACGAATTTAATCAGAAAGAAGATAGTCGGAGTAAGAAGTATTGAAAGGACTTCCCTCCTTAACAACTACGTGAGAAACAGCAATTTGAAGCAAACTGCATTATACCCTAGAGAGAAGGCAAATCAAGTGAGTACCTCATTGGTTCAAAACGTTCAAAACAAAAGTCATAATACTAGATAGCTAGACTTTATAGAATAGTAGAGAGAGACAGCTGCTTTTTAAATGGTTCTGGATTGATTGTTGCACTTTAGCCAGGATGTTAGTCCAAAAAAGAGGAAAGTACGTTTCATTCTATTTTAAGTTTTGGTTTCTAAAAGTGCTAAAAAAAACCCTAAAATTCCCCATCACGTATTTTATTTCCCCAAAGATTCTATTTCCCCAGTTTTTCGCCGAGCGTCAAATTTTTCCCCAAAATCGCGAAAAAAAAACCCCAATCTGGCAACCCTGGCCCTCCTACAAACGTCACTCACGTTTATAAAGATGTTGGTAGCACTTTAGATACCTGTAAAGTCGCCACTTCCAGTCATCAACATAAATCTTCCTTTTCAATTTGTCATAGATGTCATTAAAAACTTTTTCGTAACCATACTTCGCTGACGTACGGATAGCAACCTTATTATTGTCTGTACGCAGCCATTTTTCAATTTCTTTAATTAAACACTCAATACTTTCAGTTCTTTTTGGGAAATCATTGTGATTTTCAATAAATGTAGTGTCTACATATAGTGTATCTATTTGTATTGGCCTTTTGTAACCTATTTCGTGTAAATCTCTGTATTTTGGTATGTCATTCGGTGATATCCGGAAGTCGCCTGTGAAAAAAAAAATTAATGATTTCGGCGCCAACTACAACAGCATTAACTTTTTTTTTTTTGTTTTTTTGTTTATAGTCAGGAAAATGCATTACTGCATGTCGGGCTCCCCCTCTTATGTTACTTGGGTATACCGACTAAAAACCTGACTGACTGCCACCTCATCCGCCTAGATGGGCGGGGCCACGGGAACTAAGATACTTCCGTGACCCCGCCGGCGGTTTTCCGAAGACCCACTTGTTGGGCTACGGCACGGTTGGCGGCGCGCACAGGACTAGGCGCGCCGCAACACTCGGGGACGTCCGTTCCAATGGGCGGCGGTTTCCCCAAACCGCCGCCCGGAAGCCCCCGTTAGGGTGGCAGTCGCCGGGCATAGGCTAAACGCCTGCCGCCCGGTCTTTTCCGGCGGAGCGGGGGGGCGGATGGATCCACTTCCCTCACCCGCTCCGCGGCCTCCTTCTGCGTCATTACTTCGCCGCAAAAGGAGGCCATGCGTCAGCTTTAAGAAACATCAAAAGATTCTATTTCACGCAGTCCCTTTATGTTTCAGTGAAGTCTTCAAATAAAAAAAAATTTTTTTTTTAGATTTATGTCGTGTATAAGGCCCGCCGCTCATTTGTGACGCTGACTATGGTGACGTGACATTACGGTGACTTCATCGACTCGGTGACAAAAAGTCACCGTGAGACCGTGACAAAGTCACAAATGAGCGGCGGGCTTTAAGGTGCATACAGACTATGTAACATATTATATAACTTAAAAAATAAAAAAGCTAAATAATTTACACAATAAACAAAATACGCGGAATGCCATTAATAAAAGTGGTATTGTAAAATAAGAAAAAAAAAGATGGTAGAGCAATTATTACGAAATGGGCTAGCAGCTCGACCGGGGACCGGGACCACCCTCTCACAGAATATCGACGTGAAGCAACAATGTGTTTCGTTCGGTGAGTGAGAGATCCTGAAGCCCAACTCCTTCCCTATCCCCCTCTTTCTTTCCCTTCCCTTCCTCCAACCTCCTTGGTGGACAACGCATTGGTAGCGCCCCTGGTGTTACTGATGTCCATAGGCGGCGGTGACCGCTTTCCATCAGGTGGCCCGCTTGCTTGTTTGTCTACTGCATGATACGAAGAAAAAAAACAGCGCTGATATTAAAGAGCTGACCAGTGGCCGTCAAATGTACTTCGGCAAATATAATATCTGTACTTGAGGAATGGAGTATATGTGTAGTCTGTTTTTGGAAGTTAAATGAAGCTGTAAAATAAAAATATAAAAATAGTAATTTACCTGTATACAGAACCTTTTTATCTCCCTCAAACAAAATCATAGTTGATCCGAGGCAATGACCAGCTGGTATCAATGTTACCGTTACATGCATTTCTTTTAAATTCAGTTCAGGGTTCGCTGGCAACATTATATCTTCTGGTACACCTAAAATAATAAGTACAATTAGAATATAATTTTATTAAAAGGACAGATTTTGGTATCGATCTGTACGAGTGGAGTCTTTTCTGAACTGAAACATGTTTGTACACAATTCACACAGCACCGCACCGGTCACAAAGTAAGCTATGCTTGTCTTGCTTGTGTTATGGGTAGAGACGATACCTTGCCCCTAACGCAACTTTTTTTGACAAATTATAATATAACGGTTTTTACGATTTTACCGTGACATATACACTTCATATACAATACAAAAATTCATAATGAAGCTTTTCAGGCACAGCAATGTAACAATAAATTTTCCAAATAATTTAGCACATACATACCTATTTGGAGAGGTTTTATAATTTTTTCTGCCCCAGGATTTTCGTGTTCCATAATTTTTGCATTTATATAAGACGTGTAGCATAAACCAGTCCAATTAATATTATTAATAATATTTTTAAATCCTACAGTATGATCTGCATGACAATGGCTAAGAAAAAACACTTTTTTACTCGTATCATTAAAGTTATCCACACTTATGTGAGGTATTTCATCGATATTCCCATCAAAACTAGCGAAAGACATTTTTGATAGAAAATATTATTTTATTACAATTTACAAACTTATAAAAGTTTTTCGAAACACTATCATCAGAGAATTAAGTACTTTTTTGGCAGACTGCTCACACACCACTCTAATGAAATAAAGTGGAAACCTTTTCTAGAAGTCTAGTGTTTTATGAAATAGTCTAAAAACCTGCCTGTGCCTAAATTCTGCAGTTAGAACTCGTAAATAAATACAAATAAAAATAACTAACACACACAACCATACATCACACAACACCGTCAAATCTCGATATGTGACAGTGACATTGACATTTGATGACATGTTGCCAGTAACGTAATTCTCAACTGAAGTAATTTTTACAAGTGTGAATAACCACCATTTTATATAAAGCCCACCATTCACACGCAGATTGGTCCGGCGGATTGGTCGGCCATCGGACTAATCCGCCTGTGTATGGAAGCGACGAACCGGTCCGCCAGACTGTCAAATGGGTTGGCGTCGGGCTCGCGGCGAGCCGCGAGCGCCAACCGAACCCTCGCCCGACCCGACCAATCCGCGCGTGTGTGTGCAAGGTCAGATTGGTCGGCCGACTCAGTCAGTGTCGAAACCACGTTTTTATTTGTTTTTTATTTATTATAATGTCTTTCGACGATAACAAACCGTTTCTTTTATCATTTCTCGGATAAAATCATTATTCCGACGACGATTAAAGCTACTTTTGCTTAGATAGTACAGGCGGCATATTAAATGAGTACACGTGCAGGGCTCACCAAAGTCACACTTTGAGTGGAGGGTTGGCGGTGGGTTGGCGGAGGGTTCGTGCAGTGTATGGGTACGCCGGATTGGTCGCGGTCGGGTCCGGGTTGGGAGTCGGGTCCGGGCTCGTGTAGTGAATGGTGGGCTTAACATACAATGAAGAAAAAATCTATACATAGAAACCTATGCATACATGAAATAAATCTAGTAGTTTATTGCTATGCAGAGTAGCATAGCAATAAACTAGTAGCAGGCCTAGCAGGCCAGGCAGATGTAGCGCGACAGTGTGGCCGCCATGGATCACAAGATCACATGGATGTAGTAATCAATTTACTACATCCATGGTGGCCGGCCGCAGCATTTCTCAAAATACATTGGTCGATATTTTTTTGTTAATAGGTATTCCACTTTCTCACACTTCTCACATTACACAATCCGTAAATTTTTGAGAGAAAGATCTGGCAATACTGAATACAGAAAAAGTATTTTGAATATTTATTTTTGAACTTGCAGATTCAACATTTTTATCTACTGTCAGTCAAGTCGAACTTTGTGCTTTGCATTGTTGTGTTTGTTTTGTTTGTTGAAGTTGTGGCCTATTTTGTAAGCAGGTAATTAATTAATTAATTATTATTTAATTTGCTTGATAATGTAAGTAACTTAACAAATCATCTTTTGTCGCGTTTATAATATAGTTTTCTACGTGCAGTGCAAGTGGTCCTACTCACAAGTGACTAATTCTAAATCTTTATTGTACAAAATATGTTTTTTAATTTTGATTCAGTAAGTTTTGACTCATTTTTATTTTAAAATTAGTTAATAGAACGAAGGTAGCTGTTATTCTTAACTTTTGTTTAAAAATGTAAAAATGTTTTTATTTTTTATTGTGCCTTTCTAAGTACTGATTGGAGAATTAAAGTATTATTTTATTGCAGATTATAGCTTAATTATTATGATAACATGCGATTATGCCTTAATCATAACATTTTCGAGGCCATTATTGTATAAAGTGGGGACTTGCCCGTATTTTAAACAAAGCGTGATGTTTGCCATGGAAGCCGGATAAGATATGACTATGTACAATGTTACAGAAATATTTATTTCTGTCTAAAACAAAAAATAAAAAAGCCTTTATTCGCTGACCATTTACATTTTTAGCTTAGGAACTAGGTACTTATTTATAAAAATATAAAAAACAAAAAACACTTATTCTTCTCTTTTACGCTTAAAATAATCTTGTTATATTATATCAGCAACCGTTTTGTTGGTCAGGTTGTCCTTTGACATAGGCCTCCCCCAATTTCTTCCACTTATCTCTGTCTCGAGCAAACCTCCATCCTTTTGATAAATCGTCCTCCCATCTTTTGATGTGACGTCCTTGTTGTCTTTTCCCGTTTCGGGGGTACCATTCCATTATATCCTTTGTCCATTTTCCTTTGTCTAAAACAAGTGCAATACTGGTATTATAATGCACTAGTGCCCCGTCCCGGCGTCCACGGATTATATTAGGGATTCCTAAACTTTTTGATAATAAAAACTATAGCTTAAGTCACCCGGGGATAGCGTAACCAAATACTATATACGAGTAATACGCACAGCTTCGGAAGAATTCGGGCAAGACGCGACACTAGCGCCCCTACGGCATGAGGGCGGCATGAGGTGAACGATTTCAAAACTTTTGTATGCAAAATGTTATAGCGCCCCTAGCGGCATGAGGTGAACTGTGCGTTTTGTATGCAAAATGTTATAGCTCCCCTAGCGGCATGAGGTGAACTGTGCGTTTTGTATGCAAAATGTTATAGCGCCCCTAGCGGCATGAGGTGAACGGAGGTTGCCAAGTCATTGTATGAGAAACGTCAAGAGCTGTGCGTATTACTCGTCTATAGTATTTGGCGTAACTTCCTAACGGTGAAAGAATTTTTGAAATCATTCCAGTAGATTTTTCTTTACAAACAAAAATGCAAATCTTTATCCTTTATACTAGTGAAACCCAGACAACTTCGTTTGCGTGTATCCCAGGGTTGATAAAAATCATGATTTAAAAAAAAAAAGGGATTTTTTTATTTTAAATCCGATTTTTTTTATTTAAATCAGATTAATTTGATTTTTTTTAAATACCTAATTGTATCATTTGTCATTCAGTTATTGTTTAGAAAAAACAAAATAATTTCTAAAAAATAACCAGTACGTAGCATATTTATTTGCCATATCTAATAAAAAATATATAAAATTAACGAAAATCAACATGTTCCTTTAAAAGTCAAACATTAAAAATAATTTATACTTAGCATTTTTGTCATACCTACATAAAAATTAACGACGAAAATAATAAAAAACTTAACATTAATTTAATATTTATTATATTCACTCATTTGAATATAAAAATCGTCCGTCGTAATGGGTTTCACTATTAGGCAGTGGTTATGAATAAAAGAATTAATTTGATCATCAAATAACTATTTACTTTATTGTGATCAATACTCTTAGGAGAGGTGTGTGAGCGCGAAAGAATCAAACAAAGGAATAAGGAATTAGTACAATGTTATTCCCTTTATACTTAAAGTTTAAATAAAAAAAACTAAAACGCTAGCGATAATGAAAGAGAAAGACTTACATTACAAACTGTAAGCTAAAACGAGAAAGATTTATTTTGAAGTGGTTACACATTCCAACATTCACCACAGCTAAAAATTAAATGTTATGTTTTTAATGGTTTTGTATTGAGAATTTGTTGGAATTTAGATAACATTGCAGTGCATGCAGCAGTGCGCGCCGTAGTTTATGTCAGGGGAAATCCCTTGACACTTTTTGGCTGATTTGGTTTCATTAAAAAAGTATTGATTGAATGATTTTAAAAAAAAACACTTGATTTTATCGCGATTTAAATCATCTCAACCCTGGTGTATCCTGCTTTCTCGTGGGATTTTTTTATTTTTTCTCTCCATAAGAACCATCCTCGTACTTCAAGGAATATCCTAAAAAAGAATTAACGTAATCGGTTCAGCCATTCTCGAGATTTACGCTTAGCAACACATTCAGAGATTCATTTTTATATTATACTAGCGAAACCCGCGCAACTTCGTTTGCGTGTATCCCGCTTTCCCGTGGGAATTTTGGAATGTATGATACTTTAAAACCTTCCCCTTGAATCACTCTATCAATTAAAAAAAACCGCATCAAAATCCGTTGCGTAGTTTTAAAGATTTAAGCATACAAAGGGACATAGGGACATAGGGACAGAAAAAGCGACTTTGTTTTATACTATGTAGTGACTAGCTGCCCGGCCCGGCTTCGCCCGGGTACTGTTTCGTTTTTTTTTCAATCTTTCTGAGAGATTTTCTTAATATTCCGTAAGAACCTTGTACAGAGTATTAGAAAACTACAAAAAAAAAATCAGCCAAATCGGTCAAGCCGTTTTCATGTTATGTCGTGACAACGGAAAACGGGTTTCATTTTTATATATATTATATAGACTAGCTAAACCCGCGCAACTTCGTCTGCGTGTATCCCGCTTTCCCGTGGGAATTTCGGAATGTATTATACCTAAAAACCTACCTCTTGAATCACTCTATCTATTAAAAAAAACCGCATCAGAATCCGTTGCGTAGTTTTAAAGATTTAAGCATACAAAGGGACATAGGGGCAGAGAAAGCGACTTTGTTTTATACTATGTAGTGAGAATACAAATATACATCATTCTGGGAACGGAATTTCAAACCACAGCCATCAGCCTGAAATATTTTTTGTTAGCTATATAGGTTCCACTGCTGGACAAATGCCTCCCCTTTATGTTTCCAAGCATTCCTGTCGTTTGGTAACTTCCCCCCAATCTCTGCAATAGGCAGTCAATATACAATATAATTAATATAATTTTTTTTTAGAAATGGATCTAAAAAATGATGATGGTGATATATTTAAAATACACATTGATAAAACATTATTAAATAATTATGAAAAAGTAAATGAAAGAAGTAAACTTTACGAAATTAATGGTAAAATCTTTTCGGAAGAAAATACATTAGTTGAGAACCAATATAGAGTGTTTGAAGTTTACGAAGTGACCGAAAGCGACTTTTTCAAAATGGAGGACCACGAAAATATGGATAAATACTGTTATTTGCCTGATGATGAAGATATGGGTATGTATTTAATAATATTTAAACAAGGGTACCCGGCCAATCAATTCATACAGATTGAGCTAGCCCCACAGTAAGTTCGAAACTTGTGTTATGGGATATTATACTAACTCAACGATATTATATTTTATAACAAATACATATATAGATAAACATCCAAGACCCGAGGCCAATCAGAAAAAGTTCGTTTTTCATCATGACCCGACCGGGGATCGAACCCGGGACCTCCTGGGTGGCGGTCTGGCGTGGTAACCATTACGCCACGGAGGTCGTCAACTATAACTGTGACTCTCATTGTTTATTGTGCGTAATATGAATAATAATAAATATATAGGGACAAATCACACAGATTGAGGTAGCCCCAAAGTAGGTTTAAGACTTGTAAAGGGATACTAACACAATGATACTATATTTTATAACAAATACATATATGTATAGATAAACATCCAAGACCCAGGTACGTTAGTACTATTATGAATTCTGTGAGAAAAAGTTCATTTTTCATCATGACCTGACTGGGATTCGAACCTGGGACCTACTGGATGGCGATCTAGCATGGTAACCATTATGCCACGTAGGTTGTCACATTATGTAAGCACCCAATTCAAATAAAAAGTTTAATTTTGAAATTTTTTCTTCACAGATGACTCAAACAGCAACGAATTAATTTCGTCCATACAAAAAGTGCCACATGGAGTGATTATTAACTCAATTATTTACTTGACTGATCATAATTGGAATACTCTAGTCTTTTTCGACACTGATGTACTAAAATGTCTTGTATGTGATAAAAGGTAGATACATTTAACTTACTAGGAATTAATTTCATTATACTTAACTAGCTTCTTCGCGCTTCGCCCGCGTGGCCTGCTAACAATTAGTGTATTTTTCTTCAGAAACAAATTCCGGTCTGGTCCTCATTAGGGACCTTCATGCCGAATTTGGAGTCTCTAGAGCCAGCGGATCAGTAGAACCCCCGCATCTTCGTTTGCGTATATCTCGCTTTCCCGTGGATTTTGAAAAATCCTTTCTTAGTACACCCCTAGACATTCCAAATTTGCAATCTCAGCTCAGTGGTTTGGGCTGTGCGTTGATATATAGTTGAGTCAGTCAGGACTTTGACTTTTATATATATAGACTAGAGAAACCCGCGCAACTTCGTGTGCGTTTATCCCGCTTTCCCGTGGGAATTTCAAAAAATCCTTTCATATCGGTTGCCTACATCATACACCACACTTTTCAGAACACACCCAAAAAATTGTGATATGTTTAGATATATATTTTTTCTATTTTTATACTTCTCATTACAATCTTTGGTGTTTATGAAATAGGCTAGCCCGACCGGTGAAGAGCCACCCTTATACAGAATATTGACGTGAAGCAGCAATGCATTGCGTTCGGAGAGTGAAATATCCGAAATTCTTGTTTGTCACCTTTGTGGTATAAAAAAAATCTAACTCATTCCTTAAACTATTTCTCGCTATATCCTGTTTTTTCCTGTTATAGGTCGGCAACGGGTTAGGGACCCTAGAATCTATGTGCTCCATAGTCGACGGTATCAAATGATCCATATTCCTGAGCTTGTTTTCCAACCACTTCCGTAAAAAAAATTCAATACCTACCTCAGCCTACAACAACACTACGAAATAATAGAGCGAGTCGACGTAATGAGATTTCCTATAAGTGAGAAAGAGACAATATCAATATGAATGCCATTTAACCATTGACCAATTTAACTTGAACCCTGTCAAATATTATAAAATTTAATATTTAATTACTTACTATTTATTTATCGATGAATATGATTCAGTCCGCTTTATACATAGTTAGAATTTTAGCTGTTTTTCCGATATCACAAACAGAATAAATAGACGACATTATGATTGAATATTCACAATTTATAATTACATGACAGATGACACTTCACTTCACGGATGTGTCAAAATGAAATGTAATTGAAATCAAAAGCACTAAGGAGTATGAGTATTGATATCAACTCGAAGAAAATTACCCACAAAATACATTTTTTTCAAGAATTTCAATAAAATAAGAATCACATCTTCCATAAATTCTCTTAAACAATTTTTATGCAAAATTTGAAGTAGATTGGACCAAGGAATCAAGTTGTCCCATAGTAACTTTACCCCCCTTTTTTACCCCCTTAGAGTTCGAATTTCGAAAAATCCTTTCTTATCGGACGCCTACGTCTTATAATAGTTCCACCTGCCAAGTTTCAGATTTTTACGATGAGCGGTTTAGGCTGTGCGTTGATTCTCAGTCAGTCAGTCAGTCAGTCAGTCAGTCAGTCAGTCAGTCAGGACAAAGCATTTTATATAAATAGACTAGAAAAACCCGCGCAACTTCGTGTGCGTTTATCCTTACCCGTGGGAATTTAAAAAAGTCCTTTCATATCGGTTGCCTACATCATACACCACACTTTTCAGAACACACCCAAAAAATTGTCATATGTATAGATTTTTTTTCTATTTTTATACTTCTCATTACAATCTTTGGAGTGGGCGTTTATGAAATAGGCTAGCCCGACCAGTGAAGAGCCACCCTTTTACAGAATATTGACGTGAAGCAGCAATGCGTTTCGTTAAGGGAGTGAAATATCCGAAATTCTTGTTTGTCACCTTTTTGATATAAAAAAAATCTAACTCATTCCTTATACTATTTCTCGCTATATGTTTTTTCCTGTTATAGGTCGGCAACGGGTTAGGGACCCTAGAATCTATGTGCTCCATAGTCGACGGTAATCACCTAATATCAAATGATCCATATTCCTGAGCTTGTTTTCCAACCACTTCCGTAAAAAAAATGTATAAGTATATCGGTAATTCAATACCTACAACCTCAGCCTACAACTACACTACGAAATAATAGAGCGAGTCGACGTAATGAGGTTTCCTATAAGTGAGAAAGAAACAATATCAAAATGTATGCCATTTAACCATTGACCAATTTAACTTGAACCCTGTCAAATATTATAAAATTTAATATTTAATTACTTACTATTTATTATTGATGAATATGATTCAGTCCGCTTTAAACATAGTTAGAATTTTAGCTGTTTTTCCGATATCACAAACAGAATAAATAGACGACATTATGATTGAATATTCACAATTTATAATTACATGACACTTGACTTCACGGATGTGTCAAAATGAAATGTAATTGAAATCAAAAGCACTAAGGAGTATGAGTATTGATATCAACTCGAAGAAAACTACCCACAAAATACATTTTTTTCAAGAATTTCAATAAAATAAGAATCACATCTTCCATCAATTCTCTTAAACAATTTTTATGCAAAATTTGAAGTAGATTGGACCAAGGAATCAAGTTGTCCCATTGTAACTTTACCCCCCTTTTTTACCCCCTTAGAGTTCGAATTACGAAAAATCCTTTCTTATCGGACGCCTACGTCGTATAATAGGTCCACCTGCCAAGTTTCAGATTTTTACGATGAGCGGTTTAGGCTGTGCGTTGATTCTCAGTCAGTCAGTCAGTCAGTCAGTCAGTCAGTCAGGACAAAGCATTTTATATATATAGATTAGAAAACGTGTTAGGGTAACTAACTAATAGACAACGCGTCTATAAAATAATTTTTTTTTTTAAATAGAGGTGTTTCTAGAGACTACTCATACTTTTTTGTTTCTTTTCTATTTGTGTTTCTAAGATTATATAATAATTCAAATTCAAATTCAAAATATTTTTATTCAAATAGGCCTAATATAAGCTCTTTCGAATCGTCACAATTTTTTCCTACCACCAGTTCAGACGGCAGATTTGTGCTAAGAAGAAGCTGGCAAGAATATTTCCTAATCTAATTTAAAACAGCATTTATTAACGTTGAGTAAAATCAATCTCCTTTTCTATAAGTATTTACACCTGCTAGTATATATAAAATATACAATGAATTTGAGGTACTTAATTTAAACCCTAATATTATACGCAATAAGAGGTTAAATATAGAATCACAAATAATAGATACACAGCGGTGCTAATTCTGTTGTATACATTTAACTAGACTAAACTAATTTTGACAGAACCAAAGGTGTTGTTGTCCTTCCTTGGCTTACAATTAGTGACAAGGATAGCAACACTTCTAGTCCTGTCAAAATTAGTTTAGTCTAGTTAAATGTACAACAGAATTAGCACCAGTGGCGGATTTTCGTTACGCACGGCCTGAAAATTCAAATTTTCTTACTTTTTTAACAAATTGCCGCTCGTATCATTCATTGCACATTCAAAAGCGATTCCCAAGTATAAACACAATATATCTACTGAATAGTTATAATATAAAAATTAGAAATATCTATCTCTTTGTATTTGTGACAAGTTTGTGTAAGTTTATAGGAGAAAAATTCGTATACTTTTTTCATTATCACCATCATCTCGGCCACAAGAATTCCACTGCTGGTCATAGGCCTCCTCAAACGCCTACAATGCGACCTTTTGGCAGCGTATAGACCTGATATCAGGGAATCGGACAATATGAGATCCTTCATAAACAAAGTTAAGAAATACTTTGAAAACAGACCATTTTACAATACTAAAGAATATTTTGCGAAATTATTTGACTGAATCCATCATCATCATTATCTTTATTTATCAATAATACTATTCTGTGACTAATGTATATTTGTTTATGTGATTCTATGACATTAAATTTGCCTAATGAAATAATAATGATAATAATAAATCTACATAATGAATCTATTAAAAGTGTGAAAGTATTGTAACTGTATTTGCATGCCCAATGGGTTGTATTAATCTCGCAAATAAATGATTTTATTTATTTATTTTTTATTTTTATACTTCTTTGTTGGGTACAATTTACATTACTCGCAAACATTTTAAACTTTTGAAGGTTGGTGCTACTAGAATGTCCTGAACATATGACGAATGTTAAGCATGAGAGGAACTTGGAATTCTTTAAGCCGTTACCTGATTTTGAGCTCAGCATTGTCAGGGAGGTAAGTCATCTAATTTGATCTCTGTTCCAAATAGAAATAAGAAGAACAAGCTTCGGTATTCCGAATCATCATCATCATGTAACATCATCATCTATCATCATCATATAACAAATCACATAGATTGAGCTAGCCCCAGAGTAAGTTCGAAACTTGTGTTACGGGATACTAACTCAAAGATACTATATTTTATAAAAAAAATACATTGTAAACATCCAAGATCCAGGCCCATCAGAAAAAGTTCGTTTTTTATCTTGACCTTACCGGGATTCGAATCCGGGACCTTCTGGGTGGCGGTCTGACAATGGTAACCATTACGCCACAGAGGTCGTCGATATATCGACCCATAATCACCCCACTGCAGGGATACGGGTCTTTCGTCAATTGATGTTTAGAGCGTACTTTACCACGCTGATCTAATGCGGTATGGCAGAAACCAGTGTTTTCCACCCGCCTGAAGGCCACTGGCTTTAACGACTGTCATCCATTGAAAACAGTCGGGACCGACGCCGGTTTGACAAGCCCTCCGAAGCACGGAGAAGAGATAACAAGTCGAGATAATCCTACTTTTATTATAAAGGCGAAAATTGGTGTGTATGTCTGTTACCATTTCACGCTCAAATGGCTGGGCCTATTTTTGTGATATTTGGTATGTATGTAGGTAGCTGATACCTTGGATTAACACATAGGGTACTTTTTATCCCGAAAAGTACGCGATTTCCGTAGGAGTTCATCAAAAGTCTGTTATACAGCGTGTTTGTGTAAATTGGGATTGTGTATATCTATTTATGTATATTTGTGCTTCTAAAAGGTGTAACAAAATCAACTGTAAAGATTTTAGGGGGTGATTCTACTCTTCAATACAAACAATATTTGCTGTGGTACCAACTTCGAAATCACGAAAAAAAAATCTGCTGTTCCATAGAAAATATCCATACTACTCGATACAAATGTATGTCCCATAGTAAATATTGTTTGTATTGAAGAGTAGAATCACCCCCTAAAATCTTTACAGTTGATTTTGTTACACCATAGATAGTACTGTTCATATACCAATTATTTATATAAATATTTTATTTAAATGAGGTAATTTATTATTATTGAAATTACATGAGAAAACATAATTCGTTTCTCGGAAGCTCTAAGTCTGTACGCTTATTAAACATAGCTTGGAGTTTTTTTTTATTTCAATTTTATTCCAGATAAATAATGAGTACCATTGCGGTGTTTGCAACGAAATAATAAAAAAAAACAACTGCGACGAACATTTTGATGGCAAAACACACAGCGACAACCAATTATTCGCGTATAATAAAGCATCTGACGTCATATACGATGATTTCGGAAATGATAATAACAGAAACAGGAATAATGATTGCTATCATTTCAAAAGTACTACTATTAATAATGACGAGAGCGACAATTATAGTGAATTTACGAGCGAATCTGTTGATTTTGATTACGAATATGATATTGATACAGACAGCAATGTATCACCCATTCCAGGCATAACATATGCGTCTATGGCGCGCAAACCTAAGTTATACAACCAGCCTAGATGTATAACAATAATGTCTGCATCAAAAATAAGTTACAATGTTCCATTCGATTGTTGGAATATGATTATTATTAATAAGAATAATACTTTTTATTGTATGGCGTGTAAAAGCCATGAGCATGTGAAATTTAAAGTCAGACATTGCTCGGAAAGTTCGCACGTTGAGAATTTACATAGTTTTAAAACGGTTGTTGAGTTCCATAATCATCTTGTCAGAATGGTAAGTTTTATTGATTTTATCTCTTTTTTTTTTATAACGAGGAGGACAAACGAGCTAGCGGGTCACCTGATGGTAAGCAATCACCGCTGCCCATGGACATTCACGACTATAAGATCTTGGATGCGTTGCCCACCTATGAAGGAATGAAAAAGGAAGGACGGGGGAAGGAAAGTGAAAAAGGAGGGGTAGTAGGCTTTCTGGCTCTCTCACTCATTGTACGAAACACAGCGGCATATCACAGCCATTGCACGTCGATATTCTGTGAGAGGGTGGTACTGCCCGGTCGAGCCATCTCATTTACGAACCATTACTAGTTCATAGTAGTGGCTGGACTACCGACTTAAGTTATTCACTGTTGTGTCACTGTCTTTCTTGATGCGAATTAAATGAAGTGTGAAAGTGACAAAACATTGTAAACTTATACTCGTTATACTACGTTTATTTGTAACACAGTAAGAGTCTATTTCTAATACAGATAGATATTCTATTTCACGAAGAGCATTTGGCTGCGCCTTACAACATTCACATGCACAACAATGTGCATGTGTGTAAGTGTGCGTGACCGACTTTACGAGCGTCTCCGAGGTTACGCGCACTGAAACAATGTGCACGTGGCAGTTACAACATTTATAGCCGAGCGGTCTTCGTAAAATGTAATATCTGTCTCTAAATATTCATTTTTATTTCATATATTTTTTAGGTCAGTGAAAGATTATACCATTGCGCTCATTGCAACCAATTGCAACTAGTACATGATATGGAGAACCATCTTGACCGTAAACATCCGATAAGAAATAAGAACGTCGAAGCTACTGTTACCGAAGTTAATAATGTCACCAAAAATGTTGGGAGAAACACAAATAATAATGCGAAAAACAGAAATAATAGTTTGTCTTATATAAATGATAATTCTCACAACAGAAACGATTTACATAATAATAATAAGATTGAACAATTAATAAGTGATAATGTAAGAAACAATAATAATAATAATACGAAAAACACAAATAATAATATAAATGATAATGCGAGAAACAGAAATAATAATACGCAAAATACTCAGATTGTTATGAAGACGGCATTGACGCATTTAAATGAGAAAATAGTTCTTCAAACGTTTGGACTTAAAGTTACGATTACTTTGATGGCATATAATGTGATATGTGTGAATGATAATGAGTTTTTATGTGGTCTATGTATGTATAAATTCGAAGCTGGCTATATTGTGAAACATATACAAGACTTAATACATATTCAGCAGTTGCAAACACATCACTTTTTGCCGCAGTACGGTACGCACTTGATTAGACATGTGAGTATAATAATTTTATGCCTACTAGCTTTTATTTGCGGCTTCGCTCGAGCACATATACTACTAAAATAATATAAGGGCCAAATAAGGGCCAAAAATAAGTATCTTAATTATTTTTTGATGGATCTTTTAAAATCAATTTAGCACTGAAAAACATTACAGTCACGTCAACCTGAATGTTATTGTAAACGTTAATAGTTGTGGTAGTTTATATTCGACTCGACTGACTATACAAGGCCAACGCCGGACGTTGAATGCACTCATTGGCGGTGTGAGCCCTACGCTCTTGCAAAAGCCCGGTGTCTCAGCAAATGGCATCAGTATGCCTTTAAAATAATATGTATTTAAAATATATGTATGTATGTATATATATATAGCATTCACTTCTTAGCTAGCGGTCAAGCTAGGACGTCTCCTAGGCTATGCTATCCTCGAGCGAATACAGAAGTGGGTATGGGGTGACACACGCCGATGCGTTCCACCCTTGAAGCTCATAATTGTATAGCTAGGGTAATCATATGTACTTCATTGTTCATTGGCAACGCGTGAGCGATACCCCCGGTATTGAAAGCGTCTATAGGCTACGGTGATGCTTACCATCAGGCGGGCCGTATGCTTGTTTGTCAAGTTTGTGGCATTAAAAAAAAACTTTGGAACCAGGTGGCGCTGTGTGTATTTTTTTTTATATATTTCTTTTTATAGATTCACGGAGCATTACATTGCGGCATATGTAACACACCAGTAAACCCAAATGTAATATTAGTTCATTTAACCGACCCATATCATGGCTCCTTGCTAACCAGAGCTTTATCAGCCACAGTACAATACTTGGAAAATCCAGAAAGCAATTTTAATATAATACAAAATGATGCAAAAACAAAACCAGCAGAAACAAAACCAATAATTGAAGAAACAGAAACGGTGTTGCAGGAAACAGAAAGAAATGAAATGTTGCAAGAAACGGAAATAGAAATGGACGAATCTTTTGATAGTGAGACGTTCGATTTTGAATCTTATGTTTATATTAAGTTTAAAGGTTATTATAAAGTGACTGTAGCTTCTTTTAACAGTCTAGTGGCTATAGGCAATGGCTCCAGGCATTGCTTTGTATGTAATATGGAGATTGAGTATGAAAATATACAAAAACACATAGACAGTCGTGAACATGAGAAAAATGTCGACGATTATAAATTTTTGGATAAATACGGGGAGAATTTGATTCGACAGGTAAGCATAATTAAACTAGCTGTGCGCGTGGTTTTGCTCGCGCAGATATATGAATATACAACCAATGATAATCGGGACAAGCCCCACAAATTTCCACCGCTGTGTTAACTGTAAAGGATCAACAACGGCGACCTTAGATCGACAATAAGCAATGAAGCTTATTGACGTACCGGGGGAGAAACTACAGCTGTCTTGGAACTAACAACAAATTTAATCAGAAAGAAATCCCTCTTCCCCCCTCCCTCTCCCCCAGTGCAGCTCTGGAGACGTTACTCACCGTAGGAGCACAACATGGCCAATGAGACCAATGCTTAAATATTATAATAATTGTGTTAAGAAACCTCGCTCCTCTGTAACAAAAATTACAATTTGAGTAGGCTTATTATTTAGTCTGTATGAATTTAAAATAAATTCCATGCAATAGTATCATTGTGTGTATGTGTCTATGTCTCTCTCTGTGTGTGTGTCTAAAATGCTATATTTTTCTTTTCAGTCATACCTTCTATATCATTGCTGTATATGTAACGTGATAATAAAATATTCAGAATTAACAAATCATTTTACATGGCAACCCCATGTGGAATCTTTAAGAAAAATGAATTCGGTAATAAAAAAACAAAGAAAGAACGAAGTGCAAAAAGGTGAAATAAAAATGCACGTTGTTGATTTGAAAAAGGAACAAATATATTTAACTGTGAGAGAACCAGAGATTAATATACTCTTTTCGGCTGTGATCATAGGCAATAAAGCCATAAACAAGAAGAAATTGTTTATAATTAAGGATATTGTGTTGAAAATCAGTTTTGAGGCGTGGCACGGTGTTGCCGCAATTAAAAATGGTTTTAAGTGTATTTTATGTCAGATTGACGTTTCTAAGGATATGGTAACATTGCATGTTGGCTGTGAAGAACATATAATTAATTTGGAAAATGAGATTCTTAGGGAATATCCTACGTCTTTAGTTAGAAAGGTGAGATATTAAGTAATACTAGAATAAGTAATAACCCGAGATAGAATGGCCACTCTCCTCCGCCCCGCACCGAATGGTGTTACCTTACCCCGGGCGGGTATCGAGGCGGGTGCAGTCGCAAAGGTGTGCGTTTAGTGAACGAATGTGTATACGTGTGCGCGTGTACAGACGAAATTGGCCTATGTAGTAGGTATAGGTAATTATTTCCGGGGTGTGGTAATACTTAGGTAAAGAACGACATTCACTTCTTAGAACGCTAGCACACAGCGTATTTTAAATGAGTACAGGATGCGCGTTTCAGGAACGCGCGTTTCGAGGTCGTTAATTTTTTTGCGTTTGTATGCGTGTAAATATATACGCAATACAAGCGTTTGAAGCGCGTACAAATTTTATTTAGCAATTGTACTCATATTGTACAGTCAAGAGCACTCTTATTACATAGAACTTAGGAATGGTACGAAGTCCGATATGTAAAGGTCGACCTGCTCTTAGTTCTCCACCCTGGTTAAGGTGTCAGGTATGAGACAAAGAATCTGTTTGTCATTCGAAATCTGAGCGCAAAAGTGCATTTTGTGCCCTAGCGTGGAAAGAATTTTCAAAATTCGAACCTTTCTATTCTATAATTTTTTATACCGCACGTCCTCTGAAAATGCATTAATACTTATTTCATGCCAGTGCGCCAACCTTATTTTTAGAATAATTGAACTGGCCGCATGAAAAAATAAAAACGGTAATTTAAAAAACTAAAAAACCCGACTGCGTTTCTGTGTAATTCGGAAATGAAAAAACCCTAAAACAAGAAAGTCGTCATACCCGATTGCACTTAACCTAAGAATTTCCAAAGTTGCTAAGGCGATGTTTATAAGCGTCAAATCCATGTTGTAGCATTGTAGCAGTCGGGACCCATTCAAGAAATAGACACTTCGTAAATTGAAAGCACACACATACAATATATTACATTGCTTTTTTTTAATTGAATGACTAGGCCGCACGTTGATTGAAAAGCGTCACTCAACGTCCAACTAGTTAGCGGATTGTAACATAGCCCTTTGAACAGAGCGGACGTCAGTCAGTCAGGTGATTGAAATTTAGTTCATTTGTTCAGTTTCAGGATCCCAAAGAAAACCATGGACTACCCAAAGAGTCGCGCCTCGCTCGCTTTGCTCGCTCGGCGGTGTTATGATCACAAGCTAACCCTAACCTAACCCACCATATCCCATTCAACGACTATGCTAAATGACGTTCAGTCAAGACGTTGAACGTCAAGTTGTCCTTTAGTCATTCAATTAAATGTCGTCATTCAATGAACGCGCTAGTCATTCAATCAAATAGCAGATTCAACCAGATGACTGCGATATACATAATGTTGAAGGTTAATTTAAAGAATTGTCATCTTCTCACAAACAATACGCAAAGTTGAATAACTTTTATTATTAACTAGCTTCCGCCCGCGGCTTCGCCCGCGTGGCCTAGTAACAATTAGCATATCTTTCTCTCTTTATCTTTCAATTAGCATATCTAGCTTTCTCATGGGAATTTTGAAAAGTCCTTTCTTAGTACACCCCTAGACGTCGTAATTAACCTACAGTCCAAATTTGGAATGACGAGACTTACCGGTTTGGGCTGTGCGTTGATATATAGTTAAGTCAGTCAGTCAGGACTTTGAATTTTATATTATAGATTAGCTGATTAATGTTAACAAAAGCTCAAAAATATTCGGGTTTGATGGCTGCTCCCCTGCGTTACCGGGTAGGCCATCGTGCCCAATCAAACGTATACGTAAACAATGAATTTAACATAAGTATAGGCGTGTACGCACGACCGAACACGAACATGGTGAACATCGAACACGAACACTTTGTTCGCATGTGCGTACCACTAACGAACATCAAACAATTTGTTCGTCAAAAGTGTTCGATCCAATTTGGTTGTTCTGTGTGGACAGTGTTCTCAGCATGACCGAACAAGAACATTGTTAACTCGAACATCGAACCAAAAGATTAAGGCTTTAGCCTCTTTTGTTCGACACCATGTTCTTGTTTGGTCGTAAGTGGTTGCACGCGATCACAAGTAGAACTATGTTTGTAGGTGTTCATGTTCGCTTTGCTAATTTACGTCCACACGTGCGAACCACATGTTCCGTGTTCGTGTTCGATGTTCACCATGTTCTTGTTCGGTCGTGCGTACACGCCTTATTACAATGGGTGTTTTAGCCATTATAAAACTGTTACCGCCTTCACTACGTGGAGGTACTTCCAGCTTATGTTATTTTATTTTATTTTATTTATGTCGTGTTCTGATTAAAAATTTATAAGCAGGGTCACTCCCACAATTAATACGATTCTAACGACGCCTTTGAAGCTAAAATCCTTCAAGCCCTTTAGGCTACAGAGAGAGCAATTTTCGAATTTGGCGCCAAAAATCCGCCATTTTGTTTTTTTAAATATTTTTATATACCCAGTGTCACTCTCACAGTAAACACAAATCTAACGACACCTCTCAAGCTAAAATCCATCGAGTCGTTCAGGCTGCAGAGCGTGCCAAACAATTATACATACATACATACATACATACATACTCTCGATAAACATAACCCTCCTTCTGGTGCAGTCGGGTAAAAAACACTTATTTAATATATTATTTGCGTTTTTCTTGCACCTAGCATTTTCCTCGCTGTAGTGAGTTGAAAAATTGTGTGTTTCGCTCGGCAGCAAAGTTATTCTGCGTTTGGTACCTTTGAAATCCTCGCTACGCTCAGGATTCTATATTTGAACCACTTTGCAGCACCACCACCACCACTTTGAACTTTGCAGCCTTGCATAACAAATAACTATATTTTTTTTACAGATAAACGAAGAAATATACAACTGCGTTATTTGCAACATAGAACTCTCAAGTAAGATTAATGTGATTAAAGAACATATTGTTGGTAAGAAACATAAGAAGAATTATGACTTGATCAAGGAATATAGTTCTGGTGCGGACAGTTACTCTGATTGTGAGGGGGATGTGGTTACCATTTAGGGGGAGTTTGGGTATCTTGGCTGCTACCTGCACACCTTACGAAAAATCATTACGATTTTTTTTGATCTTGGACGAATTAAACAACGCCATCTAGTTCCAAACTAAGCTATAAATCTTGTACTATGGGTACTAGATAACTGATAAATATACACATTTTTTTTTCTAAATAAATAGAAATAAATACATAATATCGCCGTTATACTTAGAAAACCAATTATCTGATGAAAATGTGAAAATGAGATAAGTGGTATACAAAGTTTCAGACGTTGAAAATGAACCGTACAAAATAGCTACATGATTATTTATATAGTTCATCCATACATTGACTAATATACTATAATGGGCGTCGTTTTACAAATAAAAAAATTGAGCGCTTTGTGGTATATTTGATGGTAACCGTCACAAGGTCTGCTATTTAATTGGTTTTCCCTGAAGACTGTTAATTCGTTATTTCTTCTAAACTAATAAGAATACAATAAAATCCACGAAATTAGTTTTTCATTTTACTAATTCAAAATTATCAGTTACATAAAAATACCTAAAAGATGTATTTTTGTGGAGATACAACTGAAAATGTGTAAAGATAATTGGTTTTCCTAGAAGAAAATTTCGCCGTTATACTTTGAAAACCAATTATCTATTAAAAATGTGAAAATGAGATAAGTGGTATACAAAGTTTCAGACGTTGAAAATGAACCGTACAAAATAGCTACATGATTATTTATATATTTCATCCATACATTGATTAATATACTATAATGGGCGTCGTTTTACAAATAAAAAAATTGAGCGCTTTGTGGTATATTTGATGGTAACCGTCACAAGGTCTGCTATTTAATTGGTTTTCCCTGAAGACTGTTAATTCGTTATTTCTTCTAAACTAACAGGAATACAATAAAATCCACGAAATTAGTTTTTCATTTTACTAATTCAAAATTATCAGTTACGTAAAAATACCTAAAAGATGTCTTTTTGTGGAAATACAAGTGAAAATGTGTAAAGATAATTGGTTTTCCTAGAAGAAAATTTGTATCATTCTCATAGAACTCCTAAATAAATAAACTCGAGCGTTGCTCAATTCGTTACTTTGCCCGCGTCGTGAGCTTGCCCACTGCTGCAAGCATACCCCGCTGTCCTGGGGCCCGATTCTACTACAAATGCACCTCCATTGGTGCATTTGTAGTAGAATCTGGCCCTCTCAATGGTGTGTCAATCGTGTCTCAATAGAATGCCGATAGTGTCACTATCGGCATTCTATCCTCGAGACTGAGAGAACAAATGCACCAATGGACTCTCAATGGTGTGTCAATCGTGTCTCAATAGAATGCCGATAGTGTCACTATCGGCATTCTATCCTCGAGATTGAGAGAACAAAATATGCACCAATGGACTCTCAATGGTGTCTCAATCGTGTGACTCTTTTCCTCATTAATTATAAATCCTAATGATTCGAATAAACACCTGAGTAATGTTATACAAACATTCTTCGTAGGTAGGTGCAGTGCAACAAACATCGTCTAAATAAATGGTTGATAAGTAACCCATTGACCTTAACAAAGACATGACTGGCTTAAATAATTTTGTAAAAACAAAAGAAGGCAGTAGTGCTTAGACCAAAATTAAATGGTAAGACATTAAATATAAACAACTTGGTTTGCCATTTAAATCGTAAATATTTTCTGTATTTACTACCTATCGATTGGTATTAAAAAATACGCAAGGCTTCTACGCTTCATAGACTTACTAAACTGTAAGTCACAGAGTAATTGAGCACCATCAAGTAATGGTTTTATAACTGATATGTCTTTTTGTTCCATATTAAACATAAGTGATGGCGGCAGTTACTTGGTTTTGTTTTCCTTCGAGGGCCTTAATTCATAATTCATTTATTCATTGCAAAAACACGGTGTAACTATAGGTTGTTAACATTAAAATAAGAACAAGCATGCTTCGTCAAAACATGAGATGCAATGTAGGTTTGGACTCTAAACATAAAATAATCATAACCTATTTGAATATTGTACAATCAATTACATACTCAGAGAAGCTGCGTGTCAACTATGATTTAGGTATTCGCAAGCGCAAGTGAAAGACAGTTAGGTACTAGCGCCACCATGCAGAATGGTTTTCGCTGGAGCGATTTGAATGTTACAATTTTACAGATAGTCAGAGAAAACCAGGAGAAAACCAATTATCTGTTTATACGTTATTTTCATAGATGATTTGATTGTACTGAATGTTGTAAGGAATCCATCAAGTAAAACAAATTAAACAGCGATAATAGCTTGTATTAGACAGTTGTAATGTGATATTAGAACTTTAATCTGAAAAAAATGATTATTCTTGAGAAAGAAATAAAAAAAATCCAAGAGCTCCCTACGGGTATAACAAATAATACCACTTTAAATGGTAATCATTGGAGAGTAGTAAGGTGTTATTCAAGTTAAATAAGATTACTGGTTTGTATTAGCCAGTAAATCTAGATAGTGGCTGAAATAATCGTTTATATTATTAGCTAAAAGCAAAAGTATACGTCACAGCGTTTAATGGGCTTTCGCAGACGAAAGATCGCAAAATTTTAAGTACTTCTGCATTGTCAGGTCATTTTCGGAAAAAACTCGATTTAATTGGTTTTCGCAGTATAGCGGCGATATATAATATACATAGAAAACACAAATGTTTGCCTTGCGCAGGATTCGAACCCGCGGCCCTTGGGATCACCGGGCCTGTCAATGCACTCTTGATCTCCACAATGTCATGCACATATTTTTTCTTAGATAAAGAATCTGTGTTGGTCGCGCTCAGACGCGCGAAATATCTCAAATGCGCGTGAATTCGCGCGACTTTATATTATAAGAATAAATATGTGATTTACGTCGTGGACATAGAGGTGAATTTGCTATGTTAATGTTTCGGATTGAGGCTTCTACGACTCCTATACTCAACGCCAAAGCTTCTCAGTTTATAAAACAATTGAAATTGTCGTTATGCACTAAGTATGAGTTTCGAATTCGTTTTAAGTCTGCACACGCCAGGAGAATTGGCGTTCGGAATAAATTTACAATAAAGGAGCAGTTTGTTTTCGTAGGCAGATTTTATTATAATTTTTTACATTCTTCCTCTGCATTAATTTTCCTCTGTCATCTTACTTCGTGCCAAACTTCGCATAACTTTCGATCTACTTCGCGAAAGTGTGGAGTCTGCATAAGTCTAATCTACTCTGTATCTTTTTAGTAATAAGACAATGACTAAATAGTTTTCAATTTTTTTTTATTTCTATAATTTTCATGTTTATTTTTTTAATTATTGTAAGTTGCACATACACATTTTAAAGTTATGACTAATTATGTTTGTGACTCAAATTAAGAACGAGAAAAATGTAAAATTAAGTTTAAAATGCGTCTATGCAACTAATAGAATCTTAAGATAATGTTTTTAAATAAAAATTCATATTGTTCATTTGTTTTTTATTTATTACTAGCTTTTGCCCGCGGCTTCGCTCGCGGTTAATTTTATGACAGATCTCGTTTGACAACAAAACAACCCATAGCGCGACTTGTGGCGCCATCTGTTGGCCGATAGCCCAACCCATACAGCGCCCTCTATAGTATAAAAAATATTGAATAGAATGACCTCTATAGAATGACATTTTTCGGGATAAAAAGTTACGTTGGGCTGGGCTCTGTATCCCTGACAATATACAGGGTGACAGGTTTTAAGTCCTATTCCTTAAAACTGGTTAAACTAGAGGTCATTTGCAACAAATTAGCCCCCATCAATAGGGGGTCGAAAGTGACCGGTTACCGAGATATTGGTGTTTTTAGGGTTTTCCGACTTGCCATGCAAAATCCCCCTTAACTAAAATAGTGTTTGTTTCTCCGCATTTGACACATTTTTGGAAGCTGATGAACTAGCAACTATTTTTAATCAGAATGCGGGTTTTAAATGTTTAATAATAAGGCTTGAGTGACAAAACTTAAAATACTTTTTTCGCATCTTCTACCATCGACATGGATTACACGAAAAAAATGTATGACACTTGGCGTACAAATTATGTGGATAACTGCGGAATTTCATGACCTTTCCAAAAAGCTAAAAATATTGATAAATTTTGCACCAATAGAAAAAGAAATTGTCATAACACGTAGCAGGTAGCAGATTTCCTAGATCAAAGATACCCTACTGTTCCAATTTTTTCCTTAAAGGTACCATTAGCAATACAGGATATGTCGAGAAGCCTCCCCTGGCATTCCATGTTAAATAAAATCGAAATTGTTGTTTGCAGTTTGGAGTTTTTTTATTTTTTTTATTTATACTACTTTTAAACACCAATATCTCGGTAACCGGTCACTTTCGACCCCCTATGGATGGGAGCTAATTTGTTGCAAATGACCTCTAGTTTAACCAGTTTTAAGGAATAGGACTTAAAACCTGTCACCCTGTATATACAAATGTTCATAATGATCGGCTGATTAACAAACAAACAAACTCCTTTCCCATGACAATAGTGTGGTGATGGTATGGCAATAGTTGGTCGCCTAATTTAAAATAGCAGACTTGAGGCCCCAGTTCTGTGGTCCTCCATAACACATACATTTATTTATAAGTATAAATAAACATGATTCACATGCATTTATTTTCAGTAACTCGATAGGACAGGTATTACCATAGATTTATTTTATAGTAGCGTAAGATTGGCAATGCAAAAGAGATAGATCATAGCATACACGTTGGTTAGAGCGAGACCATTTTCCTTAACACACTATCGGCCTGCATCGGCCTGACGTCAGTCGTGTTTAAAAACAAATCCCACTTATTTTTACAAAATTTATAGTTTTTTAAGTGTAGTTTTGGTGTTAATTAGACGTGATTAAATATGGTTACCTGTACAGTGCCTGGATGTAACTAAAACAAAAAGGAAAATCCACAAAATTATATATCTTGTTTGCACACATGTACATTACACGCACACTAGTGTATTTTGTTTTTGGTCTCGCCTTGATCAAACCATTACCGATCTATACGTACGGTACGCTAGTATATACTAAATCTATGGGTACGCTATACAATAACAATAGTAAAGAAAAACCAATCAATTAGCAATATAATAAAAACTCATTATTCTATACATAATTCTTCAATGTCTTAGATACAATAAAATATTGCAAGCCATATTATTATTTGACTTGACTGTAATGTAACATATAAATTCCCTTGAGGGTCCTACGGTCGAATGACGCAGTAGCGACACACGTGGCGAAAAAATTTCAGCGTGGTACGCTCCCTGGGGCAAAAAAATTATTGAAGCGAAACACAAAGAACGTACGGAAGCTCATTATTTATACATAATTCTTCAATGTCTTAGATACAATAAAATATGGGAAGCCATATTATTATTTGACTTATAACATATAGATTGTAATGTTTACTGTGTGTGAAAGGGCCAGGAATGCAAAACTATTTCGCCAGATCATCTTCGTTGTCTTTAGTGAAAAATGTTACAGCCCTCTGAATTAACTTCTCGAGTTCTTCATTATTTATATTGAAAACCATCGATGTTTTACCATTATTAAATTTTACTACTTCAGGGTCTGAAAAAATAGATTTTGATTTATAATACTTGCCTTTGTCTATAGACAGCTGGAACATATTTTTTTATACCACATACGGCCCGCCTGGGGGTATCACTCACGCGTTGCCAACCCTCCCAACCCCCACAAGTGGAGCTCTGGAGACCTTACTCACCGTAGGAACACAACATGGCCGAGACCAATGCTATTTGGCTACGATCTTCTGTAAGGTGGAGGTCCCCCAGGCGGCCTGCTCCGATTTGAGCGGATTATCCGCTGTGCCCTACCTCTTTTAATTATACAAAATTAGATCATGTCGATGTAAAAAAAGCGACCAATTAAAGAAGAACTCGTCATGTTGGGAATTTTCACCGTGCCTGCATCCATACCAAAGTAACTGCTACTTTGAAGATCTACGTTACCAAGTGTCAGTGGGCAACATTTGATAACAAAATGGAACTGGCAAAAGTTGAAGAATGTTACCGTGTTGCACTGTGTCGGTCCACAAAAGTAAACTGCGGTGTGGATATCAACATTATGTGACGGATACAAAAACAAATACATCTTAAGATTGTTTTTGAAGTGAAAACTTCTTTAGCGGCGCTTGGCACTTTTTTTAGATGATTTTCGAAAGAAAAATTTTACCACCATTGCTAACCTTCCCAGTAGCTCAGTGGTAAGAGCACTCGGCCGGAGGACGTGGGTTCGAATCCCACAAGGGACGCAGGTGTTTTTCTTTCAAAAATATTTTCAAAATACATCACCTTTAGTTCTCAAATGTGGTTCAATTTTGACGTCATTAAAGATTTTCTTCACCAAACCAATAAGGTTGAACGGTTTCTTTACCCCTGGCTCATATTTACGATTACGCCTGACCATTCTTTTAGTGTCTTTCTCAAGATTATCACTCCATTTTTCAGGTTCTAAATGAGCTACAACATCGTCTTTAGAAAAAAAAGAAAAAAAATGTTTATAAATAAATAATAATAATTAAGCATTTATAAATTTACAGTTATTTAACTCAACATTGTCTGTATGTTCTTGGGAAACCCCTTATATCACCCCCCTTCACTTCACTCGGTTTCTTGCTACCCTTAGAGTATAGATAAGTAAGAAAGAGCTCGCTTGAGCAAGTATGAACGGTAAGCACGAGTATGGACAAACGGACGAACTCAAAACAGCAACAACGAAGCCAGCAACGAACGAAGCTATTAGTCACGCACGCCGATTGTTTCTCTCGACGTTATTTATTCTGATTTTAAGGAATCATGAAATGTGCAGTGCAGAGCTGTAAAAACGACGAAATGGAAGCAAACTAAAAATTAGCTCTATAGAACATCTGCTTACGCTTTGCACAATGGTCAAAGAGCAATGCGCGCGATTTATAGCTTGCTTATCTATACTCTAAGTTGCTACTCTTGTCCAAGTTTGTCCTGCTGCTACATTGCCAAAGGGCCAGACAATGAACCTGATATTCTTAACTAGTAGAATAAGTGAAAGCAAATATTAAAACGTATTTTATAGTTTATAAATTATATACATTTGTAACGTTGTCGTGTAGGAAACCACGATTCTACTAACTTATAAACATATGAGTACAATAAGCAAAGCCGGAGCTTAGTGAGTTGCTCTAAATATTTGAGCAGGCGTTTCGACAGAAACTCTATTTAGGAATTTTTGGTAAGAACGGGCGTTAAATACACAATTAAATAATTTATTACGAATAAATAAATTGATACTTTACCTTTGTCTTCATCTAAAATTTCAGTTTTCGGATCGACATCAAAATTAATATTACCAACGGTAATCATATGATTATTATAGACTTTCTTTGGTTTAGTTTCGAAGTTTATAACATCTATATTAAGTTTTGGTTCTCTCAAAGCTTTTCTTTTGTCAAAATCACTTTTTGCACTGTCAAATTCAGTTTTTGTAATGTCAAAACCTAAATTTATATTGTCGATTCTCAGTGTATCAGCTTCAATTGTGTCAGCACGAAGATTAGGTTCTTTCGGTGTATAGACTCTCCTAGGTTTAGTGTTAGGATATCTAGGACCCACTCTTAGATTAGTTTTTACATCTTTAACATAAGATTTTATTATAGCATCATTGTTAGCTTTAAGTTTAAGATCTATAGCTTCAGGGGCAGCTTTTTCTTCAGTATCAGTGTTGAAAGCTAACATAATGTTGTCTTCTTTATCATGGCCGCTAACTGAAAAGCTTAAATAAACAACACCTAATAAGTCCTTATTTTTATTATCCTATTAGTCCTTATTTAGGAGCACGATGGCGTCGCTGTGTGTCGCACTCTAATATAAACACTCAAGTCAAGCCACGTCGACCTTTGCCAGTGTTTGGATTTCGTTATCTCGAGCTTCTCCGTGCTTCGGAGGGCACGTTAAGCCGTCGGTCCCGGCTGTTATCGGTAGATGACAGTCGCCAAGTCGGTGGCCTTCGGGGTGGCTTGAAAACACCGGCCTCTGCCAATCCGCATTGGAGCAGCGTGGCAGAGTACGCTCCAGTACCCTTCGATTGAAGGGAGACCCGTATCCCTGCATTGGGATGATTATGGGTTGATATGATGATTAGTCCTTATTAACAGCTCGAACCAGACGAGGAGGTAGGTCACCTGATGGTAAGCAATCACCACTCCCCATGGACATCCACGACTACAAGATCTTGGATGCGTGGCCCACCTATGAAAAAGGAAAGATGGGGGAAGGAAAGTGAAAAGGGAGCTGGAAGCAGGAGGGGTAGGCTTGCGCCGCTGTTCCGTACGATAAATGAAAGAGAAGAAGAGCACAGCAGATAATCCGCTCAAATCGGAGCAGCCCGTCTGGGGAAGAACCTCCACCTTACAGAAGATCGTAGCCAAATAGCATTGGTCTCGGCCATGTCGTGTTCCTACGATGAGTAAGGTCTCCTCTTGGGACCTCCAGAGCTCCTCTTGGGGGAGTTGGGAGGGTTGGCAACGCGTGAGTGATACCCCGGTATTGCAAGCGTCTATAGGCTACGGTGATGCTTACCATCAGGCGGGACGTATGCTCGTTTCCCAACTTTGTGGTATAAAAAAAGAGCGGTGACAGTCACCGCTATTTCACGTCGATATTCTGTGAGATGGTACTGCTCCGGTCGAGCCATCCCATTTACGAGCCACAACCAGTTAATCCTCATAATTCATTTATTCATTGCAAAAACACGGTGTAAATAGGTTGTTAACATTAAAATAAGAACAAGCATGCTTCGTCAAAACATGACATGCAATGTATGTTGACTCTAAACAAAACAATCTTAACTTATTTGAACATTGTATAACTACATAGTTGATAGATTGTTCACTCAGAGAAGCTGCGTGTCAACTATGATTTAGGTTAGCAACACTATAGAATGTTTTATTATTTAATTTCCTCCTCTTCCTTGCATCGTATTCCTCACTGTTGAGGGTCGTGACCTTTAGAAATCAGCTTTCCCCTCATCCCCTGTTTATATTCCGCAACCTGTTCACTGTGACTAAATAACTATAAGTACATAATACCTTTTATTATTTAGTTGATTTAGCGCCATTTTGCTGGCAATATCGCCGAATTTTCCTGTTGGCAACACCTTGTGGATGATTGCGTCTACTTTTGATTGGTTGTTTTCATCTTTCCTAACTTGTAATAGGACATAGGAACTTATAGGAGTAATTGTGGCTAGTAGACCTAAAAACAAAAAGAAATGTTCTCTCTAATTTCAAAGACATGACTAATATTAATTTCTTATTTGCCTGCGGCATAGAATAAGTAAGCCGAGGTAGAATGGCCACTCTCCGCCCCGCACCGAATCGCATTACCTTACTCCAGGCGGGTGCAGTCGCAAAGGCAGTCGTGTGCGCTCAGTGAAACGAAACTTCCAAACCAAGCAAAGCTTGTACTATGGAAACGCAAGACAAACATTTGTGTGCATGAACATGTCTCATGTCAAGGCAAAAGCCTTGGTCTGGGTGTTTTCTATGTATAATAAGTATTTATTTACAAAAAAAAAAGTATTTAACCAAGTACCTAGATATTTATCAGCAATCTACACAGGGCGTCAAAAATAAGTAGTAGTTTTAAAATTGCAATTACTCTTAAACTATAGAAGTTAGAGTTTTGAAATAAAAATCAATCTTTAAAAGACGATATTATGCATAAAGTTTTTATTAAATGAAATTGTCTTTTAACTTTTTTTATTTCAAAGATCTAGCTTCTGTAGTTTAGGAGATATTGCAAGTTTAAAACTGTACTAGGTACTTATTTTTGACGCCCAGTGTAGATTGCTGGTAAATATCTAGGTACCTACTTGGTTAAATACTTTTTTTTTGTAAATAAATAGTTATTATACATAGAAAACACCCAGACCAAGGCTTTTGCCTTGACATGAGACATGTTCATGCACACAAATGTGTCTTGCGCAGGATTCCAACCCGCGGCCCTTGGGACAAAGTGGCCACCAGACCTGTCAAGTACCTTAGTTTGGCAGTAATTTTAATTTGTACCTATTACATCGCAATAGGTCCATGTTTCAAAATAATGTACCTATAGAAATTATTATATCTGTAATCTAGTAAAATACTCGCAACTTCGTTTGCGTACATCTCGCTTTCCCGTGGGAATTTTGAAAAATCCTTTCTTAGTACACCCCTAGACGTCGTAAGGAACCTGCATTCCTAATTTAGAATCTCTAGACCCAGCGATTTGGGCTGTGTTGTGTTCAAGTCAGTCAGGACTTTGAATTTCAAATACATATATATGTATGATGTTACATGTGCAGTAAATAAATAATATGAGAATCAAAAAAAAGCGTTATCAATAAAAAAAATACATTACCCAATAAACACGTATAAAGTTCCATCTTGGCACGTCTGTCTTGGTTACCACAAAGAACATTCATTTATTGATATCGACTGTAATATTGTTAATTAAAAACTAATTATCATTTAAGTGCTAATAAAAAATACATGTAAAATGTATAAATAGGTTCAGATAAATATTTTAATTTTATTTTTATTACGCACATTTTACGAGCAATAAAATGGCATATTTACTAGGCGTAATAGGTAGGTATAATTTTTTTTGAAGAAAAAAAAAAACACTTTTTCCCCTGGATTTGGACCTACGTCCTATTCTGTGCCTACGTCATGTGTGCTCTTCAACTAGAGACTTAACTTCCAAGATAGGTGTATTAGGGGTGTATTTTCCCCCGGGACGTCAATAAAATAGTTGACATTATGTAAATTTTGGTCGCCGTTGTTGATCCCGAGTTTACAGGAGACAGCGGTGGGAAGTCCACTACACATAGTGGACTTTTTAAATAAAAATTAAATGTATTTTAAAAATGTTTAATTATACAAATCAGTACATAACACAGTTTTAAGACCAAAGAATGTTCTAGAAGATGGAAAAAGTAATTTAGTTTCATCGACATAAAAGTAAGACAAGCTGTCCGGTACTGAAATTTTGCGGTCACCCCTTCAGTCAGTTGCGAGCAAAGAGGATACCTACCTATAATGGTAGGTATAGAGTGGCAACTCCGGGGTGAAATCGGCATCTATGGAAGGTGCTGCCACCGCAGGGATTGGTAGGTGAACTAAAATTTCAACTATAGCTATACATAGTACAATCAACAAAGGAATTGACTGACCCCCCCCTGTAAATATGATTTAAGATTTCTAAATATTGTGTGAAGGGATTTATTTGAAAATTTGTAATTACATAGTACAATATGAATACTATTGATAAATAAATTTTCAAGTAAATCCCTTCACGCAATATTTAGAAATCTTTAATCATATATACAGAGGGGGGTCAGTCAACTCCTTTGTTGACTGTACCTATATATACCCTTCCCTATAATTTCTGAATATATTTCTTTGTTAGCGCCCCAAAGAAGTCCCCCATCCGAAGGAATACATCAAATTATGAGTATTTAAGTATTCAACTTGTATTTTATTTACATTTTATGTTAATAAATAACTAATAAAATAAATAACGTCAATGCTATCGAATGGTCCGTCAGACGATAAGTGAAGTACAAAATGGCCGCCGCTTTTTTTTAAATTTTAGTTCTTCCACCAATCCCCCAAATGTCACTTGCCTATGAAAATTGACGGTTATACTAAGTGTGCTCCCCCTGGTTGCGAGCGAGCAACAAAAGCAGTGGTGTCCAATTGACAGATAACGATCTGTTAGATAAAAATAGTCAATTGGACACCACGGTTCGCTGAAGGGTGGTGGTGTGTATGTGCACCATCGCAATGCCACAAAATCTCAGTACCGGATAGCTTGTCTTTACTTCTATGTCGATATTTAGCTTCACAATGGATATTACACAAAATATGAGTTTCTAAAATTAAATAAAATCTTTCAGTTCCATAAAATAAATGGTAGATATGTTAGGACGCCGCAAAGAAAGATGATAGCAAAATTACATCAGAGAAGGCGGACTTTGAAGTCAACATGATATTATACAACATGTAGTTCCAGACAAGCTTTATTTCGCTCAAATTCAAAAATCAAAGTCAAAATATTTTTATTGAAATGGGCCATAATATAAGCTCTTTCGAATCGTCATAATTTATTTCTACCATCAGTTCAGACGGCAGATTTGTGCTAAGAACATTGATTTCAAAGGTAAGGATCTATAAGGACGCGCTTTTAAAAACGAATACCGCATTATTTCTGCCATACAAAAAAACTATCGCCATCTTGCACCTCCGTCCTTCACGTGATAAGCGTTATTAGTGCATCTCTTTCGATCACGACACGAATGTAATCGGTCCTATAAATCTGTGTTTTAGGACCAATCACGTGGAGACAGTGTAGCGCGCTGACCGGCCAGACCTTAAGGTGGGTCCAGATATGTTCTTTTGCCCGTACCGTACCTCCGTTTCGTATCAGGCGTCGCGATCCTAAACTCTGGACGCAAATAAAAAATAGCCCGTATCTCCGTAACGCCTTTGAACGGAGCGAGAAAACCGACTCGCGATGGATCGGAGCGTACCTGTGTCCGATCGCGATGCCGTACCACAGCATCGTTCCGAACGGGCGTTCAAACTAAACAAGCGTTCTTGGATCGCGACGCTGATACGAAACGGATAGGGTAGTGGTAGGGTAGGGTAGTGCCTCTAAGGCAGAACAAAGTTTGCCGGGTCAGCTAGTATTTAAATAATAATCAAACCTTGAAACAGAAATTTAATCTTAATTCACGTGACACTTGACATTCGAGTTGGCGCCAAAATCCCACCTTCATTATATTTGTGACGTGACAGCTAGATCTTTTTTTATTTATGACTAGCGAAACCCGCGCAACTTCGTTTGCGTGTATCCCGCTTTCCCGTGGGAATTTTTAAATTTTTCTCTCCGTAAGAACCATCCTCGTACTTCAAGGAATATTCTAAAAAAAAAATCAGCCAAATCGGTCAAGCCGTTTTCATGTTATGTCGTGACAACGGAAAACGGGTTTCATTTTTATATATATAGATTATTCAGTACATTGGGAATCTGGGACGTTTTTCATATTATAAGACCAAGGATTTTTAAGTTTATTAATGTTTACAGCCTGTGGGGTGATCCCATCTTCATTATACATATTTGTGACAGATCTTTTCTGAAGTGAAAACTTCTTTAGCGGCGCTTGCCCCTTTTTTTAGATGGGTAATAAATTTTAAACTCGCGTCAGATCCGTAGCCTGATCGAAAAAGCTTAAGATTCCCTAACCATTCTAAAATATTCAAAAATGCACAACGTGTATGTTTAAGTTTTCACTTCTGCCGGCACTCCCGGAGTGCAACCCATCCTTTTTTTTAATTTATGAATAAATTTCTATTGGGAATCTGTAGGTCGTTTTCCATATTTTTAAAACCAAGGATTTTTAAGTTTTTAAATTTTAAGAAGTCAAGCTATTTCTCTTTTTTCTTTCTTTCTTCTTAATGGCGTTTCTGTCGTGTCTTAACGACACAGACAATTTCGCCAATGTCCAGTATTTTAAATGAACACATTTTAACAAAAAAAAGGGACACTTTAAAAAGGCAACGTTGTACGGTGAGGATCCGAGCCGAGGTCGCCATCTTGACGACTAATGACGAACTTCGTTGGCGAGGCGGCGATCTCGAATCCAAAAATAAAAAAAATAAAACATTTCTCTCTTTTTCCTTTTTAGTTTAATATCATCAAAAATGCGTTTCAGAAAAGGTAAATCAAATTATAATTTAAATGGACACAATATATTTTAAAAAAATAATGTTTGGTAAAAATTAAGTAAGTTAACAAAAATATAAAATTAAAATCTTACTGAAATATAGGAATGGAATATAATCACAAGGGAAGCACCAAAATAATATTTTTTATAATATAATATAACTTATGATATATTTACATTTTTTTATAAGTACCATTTTGATAGTAAAAAAAACTGATGATCACAGGATTTCTTTTAAATTGATATAGTGACATCTAGCGGCGTGTACTTGAACTAATACATCTTACAAAATAATAGAAAATGAAAATACTTACAAGTGTTTTTTTTAAAATAAATACATTTTTTATAAAATTTCCATAAAAAGTTCTTTTATGTATAATAAGTTAAGTATGGCATTAATGCTTAAATAGAAATTTATAACTATTTGACTAATTTAACAGCTTTCTGAAGCGCATTTAAATTTATATTCCACATTAAGGGCCGATTGTTTGATCAGAAGTTAAGTATACTAATGCATTGTCCTAATCCGCGATCATCGCGCGAGTAAACGATGCGACCATCGCGTGTTCATAAGCGTGCTCCTAAGCGTCGCGCGATTGTCAGTTACAACACCTATTCGAGATCAATATGTTTGATCGCGAGTTCGTACGAGTGAAATTCGCGTGAACCAACGATGATCGCGCAATCGCGTCCTATTAGGACAATGCATATAATGGTTAAAATTCGTAGCAATTTTTAACAAACAGGTAAGTTTTTTTAACGAATTTTAACCATTAGTATACTTAAGTACTGATCAAACAATCGGCCCTAAGTCTCATCTTATTTCTTCTTTAGTATGACACTGGTGCTAATTCTGTTGTACATTTAACTACACTAAACTAATTTTGACAGGACCAAAGGTATTGTTGTCCTTCCTTGGTTCACAATTAGTGACAAGGATAGCAACACTTCTAGTCCTGTCAAAATTAGTTTGGTCCAGTTAAATGTACAACAGAATTAGCACCAATGATAGCTATAATTTCATTTGTAACTATATAAATGCATTCCAGAAACTGACAGTAAGACTATTTACAAGTACTTGTTCAGACAAAATTCAGTTATTTGCAAGAAATGTGACATAACTTAAAACCTATTTTCCATTTGTGCCAACAGATGGCGTTGTTCAATTATTATTTTTTGTTTTTAGTTTTATTCGAATATATTTTGAGTATTTTTGAGTTATGTCACTTTTCTAGCAAATGAATTTATTTTATATTTAATAATTCTCCTTATTATAATATGTTTTTAGCTATTTACAATACTTATATCTAACATAAAATACGTTTTGGAATTAAACAATAAAACACCACGATGACAGTTATAATTTAAATTTGGAATTATGTCAAATAACATTTTTTAATGCTGGATGCAAGCAATGTTACCGCTCGGGAAAATCAGATTGGCTATGCAAAAGAGATAGATCATAGCATACACGTTTGTTAGAGCGAGATAGATAGGCGAGACCATTCTTCCTATATACGCTATCGGCCTGCATCAGCCTGACGTCAGTCGTGTTATGAACAAATCCCACATATTTTGACAAAATTTATGGTTTAGTTTTGGGTGGGGTATTTAAAGTGTAGTTTTGGGTTAATTAGACGTGATTAAATATGGTTACCTGTGCAGTGCCTGGATGTAACTAAAACAAAAAGGAAAATCCACAGTTATATATCTTACTTGCACACACGTACAGTCGCCTCGAGGATAGCAGGACCATCTTTAGGATGATTTTTGGTTGCAACACCCAACATCCTAGTGGACACACGTGGCTCTAATAAACAAAAACCCTGTTTGGTAACAAAGAAAAGGACTAAGCTGACAAAAAATCCGCTTACAAGATGTGCAAGCGATTTTTTTCTAAAATGGTTCTCCTAACTTCGAGGCCACCGTACATTACACGCACACTAGTGTATTTTGTTTTTGGTCTCGCCTTAATCAAACCAAAGCCGATATATAGGTACGCTAGTATATACTAAATCTATGGGAAAATCGCGAAAACTGTCTGTAGCAACATTCGCAATTTTCCCGCGCACAGTTCCTTACCTATTGTGACAATAGAATGTCAAAAATTTCACAAACTTTGACATATGACTGTACAATTCGCGCCAAGAGAGTAGGACCTGGCGTGTCAAGACGATTTCTATACAATTTTACTAGAAATCGTGTACTACGCAAGTCAAATCAGCATCATTAATAATTTCATTCTTTAGATCGAAATTAAAAACAGTGATCACTTGAAAATCGTACTGTTCTACAATGATTTTTCGATTATTTGCGTCGGCGGTCTCGTATATTTACATAATGGCTGTATGTAAATTAGAAAGTTTTCTTTTTTAAATAGCACCAAAAAAATTCGTAAAATAATTTAAAAAAATATCGCCAGTAATATAAACTCTTTAATTAAAAAAATCGCCAGTACGGAGCGCTAGTATCGAAGCTATTGAATGTAATTGTGATACCTCATTTATACTACATTTACACTCTCGCCTCGTACCTCGTCTCGTGCTTCGTCTCGCGCCTCGCGTGATCGATGGTTTTTGAGTTGTCTGTTCACACTCTCGTGTTGTGTTCGAGCTAGCCAGAATGGAGGACGTCGAAGTGTTAGCGGCAACATAGTATTTTTTAACGCGGCACAAGGTTTAAACTCGAATGAAGCGAGAGCGCGAGTGTGAACCCCTTTGACTCGTGCCCAAAAAACCGCTCCGGACGCGAGCGCTGCGAGGCGCGAGGCGAGACGCGAGGCGTATGAAATGTAGTATGAAGGTATTCAAGGCGTATTCATTAGTTCTATGGTGTTTTTCAGACAGCATGGGTACGGTGACGTTTGAGTAAATTCCATTTCACGCATGTTTTATTCGAAACAAAAAACCGCGAAGTACAAAAAGAAACAGAAAAAGAGTGAAGAATAAGCAACTACAAAAAAGTAGTAAATTCAAATTTGCATTATTAATGATACATTTATTTTTAAATGTGAATTCCCTTCAAATCCCAAATGTCACCGTACCCATGCTATCTGAAAAACATTGTAGTTGTGGGTACCGACACAGATAAGTTTGTAGCTGTAATATAAACTTTTTGTTATATAATAATTATAAGGTTTTACAGGCTTTACCTATAAAATCCATAACTATTTTAAATTCGAAACAAAACTTCATTTTCCACAATAATAGTAGGGAAGTACTAATCTAAGTACCGATTGTTCTTAGGAATAACCCAAAAAATATATTTAAGTCACTTTGATTCTTGCACAAAGTACACAGAGATCTAATAATAATAACTTTATTTTTTTGTTACTCAACATGACAACTGAGTGCTTACGAGTTTTACAACTCCACGTTCGAATACGAGCGCGTTCGAATTCACTTAGTCTCTGGTGGGGTTTGGACGCGATTCGGGTGCGAGCGGATGCTGAAAATTTGTTTATATTTCGCATATTTCATTTTCTGTGTTTTACATTTTAATGTTCTCACATAAAATATAATAATTTAACATTAATATTTTACTGAACCATGGTCTATTCTAAAGCACTATCTCCCTCGTTTTATATTTTGTATAAGAGTTTGAGACTAGCCCTCCTATTCTCACAACAAAAACAATTATAATCTCATGTTAATCTCAATCACTAAAAAAAAATCTTAAGGTACGTACAATAATTCTTGTTTCTAGTAAGTGTGAAACATCTGTATCAGAAGGACACGCACTTCCATAGCCGTAATGTTATATAGTACAAGTAATTATTCCATATAAAGTTATAATAATCTAAATCACTGTGTCTCATACAAAATATGAATTGAGCGAGACAGTGCATATTTAACTAATTACTCAGACCCAGAAGAATAGAAGACCCATCCCTCTCAAGAGGGACCAAAAACCGGGTAACTTCTCCTGAGTGAAGATACCCGGGCAGGGAACAATAGTTCGAGGCCCGCACGTGCCCCATATGGGTACAAGAATCTCGCAGTCAGAGTGCTTAACGATTTTTTTGATCACATTCGAATGTGTTAACGTTTACAAGGCGACCAAATTGTAAAACGGTTTCATATTGTGAATTTACCAGACGCGTGTTACATATCCAAATTAGCCGGGTTAAAAAAGTAAACCGCATAATTTTGATATACACGCGTCTTATAAATTCGCAACATGAGATGTTCTTCTCTATTTGGTCGGTTTTTTTACGTCGACATGAACTAACGTGAACAAAAAATCTCGTACTAAGCACTCTGTCTGATATAGGGCGTCAGTTTGAGATGACATTGAAACTGTTATTACTAAAACAGACCCAGATAAACACAACACCGCGTCTATAATAAACTGTACAAACATTTGATTTAAATTCAGTTTTTTACCCTTTATACACATTCTCAAAAATATAACACATTGAATGTCAAAATGGCGGTTAACAAGATGGCGGGAGATATATTGACAGCACCGCATTTTAAAACGTCATTTGGGTATAAATTCGGTGGCATCGCCTCTTCACCTCCTTTACAATATTCGTTGCGGGACTGAAAAATAAATTTAATTCATTATAAATATATTGTACAGTCAAGACCACGTTGAGCTTTTACACTTATAGTACAATAAATAAATATATAGGGACAATTCATACAGATTGAGCTAGCCCCAAAGTAAGTTCGAAACTTGTGTTATGGGATACTAACTCAACGATATTATATTTTATAACAAATACATACATAGATAAACATCCAAGACCCGAGGCCAATCAGAAAAAGTTCGTTTTTCATCATGACCCGACCGGGGATCGAACCCGGGACCTCCTGGGTGGCGGTCTGGCGTGGTAACCATTACGCCACGGAGGTCGTCAAACAATATTGGCTCTTATGACATAGGACGTGCTCTTGACTGTACTTACACAATTCACACAGTGCCAACTGGTCCCAAAGTAAGGTTTAACCTGCTTATGTTAGGGTACCAGACAATGGATATATTATTGTAAATTTACCTACTATAGGGTTGTTTCCAGGGTCAAAATAATTACATTATATTTAGTCCGTATTTTAGATTATCAAAAAAATATTGGACACGTATTTGAAATTATCGTAAGATGGAATAGTACGATATATAGCGCCATCTGTTGGCAGATATATGTCAACAATTGTCAGGATATGACCGAGCTATTAAAGGGATGTACTTACGGCAAACTCTTCCCCACAAAGTTCTCTGCAAGGTGGGCAAACTACCCCTCCTTTGTGTAACCATCCCTTCTTAATTATTCTTACTTGTAACACTTGCCCTGCGTGAAAACAAGTGTATGAATAGTTACCAACCTGCAAAAAAAAACAATAAAATATTAAGTTAGAGAGTAGGTCCTTACAAACACTCTCTCGTCAATGATTACATAATAAATAAATATATAGGGACAATTCATACAGATTGAGCTAGCCCCAAAGTAAGTGCGAAACTTGTGTTATGGGATACTAACTCAACCATATTATATTTTATAACAAATACATATATAGATAAACATCCAAGACCCGAGGCCAATCAGAAAAAGTTCGTTTTTCATCATGACCCGACCGGGGATCGAACCCGGGACCTCCTGGGTGGCGGTCTGGCGTGGTAACCGTTACGCCACGGAGGTCGTCAACATTACGGTAATAAATCTATATTTATAAAAGAAAGTCATGTTAATTGCACTACTTTAAACTCAAGAACGGCTGAAGCGATTTAGCTGAAAATTGGTGGAGAGGTAGCTTAGTTTTTTTTTTTTTTTTGCTCTATACCTCTAACGTTATCGGAGTTCTTATCTATACATTCATACTAGTTCTCGCTCTTTTTCCTCTCGCACGTGCATTCTACATTCTTGTTCTTTCTTTCATACCTCATCTTTTATTACTTGTATGGGTAGGTAGCTTAGTTAGAACCGGGAGAAGGACATTGGGTAAGGTAGGGTAGGGCAGGGTAGGGTATGGTAGGCTAGGATAGGGTAGAGTAGGGTAGGGTAGGGTAGGCTAGGATAGGCTAGGGTAGGGTAGGGTAGGGTAGGGTAGGGTGGGCTAGGGTAGGCTAGTGCCTCTGAGGCAGAACAAGTTCGCCGGGTCAGCTAGTTATTTATGTAATTAGTATGAAAACAAGCTTTTCAAAGAATCAGATAAATTCATTTCAAAAACCATCAAAGCAATAACGAGCCCAGACAACACTTGGATGGGTTTAAAAAGCTCTTCCGTGCCTTGGAGGATTAAGCTTACGGTCTCTGCTGTTGTCGATAAATTCAGTCCTTGAGCCAAATCACCGTTGGGTGGCTTACAACTACCCACAGTTAACAATAATTGCGAAAGGTAATATTTTATTAAATTTGATTCACGAATAGAAGAAAAAGACGCATTTTTTTTAAATTTCATTTCGTAGCTTTTGATGTAGAACTTTAGACTCTTGGCGACGCAGGGATATGAAACTTTTGTAACCAAATTGGAAGAAGAGGCTTTGAATAGTAAGTAGATACTACTTTCAATACAGAGTTTCAGAAATATTTATTTTTACTTTTTATTTTTTTTTATTTTTACTCACCACAATATGCAATCGGCCACTTTCACATTTATACTTATAGCAACCGGAACCCCAGTGTTGCCATTCTCTTATCTAAAAAAAATTACAATAAATTACATTTCTGAATGAATTATGCAATACCATCTAGTCCCATATTCAGTAATAATAAAATAAAAATAAATAAACTCATTTATTTTGCAAGTAGATTTACAAGAAATACTTTCGCACGTCAAAAAATTTTAATCCTACCAACACTTCGACGTGAATGGCCTGTTAAGAAGAACTGCCGCAAGAAACTCAACAAACAGCCTTTTTTGAAAGCAAATATTAAAAGTAGTTTAAAGTGTTTTATACATTGCAAAATAAGTATATGTTTGGTACAGAGAAGCAAATAACTATGACTATAAATTGTTAGCTTTAAAATATAATCTTCTACTTTATAATAACCTTTTTTCATCAAGCCACTTTTAATAGTCGACTTAATCAATACATGTAGAGTGTTCAGTAAGAAAATTCTCTTCAAGTTATTAATATCACATACTAAAACTAAACTAAAATATATTATTAAAAGGAGTCCCTTTAGGCAAGGTTCCGAAGATACTGGCAGCGTTCCCCCTTTGAATAGCTAGACTAATTCTTTGTCCGAGGTAGCGAGGTAGCTTTGTTTGTAGAGTGTTGTATGTCAGTAGTACGCTTATTAATTGTTGGAACATTTTGATATTGTTTTTAATTTTAAAAGAATGCAGGGTGCAAATTCTGTTGAACTTATTTATTGATTTAGTTTATAATAATATCTTTACTCCAATATAAGTAATACAATCCCTACTAGATAACGAGAAAGAATAGAGAACTAATGTAGTAAACAATCTTAGCCCGTCTTTTTAACAAAAATAGGCAATTAAAATTGTCATTCACACCCAAATAATAATAATATAGTTAGAAATGGCATTTAACACAACACTCTTAGTATTCTGGCGATTTGTCGATTTTACACATGGATAATTGAATAAAAAGACACGCTAAGATTGTTTACTACATTGGTCAAGTTAAGAAAATGACATTATACATAAACGTATTTATTTGCCTACAATCAAAAACATATGTTTACCTGTCGACACGACTTTTGTTCCCAGACTCGATCGCTGTGGTCAAAACACTTTGAATGTTGCCCATAATTTTCTAAAGCAAAGTTGACATCAGCTTCTGAAAACACACATTCATTAATCACTTCCTGTTTAGTAACGTGCTCGTATTCGAACGTGAGGTGATAAACTCGCGCACGTACTCGCGTACTCGAGAGCTTAGTACGAGTTTTTGTCAGATTCGAACGCGTTAAACTTTAACTCACATTTGGTCGGCTTGTACACTTTAACAGGATAATCCGCTCAAATCGGAGCAGCCCGTCTGGGGAAGGACCTCCACCTTACAGAAGATCGTAGCCAAATAGCATTGGTCTCGGCTAGGGTTTCTTTCCCGGGTTCCCGATCCCGGGAATACCCGGGAAAACTATCGATACCGGTCCCGGGAAAATTCAGTCGGTAATTCCCGATCCCGACTTTCGGGAAATAAATCAAAAGTTTTGTATTACGCGCTGCGGCGGATCACCGTTCGTTTCGTTCAGTCATTCAGTTATTAATTCGTTGGCTATGCAAAGAGGATAGTAATATTGGTAGGTATAGAGTGGCAACTCCGGGGTGAAATCGGCATCTATGGAAGGTGCTGCCACCGCAGGGGTGGGTGAACTAAAATTGTAATACTTAACAAGGATTTTCAACTATTTGAGGCCTCCCGGAAACGAACCCCGAATCTGGAGTTACTGTACAAAGCTCTGTTGTCTATTAAACCGACATCGACAGAGAGTGAAAGAGCGTTTTCGGTAGCAGGTAATTTCGCCACAAAAATTAGAAGTCGGCTTTCCGATAAGTCGTTAAATGCTTTAAACGTGTTTGAAAACTTATTTTGTGCATAAATAAAAATACGGTTACAAGGTTTTTGAGTTGATTTATTTGTAACTTTCAATCATAAATAAATACGAAGTTCAATAAAAATAAAAAATAAATTATTCCATTTCCACCTTCGGTGTCGGTCAGCAGCGTCGACGCGTGGTTTGTCCGCTCGTATTTTATAGCATAAAATTTACAGAAAGGAGTTCAAACGTATGCATATTTTTATAAATTCCCGATTCCCGGGAATTCCCGGGAATACATATTATAAAGTTTTTAATGGATTGAGACATAAATAAATTAAAATGCGTATCAGATACTTTCTCCATTTGACTTACTTGGCGTGTTCTCCTCATAAGAACACCGACTTCCTCTGACAAGAACACTCTTGTGTTTCCACGTGAACTCCTGCAAGTACGGACAGTAGTCAGCTAGGGACACTGAACCACCGTAATGTGCTTCGTCGCCCGGTGGGACATTTGGGAGAATGTCGAAGTGCTGGAAATCAAATTATTTATATAAATTGCAATGAACGAGCTCCGTGGCGTAATGGTTACCATGCCGGTCCGCCACCCAGGAGGTCCCGGGTTCGAATCACGGTCGGGTCATGATGAAAAACGAACCTTTTCTGATTGGCCTGTGTTGTGTTATGGAATACTATAACAAATCTCGAACTTACTTTGGGGCTAGCTCAAACTTACTTACTATACTTATATTTATTTATTTATTAAAAACTTTTTTCCCCGCGACTTTGTCCGCGTGAAGTTCCGGACCCGTTCCCGTGGGAATCACATTGAATTTCGGGAAAAGCTATAGCCTATGTCACTCCCTGATAATGTAGCTTTCTGCTGGTGAAAGAATTTTTGAAATCGGTCCAGTAATTTCGGAGCCTATTCAATGCAAACAAACAAACAATCAAATCTTTCCTCTTTATAAAATTAGTATAGAAATATAGATTATTGTAATTATAATATAGATAACAGTTTGAAATTAGAAATTTAAGGTTATACTAGGATTCTTTAGGACTATTAAGCAATGTCGAACCTAGACAGAGTTTAATTAGAAATCGGAATAACACAAGTATACCTGATAAGCTCTCGGCAGTATGGTGTCGTGCCTGACAAGGTTACACAACACCACAGCAGTCCTGTGGGGCGAACATTCAGTTCTTAATGGATTCCCTTTTATTCTTTCGCAAAATGGCGCTGGGTTCTTCCTTCTGCAAACAAATATATATTTTTTTAATTTATTTAGTTATTTCATATAAAATTAACAACATTACAGTTAAAACCATTTCATAGTTAATATCAAACAACTACATGTTGCATTTACACTAGTTCGTAAGATAGTTTTTTTTGTACTTTTTCCTGTGTCTAATGCAAATATAGAGTATTTTATTTTCTATCTACATATTTAAATTACTTGAAGAACAACTTGACTACCATCCATCTTCTCACAGTATCTAAGACATTCATAACACACATTGACAGGTCCGGTGGTCGAGTGGCTAGCAATGGTCACTTTATCTCAAGGGCCGCGGATTCGAATCCTGCGCAAGGCGAACATTTCTGTGCATAAACATGTCTGCTTGCCTTGGTCTGGGAGTTTTCTATGTATAATAAGTAATTATTTACAAAAAAAAGTATTTAAGTATATTTATCAGCAATCTTAGTACCCATAGTACAAGGTTAGTTGCTTAGTTTGGGACTAGATGGCGTTGTGTGATTCGTCCAAAAATATTTATTTATTTATTCATCTATCTCCATACAATGAATATTGTTAGCATAAACTGTCGCATTGCTTAGCCAAGGAGGAGGGGCTCGATGTTGTTATGCGTGTCAAAGTGGTACGAACACGCAAGTCAGGGAACAACCCTAGTCAATGGGTGGAAGGCTGGATGGGTTTAAAAAATTACGAGCTGCCCCTGCTTCGGAAGGCACGTTCAGCCGTCGGTTCAGACTGTTTGTCTATAGACAGCGAGAATGTATCCAATAGAGACGTAATGTTTGTTATTTTCTTCAAAAATAATTGTCCTCAAATCTCAGTTTCAATTACCGCGCGCACAACCAAAATAGTGAGCGATTACATGTACAAAATACCAACACATTTGGAGAAACCCAATGGACTCCCCGCGCTGGCTCTCACAGCGTAGGGGAGCGTCCCCAAGGTGGCGGATAGGGGAATGGTCGGTAGTACAGCCTAGCTACACTAACCGGCTAAGTCCGATAGACTCGCTGACCAACGACGGGTGTGGTCCTCCAGCATTTCGGGGGTTGTGCGGCGGGCGTATCCCGTTAGCGCTACACTAGCTTGCACAACATCGTCAAAAAAAAAAAAAAAAACCAATGGACTTGAAGGCGTATATTCAAAAGGGCTACGCACTCGATGTCTATAGGTAACAGTGTTCAAGACAGTGATCTTTAGATAACTTGGAAATACTGACGCCAGCTGCAGTTGACACTAATTGCGGGAGGCACACAAAAAGAAGAATCTATACCTAAATACTTACTCTTCGAATTCCGTATCATTATGATAGCTTGTAAGAAATGATATATTTGTAAAAATAACAATCAATTAATGAAACAAAATGGCGTATTTAATAACGTGATCTCGTGTAATTTTATTAATTTTATGTAATAATTATTAAGGTCAGGTGGGATAAGACTGACATAATATCTAGCTTAAATTTGAATTTATTGACGTTTTTAATTAAAGTTTTTATTTTCGCTGTACTGGCCATGTTTGTGGCAGTAGCGACTTATCTGTTTTAAACGGAGATATTTACCATGACTGTTTTTTTACAAATATATCAAAATATAACGGGAAGCTGTACTTCTCGACTTATCAGATACTGGTAGTCTTACCCCACGTGACCTTGTAGTTTTTATGTAATAATTTCTAACTGCCAAATGCCGTTGTAATTATAAGAATAATAAATAAATATGCACACACTATTTACTAAACAACATGGAAATGTACTCACACATCAGAATCTTCCGTAATGTTGCTTGAAAATAAAATAGTAGTGTTAGTAAAATAGGAAAATAGTAATTAACATGATAATGTGATAGATAATGAATATTCAGTGACAAATAAACTAGACTAGAATAATAAATAGTGGTTTAGATTAATGTTAGAAATAGCAAACAGAAACAAGCAATTTTAAACGGACATTTTGAGTTAAATGTTTAACAAAATGTACTAATAGATGGCAGAACTAATTAGTAGATTATAAAGTTGCTGAAACATATCGATAGATGGCGTTATTGTTAACGTAGATAAAATTTTGTTAATTATTATTGTTCTATGTAATTAGTTGATTAGTATAGCATTCTAAACTAATAAATAAGAATACTTGTACCTTTGTGTTTTAAGCCATTGCAAAGTTAGTGTCTTAACTAAAAATGTTTAACAAAAGGCACTAAGAGATGGCAGCACTAATTAGTAGATTAGAAAGTTGCTGAAACGTGTTGATAGATGGCATTAGCATTAAAGAGTTGTTTGTTGCTTGTTTTAACGGTGGTAGATTTAATCGTATTTAATTATAACTAGTTAGTAGATTATTATCATTCTAAACTAATAAATAAGATGTACCTAAACCTTTGTGTATTAAGCCACTGTTTGCATGACGCCATTGCAAACCGACATCCCAAAGAACGACCCCAATGTAACGGAGCGGCGTGTTCATAATCAGCTCGGTACCATCCAGTGTCTTCCATCATGGCGAATGTTACTCTACTGAACACTGAATTCTGTGTATGCGTCCCTGTCATTGCTTCGTTCTGAAATGAAATAAATATATATTTTTAAACACAAATCCATAGTCCCCTCACAGGCACTGTCTGTCGTCGTTTTGTCCAAAACATGATGCAGCAGACACGGCTTTACCTATACAAAATTGTATCAAAAACAAAAATGTATGAACTAAAAATTCTTGACAAAATAATTATGAAAAATACTACTAACCTCAAACACCCTCTTCTCCCAGTGGGTCAAAGCGGTACCATCGCCTCCTTGGTCTTCCAACTCAGCACCTTCCAACTCCGAACAGTTAAAATGTTCTCGCACCTATAAAAAAAAAAAAAAAAACATACGGGTCGAATTGAGAACCTCCTCCTTTTTTTGAAGTCGGTTGAAAATTAGATATATGTATTGTCGCGAATGATGTAAAAAGTTCTCGACGTCTCGCGTCGCCGCTAGAATCACTTGTTTACAACTATTCATAGATCGAGAAAAATATCAAATATCATATAATTATATAATATCACTCGCTGTCTCACTCATACATACAAAATAGGAATTGAGCGGAATAAAGATTGACACGAGATTTTCATGTTGTGCGAGTTGACGAAAAAAAATAGGTAAAAATAGAGTGGTGTCAGATCGCAAAATAGGCTTTGCCGTAAAAAACCAATTTAATAATATTTGAAGTCGGTTTTATTTTTTTTTTAAAGTTAATTGAATAATTTAAAAAAAATAAAACCGACTTCAAATATTATTAAATTTAAATGGGACCACCCTTGAGGTATTACCTATAAGCCGAAAAAAGATTTGTTCAAATCGGTTCATAATTGGCGGAGTTATCGCGTAACAAACATAGAAAAACATACGGGTCGAATTGAGAACCTCCTCCTTTTTTTTAAGTCGGTTGAAAATAAGGGACACTTATTTTTTCATTTGTAAATTAGACCAAAAATGACAAAGATATAGTCCATTAAACTTACGTGTGACGTCACGCCGTGTGGCATTTTTCCGCACGCGGTGACGTCAGAGGCTCCTAAATTTTTATGCCTTGTATTTTTGTTATTTTTTGTTTAAACGAAAAAAGAAAAAATACGTGTCCAATATTTTTTTATAATTCGAAAAATACGGACTAAATATAATGTAATTATTTTGACCCTGGAAACAACCCTATTGTGCGAGATGCCGATTAAATAGTACTTAGCGAGTTATTTATTTAGTTACCTCTCTGACCACCCGTGGTGTGACGACCATATGAAAAGTCCTCTCCATGTAACCGCCTCTTATCATCCATTTCTTTCGTGTGATATTTTTGACCACCCTATCTGACCATTTGTGTATTTGTAACCTGAAAGTTAAAAGAAACGTATTCATATTCATTTTATTTAAATATTTAACTTTATTGACCACAATACAAAAGTACTGGATACAATAGGCGGACTTAATGCTAAATTGTATCTACCAGCCAACCATAGCGAAGTGCAGAAATCCACGAATGCGGTTTTATGATAAATATACATTTTATTTTATTTTATTTTTATTTTTTATTCTATATTTATTTAGGGGTTTTGGTTCGCACATGCGACCATGTCAACCCCATCGTGTCCTTCAGACAGTATTTACTTATTTAAATATTAAACTTAAAAACTATTGTTTATGAACTTATAAATTAGCAACGCTTCAGGTGACAGGGGTTCAGATAAGATAGATTGAAACACTCCCAGATCTAATTTGTTAACCTTCAATAGCGACAGAAATTCTGTTCTATGACCTTCGTTCTTGACACAGTCCACCAATAAATGATATACATCACCCACTATACCACATATTTCACAGTTGGGTGAGTGTAGTAGGTATATCATTCTAAGCAGCGTATTCATGTTGTCTCGACTTAATATACTGTCTCTAAGTCAGGACGCCCCGAAGAAAGATGATAGCAAAATTTCTTCAGTGAAAGCAGATTTTGAAGTCAACACGATAATGCACTTTTAATTTCTGATCATAAATTCCAATTACTACGCACTATAACCAATGTTCGCTTCACATTATACTTTCAATGCTATGAATCAAACGTTGAAAAACATGGAAATTAAATTTCTAATCACAGGCTCTTAACGCTGTCGAGTTGGCGCCAAAATTCAGCATATATTTTGTATGTTCTCGTCAGTGACAGTTACGTAGTAATATCAAATACTATAGAAATATAATACGCACAGCTCTTGACGTTTCTCATACAATGACTTGGCAACCTCCTGTTCACCTCATGCCGCTAGGGGCGCTAGTGTCGCGTTAACATTTTGCATACAAAACGCACAAAAGTTTTGAAATCGTTCACCTCATGCCGCCCTTATGCCGTAGGGGCGCTAGTGTCGCGTCTTGCCCGAATTCTTCCGAAGCTGTGCGTATTAACTCTGTAGAGTTTCTATAGTATTTGGTGACAGTGAAGTTCAGCGCTGTCAGTGTGTTCAGCGCGAAAGATGATGATCGCCGCCTTGTCAACGAAGGTCGTCAAGATGGCGACCTCGGATCCTCACAGTACCACGTTTCCTTTATAAAGTGTACTTTTTTTTGCTAAAAAGTGTTCATTTGTAATATTCGACATTTGCGAAATTGTCTATGTGTCGCTTAAGACACGACAGAAGCCATTAATTATGATAAACTAACTAAAATGATAGCAATTTTTTTCAAAAAAGGTGAATTTTGAAGTCATCACGCTAAAGGACTTCTGATATCATAAAAATGTTAATCACGAACTCAAGTTGAAGCTATCGTTGGCGCCAAAATCTATTCCTATTATACCTAAGATATACTTAGCAGTAAGGCCGCCTTGTTGTAATAACACAAGTTTGTATATATGTCTATCAGTGGCGAGGGGTCCTAATAACACGATTCCTGTCGGCTTCCCTTTTAAAAATAGTGAATTATCTAACAGCATCGACTCTGCTAATAACATGATTTCGCTTCATACATAATAATGATACCCAAACGCCTATACAATAATAAATAACAATATCACACGTCGCCAAACACCTATACAATAATAAATAGCAATATTGTGATATTGCTATTTATTCGTCGCTTAGCCTGTGCGTCGAAAGCCGGTAATTCCCGAGTTGTAGCTGCATACAGTTTTAGGAGCGGCTGTCTCTTTCTTACGCGTACATTTTGTTCCTAGCGCGGTCTCTTTCTCACGCCGATCATATGAACATATTAAGCCGGTAGTCGCCGAGTTACGACAAGGATGGCATGTATCAGATTACGTTAGTGCGACAAAGATAAACAGAGGTATTATCCTGAGAAGTAAAAAATATAGTTAATTGTGTGTTTAGTGCTTGAATAATAAAACAACTATAATTTTGTCGCGTTGTAATTGTCAAAATTATGACATTTTTTCAATTCACTTTCGCCTGTGCTTTCGCTCGTACTGTTGTTAGTTTTTTTTTATTTGTTTGTTGTTAATTTTGTAAATTTGAATTGATTAGAGTGACTTCGTGGTTAAATGTTGGACAGGGCTCGGTGTGAATTGTGTTATAGTTAGACATCGGATTATATGCACTATCAAAATGCCAAAATATGCACTAAAAAAGTGCGAAATATGCACAAAATATGCACAATCAAACCATTTATTATTACAATTTACGTTTATTTTAACATTATTTTAATATGTTATACATATATTCATATTAGTTATTGTTACCGACAACTTCTGAACCGATAAATTCTATAACTATAACTTATAGTTATAGAATTTATCGGTTTCAATTGTAAGTAGTTAATTGTTTATTTTGGTTTAGTCTGTTTTGTTTACATTCGTAATGGCTGCAATTTTAGACGTGGGTTGTTGTCTCACAGACTTTTTATTAGATAATAATTTTCAAACATACAGTTTTGAAAATAAAAAACATATTATACAGCGCGCCCGTGCTTTTCCTTCTATGAAAATAGATTATAAACGGAAAGATGGCTTTACTAAACATTTTCATTGTAATTTGTACGAAAAGTATTCGTGGCTCACAGGTAGGTAGTTGTAAACTTAAAACACTGTTTTGGTTTTCCATATTATACCTATCAGTGCTTTTATGTATGGTAATGGTAATATGGTATTCGGAATTCTCCATCCCTGTGGTAAGATAACACTGTATTTTTTTTTTGCTCCGGCTTCCCCTGAGTAAAATTTCACCCTTCGCCACTGATGTCTATGTATGTACTTTTTTACTGTCTGTAAATAAAGCACATTCTATCTATGTATATATATAAGTATAAAATTCAAAGTCACGACTGATTTAACTATATATCGCACAGCCCAAACCGCTGGGTCTAGAGATTCCAAATTTGGAATGTAGGTTCCTTACGACTTCTAGGAGTGTAGGTACTAAGGATTTTTCAAAATTCCCACGGGAAAGCGAGTAAGAAGAGAAGTTGCGAGTATTTTACTAGTCTAAGTATAAGGAAATACTTACTCTTCGTCTAAGGGAGGATTCCCAGTATCTAATCTTCTTTCAGTTAAGGGTTCACCATTTTCGTCTCTGGAAAAATACAAAGTTATGTTATGTTTTATTTGATACTAGCGAAATGGTTCGTGGCGTAATGATTACCACGGACCGTCACCCAGGAGGTCCCGGGTTCGAATCCCGGTCGGGTCATGATGTAAAAACTAATATTTTCTGATTGACCTCGGGTCTTGGATGTTTATCTATGTATGTATTTGTTACAAAATATAATATCGTTGAGTTAGTATCCCATAACACAAGTTTCGAACTTACTTTGGGGGTAGCTCAATCTGTGTGATTTGTCTCTATGTATTTATTATTTATTAAATGTTTATATTTGTTTGTGCTATCATCATCACTGATGTAAACGAATCAACTATTGTATAAAACTGTGTAAATTCTTAATAAATAAATAAATAAATAAATTTAATAAATACCTGTAGAAAGCGAAGAGTGATACGCTGAACCCCAAAGCATGCAGCATTTCATGTTTGACAGTCGACAAAACCGATGGTAGATCTCTATACTTGGTGGACAGCTCGCCAGGACAGAAATTAGCGTGTCCTGCCACTGGTCTGTAATGAAAAAAGATTAGAAAAGTTAGGTAAACGAATAGTGAGTGAAATAAACGATAAGTTAACTTTTTAAGAGAGGTAGGGCACAGCGGATAATCCGCTTCGCATCTTTCTTGCCTGTCTGGGGAAGGATCTCCACCTTACATCATATCGTAGCCAAATAGCATTGGTCTCGGCCATGTTGTGTTCCTACGGTGAGTAAGGTCTCCAGAGCTCCACTTGGGGGGGTTTGGAGGGTTGGCAACGCGTAAGTGATAAGCGTCTTAGGCTACGGTGTTGCTTACCATCAGGCGAGCCGTATGCTTGTTTGCCAACTTTGTGGTATAAAAAAAAAGAACAAATTATCGGTACAGGTCAACCAATGAAAGAGTTGATCTGGGCTTATCTCTTGAAAGGCCGCGGATTCGAATCCTGCGCATAGCAAACATTTGTGTGCAAGAACATGTCTGTTTGCCTTTGTTTGCAAAAAAAAAGGTCTTTAAATATATTCATCAGCAATCTAGTACCCATAGTACAAGCTTAGTTGCTTAATTTGGAACTAGATGGCGTTGTGTGATTCAGTCAAGAATATTTTTTTATTTAATACTAGCTGCTGCCCTCGGTGTTGCCCGCGTTTAATTTTATGCACAACAGCGCCATCTATATCAGATTTTTGACTTACGGGAATCGCGTACTTCTACCTTGAACACGCGGGCGGAGCCGCGGGTAACAGCTAGTTCGTATATAAGTAACCAACCAACTCTTTACATAATATAATCATTGGCAAAGAACAATAAAAATAATGTAGATAAAACTTGACGAATTTCTCGGAATGAATGATAACATTTTTATCATAGATAACATCTTCTCTCGTATCAAATTGAGATTACAATTGTGTTTAAGGCGAATTTGAATAAAAAATATTTACTTATTTAAATATCGACTTTTAGGCTGCTTTTCCACCAGAGATGTGCTATGCAGCTATGCTGCGAGGATGTTTTTTTTTTAAATACCACACAGGTGGCCAACAAGCATACGGTCGGCCTGATGGTAAGCCGTCACCGTAGCCTATAGACGCTTGCAATACCGAGGGTATAACAAGTGGAGCTCTGGAGACCTTACTCACCGTAGGAACACAACATGGTCGAGACCAATGCTATTTGGCTACGATCTTCTGTAAGGTGGAGGTCCTTCCCCAGACGGGCTGCTCCGATTTGAGCGGATTATCCGCTGTGCCCTACCTCTCTTAAAATGTGTCAGCTATGCTACGAAACTACGTGACCGTTTCCACTGATGATAAGCTGTAGCGGGGCGAGTAAGGTGTGCTATGGAGATGCGCCGTCGCAAAGTAGCTGCGCGAGGAAGATGCGCAGCTCGAGCTATGCGATGTATATAGATATACCAATATAGCTACACCGCTCGCGGCCATCATAGCCCGCATCCAGAGCACGCATCCTTCCATATAAAAAACATAGCTTAGTTAAACCCGTTTTCACCAGTGCTATGCTACGTGGACCAATGAATTTGATTGGTGAATATGGTGGAAAAGCACCCTTAAGGTTGCGCTAGCCGAGTTTTTCTCCATACAAATGCTGTGGGGTGATTAGTCCGTTGTTTGACATCGTTCGTTTAAAGATGTTAATAATATCGATTTGTCTTGTCGTTATCCATGCTTGTATTAAAACAGAATTGTAAAATGATCAGTAATTCAAAAGTTATGAGCCTCAAAACATTCCGTTTCAACACGTAATTGTAACGCAACTTTGGGCAATTTAAATACTAGACGGAGTATGAAATCTCTAAAACAAAATTAATACAAGCATAGTTTGGTTATTCAAAAATTTAAATAACATTAGTTTTAATTAAAACATTCAGCTGTTTTATCACAAGGACACTTCTCTCAAAAGCCTACTCGTAAATTTTTAGACGCCCGTTTCAACAATATTTGTGTTTGAATTTCAGTCACTGTAGTTCCTGTGTGCGTGTAAATCGGTGTTAACAGTTTCGCACTGTTCATAACCGAGTCTATCCCTTTCTCAGCGAAATAGCACGCAAATTAGCCACGCCCAACGAGCAACCAATGAGTTAGAGTCTTCGACTAGTGCACTCTTAAGGAAGGCGTATATATTTATTTATACACGAGCTGGTACCCGCGACTTCGTCCGCGTGAAATGTTCAAATAAGGATAACTCCTTTTCCTGTCATGCGATTTAAATGAAACAAAGCCTATATTCTGCTCCAAGCCGAGCTCTATATCTCTGTGAAAACAGGATTAAAATACGTTCAGTAACTTAGAAGATGTGCGCGTTCAAACAGACAAACAGACAATAAATTAAAAAAAAAAATTTTTCGCTTTTATTATTTGGATGTGAATGATAATTTTATTTGTCTATTTCGTTAAAAAGACATGCTAAGATTGTTTACTACATTGGTCAAGTTAAAAGAAACATAGTTTAAAAAGTCACCTAAACAAGATATTACTGTTAGACAGAGATGCCATACTGCGGATTACAGTGGTGCAAGCGAGACACTATTTATGTATGTATATAGATTTTGTATGACGCAATCCGTACTCGTCAGTGACAATGCTGTCAGTGCTACGCCAACGTTCGCCTGGTACGGCAAGTACAAAATGTAAGCTGACATTGATAGTTTTTTTATACCACTAAGGTGGCAAACAAGCTCACGGTTCGCCTGATGGTAAGCAGTCTCCGTAGCCTATGGACGCTTGCTCTGGAGACCTTTACTAGGGCTTTACTAGGGATGGATACGTTAGACTAGCAATTCATAGTAACTCTACCAATCTCTCTAGTGTTAAAAAAGATAATTAATTTGACAGGCCCGGTGGTCGAGTGGCTAGCAATGGTCACTTCATCCCGAATTCAAGGGTTCGAATCCTGCGCAAGGCAAACATTTGTGTGCAATTTGTCTTTTTGTCTTGGTCTGGGTGTTGTGTAAGATTGCCTGTCTAACGTGTCAACACTGTGTGTAAGATTACCTGTCTAACGCAGACTCTTGCTGACAATGAGACGCGTAGGCAACCGTCAGCCCGCGCCGACACCGCTCCGTCTCCACTGCGCTGACGTACAGTACAAAGTCAGTGTCCTCCACACCAGTCGATTCTTCTTCGTCGGGTATTTCTGTGGAATTAATAATAATATTAAATAAATATTCTTGGACGAATCACACAACGCCATCTTGTCCCAAAACTAAGCTTGTACTATGGCTACTAGATTGCTGGTAAATATACTTTTTTTATTTATAAATACATAGAAAACACCCAGACCAAGGCAAACATACATGTTCATGCACACAAATGTTTGCCTTGCGCAGGATTGGAACCCTTGAATTCGGGATGAAGTGACCATTGCTAGCCACTCGACCACCATGCCTGTCAAATTAATTATCTCATTTAACACTAGAGAGAGTGGTAGAGTTACTATGAATTTCTAGTGACTCGCAAATGGGCTGGCTCGATGGCAGTACTATAGAATAAGTAATAACCCGAGGTAGAATGGCCACTATCCGCCCCGCACCGGATCGAATCACCTCACCCCGCAAGCCCCTCGAGGAGCCCTCAGTCGCAAAGGTGTGCGTTTAGTGAACGAATGTGTATACGTCTGCGCGTGTACAGACGACATTGGCCTATGTAGTAGCAAATACTATAGAAGACTAATAGGCACAGCTTCGGAAGAATTCGGGCAAGACGGCGACACTAGCGCCATACGCACAGCTTCGGAAGAATTCGGGCAAGACGGCGACACTAGCGCCATACGCACAGCTTCGGAAGAATTCGGGCAAGACGGCGACACTAGCGCCCCTACGGCATGAGGGCGGCATGAGGTGAACGATTTCAAAACTTTTGTGCGTTTTGTATGCAAAATGTTATAGCGCCCATAGCGGCATGAGGTGAACGGAGGTTGCCAAGTCATTCTTGCCATGTCTTCTATAGTATTTGTTAGTAGCGATAGGTAATTATTTCACGCGCGTTGTATGGAGTGCCCGCGCTGTGGAAGTACCACCCTCTCGCAGAATATCGACGGTCCTCTAGTAAATAATAAAAAAACTTACCCGTTACTTCTGAACCTTCATATAGTGAATTTCCATTAATTTCTGTGGTAACATCGTCCTCAATCTTCGTCCTGAACTGGGGTAGCACACGACAATTGTGTCCAGTACTATTGCAGACGTAACATGGCTGAAAAAACAAAGGAAATAAATAAATAATTAATTCGATATAAGTAATTTTTTGAGAGGTAGGGCACAGCGGATAATCCGCTCAAATCGGAGCAGCCCGTCTGGGAAGGACCTCCATATTACAGAAGATCGTAGCCAATGAGCATTGGTCTCGGCCATTTTGTGTTCCTACAGTAAGGTCGGGGGGGAGGGGTGTTGGCAACGCGTGAGTGATACCCCCTGGTTTTGCAAGCGTCTATAGGCTACGGTGACGGCTTACCATCAGGCCGGCCGTATGTTTGCCAACTTTGTGGTATAAAAAAAAACTATGAAAAGAGGTGAGCAGAATTAAGATTAAAATTTTCTAAATATTGTGTCAATGGATTTGCTCGAATGTTTATTTATTAATAGTATTCATATTAGGCTGTTGTAATTAGACAAAAACAAGACTAAATTCGCAAAGAATAATGACATAGCCTGGCTGCTATGGAGTCAAAGGCCTGGTGTTCTATAATACAGGCCTTGGCTTAGTTTAGGACTCCAGATCTCCCACAAGTTACACCTGTTCAATGCTGTTGCTGCTATTCACCATGTAATACTTAATTTGTTTTAGATGAAATAAATATTTTAGAATTTTTTTGAATTTGAAAGTTACGATGCTAAAATTGTAGACAATTGAATACATTTTATAGTTTAGCAAACTTCTGCTAGTAAAAAATATAGATAACAAACTTGAAACGTTAAATTTAGATATTGAATTAATTAATGTTTGCCGGAATAACCCAATTTACAGCTGTGAGTTTGGTTTGTAAACCGTACAATCACGACAAAGCCGCGCGACAAATCGCAAGACTATACACAATTATAATTTTTTTTTATATATAGGAAGGGACAATTCATACAGATTGAGCTAGCCCCAAAGTAAGTTCGAAACTTGTGTTATGGGATACTAACTCAACGATATTATATTTTATAACAAATACATACATAGATAAACATCCAAGACCCGAGGCCAATCAGAAAAAGTTCGTTTTTCATCATGACCCGACCGGGGATCGAACCCGGGACCTCCTGGGTGGCGGTCTGGCGTGGTAACCATTACGCCACGGAGGTCGTCATAAATATTCTTGGACGAATCACACAACGCCATTCTAGTCCAGCTATAGAATTATTTAAATTTACCCTAAGGTTGCCTTGGAAAGATTGCTTTGAGCAATAAGGCCGCCTTGTTGCCAATACACTAGTCTGTAATCTTTTTTTTTTGTGTTTACCGTATCGTATTGTATTTGTTGTGTTCTAATCTTTACAGTCTGTGTGTTGCAAATAAAGCATATTCTATCTATCTATCTATTGACAAAAAGAAACCAGCAGTTGTGTGTGTGTAAAGTCAAGTGTATCTGCATGAATTTATAACGGACGGACGGATACTTCGGCCGAAGTATCGGAAGAATTTTAACCGTGAAATACAAGTTATTTCATGATTATAATTCAATGAACTACTAAAATAACCATAAAGTACAAAGTATTTCATGGATAGAATTCAAGGTATTACTAAAATAACCATGAAATACCTCGTATTTCACGGTTAAAATTCTTCCGATACTTCGGCCGAAATATCGGATTAACGTTTCGTAGTAGCCCTCCTGTTCCTGAAAAACTCATGTTATATGCGCCGCCCCGCCGTACCGGTGCATCGGGAGCGTGCTCGATATTTTTTTTTTATCAAACCCATATCTTTGGATAATCTTCTAAAATGATATTGAGGTTTCTAAAATCATTTCTTTCTAAACTTAATAGTTGGCGCGAGAGACACTTCCAAAGTGATTTAATTTAGTCCCCCCCCCCCCCCCCCCCCCCCCCGGTAACTTCTAAAATAAGAGAATGATAAAACTAAAAAAAATACGATGTACTACGAAGATTGGTTTGAACGAGATCTAGTCAGTAGTTTTTTTTAATACGTCGTAAATCGTAAACCGCAATAGGCATGACGACAGTATCAAAAAATCGTCAATTTAATGTTTGTAAGTGAATATTCAAATAAAAAATAAAAAAACCACTGCTTTAGTTTTGTTTAAAAAAATCAGATTATTAAGGTTTTCAATAAAATAAAACATTAAAATACCTCAATCGGCCATTTTGATTGAAACACTAGCAGGTGTCATGGCGTCGGCTCTGACGTCACGTCTCGGTAAACATTACTACAACTTCTTCGTTACGCCAAAGACACAATGACATTTTTACCAAGACGTGACGTCAGAGCTGACGCCATGACACCTGCCGCTGTTTTGGCGCACTATTTGAAAATGATTTGAAAAATGGTTTTAAACTTCTTTAAACTAAAGTTTATTACCGAAATAAAGTTTTTTTCATAAATAGTAAGTGTGTACCCACATTACGGAAGAGGTTTTCAAAATCTTTCGTCACGCCTATTGCTACGGAACCCTTCATGGGCGAGTCCGACTCGCACTTGGCCGCTTTTTTTGTTTTTTAAGTTTTGCAAATTTATTATTATATATCTTTGCTTGAGTACGAAATAAATAATAATTATTATAAAATGTGTAATTAGAAAGAAAGAGAAAATATTTATTTGGAACACATAGCACTAAATTAAATTAACTAAAAATTCACACAATTTTTTTTTTTTTTCTTAATTAAACTATTCTTGAGTGTGCGCTCAAAACAAACTTGTTAATTAGTTAATTTCTGGTTGAAAAGGTATGGGTCCCAATTCCCAATAGCGTCGCAGACTAAATAGAAAATTTAATGAACATTTTCGATTCTAACCTAACCAAACGAACACCCAAGGGTAGGCAACGCGTGAGTGATACCGCCGGTATTGCAAACGTCTATAGGCTACGGTGACGGCTTACCATCAGGCCGACCGTATGCTTGTTTGCCACCTTTGTAGGGTAAAAAAAAAACAAGTTAAGGAACGATAACTCGGATAAGTTTAAGTAATCTCGAGTTCCTTCGTGCTTCGGGCATTTTAGCTCGACAACTAACACAATAATCGGAACCGACGTCTGTTGTCGATAGATCAACAGTCTTCAAACCAAGTCACCTATTTTATTTATTTTTGCCACAAAGGTGGCAAACAAGCATACGGCCCGCCCGATGGTAAGCATCACCGTAGCCTATAGACGCTTGCAATACCGGGGGTATCGCTCACGCGTTGCCAACACTCCCAACCCCCTCAAGTGGAGTTCTAGACCTTACTCACCGTAGGAACACAACATGGCCGAAACCAATGCTATTTGATTACGATCTTCTGTAAGGTGGAGGTCCTTCCTCAGACAGGCTGCATCCATTTGAGCGGAAGATCCGCTGTGCCCTACCACTCTTAAAAGTACCTATCCAGTCAGTTGACACTAATTACGGGAAGCTAAAGAAAAACAATGTTATTTTCTTAACGGAGCATGCCATGCCCACCACACACCACCGCTGTGTCTCCTGTAGCCCCAGGATCAACAACGGCGACCTCAGATAGACAATAAGCAATGAAGCTTATTGACGTCCCGGGGGAGAAAACTACAGCTGTCTTGGAACTCACAACGAATTTAATCAGAAAGAATTAGACGGAGAAGGGAGTGAAAGGACTGTCCTTAGCAACTAAGGCCGGATTCGACCAAACTTGAGTAAGTCTTTACTCGAGTGTAACTACTGCTTAATCTAAGAGTAAGCAGATTTTGCATTCTACCACTACTAACCAAAGAATAAGATAACTATACGCGAGTAAATATTTACACGGGCAATTTTGGCGGAGTAAAGGTTCAATCTGAGAATAACTATTGTCAGAGCAGAGGTGTCACTTGTGAAAATAAGCTGTCAACATTTGAAATTTCACTGTATTATCCTACAAAATTGAATTGTTGCGTCATTCCAAGGCAAGCTAGAAGATGCAAATACAATGATTTTTTTGTCGGTTTATACATTCATTCATCATTATTTTTACTCCGCAGAATTACAATACCGAGTTTAACGTACTCTTCGAGTACATTGGAAAAACGTGAACGAAGATACCCAAGGGTAAATTCAAGGAGTAAAATTATTCCCGGAATAGTAACACTCGTGTAACTTTGTGTTTGGTCGAATCCGCCCTAAGTGATAGAAAAAAAATCAACTTACATTTAAATGGCTCTCCGGCACCCTAACTTCACCACACATAGTATCGGCGTTGCAAGCGTCTATGCAGTGAGATCTCCCACCCCTAACGAACACTTGTCGTGTGGGACATTTTCTGGAACAAAAAAAATCTATATAAGTAAATCTATTTAGAACTAGTAAAATACACGCAACTTTTTTTGCGTATATCTCGCTTTCCCGTGGGAATTTTGAAAAATCCTTTCATAGTACACCCCTAGACGTCGTAAGGAACCTACATTCCAAATTTGGAATCTCTAGACCCAGCGGTTTGGGCTGTGCGTTGATATATAGTTAAATCAGTCAGGACTTTGAATGTTATATATATAGACTAGCTTTTGCCTGCGGCTTCGCTCGCGTTAAATTCGGGGTAACACGGTTTCCCTTGCTCCCACCGTAAAAACTACGAAATGTCCCATATAAAATTTCAGCCCCTATTTAAGGGGTTAGGGTGAAAAAAAATGATGCACGTTTTTTTTGTTAGTCACAAATAGTCCGCATACCAATTTTTAGCTTTCTACCTTGAAAATTGCGGAATGCTCCATACAACTTCCACCCCCCATTTTAGGGAAGTGGGGGGTTAGAAAGAGACAAAAAGTAGCCTATGTCACTCTGCATCCCTACAACTATCTCCACTTAAAAAATCATGTCAATTCGTCGCTCCGTTTTGCCGTGAAAGACGGACAATTAACAGACACACACACTTTCCCATTTATAATATTAGTATGGATGCATATGGACGGTAATCTAGCCACAACTATGTACTGGTAGTGGCTCGTAAATGAGCTGGCTCGATGGCAGTACCATCTAGAGATGTGCCAGACGGCAATTTCCCGCTGCCGGCAATAATCCCAATCTTGCCACTGCCGGTAAGTTTGCAGTCTTGCCGGCAACATTGGCAATATTGCCGACGAAGACAAAATTTCATAAATAAGATATTTACCTTTTTACCTACCTTGAATACATTTTATTATTAGGAAAATATTTCAAACTATGCCCGCGACTTCGTTCGCGTGGTTGTCGAAAACACTATGGCGAATAATGGCGATATGAATAATTTCCCCCGTTTTTACAACATTTTTAGGTTTCCGTAGTAAACTATAAGGAACCTTTATACTTTCGCCATGTACGTCTGTCCGTCTGTCCGTCCGCGGTCTAGCGCCGAAGTTGCTTACGTGGGTTTCGCTAGTAATTGATATATCATTGGATCTCTTCTCTGCTCTTCAAATATAGCATTTTTTACTATACCGATAAATGTAAAATGTCTATGTGTCAGCTCACAGATATCTCTTTCTGTGTTCTGTGTGTCAGCCTGTCAGCTATATCGACGCATAAAGGTTTTCTTTTTAATATTTTTACTTCATGAATGTTTAAATATTGTAACAAACCTTATGTTCCTACAACCCGTTCGTCTCAAGTTTGCCGTTACCTCCCGCGCCGCGCCACACCCCACCGCACCTCACCTCACCTCCCAGATCCCGGTACTGAGCAACTGCGGATCTGCCTTGAGGTGGGGTGTGGCGGGGCGGGAGGTAAACTTGGGACGGGTAATAAACACAAAAATTTGCAGACATTATTCCGTATTCGTTCAAATAATACACGTTATCTATTTATATTGTATTACAGAGATAAAAAATAGAGTTCTTTTATCATTCACTGATAACATTACTACGCCATTCGTTTTCACATACCACTTATTGCATACGAAAATATGGTTAAAACACCATAAATATATATAATTTCCCCGAATAATTGGGAGTACGGGGAAATAATTGTGCGGAAAAATTCTGGAGTACGCGGAAATATATTTCAAGTGATTCTATTCTGGACTACGAAGAAATAGTGTGTGATTTTTGAGTGTAAAATAACATAGTGTTTCTTGGAAATTTGTGTACCTAATAGTATGTGTAAATAAGGTTGGTTTTCTTTTACTTTTCATTAGGGTTTAGTAAACTAAGGAACTCTTATAAAGCTAGCGCCGAGACATTTATTACGGCACGTATACACAACAACTATGCTAACAAAGTGGTAGAACGAAATCTTGAAAATCTTTTTTTTTTAATGTCGTACTGTAGTGGGGTGGTGTCAGTGACGTACGTACAATGTACAATAACAACTCGTCAGTGTAGACGGCTTTTTATTTTACCTAAAACGGCGCGGCGTTAAACATATAAAACTTATTAACAATATGAGTATGAACTGTATGGTAAGACGTTAGACCGTGTCCCCACGGGCGTGGAATCGCGTTCCGAGTTTTCAAATAGATTTAGTGGCTAGTATAGCCCTCTAGTGGCTAGGTTTAGTCCCAATATGTGGCCTGGAATCTAAACCTAGTACACTAGAGAGCAGTTTACTTGAAAACCCTAAGAAGACACCGAATCAGAAAATTGTTCGCAACTATTACTGCAACCAGAAAGGAAACCATAGCGCGATTCTCGTTTGCTACAGCGCCATCTGTTGATTCCTTTTGGTAGCTTTTTGTGATGTTACAACATAAAAATTTAACACGGCTGGTAAACGCTTGATGAAATTGATAAATCCCAATGTGTTTTTCCATTCATTTTAATTGTCATTAATAGCACTTTATGTAGGTACTAGTGTAAAGTTCCGGACCCGTTCCCGTGGGAACCATATTGAATTTCGGGAAAAGCTAAAGCCTATGTCACTCCCTGATAATGTAGCTTTCTACTGGTGAAAGAATTTTTGAAATCGGTCCAGTAATTTCGGAGCATATTCAATGCAAACAAACAAACAAACAATCAAATCTTTCCTCTTTATAATATTAGTATAGAAGTATAGATAACTTAGATATTTGTTCGTTTTGATACTTTTTGAGAAAATCTGATTAGAGATTCAAGGTTCATTTGCTATCCAGTGTATATTGGTATTTTAGATTGCTTATAGGATTATTTTCCAATGTTTTGGTATAATTTAGGATTGCTTGGATTATTATTTCTGAGACAGTCAGGGTTTCTGCAATATTATAAAATTCACTGGAAACTAACAGCGAGTAATCTTGCGATTAATCATTTTTCATGAATGGACACGTTGTTTTGTCGTGCAGTTCATGGACTTCGGCAGGTTTTTGAAATAGCCACGTGTGTTCCACATCTGGGCTAAAGCCTCGCCTTCCTCCCTCCACACGACCCTGTCCAGAGCTGTCACCAACGACGACAGTCACGGACCAATCTTATTATTATTATTAAGGCGAAATTTTGTGTGTATGTTTGTTATTTCTTCTTGCTCAAATGGCTTTTTTTACCACAAAGGTGGCAAACAAGCAAACGGCCGGCCTGATGGTAAGCCGTCACCGTAGCCTATAGACGCTTGCAATACCGGGGGTATCACACACGCGTTGCCAACACTCCCAAAACCACCAAGTGGAGCTCTGGAGACCTTACTCACCGTAGAAACACAACATGGCCGAGACCAATGCTATTTGGCTGCGATCTTCTGTAAGGTGGAGGTTCTCCAGACGGGCTGCTCCGATTTGAGCGGATTATCCGCTGTGCCCTACCTCTGTCGAATTGGCTGGGCCACTTTTTATGATATTTGGTATGTAGGTAACTGATACCTTGGATTAAGACATAGGGTACTTTTTATCCCGAAAAGTACGCGTTTCCCGTAGGATTTGGTCAAAAATCTGATACAGATGGCGCTGCTGTGCACAAAATTAAACGTGGGTAACACCGCGGGCAGCAGTTAGTCTCTAATAAAGGTTTCGATCTCGGCAGATATATTTAGCATACGGTACCTACGTATTTGATTATAATAAGGTTTTATCATAAACATTGTAATCTGAGGAATTTTATCATTTGAATTACACTTACCTAGTTCAAGTACACTTATTATGTCCTTTTAAGAAGATTCGTCTCTATCTACCGACATTACGAGATCCTACTAATATTATAAAGGCGAAAGTTATGTATATTTGTTACTACTTCACGCTCAAATGGCTGGGCCAATATATTTTTATTTATTTATTTTTTTTTATTTTTTTATTATTATTTTTTTTATATATTTATGATATTTGGTATGTAGGTAGAGCCTTAACAGGACATTGTTGCCTCAATAAGCACATGTCCAACTTAGGGCTGAGTGACACACGCACCAGCAGACGATGTAAGGAGGCTGATGAAACACCACTGCATCTTCTGGGGGAATGTGCCCTTATACAAGCGCAGCACTCATCTAGGGAAACACTTATTAAACCCAGATGAGTTAAAGGAGTTCCCCCCTAAGCAAATCCTGCGGTTCATCACAGCAGGGTTTAGCGGTGAGCTCTAACAAATCATGTGGCGATCACAATAGACCAGTCCTGGTCGCAGTGCTATTAAAACCGCACAAAACAAAAATAATAATAAAAAATTAGGTAGCTGATACCTTGGTTTAACATATAGGGTACTTTTTATTACGAAAATTACGCGATTCCCGTAGGATTTGGTCAAAAGTATGATAGTCAATGGCGCTTCAAGAAGTAGATGGCGCTGCTGAGCATAAACACATGCAAACGAAGTTGCGAGGCTTGTTGTTTTACAAAGATCCTAAGGCCGCGAGTTCGAATCGTGCGCAAGACAAACATTTGTGTGCATAAACATGTCTGTTTGCCTTGGTCTGGGTGTTTTCTATGTATAATAAGTATTTATTTACAATAAAAAAGTATTTAAGTATATTTATCAGCAATCTAGTACCCATAGTACAAGCTTAGTTGCTTAGTTTAGGACTAGATGGCGCTGTGTGATTCGTTCAAGAATATTTATTTTATTTATTTAGAGATGGCAAACGTCAACAATGCCACAACGAGCAATGTTCGTCCCCGTTACCAGGGGTACCCCTACGTGGACCCACCAGCGTTTGGTGTGCCATCTATCGACTCTGAAACGGCCACTAGATGGGCGAACCTGCCTAGGAGACCTATAGGTTTACCTGTCAGGATACATGAACAACCAAGCGGCAGCGGCATCCAAACCCATGTATCGGTAAGCAATTTTGAAAAATCCTTTCTTATTACACCCCTAGACGTCGTAAGGGAAGTCTAAAGATTTCTGGAATGTAGGTTACATTCCAGAAATCTTTAGACCCAGCGGTTAGGGCTGTGCGTTGATTTATAGTTAAGAGAGGTAGGGCACAGCGGATAATCCGCTCAAATCGTAGCAGCCCGTCTGGGGAAGGGCCTCCACCTTACAGATGTTCATACGGTGAGTAAGGTCTCCAGATCTCCACTTGGGGGGGTTGGGAGGGTTGGCATCGCGTGAGTGATACCCCCGGTATCGCAAGCGTCTATAGGCTGTGGTGATGTTTACCATCAGGCGTGCCGTATGCTTGTTTGACAACTTTGTGGTATAAAAAAATAAAAAAAAAGTCAGTCAGGACTTTGAATTTTATATATATAGATAGAATAGGTTAATGATTAATGTAAAGCAAGTAAGAACTGAAAGTAATTTATTTAACATGATAACGAATAATAATATTATACTACAAACTACATTCATATTTAAAATACTAATGAACCTAAAACTAAAAACCTTAAAAAATATAATAAAATAATTAAAATATATTATTAAAAGGAGTCCCTTTAGACAAGGTTCCGAAGATACTGGCAGCGTTCCCCCTTTGAATAGCTACACTAATTCTTTTTCCGAGGTAGCTGCCAGCTCTTCGGTCTCCTGTGATGTCGACTAACCTTTTTGCTAATGATTGTAGAACATTCTATTACCTACAGTGCGAGAGAGAACCAGATAGACTGAAATCATCAAAATCGGAGCCAGATGACACACCAACGGTGTACATTGACCTCCCAGAGAGTACTGATAGTGGGGTATTCCAAACCAGGGATCAGGTAAGGAGTAACAAATTTTATTTTTATTAGTAAGCCACACAAACAGACAGACTAGTCTATAATCCATTATAGTGTAAATCTCGTTTCTCCTAACTTGACCAATGTAGTAAACAATCTTAGCGTGTCTTTTTATTCAATTATCCATGTGTAAAATCGATAAATCACCAGAATAATAAGAGTGTTGTGTAATGCCATTTCTAACTATATTACAATACTATACAATACAAACTCTTTATTGCACCAGTAGTTTTCATAAAAAACAAAAGTAACAATGAAAAGAGAACGCAATAGGCGGCCTTATCGCTATGCAATTTCTTCCAGGCAACCTAATTGCAAAGGAACATTGCCATAGAATAAAGGGATAGGGGCTATATTATTATTATTTGGGTGTGAATGATAATTTTAATTGCCTATTTTCGTTGAAAAGACATGCTAAGATTGTTTACTACATTGGTCAAGTTAAAAGAAACAGGGTTTACACAGATTGGCAAAAGAGATAATTGATTGTTGAAGTTCGTTAATTTGTTACAGACGGTAAAATACGACACGGACACTATCAAGTCGGATATTACAGACCCAGATGAGAATCCAGTTCTTTACATCGATCTACCAGATAGTGATGAAAGTAATGTTGTTGATAGAAGAGCCAATGATGTTGGACCACAGGTAACTGATTTTTCTGATGATTTTATCCAGACTTTGACTTAGCCAAGTGTCATGTAAAATGATAATATATCATTTAAATCAGCTTATTCATGTTGGCCTGACTCAGTATACAGTCTTTGAGTCAAGACGCCCCGAATAAAGATTCTCAGAGAAGACGAATTTTGAACACGATAATATCGAGATACATTATATACCATATATAAATCATCGAATTCATTTCAATACCTATCTTTCAGAGTAAACCAGAGGATATAGACGAGGATGTAGTATACATTGATCTGCCAGAATGCAGTGGCAGTGGTGTTTGCGAAAGGAGGGAGGAGGTGGAAGACGGGCCATCTGCTTCGGTCGTACAGGTATACAAAAGTCACATCATCGTCAAAGAATAGCATGGAACTTGGAGCAACTTGGACATTTTGCAACTTGGACATTTTGCAACTTGCGACATTTTGCAACTTGACATTTTGCAACTTGTGCATTTTGCAACTTGGACATTTTGCAATTTGACATTTTGCAACTAGGACATTTTGCAACTTGACATTTTGCAACTTGGACATTTTGCTACCACTTGACATTTTGCATATTGGACATTCTGAAACTAAAGGCTTTTTCAGATAAAACGCTTAACACACATAATAAAACAATAACACAAATTATCTTTTTTTTTTAAACACGACACAACAGCCATTGTGCTCTGCAGTCATCCAAAAAGGTCATTAGCTCAGTGTAATCTTTACTCACAGTGGGAGCAAAGCCATGCCATTTTGCCATGACCCAATAGTTATCGACAGTAAACTAATGACAATTCATAATAGTACTAACGTACTAATGATTGGAAAATAGAACAATACAATATGTAAAAAACATATCATAACAGCAAAGTCCGCTACAGATAAAGATGAATCAAGTGAATGAAATATGCAGGCCCCAAAACTGTGTTACTGTTTTTCAACCTAAGCTTTGCAACTTTACGTTCAACAAAAGATCCCTTCCTGGATCAAGTGAATGAAATATGCAGGTCCCAAAACTGTGTTACTGTTTTTCAACCTAAGTTTTGCAACTTTACGTTCAACAAAAGATCCCTTCCTTTCCAACTACATAAGGGATCCTTCCTAACCAAAAAGGAAGTACCACTTATGTAGAAGTTTTAAGAAAGGTAGGGCACAGCGGATAATCCGCTCAAATCGAAGCAGCCCGTCTGGGGAAGGACCTCCACCTTACAGAAGATCGTAGCCAAATAGCATTGGTCTCGGCCATGTTGTGTTCCTACGGTGAGTAAGGTCTCCAGAGCTCCAGTTTCTTGGCAACGCGTGAGTGATAACCCCTAGTATTGCAAGCGTCTATAGGGCTACGATGATGCTTACCATCAGGAGGGCCGTATGCTTGTTTGCAAGCTTTATGACATAAAAAAAAGTACTGTGTGTGTACAAGAGATTTTAAAACCTTTTCTTATATATTCCAGGAGACAATATTATATGATCAATTCAAGGATAGAAGGATTGAAATTCCCTTAAATGAAGAAGGTGGCAGTAGTAGTTCTGGACCTCCTCAAAGACCACCACCGCCTAATACACTGAACCTACATAGGAGACAGGATTCAGGTAAAGATTTATTACCAACGACATCGTTACATAGCATAAAATGAAGTCTGTAAATGAACTACATTCCTACATAAGTGTTTATGCAATGAAACAATATGCCTGAAATTATAATCCTTACTTATATTATAAATGAGAAAGTGAGTTTGTTTGTTTGTTATTCCTTCACGGCTTGACTAAGCAGCCAATCATTATGAAAATTTGCATACATATTGTTAGGGGTACAGAGCCCAAGATAGGCTACTTTTTATCCCGTGAAAGTATGTCGTTCCAATGGGAAAATAATATTTCTACTATAGAGGGCGCTGTATCGACCAACAGATGGCGCCACAAGGCGCGCTATGAGTTGTTTTGTTGTCAAACGAGATCTGTCTATACAGTCATAAAATTAACGCGAGCGAAGCCGCGGGTAAAAGCTAGTAAATAATAATAACATAAATTCCTTTAAGAAACATGTTTTGGATTTACTTATTAATAATATTATTCTGTTAATAAATACCTTGGTGATCATCTGTAAAATCAAATTTAATTGATTAAATTATAAATTCTAGTACAGTCAAGAGCTTGTAGACCTTTACATATCGGACTTTGGACCATGGACTAAAACAATAACATAATGTTTAACTTATTGTATAAGTCCATAACAAATGTCAAAAACTATTCCACTGATACGCTATCGGCATTCTTTTGAGACACGATTGAGACACCATTGAGAGTCCATTGGTGCATTTGTGTTAGTAGAATCGGACCCCTGGTTGTCTGAATTGTGTCCCAAACTTAGTCCCAAAGCAGGTTAGGTTTATGTACACCAGAAGTCTACGCGGATGGAGTCAGGCAGAGATAGTTACTTATAATTTAACAACTTCGTTTGCGTATATCACTCTTTCCCGTGGGAATTTCGGCAATTCCTAATATATGTTATACATATAAATATATACTTTTCCCTTGAATCACACTGTTTGGTAACTGGTTGGGTAAGAATTAATTATTTTTTCACTTTCGTTTTAGGTTCAACAATAACCCAATCACCTTTGCCAAGGTATAACAGTTCAGAAGATTACAGACAATGGAGATCTCCAGAGGAATTTGAAATGACATCACCAGTACCAGAATACCGTGAACCACCACCGGCTTATACGGAAATTGACAACGTTAGACCACCTACTTCCACTCCTATTACAAGTCCTATCACTAGTCCTATTACACCTGTATCATCTGTTGATTCACCTACTACTCCTAGTGGTAACACTAGGACTACTGTTATCGTTAATCGTGAGTATATTTCGGATTAATGGCTTAATTTTGTTATTTAGTGTATTTAAAAAATCGTTACACCAGCTAGTCTTACGACTAGGGTTTCGGCCAACAGATGGCGTCACAAGTCGCGCTATGGGTTGTCTTGTTGTACGAGATCAATGTTATAGAATTAACCGCGAGCGTAGCCGCGGTGAAAAACTAGTACAATATAATATAGTATTATTGTTAAGAAGAGTATAAAATAAATAATAAATAAATAAATATATTGGGACAATTCATACAGATTGAGCTAGCCCCAAAGTAAGTTCGAAACTTGTGTTATGGGATACTAACTCAACGATATTATTATATTACAAATACATATATAGATAAACATCCAAGACCCGAGGCCAATCAGAAAAAGTTCGTTTTTCATCATGACCCGACCGGGGATCGAACCAGGGACCTCCTGGGTGGCGGTCTGGCGTGGTAACCATTACGCCACGGAGGTCGTATAGAGTATGGAGGTGTCTATTAAAAGATAGTATCTTCTGCTAACCGGAATTGTTTTAGTATATAGCGGGAGCGATGGCAATGTGCTCGACCGCCACAAAGGGAAGATCTTCCGGCCAGGCGGGGTGTTATGCCTGGGGAACCGCGGTTCCGACAATGTATGTGTCGAAGGTTGTTTAAATATCTCCATATCGTAGAAACTTCGATAGCGTGATTCAGGTTTCTAGTGGCGCCGTCATGTGTTCGCGTAGTGAACTTTTTCTTCACTCTGTGGTTCTTGTATGGCGATAGGTGTCGCCACAAGTAGTTAAATATTATAGAACCAAAAAATATTTTCTTTATTTAATAACGTGGGTATTAATTGTGTAAAAAAAATATTATTTCAGCTCAAACCTCCAACACTGATCGTAAATATATGGCGTGTTCTCACTGTGGGATGATGGTGAATAGTTTAGTGGTGAAGCATACGAGTTTCTTTGGACATTTCGTGGCTATCTGCTTGTTCTTCTCCGGGTAAGTCAATTACAAAACCTTAAAATTAATTTACAAATATATATTATAAAATTACAAAAAAAGGCTATAAGGCATTTGTTACGCACGGCCCGCAAAATTCACACAACTTTTCTGACGTTTTTAACAAATTGCAGCACAGTTTTTCATTGCACATTCATAAGAATTCGATTCCCAATTATAAACACAATATATCTACTAAATTATTATATTTTAAAGGCTAAAGTTTTGTGTATGTTTGTTACTTCTTCACGCTCAATCACGAGTCAATATTTTATGATATTTGGATTGTAGGTAGCTGATACCTTGTTTTTATTTTATTAATTGAGATTTTCTTTTTCTTTTCTTTTCTTTTTATACCGAACAGTATGCAATTTCTTTAGGATTTCATCAAAAAAACTGATATAGATGGCGCTACTGTGCATAAATAAATACACGCAAACGAAGTTGCGCGGGTTTCACTAGTCTATACTTCTATACTAATATTATAAAGAGGTAAAGTTTGTGTATTTGTTAAATTGTAAGGGGTAATCTCGGGATCTACTGAACCGATTTTAAAAATTCTTTCACCAATAGAAAGCCACATTATTGCTGAGTGTCATAGGCTATATATAAAAAACCAATAAATAAAAAGGCTTTTACATTATGTCCAACGAAGTGGGCACGGGTCAGCTAGTATATTATAAATAGTAGCGATTCTCTTTGTATTTGCGATAAATGCATGTTTAGGGTTCCGTACATCAACAGGAGGTGGAGCTCGATAGCGTCGCTGTGTGTCACACTCTAATATGAACACACAAGTTAAGCGACGGTGACCCTAGCCAGCGTTTGGATGGGTTTCGTTATCTCGAGCTTCTTCGTGCTTCGGAGGGCACGTTAAGCCGTCGGTCCCGGCTGTTGTCGATAGATGACAGTCGTTAAGCCAAGTCGGTGGCCTTAGGGCGGTTTGAAAACACCGACCTCTGCAAATCCGCATTGGAGCAGCGTGGCAGAGTACGCTCTAATCACCTTCGATTGAAGGGAGACCTGAGACCAGCAGTGGGATGATTATGGGTTGATATGATGACATCAACAGGAAAATCGGAACCCTTATAAGATCACTTTTTGTCCGCCTGTCTGTTTGTCAAGACCCGTTTCGGGAATGCGTTGTGGTATCGAGTTGAAATTTTAACCGTATACTCAGAGTGCTTAGTATTAGTTTTTTGTTCCAGTTCGATCACGTCGACGTAAACAGCATTAGATCCCAAAAGTAATGTAACAAACAATAGACCGTGGTGCTCGGCAATCGAGGCTCGATTGCCGAGCACCACGGTCTATTGATTTGCCATCTCTCTAGGGTATAATGCCTTTTGCTTCAAATTGCTGTTTCTCACGTAGTTGTTAAGGAGGGAAGCCCTTTCAATACTTCCTACTCCGACTATCTTCTTTCTGATTAAATTCGTTGTGAGTTCCAAGACAGCTGTAGTTTTCTTCCCCGGGACGTCAATAAGCTTCATTGCTTATTGTCTATCTGAGGTCGCCGTTGTTGATCCTGGCTACACAGGAGACACAGTGGTGGGAATGTGTTGTGGGCTTGTCCCGTAGCTCAATCTGTTTAAACTATTTTTTTTTAATCCAGCATGCTTGTCAACCTCTTTTTCTAATCTCAATTTCCTTTTCTAGATGCTGCGTGATCACACTACTAATCTACTGCCTCGGCGGTTGTAAACAGAAGAACCACTACTGCCCTAATTGTCATAAGCTTATGAGAAGTGACCATCCACTCAAGTATTGTTAAATTATTGAATCCCATGGGAAATTAAAAATAATATACAATCTGTCGAGGTTTTCGCTAATGTCAACAGTTCAACACCAAGGGTTTTCTTCGAAAATTATAGGTTATTTCAGGGTCGGAAGCACGTTATTATTCACTGCTTACTACAAGCGAAGCGAACGTATGCTACGACCTTATTGTAGTAAAAAATGTATTCATAATTCCCATGGGAACTTCGCATGAGAAGATTTCTCGAGAACTAATGTCTCGCTGAGAATTCCCACATGCACATAGGTAACAGTTTGGTTTCTGCATAAGAAAATAGATTATTTAATTGTATATAATATTATTCATGTAAAAATGTATAACTTATGATTACTAATAATGAAAACTGTATGGCTTTTAATTTAGTGGATAAACAACAGACAGACTAAAAGGCATATTGTATATAGATATTAAGAATATAGGGAAAAAATTGAACTAAATGTTCGATTATATCGTAATTATCATAAAATATATACTATGTACCTTCCTATTTATATGTAAATATGTACCAATGTGATACAAAATAATATATAAATAAATATAATTATAAAACATATTTAATTTATTTTTATATCAGAGAATAGCTACCCACCCCCAAAAACGTGCCCCTAGAATTAGATTAGATTAGAATACGCTTTATTTGCAATACACAAACAAGAGATACAGAAAACAGTAACAGTTACAAACAGTGTATATGCAACAAGGCGGCCTTATTGCTGAGAGCAATCTTTTCAAGGCAGGCCCCTATATCACAGACACACCATACGACGCGCGTGAAATAATTACCTATTTCTACTACATAGGCCAATGTCGTCTGTACACGCGCACACGTATGCGCACACGTTTACACATTCGTTCACTAAACGCACACCTTTGCGACTGCACCCGCCACGATACCCTCCTGGGGTAAGGTAACGCGATTCGGTGCGTGGCGGAGAGTGGCCATTCTACCTCGGGTTATTACTTATTCGATGCATATACGCTGCTGGGCACTTCACTTGTAATCTTACTCATTTACTAATTGTAATAAGCTTTTAAAACACAATTCTTTTATATAAGAGAGGTAGGGCACAGCGGATAATCCGCTCAAATCGTTCAATCTAGTTAAATCTCATTTCCTGTATCTAATAGAGATATGGGGAAGTGCATCAAAAACTAAATTAAATCAACTTAATAAAATAAAATAAAAACATAATAAAATGCTATTTCACTACCCATACTTAGAAAGACATTAATTTCATAAATATAAATCAAATACACAGTCGTAGTTGTCGTAGTGAACGTAAACCCCATCATTTAGTATTACCAAAAATTCGGACAAACTTTGGAAAAAAAAATATTACTTTTGAGGGAATACAGCTTTATAATAAACCTTCACATATTAAAAGTGCCAACCAAAACCCACGGATCCTTTAAAAGCCGATTGTACAAGCATATTCTGGAGGACTATACTTTGTACGCACCTGAGCATGAAGCGATTTATAAATCTAGATTTACTAAGTGGCTCTTTTGTTTAGATTGCCACGACTAATATATTTATATCTGTAATTAGTTTTAGTTCTCAAATTAGTGACATTTATGTCTTATCAGAATAAAGTTCTTTAAACCTAAATCGGAGCAGCCCGTCTGGGGAAGGACCTCCACCTTACAGAAGATCGTAGCCAAATAGCATTGGTCTCGGCCATGTTGTGTGCCTACTTCTTAATTTTAATATTTAGACTCACCTATTTAATCTAATTGGTCCCCCAGTCTTCCTAACTTTTAATGCTTGCTCCCAGAATTTCACAGCTTCTGGTAGGATGGTGTTCTGAAACATAAACAATGTAAAATTAGTTATTTTGACATGTTATTTACCTTAATGCAGGTAACACGCGGATGTTTTAATGTCTTAGTAAACAAACATGCAAGCGGGCCATCTGATGGAAAGCGGTCACCGCCGCCTATGGACATCAGTAACACTAGGGGCGCTACCAATGCGTTGTCCACCAAGGAGGTTGGAGTAAGGGAAGGTAAAGAAGGAGAGGGAAAGAGGGGATAGGGAAGGAGTTGGGCTTCCGGATCTCTCACTCACCGAACGAAACGCATTGCTGCTTCACGTCGATATTCTGTGAGAGAGTGATATGACATGTTTTCTTGTGATGCGGTAAAAAATATAAATACTTACATTAATCATGTCGAATTTCTCCGGTTCTAACCTGAAATGTTTAAATATATAAATTAAACATAGATTTGTACATAGTCCCAATATCAAGCGCTTGTCTAACTCATACAAAATAGGAATGAGGGTGTTCACGAAAATTTACGCCACTAGTTGGCGCCACTTTGGCAAGAGGTTCTTCTTCTTCTTACTTAATTAATGGCGTTTCTGTCGTGTCTTAACGACACATAGACAATTTCGCCAATGTCGAGTATTTGAAATGAACACTTTTTAACAAAAAAGTACACTTTAAAAGGGCAACGTGGTACCAAATACTATAGACGAGTAATACGCACAGCTCTTGACGTTTCTCATACAATGACTTGGCAACCTCCGTTCACCTCATGCCGCTAGGGGCGCTATAACATTTTGCATACAAAAGTTTTGAAATCGTTCACCTCATGCCGCCCTCATGCCGTAGGGGCGCTAGTGTCGCATCTTGCCCGAATTCTTCCGAAGCTGTGCGTATTACTCGTCTATAGTATTTGGTAGTACGGTGAGGATCCGAGGCCGCCATCTTGAAGACCTTCGTTAACAAGGCGGCGATCTCGAATCCACAAGAGGCAAGAGGTTCCATCCATAATCCGCGCTGTCAAAAGCGTCAATGTCAAAAAAATCTGACATACGTCAAAAAAACTGACACTCGAATTTTATGGCGCTATGACACTTGACAGGTTTCTGGACCGTCTCAGTGCTGCCGCCTAGTGTCATTTCAGAAAACCCTCATTGACCGAGATAGTGCGTGAGTTTGAAATGAGATTGAAAAAGAGAATAGGGGGGTAGAATTTTTGAAAATCGAACAAATATTATAACATTAAATCGTTTGTAAAAAGGTTTTGAAAAGAGGTCTTTACAAACCCTCGATGTTTTTAGTAGACCTATCTAATGAGACCCCACAACACTGGCTTCAACATAAAAATGAATTTAAATGTAGGGGACACCCCTAAAAAGACATAGGGTGCATTTAGACGACGCGAAAATATACGCGCAGTCACGTAAACGGGGTTTTAATATACCATTTATAGGGACAAATCACACAGATTGAGTTAGCCCCAAATTATGTTCGAAACTTGTGTTATGGGATACTAGCTCAAAGATACTATATTTTATAACAAATACATTCTATATGTAAACAAACATCCAAGACCCGAGGCCAATCAGAAAAAGTTCGTTTTTCATCATGACCCGACCGGGATTCGAACCCGGGACATCCTGGGTGGCGGTCCGGCGTGGTAACCATTACGCCACGGAGGTCGTCAATATGTGTGTGTTCATGCCAAACTAGCGACATGACACACCAGGTGCCCGATCAATAACATAATGTTTAACTTATTGTTTTAAGTCCATAACAAATGTCAAAAACGATTCCACTTATACACTATCGGCATTCTTTTGAGACACGATTGAGACACCATTGAGAGTCCATTGGTGCATTTGTCTTAGTAGAATCAGGCCCCAGACTTATTTAAAAGACTAAACTATTTAATAAACACTTACCTATATACTGAATGGTCATATACTATACTTATTCTTAAGGGTTGGTCTATACTCCGTTTCTTGACTATGTGTGCGGGCTCTATGTGAACACCGCGAATTACCTGCAACAACAAAGAATAAATAAATATTCTTGGACGAATCACACAACGCCATCTACTTAGTCCCAAAAAAACAAAAGCTTGTGCTATGCATACGAGCGCGACACTGAAAGTTTTTAGAACTGGCCACTTGTAAGCAATATAATTAAAAAATAAGTTTTAAATTTTGAAAATGGAACTCTTTGCCAATATTAACGAGTATGTTTTTTTTTTCTTTTGTTTTACATTTTGGCGGCAAATTGAAAATTTCACGAATCACGTCAGCATGAATTTAACGCGAGTAAAATTTTCGTGCTATGATTTTTTATGACTTTCGATGTCATTTAAGTCAACAAGAAATGTTATAGTAGACTTCGAATGGCCTTTCATGATGAAGCCCCATCCCGTGCCACAATTTACAACTGGTATTATGAGTTCAAACGTGGTAGCACTATTCTTACCGATGATCTGCGTGAGGGACGGTTTTCTACGGCGGCGACTGAAATTAACATCAGTGTTGTGCGGCGTATGATAGAGAATGACAAACAAGTGACCTATCAGCAAATTCGGACAAGCTTAGGCAACGGTATCAGTCAAGTGCACAGAATCCTCCATGAACAGTTAACGGTTAGGAAGCTTTGTGCCCGGTGGATACCTCATAATTTGACCGATGCCCAAAAACTCCGACGAAGAAACCCCTAAAGACGAGTGGGAAAACTGCTTTGCTCAGTGGTTTTATTATTTCTCGTAATTAAAATTGTAAAAATTATGTTTCAAATTAAAGCGCCTTGCTCACATTACATATGAAATGAAAGAGATGAATTTGTCACGAGATTTAAACTGTTTTTGTTATGTAAATAAGCCCAATGATCATGCGTACACAAGCCGCTAACATTATGTCGGCAATACAAATTATCACCTATATCATACAATCTCTCGCTTTATTAACATCTACTTATTCGACATATTTAGGATTTGACCATAGCACTATTTGGATTGACGTCCCGCGTTTAGTGCTTGATTTCTGTATGTACCTGGATCTGTATTTTATTTATTCTTATAAATGTACTCATACATTGTAACAAACGAGTGAAAGAAAACAATTGCTAAATGACAAAAAAGGCCGTAACCGGGTTTCTTTCGCCATTTCTTTTACCGGTGGCCATTTTGCTTGTGTCCGAAATGGTGGTAGTATATAACGTAGTTTATTTTCTTTATACATATTACAAATTATAAATGACAAGAAAAAGTGCCTGTGAAAGTCTAATTTCTGAAATAATCGATTTCATTTCATTTCAGGCAAGTCTTCGAATATATGATTTAAGCAAATATATTAACCGTTTGCGGTAACATACAACATACAATATTTTATATCCAGACATCTTAACATAAAATACTATAGTCTTAACCGTTTGTGCCTTGCTTTAAAAAGTCATAAAATATTTTATATATTTTCTAAAATTGTTTAGCGATTGTAAAAATGGAATTCTATTACTTCATACTATGCGTCTTTATTTCAACATCGACTTCTTGTAAGTGTTTGTTTTTTTTTATGTCATAAAGCAGACAAACAGGCAAGAGCATTTATTCAGAGGATAGGTCTTCACAGGCATTATCTTTAATCAAAGTGTACATCATCATACTTCATATAGCATACTAATATTATAAATGAGAAAGTGAGTTTGTTTGTTATTTCTTAACTAATCAGCGAATCATTATGAAAATTTGTATATATATTGTCAGGGGTACAGAGCCCAACATAGGCTACTTTTTATCCCGTGAAAGTATGTCAATGGGAAAATATTTTTTCTACTATAGACGGCGCTATATCGGCCAACAAATGGCGCCACAAGTCGCGCGGTTGTTTTGTTGTCAGACGAGATCTATGTCAAAAATTTAATCGCGATCGAAGTCGCCCGGAAAAGCTAGTACAATAGTAATGTTTAATTAATTCTCAATCATCTATTGCATGCAGCTCATGTGTTTACATATGACTAGAAAACATGTCTGTGAAGGCTTATATACACTGAAAAAAAATTAATCTCATTACTGATTGCCAACCATAAGCTCTTCAATTAACTTAAGAACCTGTACAACATGTAAACACGTTGGTATCGCGTATCGTGCTACATTGAGCTCATTGAATATCATACCTCACGATGAAATGATTGTAACTCCGCAATGGAACATGAAACGTGATGAAAACACGCGGCGAATTCGCCATTTCTGTACAAAGTCAAGCTTACATCAGAATTAATGTTATTTCAATATGAACATTTTAAGAGGTTTAATACCAAATAATTTGGTAATTGATAGGTCTTCTCAAAGTGAAATAAGATATTTCAAAAGACTAATTAGACTTTAGTAATGATATTTCGTAATTTAAATAGCTAATGTCAGGTACTCCGAACGATTTTCTTTTTATGAAAACTTCAGAGAAAATACGTCTTGTAGGCCATTGCAATAGGGTTGTTACCAGGGTCAAAATAATTAAATTATATTTAGTCCGTACTTTAGATTATAAAAAAATATTGGACACGTATTTTTTCTTTTTTCGATTAAACAAAAAACAACAAAGATATAAGGCATAAAAATTTAGGAGTGGCTTTGACTTCACCCCCGTGCAAAAAAATGCCACACGGCGTGACGTCACACATAACTTTAATGAGCTATATCATTTTTGGTCTAATTTACAAATGAAAAAATGAGTTGACCTTATTTTTGAATAATCTAAAAGACGCACTAATTACATTTTTTACGGCAACAAGCCTATTGGACAAAAAACAGAGGCTAAATACGCAAAACGTGATGTAGTTCTGCATTTTTGGTATGCTAGGCTAGTGTAGTGTTATAGGTGGTGAAATTGGCAACTTCGATAAACCTGTTGAAATCGAGAAAAATTTTGAAATTAAATAAATAAAATAAATAAATAAATAAATATATTGGGACAATTCATACAGATTGAGCTAGCCCCAAAGTAAGTTCGAAACTTGTGTTATGGGATACTAACTCAACGATATTATATTTTATAACAAATACATATATAGATAAACATCCAAGACCCGAGGCCAATCAGAAAAAGTTCGTTTTTCATCATGACCCGACCGGGGATCGAACCCGGGACCTCCTGGGTGGCGGTCTGGCGTGGTAACCATTACGCCACGGAGGTCGTCATATAAGACCATAAGTGAAACATCACTGATTTTTTTAATTTCTTAAATTAATCATTCACATCTTTATTACGTAGAAATAAATATAAATAGGCTTGAAATAGTCAAATTATTTTATTATATGAGCCGTGCAAACACAACTATTTTGCGCGCGCTTTTGATGACGTCATTATTCATGTCCCGTCTTTGTTTAATAAGCGTGTCAGTGTCTTGTCTTGACAGTTTACGCCGATCAATGAAATGACAATGTCCATTGACGTCACATTTCGTTCGACCAGTGGTGAGGTCACAGTGAGGTGACGCGTTTTGTAAATTTGATTTTCCGTATTTTATTTTTTTCTTTTTTTTAATACTAGTAAATCCCTCGCAACTTCGTTTGCTTTTTCGGGAATTTTTAAAAAATCCTTTCTTAGTGCTCCCCTACGTTATAAAAGGAGACCCCTGTGCATAATTTCATGTTTCTAACCCTTAAAGGTTTAGGCCCTGCGTTGATATGTCAGTCAGTCAGTCAGCTTCTCCTTTTATATATACAGATTTTCTGAGTTAAAATAATAAATAACCAAAAAAAATTAAGTATAATGTTAAGACTTTAAAAAAATCTATAATAAAATATTTGAGACTAATTTAAATTTTATGCATATTGCCTATTATATTTGCGGTCTTGTTCATTTCTTTTATTGACTGACTGTACAAGTTGCTTTGTGAGGACTAGATGGCGTTATATGATTTATACATAATTATTTTCAGTTACCTTAGAAACAGTACATGACAACGGCATATCATTACCAAAAAACTCAATTGACAAAGAATTCGTATCTGCTTTCAACGATTTTTCAATGGAGAGAAAAAAAACATATTTCACATTACCACCGTTCGACTTTCCTGTCATAATAAATGATGAAAATACAAAGAAATTATCAAATATAAACCACAACCATGATTATAACAAAGATAGAAACAAAAATGAAGTTAAAAGTGCTTGTATGGACGTTAATGTTAATAAAAACAAAAATAATAAAGCTATGATCGAAGGTATGCATTATAATAGTAATAACAATGATCATTGGAGGAACAATGCAGTAAAAATGACGTATGACGCTAATTTATATCAGCAAGATGGTAATAAAGAAGCTATTGATAGTCTTATACAACAATACAGTAATAAATTTAAAAACCATTTCACAAATGTTAAAAAGAATACGGTTAATGAAAGAGTAAAACACGTAGATACATTAACGCAGGTACATGATGATAATTTTGCAAATAATGGCATAAATGAACAACAAAATGCGTTTAATGATAGAAATTTATATCAAAATAAAAACAAACATCCATTTAATACACAAGGATATAAGGATAATGAGAATATTCCGCATAATAAAGTACAATATGATCCTAAATATGGAGAGAAACATATAAATTATTATAATAATGGTTTACCAGATCGTAAAGATGTAAAGGTTCAAGGTGAATTCTATTTAGAAAAAAATAAACAAGAAATAGATGATATGATACAACAAATGTATAAAGATAAAGGTTTTAATAATAAAGGTAGTAAACTAACTCTGAATAATGATGATTATAAAACATTAAATTATGATATTGATAAAACGTATCCTGATCGACCGACAAAAGATTTGGATGAAAACGTTGATGACGTTTATGTAAAGCTTCACGACAAAGTAAATCGAGACGATAGGAATAATCTTGAAGATAAGAGTAATTCAGACAGGTAAGAGTTTTTTTCAGTAATTAATATAGTAAAAGTAGTAGTCTATATATATAAAAGAGAAAATCACTGACTGATTCATCACGAAATCTCCAAAACTACAAGTGCCAGGAGTCTTAAATTTTGCATGGGGGTTCCTTTTGGGGCGTAGGTGCTCACTAAGAAAGGATTTTTGGAAATTTTTGGTGAAACGGGGGTGCAAAGTTTAGTATGAAACTTTGCCGTTTTTGAAGTTATTCGAATGAAATTCAGCATGAAGGTTCTTTATTGAAAGGCATGAAACATGAGTAAAATATTTTTTTCAAAATCCATCCCTTAGGGGGTTGAACGGGGCGCAAAGTTAGTATGAAGAAACTAGATTAGTTAGACCATTTAAATTTGGAATACTCCTGGCGGTAAATGAGTAAGTACGGGTTTAGGATTTTTCAAAATCCAACCCCTAGAGGGATGAAATGGGGTGACCTAGGCGACTACACGTGTATTATCGAGGGCGCTCAACCTAGAAAGCTAAAATTTTGTATAGAGATTCCCTTTATGATGTTGACAAGGATAAAGATGGGATTTTATGAAATTCCCACGGGAAAGGGAGTAATAGGACTGTAAGTGTATTATTGCAGGCGCTCAACCTAGAAAGCTGAAATTTTGTATAGAGGTTCTCTTTATGATGTTGACAAGGATAAAGATGGGGTTTTATAAAATTCTCACGGGAAAGGGAGTAATAGGACTGTAAGTGTATTATCGCAGGCGCTCATCATAGAAAGCTGAAATTTTGTATAGAGGTTCCCTTTATGATGTTGACAACTAAAGATAAAGTTTTTTTTTAAATTCCCACGGGAACGAACTTATTGGCATTTTCGCTTGACCACGCGGGCGGAGCCGCGAGTAACAGCTAGTAATTAATATAAGTCTAGCTACTTACAGTCGTGGCGATTGGCGCTTTTGCCTCTTTTAGGTGCTCCGAAACAGGTCTTATAAAACTTTATTTGACAAATAGTAACATTCAGTGTAGAAGCATAAATTAAATGTTTTAAAACGTTAACTAACAGCTAACATTCAAGGTACAAATGGTGCGATTGATATCTATTGATCTAATGTATCCTAAGGTTTCAAACATTTCTTTCAAACAGTTACAAACTGTTACAACACATTTGTTAACTCATGAATGTTATCAACAAAACATTCAGTAACATTTTTGCACAAAACACAACAAAACTGGAACAGTTATAAACTTATAAACTTCAGTGTGGAAGCATTTTCTGCGAGCATCGAGAAACAAGACAAAATCTTAGTGATAGAATCAACCAAAAACGCCAATCGCCGGGACAAAAAATTGCTAGTCTAGCTCATAGTGACTACAACAGATTTTTTGATGACACGACACAACGCAAGACACCGACAAATAACAATCTTAAAACACGCAGAAACAGCGATGCGTTTCGTTCAGTGAGTGAGACATTCGGAAGCTGAACTCCTTTCCTAACCCTTTTCTCAATATTCCCACCTTCCTTGTGTTACGTTGTGAATTAGATTCATACGTAATCATAATTAATAATCAAATAAATAACAAATATAATGACGGTAAGTCTTAATTTGTTTATTAGTAAAGCAACCTTATCTCTGCGACATTAGGACTAATTTAGCTAATCAAACGTTTACCAATACCAAGTAGTGGTATGTAGTTTTGTTAGGACTTATCTCTACGTAATAAGGTTCATATTAGTTTGACAATTATCGGCCATGTCTTTGGCTATCGGTTTTGAATACGTTGCTAAGTGCGCCCATGGGACATACGTCCTAAAACGCCCCATGGCGTCTAGTAGCGTTACTAGAGCTATTGTCCAAAAGCGGACATGACGTATCTCTACGAACCCTCTAGACTAGAAGAACTGGCAATGGGCGCGATTATCTATTTATTATCTCTTTAGGTATAATAATGATGAAACATATGAAAACAATGATAACGATAGAGAGAGAGAGAACGATGAGACAGTTGAAAATAATGATAATGAAACGATGAAAAATGATGGATTTCTCGACGACATAGACCAAATTATGAGAAAACAGGCTCAACTTATACGTAAACTAAATAATATTATCCAGAAAACAACAAAAAGTCATAGGACCACGCGCAAAAGAATCGTAACCCAGAAAAATAAGCAAAAATCCGTTACGAAGAAAGCTAGGGCGCCTGTTACGCAGAAGAAAATTAAAAAAGTAGTAACTCAGAACAACGCAGTGGAGAATAGAGTAAGAAAAGTTACAAATAATAAAACTAAAGTAACAAAAGCTAAGGTTACACAAACCACAAAGGCAGTAATATATAAAGACACAGACTTAGTAAACGTTATGAAGAAAGATATTGAAAGTTACAGTGACGAAACTGAAATAGAAAACGATTCAAGGATAAAACTGATTATGAACAAACCTATATTCACGGATATCAAAAACTTAGGTAAATATTCCGACGAAAATTATAAAGTAAAACCCAATGGCAAGGGTGATTCTACTAATCTTACTTGTGATTATAAAAATGATGCCGTATTACCTACGGTAAAAACTTTAATAGATGAAACTGAAGTTAGACAGGCATTGAGAAATGATCCGTATATTCAAAGGCTGTTAAGTTTAAATAGAAGACTTATTTCCCATTAAAGTTGTTTGTAATTGGTAATGAGCTTTACTTGTTTGTTTTCTCTCTCTTGTGCCAGCTCCTTCACCTCTCTATTAGAGACCATCTCCACGAGTGAGGGAATCGTGACGATAATATCGTCGTGCCACCTAATTCTATACGTTGTCTTAAGAGTTTTAAAATCTTTTTGGAGTGGTAGAGCAATTATTATGAAATGGGCTAGCTCGACCGGGGAAGTACCACCCTCTCACAGAATATCGACGTGAAGCAGCAATGCGTTTCGTTCGGTGAGTGAGAGATCCGGAAGCCCGACTCCTTGCCCATCCCCTATTTCCCCCTCCTTCTTTCCCTTCTCTTCCACCTTCCTTTCCTCCAACCTCCTTGGTGGACAATGCGTTTGTAGCGCCCCTGGTGTTACTGATGTCCATAGGCGGCGGTGACCGCTTTCCATCAGGTGGCCCGCTTGCTTGTTTGTCTACTGTTTGACATTAAAATAAAAGAAAGAACTTGTCACCTCCACACGGCGATTTCATCGCGGCGATTTTCATACGGACTCGTTGCGTCGAGAGACTCGCTCGCGGAGATGGTCCGCTGCTACCCTCTATCATTCTAAGACGTTTCTGATAAACTCGTATCTAATAAGATGTCCAACTAGTTCACCAGTGGTCATTTTGCTTTTGTTTCCGATGATGGTAGTATATTGATTAGATTTGAGCGTAACATATATAAATATATGCTCATAGATTTATTATATACTAACGTAATTGGTAATGCAAAAGAGATAGATCATAGCATACACGTTGGTTAGAGGGACATAGATAGGCGAGACCATTTTCCTTAAACACGCTATCGGACTGTATCGGCCTGACGTCAGTCGTGTTAAAAACAAATCCCACTTATTTTTACAAAATTTATGGTTTTTAAGTGTAGTTTTGGTGTTAATTAGACGTGATTAAATATGGTTACCTGTGCAGTGCCGGGATGTAACTCAAACAAAAAGGAAAATCCACAAAATTATATATCTTGCTTGCACACATGTACATTACACGCACACTAGTGTATTTTGTTTTTGGTCTCGCCTCAATCAAACCATTACCGATTTATAGGTACGCTAGTATATACTAAATCTATGGGTACGCTCAAAGATCGAAAACGCTCAGTGAGCGGAAAAATAGCTCACAAAGCGAAATCGTAAGAAAAATTCGCGCCCCACTCGCTTCTGTTGGTATTCAGACAGACATTGGTGGGTTAGGTTAGGGTTATCTTGTGATCATAACACCGCCGAGCGAGCGAATTTTTCTTACGATTTCGCGTTGTGAGCTATTTTTTCGCTCACTGAGCGTTTTCAGTCTTTGAGCGTACCATATTATTTGTACACTTCGACAAGGAAGACTGCCCGCGACGGCCTAGTTCTTGCATAAATTATTTTATCTTATCTTTACCTTATTTCTCTTCTAGTTTATATTTCTTTCATCAGTTTTCTTGATGATGTCTTGTCTTAACCAACAACAGGTAGTCTAGTGTTACCTGATACCCCAAATCAGATGATAGAGTCTGAAAGTGGCTATTTGGAATCTGCAACACCATCGACCCCATCAAGTTTGCAAGGAACATAAATTTGTGTACGTTTATTTTCGAATATTTTTTGAATGAATACAATTAGCATTAAGTTCGCCAATTGTATTAGTTTGTGGATTGTGGTCAATAAAGTCATTTTAATTAATAATTTTTTATTAATGCTATCAATATTATCTATTCTTGTAAAAAAAAATATACCACTAAGGTGGCCAACAAGCTTACGGTCTGATGGTAAGAAGTCATCGTTGCCTATGGACGCTTGCAACACTGGGAGTATCACAGTAATAAAAACAGTTTCAATTTCGTCTCAAACTCATTTGCTATCCCGTATCCCGCTCATTTCATATTTTGTATGATAAAGATAACGCTTGACATTGAGACGAGATTTTACCTGTTTCTGCTCTCTAGACATTACTGACCGTAGGAACACAAAAATGGCCGACACGACAAGATGGAGGTCCTTCCCCAGACAGGCTGCTCCGATTTGAGCGGAATCCGCTGTACCCTACCTCTCTTAAAACGTGGTCATCATTCCAGAACCTTTCTACCATTGCACACAATTTATAAAAAGTAATTAACGTCTTCCTATTTTTTCAACAGTAAACCATACCGTCTTATCAAGAAAGTGGCCATTTAATATAACAGAAGAAGTTGTCATATCATATGTGACACATGGCGTCTCTGTACGCCAATAAAGTCAGAAATAAATTCAAATATACGAAAGAAATGGAACAGTTTGCGTATTAAAATTGTATGTAATTTAATAAATATATTTAAAATGTTTGTGTGTTTCTTTTATTATTTTTGTACGCAGACTTTATTGGCGTTTAGAGTTAGTTTCTTCAGTTTTTTGACAGCATCAGCCATCTCAGATTTGTATTAGTTTTAAAATTTCGTGTAGCGAAGTATCGTCAGGGGTAACCACCACCGGGGCAAGACTACCACTGTCTGATAAGTGAAGAAGCTGGGTATGTTGTTTTCAAGCCGCTTGATGGCCACCGACTTGGCTTAACAACTGTCATCCATCGACAACAGCCGAGACCGACGGCTTAGCGTGCCCTCCGAAGAACTAAGAAGCTCGAGACTACGAAACCCATCCAAACTGGCTAGGGTTGACGTTGCTTGACTTACGTGTTCATTTAAAGCGACGCCATCTTGCGGACCCTAATGGTGTTCTGTAAATAATGTACCTACAACTTAGACTCTAGACAATTAACTTTAAGGAGAGGTATTCCCAAGCGGCCGAGCGCGCTCGTGTAATTAGTAGATACTTAGACCACACTTAGACATAGTAATTTAAAAACTTATTTTATCAAACTCTGAGAATTTCTCTAGAAAAAGTTTGTAGTTGAAAAAGTTAAATTGAATGTAAAATATATTAGTCATAATATTGAAAAAAACATTTCAAAAAGGGTCAACTTTGTTTTTTTTAATCTTGTAAAGTTCTCTAAATCGTGTAACTGAATGCGGCCTTAATGGTGTTTTGTAATAATGTACAACTTATATAAGACTCCGGAGAATTAACTTTAAATAATGAATGCTAATTTAGAAGTTTATTTTGTTACAACGATCCCGAGGCTCTCATTTAGTACATAAAAACTTCCAATTAATTAAATTCCCAAGATATTTTAAGATTTTATTCAAATTACAGAGACTTTTAGAAATAGACGGAGCATTCTTTAGAATTGTGATATTTACAGTCTATCTCGCTCTTACAGAATGTGAAATCCTTACTACTATTCTACTACAGAGGGCGCTGTATCGGCCAACAGATGGCGCCACAAGTCGCGCTATGGGTTGTTTTGTTGTCAAACGAGATCTATGTCATAAAATTAACGCGAGGGGAAAAGCTAGTTGTTATTATATTTTCTTTTACCATTTATCTTTATTTCTTTATTTCTCCCACAATGAAAAACATATACAGGCATCAAACAAAACACATGTGAAACATGTTAGAAAAAAAGTTTAAAAAAAAAGCAAATAAAATAAATAAATAAATAAATAAATATATAGGGACAATTCATACAGATTGAGCTAGCCCCAAAGTAAGTTCGAAACTTGTGTTATGGGATACTAACTCAACGATATTATATGTTATAACAAATACATATATAGATAAACATCCAAGACCCGAGGCCAATCGAACCCGGGACCTCCTGGGTGGCGGTATGGCGTGGTAACCATTACGCCACGGAGGTCGTCAATGAAGCTTATCGACGTCCCGGGGGAGAAACTACGCTGTCTGGAACTCACAACGAATTTAATGAGATAAAAACTAGATGGAGTTGCAAGGATTGAAAGAACCAAAGAGAAACCAATCGTTTAATAAGCTGTCCTATCCAGTGGTCCACATCCTTAACCATATTGACTATATTTTTATATGCCACCCCTCCCAAGTATACAGGCTTGAGTATAAAATTCAAATTGTCAAGTTATAACAAAGATCATTACTAGAATAGCATAAAAAGGTCAAATCGTGCGGACACGCCCTCCGATGGCACAATACGTAAGGTAGACTTACACTCGCGATTTATTTTTTGGCTTTAATGAAAGCTAAAATGTATAGTTTTTCTTAACTTGACCCATATAGTAAACAATCTTAGCGTGTCTTTTTATTCAATTATCCATGTGTAAAATCGACAAATCGCCAGAATACTAAGAGTGTTGTGTTAAATGCCATTTCTAACTACATATATTATTATTATTTGGGTGTGAATTATAATTTTAATTGCCTATTTTCGTTTAAAAGACGTGCTAAGATTGTTTACTATATGGGTCGAGTTAAGAAAAACAGGGTTTACTACAAAATATTTTCGGTAATATTTCTTCGTAGGACTTACGATTTTACTAATATTTCGCGAAATAAGTGAGTAAAACCCTGAAAATTGCAGGAAAAATTGGTTATCTTTGAAGTGCCATAGGTTGGCTCCTGTGAAGTCAATAGAGCTGCGATTAGGCTGAAATTGTAGGTAATTGAATACAGTTTATTTGTGTAGTAAATATCAATCGGAAAAAATGCATAGTTTTGACCCTGGAGAGCAAACAGTGACATAGTACCAAACATTTCTCGATTTTCTGTTTCTACAGGTTCTTCGAAGTTGCAAATTGAAATTAACTCTATCACGCTTTGCGAATTTTATTTCTATTTCTGACGGCCTATTATATTATAATAGCTATTAGTCTCTGGTAAAATAAATCGATAGTGTGCAATCGAACTTATTTACTCCAAATAGAGCTCTGAGTTCTGACATATAAATAATCAAACTACAAATAGACGTATTGTTCCGTTCGAATAATTCTGTTGAACAATCCCGTTGATTTCAGTCCAGCCAAAATCAAAGTTGAATTGCACATAATTCACACAGCGCCTATTCGTTTCGAGTAAACACTGTTCTTCTGTATATTAAAAACTTGGTTGCAATGTTCTGGAAAAGGGGGGGGGGGGGGGGTGAAGGTTCAATTCCAAGATAGACCGCACGCTGCAAACTGCAAGGGACATTACTAATTTCTGTGTATCTCTATGAAAGAGCTGCTGACGAAGCACAGAATTCATAATAGTACTAACGTACGGAATGGCCACTCCCCGCCCCGCACCAAAACGGGCGACCCCTCCCCTCCCGCAGCATTCGCCCACAACGAGTGGGGTACTTGAAAGGCACGGTGGTCACGCGTCGCACGCACACACTTGCGCGCAGTGTGTGCAGACGTTCTTCTGTTCATGTAATAGTAGTAGGTGATTATATCGAGACGTTTGTATGGAGTGTCCGGGGTGTGTCCTGGAGGATAGCAGGACCATCGTTAGTATGATTTTTGGTTGCAACATCGAACATCCATGTGGCTTTAACAAACAACAATCCTGTTTGGTAACAAAGACAAGGGCGGAGCTGACAAAAATCCACTTACAAGATGTGCAACCGATTTTATTTAAGAATGGTCCCTATCTTCGAGGCCACCGTACATAGGAACACGTATGTCGGTTACAGTCTGCAGCGTATGGTCTGTCTAGGAATGGTGTACGTTAAAGTAATATAATAAATATAAATAAATATATAGGGACAAATCACACAGTTTGAGCTAGCCCCAAAGTAAGTTCGAAACTTGTGTTATGGGATACTAACTCAACGATACTACAGGCAAGGTTCCGAAGATACTGGCAGCGTTCCCCCTTTGAATAGCTAAAATCTTAAACGATACTACTATATTTTATAACAAAAACATATATAGATAAACATCCAAGACCCAGGCTAATCAGAAAAAGTTCGTTTTTCATCATGACCCGACCGGAATTCGAATCCGGGACCTCCTGGGTGGCGGTCCGGATGATGAAAATCATCAATCAGATCAATCAGATCATGATGAAAACACGCCACGGAGGTCGTTGCAGTCCTTACATACATTCAAGGTTGAAGCATTACGCCACTGTCGTAGCAGTCTTGTGCGCGTCCTTGGATCCTATCTTAAATCGATGTCTTCCATCGTATTTGCTATTTAATAGCAGTAGTTTTAATTAATTAATCTTGCTAATTGGAAAACTTAACAAGATACCTGAGTCAATTAGGAGTATGACATTTAATTTATTTAAAAAAACACTTATTCATTTGGCTAAGTGAGTATTGTTTTTACACAATAGAAGAATTATTAAATTTCAATTAATAATTTCATATTGAAGAGTTTGCCAATGAATTAAATAATAAAAATCATTAATCATACTTATTTTAATTTTCTAATTTGTAAATTTGATTTCATAAAACATGCTAATAGCTGTGTAGGAGGTAAATTGTACAACAACTTTTGTATACCCTTCACAACTGTAAATAAATCTATTCTAAAAATAAATTAAAATTAAGTAACTTTTTATTTCGGACTATCAGGATTATCCATAGAGGGGTTAGTAACACCGAAATCTAAAACTATGTTAGTAGTTGTACAATATTTTATGAAAAACACAGATAGCTGACAAACGTGGTGATTTGGATGATTCACCCATCTCTGCCAATGGCGACTGCAATCCAGTACGCCCGGATGGAAAATAACCCTCATAAAAGGAACATTTGGCTCTGGCTGCGTTTTAAACCGCCCCTAATTTAATTAACAACCATCCTAGGTAGTGCTAAAGAACCACTAGTAGCTACTAAACCACCGTCTTTGCGATAATTCACACCGTCATATTCATCGTAATCATCCCTCTTACTCACACCTATATTGAAACCAGCATATCTTTTAGTTTGACCATCAGATCCTTTCTCATCATCAGCTCGAAACATCCTAGTTTTAGCAGATCTTGTGTACTTATACTCATCTCTTTCTTGACTACTTCTATCATCTGCTTTAACTATCCTGCCATCTCTTTCGTCTTTTTGTTTTTCCGTATCATTGTCAGCTCTGTTTCTTTCAGTATCTTCCCTCTCATAATTTCTATCTGCGTCTCTGTCATCGATTTTATCAATTATTCTCACTGGTCTATTGACCGTTGGTTTTAAATATCGAAATTTTTCGGTTGTTGTTAAAAATTCATCGTCTTCAATCTTATATTTTGGATTTAATTCTTGAATTAGTTTTTTGTTTTGGTTTTCGTTATATCTTATTTTTGGATTCGGATATTGTTTGACTTTTTGACGCATATCCGACGAAGATTCCTTTATTCTATTTATACCTAAGAGAGAAAGAAAAAATAATCTATACTAATACTATAAAGAGGAAAGATTTGATTGTTTGTTTGTTTGCATTGAATAGGCTCCGAAACTACTGGACCGATTTCAAAAATTCTTTCACCAGTAGAAAGTTATATTATCAGGGAGTGACATAGGCTATCAAGGAGTGGTTCCCACCACGGGAACGGGTCCAGAACTTCACGCGGACGAAGTTGCGGGCAAAAAAGCTAGTTGCCCGCCCACGTAGGCTATTTTGTTTTTTTTTATGACAGAGGAGGACAACCACGGGTCACCTGAGCAGCAATCGCCACTGCCCATGAATATCCACGTCTACAAGATATTGGATATGTTGCTCACCTATGAAGAAATGAATAAGGCAGGACTGGTGACAAAGTGAATAAGGGAGTAGGAAGAAGGAGGATTATGCTTCTGTCTTTCTCACTCATCGTCCGAAAGACAGCAGCATATCACCGCAATATGACGTCGATATTCTATGAGAGGGTGGACCATGAAGAAATTACTAAAAGGTGTTGTTACAATGAGCCGTTCGTGTGAACGACCTTGTAGCTGACGGGAGGGGGTTTAACCTGTCTGAACACCCTCCAGCACCTGTGCCGCAGCCCGACAATGCGTAACGTCAGTGCCCAATGGAACGTGCTGGGCTACATTGCTTAAGGCAACTCCTCTTAGTAATTTTTTCATGGGGTGGACCCGATCAAGTCAAACGTTTTAGGAGCCTCTACCAGTTCATAGTAGTGGCAAGGTTATACAGCTCTAAGGACTTTTTTTTATACCACACAGGGTGTCAAACAAGCATACCATCGACCTGATGGTAAGCCATCACCGTAGCCTATAGACGCTTGCAATGCGACCCTCCCAAATGGAGCTCTGGAGACCTTACTCACCAATGCTATTTGGCTACGATCTTCTGTAAGGTGGAGGTCCTTCCCCCGACGGGCTACTCCGATTTGAGCGGATTATCCGCTGTGCCCTACTTCTCTTAAAGACTAATAGGGACATATACATTGATTACCTTCAAATTTATTATGCCTCTCATCTTTTTTATATTTGTTGACTCTTTCATTATGTGTATTCCTATAACGCTGTCCTGTATCAACATGTTTGTTTCCTATTTCGTAAGACATCGCATTAAAATCTTTTACATTTCTTTCGTTTTCATTAGAAATTTCGTAATCTGTTCTTGCCTTAAAATAAAATCATTTAAGATTATTTATAGTTGTTACGGTTCAACCAACCATTTTTTTATTTTGAAAATAATTGAAAGAAAAATTTCAACTCCCCGTCCCACTATCGAGAGGACGTGGTTTTAGTCCCACCTGGGGCGGGAGTTTCTTCAAAGTAAAAGCATTTATTTTGCATGTGATATTTTAAAATGGATAAGACCTGTTGCTGATTTGACTTGCGCAATAGACGATTTCTAGTAAAATGATATAGAAATCGTCTACTGCGCAGGTCGATCACGTGATACGCCAGATCTCATCTCTCGTCGCGTTGATACAGTCAGGTGCACGTTGGGCACTTGCCTTACAATTTAGGCTTTATGCAGAGGCAAATAAATAATAGTTTGTCACAGTTTGTTACCTTGTCTTAGCCTTAGACTGGAATCCCCAAGGAAAGCACAAACATGGTCGCCCAAAACAGACTTGGCGGCGGACTGTCGCTGCAGAAGCGAAGTCAATAGGGAAGACTTGAAGCGAAATAAAGCGCGAAGCTCAAGATCGTTCGGGTTGGCGACGCACTGTGGACGCCCTCTGCCCCGTCTAGGGGACTTAGGACCTTAAGTCAAGTCATTACCTTATCTAGTATATCGGCTATTTGTCCAACTAAGGACTCTGATAGGAATTTTCTTGCTATGCGCTTAAGATCTTCAACATTAGCTGTTAATAGTACATATTGTTGGGAAATCTTCGTAAATATGAGTAGATTGATACCTGTCGAGAAAATCTCTTTAAATCCCACTAATTGAAAGTATACTATCCCACTAATTAAACCACAAAGGCGAAACTTTGTGAGTGATGTTTTTAACTTCTTCGCGCTCAAATCGCTGGGCCGATTTTCATAATACTTGGTATATAGGTAGCTGTTACCTTGGATTAACACATAGGGAATAATATTGTGGCATGAAAAAAAAGTCTTGTCAAACTAGAGAATAAAAAAGTTTAAGACTTAATATGAAATCAAGAATAAAATGCCAACATATTTATACCGCTGTGATTAAATTAACGATTTTTATTCTATTCCCAGAACATTAGCGAATGAGGACGCCGCGGCCGGATTCCGATACGGTCTGGAGTGTCTCTTCCGCTTCTACCCGTACGGACTGGAGCGCAAGTTCAGACCGGAGTTATACCAGGACTTCCAGCATGAGACCATAGCTGACGTAATAATTTTGTAAAAAAAAATCTGATATAGATGGCGTTGCTGTGCATAAATTAAACACGGGTAACACTGCAAGCAGTAGTTAGTTATACATATAATATAAACCTTATTTTTGAACCTACCTAACAGTGAACTGTATTATAATCCATTGAGTACCTAGTTTCCTTTCAATCGTTCCTACTCCGACTATCTTCTTTCAGATTAAATTCGTTGTGAGTTCCAAGACAGCTGTTTCTCCCCCGGGACGTCAATAAACTTCATCGCTTATTGTCAATCTGAGGTCGCCGTTGTTGATCCTGGCTACACAGGACACATCGGTGGTAATGTGTGGTGGGCTTGACCCGAGTACCTAGTTTAAAAGGTCCTAGAGAAAAAAGTGAAAGATTGGGCCTTTCTGAATAAAAAAATTTTGGCTTTTTAATATTTTATATACTTACATATTATATAGAAGCGAAACAACATTTCTATGTAAACTAAATTTTATTTGAATTTTATCAGAAGGTGTTAAAATATGAAATAAGTTATTAAAAATAATGTATTTTTGTACGGTTAAACAAAACAAATAGTTTAGGAAATAATAATAAAATATAATAAATATAATCAAAATTGTACTATAATTATCTATTTTTTAAAATCGTTAAAAAAATAAAGAAAATAAAATTTTAAAAAAAGAAACAATCCTCTATGTGTATTACATGAGACAGCTCACAACCATGAACCGAAGGACGAAGAAACAAATTATTTAAAAGAAGAAATGGAAAGATGTTAAAAATTTGAGGAATGGGACATTCATATCATGTTGAACTGCTGCAACCAGTTCAACATGATATTAATATCCCATTTTTCAAATTTTTAACAACACACACACATATACTTAAAGAAAAAGGTGTACAAAATCTTCCGAAATTTGAAAATGTGTGTAAAAATTTATATAAAGTCCTAATTTATTAATGAACTTCCTTTTAACACATGACTATATAGGTTACATATTATTATGATCGTTTAAGCGAAGAAATAATGGTCTAGTATTAAGTAAAAAAATAAATATTGTAAGTGGTTAGAAAAATTTGCTTACTACATAAATTCATCCATATTCAACCATTTTGATATGTGAGACGCGTTGACGCGCCCTTCGCACCGCACCCCTAAACCTTTTGTTTTCTACTGACGGATGGCTGCTACAAGAGAGGCGCATTTTACCGAGTACTTCTAAATTTAATGCATTTTTTTTTACTGAATACTAACCATTATTTCCTTGCTTAAACGATCATATGTAACCTATATAGTTATGTGTTAAAAGGAAGTTCATTAATAAATTACGACCTTATATAAAAAGCAAAACAACTCCAACGGAGCATTTAACAAATACCCTCTAACAGAAGTCAGCAGTATCTATTATGTCATAAGGATAACTCACACTAATCATTTGTTCAAACAAGGTTCAAACCGTGCGAAACTTGTATAAGAAATACATTTTCTATATTCCCACGTTATTTCCTCTAATTAAGCCATTAATTAAGTCCTTTATTATTGGAAATCATTAAATTAATAAACACAATATATGTAATATTGTGCTTACGTAAAAATAAAACCGGGTAAGTCGTATCGGACGCACAGTGTAGGGTTCCGTACGTTGATAGACAAAAAAGGCAGTAAGTATGCTTTCGTTCGTCGAGGAGCTCGATGGCGTCGCTGTGTGTCGCATTCTAATATGAACACGCAAGTCAAGCGACGTCGACTCTGGCCAGTGTTTGGATGGGTTTCGTTATTTCTTCTCCGTGCTTCGGAGGGCACGTTAAGCCGTCGGTCCCGGCTGTTATCGGTAAATGACAGACGGTGGCTTTCGGCGGCTGAAAACACCGGTCTCTGCCAATCCGCATTGGAGCAGCGTGGCAGAGTACGATCTAATCACCTTCGATTGAAGGGAGACCCGTATCCCTACAGTGGGGCGATTATGGATTGATATTTTATAATATGATGCTTTCGTTATTTCATTTCCCAATGGTTAATTTAAAAACTTTTATTCAGAGAATAGGTTTTTACTAGGGTATAGAACCGGGAAATCCCGGTACCGAAAATCCCGGGAATTCCCGGTTCTTTTATAGCTGTAAAAGAACCGGGAATTGAAATACAAGAACCGGGATTTTCGGTACTTTCGGGATTTTTTCATTTATTCAATTATATGGCAATTGGCAACACTGACGCTGGTGACGCTACGTGCGATCGAATATATTTTGATGGTCAACAAACGATCGAGTATGTTTTCATGAAAAAGTAAAAAAAAATATCTAAACTATGCCTTTTTTGCAATTTTGCCAAAGAAAATGTTGTCTTTAAAAACACCTATGTTTACAATGGTTCTGAAACGGTTTTTATGCTTCGAATCAAGATCACGAAGTCTCAATTTTCCCAAGAATTGTCTCAAGTCCTGTTAAGATGCAAAAAAATTGCTCTTCAGTCTCAATGTTTGTGGAGGAAGCATGTTCTATGCGTTCTCTTTAGGATTTTGGTCTGGTGATTGTGCAGGCCAGTCTAAGACCGAAATGTCGTGCGTGCTCCTGAAGCCAGCTGGTCACCACTCGCGCTGTCTGCGTACGGACATTAACACCACAACCCTTCAGTCAGTTGCGAGTGAGCGACAGAAGCAGTGGTGTCCAATTGAACATTTTTATTTAACACAAACAACTGGTGCTCTGACGAGAGCATTTGAAGAAACAGCATTGGCTAACATTTGGCTGTTTTTTCGCATCAGTTAGCAAAAATCGGTCTTCGTGCGTTCTGGCCATGGCATTCTTTCACTTACTTCCCCAGTAGCATGATAACGTTACTTTAACCTTGATTACCGCAAGCCTTGCGACAAGAGCAACTTTTTAGCATCATACCAGGACTTGGGTAATGTCGCCAGATTTTATTTATGACATGAAAAATCGATGCAGAACCATTGTATGAAACATGGGATATTTTATTGATATTTGATTTTTCGCATAATTGCAAAAAACTGCCTAAGTAATTTTTTTATTTTTCTTTGTAACGACCGTATTAAACAAATACGGTCGTTACTTGTATCATTATTTCACTTTTAAAAAAATATTTACGCAATAAATATAATATTATTTTACATTTACATGTACCTAGTCCAATAAATGAGCTTTCTAAAAAAAGTATGTCTAACAAAAAATGTGTAAATTAAGCAAAATCAAAACATCCCTAGGCGGTGTTGATGTATTGAAAAAAAATCCCGACGGTACCGAAATTCCCGGGAAATCCCGGTTCCAGCATAGTCCGGTACCGAAAATCCCGGTTCCTTGAGATAGTACCGGTTCTCTATACCCTAGTTTTTACAAACACGTTCTATTGTCAGAGTATACAGTAATAAATGATTTGTATAATTAATCTACTCCATAAACCGAACCAAATGGTAGTACCATTTCGGAAACAAAAGCAAAATGACAAAAGATACATCGGCTATTATTCGGTAACTAGTAAAGACTACATAGTTATCCTTTTAAGTTTAATAAATGGACTACTACCATGCTTTTATTTCAGATTTCTAATCACAACAGTTCTGCAATTTTATAGAAATCTTTTACCAATAAAAAGTCATGTTATTTGTTAGTGTAATAGGCTATTATTAACAAAAAGTCCAGGCCATGCCTCGGGCAACAGCTAGTGTTAATTTATGACTCGCTCACATATAAGTTTAAAGGTAAAAAGAAACGCACCCTCTACGCTAGGCTCCGTACGTCTCTATAATCTGTGGTCATTAAGTTCAAAGCCTAAAAACTCTTGAACCTAATAACTAGCGGGTCAATAAAAAGATTTAGTTATTTGGTACTCGAAAGATAAATCTAAATCCATACTAATATTATAAAGCTGAAGAGTTTGTTTGTTTGAACGCGCTAATCTCAGGAACTACTGGTCCGAATTGAAAAATTCTCTTTGTGTTGGATAGTCCATTTGTCGAGGAAGGCTTTAAGCTCTATAACATTACGCTGCGACCAATAGCAGCTTGGCATCAGTGAGAAATGTTGCAAGAATGGGGAAAATTATTCATATCGTGATAGTGTTTGAAATGAAATGAAATGAAATCGTTTATTTCAGAAATTAGACCTTCACAGGCACTTTTTCTTGTCATTTATTACGTTATATACTACCACCATTTCGGACACAAGCAAAATGGCCACCCGTAAAAGAAATGCGACAACCACGCGAACGAAGACAGAGCTAGTGTTAAATATGGAGATGATGAAGAAATAACGCACAGCGGAAGTGATATGGATTTCGCTAAGTCACAGGTCATTATATATTAATTTGTTAACTTTCACAGTCGAAAGCTGTGAGTTATGATTGACTAGCGAAACCCGCGCAACTTCGTGCGTGGATCCCGCTTTCCCGTGGGAATTATGAAAAATCCTTATTGTATCTATAATATAAAAATGAATCGCTAAATGTGTTGCTAAGCGTAAATCTCGAGAACGGCTGGACCGATTTCGCTAATTGTTTTTTTAGAATATTCCTTGAAGTACGAGGATGGTTCTTACGGAGAGAAAATTTTAAAGATACACGCAAACGAAGCTGCGCGGGTTTCGCTAGTACAAAATAGATTCTGAGAGAGGTAGGGCACAGCGGATAATCCGCTCAAATCGGAGCAGTCCGTCTGGGGAAGGACCTCCACCTTACAGAAGATCGTAGTCAAATAGCATTGGTCTCGGCCATGTTGTGTTCCTACGGTAAGTAAGGTCTCCAGAGCTCCACTTGGCGGGGTTGGGAGTGTCGGCAAGTGATACCCCTGGTATTGCAAGCGTCTATAGGCGTCTATAATAGGTGACGGCTTACCATCAGGCCGACCGTATTTGTTTGCCACTTGAGTGGTATAAAAAAAAAACCGTTAGTTCGTTTACCTCTAGTATTATAAAACTTACATAATAATATATTATAAGATGTTTTTATTAAAGTTTCAAAGTAATAGTGAAAGTTTAAATAAGCACTTAACCTTTAAACCGTTGTGAGCTTAAAGCTACGAACTTCTGACTGATTAGATAACTCAATATTGAATATCATTATTATTATATAAATTACTAGCTTTTTTGCCCGCGACTTCGTCTGCGTGAAGCTCCGGACCCGTTCCCGTGGGAACCACATTGAATTTCGGGAAAAGCTATAGCCTATGTCACTCCCTGATAACGTAGCTTTCTTCTGGTGAAAGAATTTTTGAAATCGGCCCAGTAGTTTCGGAGCCTATTCAATGCAAACAAACAAACAATCAAATCTTTCCTCTTTATAATATTAGCATAGATAGATATAATATATGAATATGCAAATACTGTCTAACTAAAGGTCAGATGTTATGTACGACTTGTTATTTATTATTTAAATTTTATTATTAGTCCAATATTTATTTTACTATATTTTGACGACCTTTGTGGCTAATTAATGATTACCATGCCGGCCGAATCCCGGTTGGGTCATGATGAAAAACTAACTTTTTCTGATTGGCCTCGGGTCTTGCATATTCAAAGTCCTGACTGACTGACTTACCTATATATCAACGCACAGCCCAAACCGCTAGGTCTAGAGATTAAAAATTTGGAATGTAGGCCTTACGACGTCTAGGGGTGTACTAAGAAAGGATTTTTCAAAATTCCCACGGGAAAGCGAGATATACGCAAACGAAGTTGCGAGTATTTTACTAGTAAAATATAGTATCGTTGAGTTAGTATCCCATACCATAACACAAGCCTCGAACTTACTTTGGGGCTAGCTCAATCTGTGTGATTAGTATTATTTATTTCCGAACGGTGTTGCAACGGATTTTAATGTGTTTTTTTTATATATAACGTCCTAATTTATTAATGAACTTCCTTTTAACACATGACTATTTAGGTTACATATGATCGTTTAAGCAAGGAAATAATGGTCTAGTATTCAGTATAAAAAGAGGCATTAAATTTAGAAATACTCGGTAAAATGCGCCTCTCTTGTAGCAGCCGTTCGTCAGTAGAAAAAAAAGGTTTAGGGGTGCGGTGCGAAGGGCGCGTCAACGCGTCTCACATATCAAAATGGTTGAATATGGATGAATTTATGTAGTAAGCAAATTCTAACTACTTACAATACAGTCCAAATTTTTTTGACTGAAATATACCATTATTTCCTTGCTTAAACGATCATATGTAACCTATATAGAGTGATTCAAAAGGAAGGTTTATATATGTACTAGCTGCCCGGCCCGGCTTCGCCCGGGTACTGTTTCGTTTTTTTTTCAATCTTTCTGAGAGATTTTCTTAATATTTTTTTCCGTAAGAACCTTGTACAGAGTATTAGAAAACTACAAAAAAAAAATCAGCCAAATCGGTCAAGCCGTTTTCATGTTATGTCGTGACAACGGAAAACGGGTTTAATTTTTATATATATATAGATAATACAATGCGAAATTCCCACGGGAAAGCGGAATACGCAAACGAAGTTACACGTGTTTCGTTAGTGTGTAATATTTCATTTCTTCCCATCTTTTGAAAGCTGTCGGATGTTAACCTTCACCCACGTACGTCAAGAAGGTCATTACCATAATCTCTTGAATGTGCAAAATAAATTCAATATTGTGTTATAACCTGTAAAGGAGGTGATACAATTCCTTTAGTAGAAAAAGCGGTAAAAAAAGAGTCGGACTCGCCCATGAAGGGTTCCGTAGCAGCAATTGCGGTTTACGATTTATGACGTATTTAAAAAAACTACTCTCCAAATCTCGTTCAAACCAATTTTCGTTGGATGTTTGCATGGTATTATACATATTTTTTTTTAGTTTTAATTTAAAATAAAATATCATTTGTTTGTTTTATCATTCTTTTATTTTAGAAGTTACAGGGGGAGGGGGGGACATTTTATCACTTTGGAAGTGTCTCTCGCGCAAACAATTCAGTTGAGAAAAAAAATATTTTAGAAACCTCAATATCATTTTCGAAGACCTATCCATCAGTGGCGAGGGGTCCTAATAAAACGATTCCTGTCGGCTTCCCTTTTAAAAATAGTGAATTATATCTAATAACATGATTTCGCTTCATACATAATAATGATACCCAAACGCCTATACAATAATAAATAGCAATATCACACGTCGCCAAACGCCTATACAATAATAAATAGCAATATTGTGATATTGCTATTTATTCGTCGCTTAGCCTGTGCGTCGAAAGCCGGTAATTCCCGAGTTGTAGCTGCATACAGTTTTAGGAGCGGCTGTCTCTTTCTTACGCGTACATTTTGTTCCTAGCGCGGTCTCTTTCTCACGCCGATCATATGAACATATTAAGCCGGTAGTCGCCGAGTTACGACAAGGATGGCATGTATCAGATTACGTTAGTGCGACAAAGATAAACAGAGGTATTAACCTGAGAAGTAAAAAATATAGTTAATTATGTGTTTAGTGCTTGAATAATAAAACAACTATAATTTTGTCGCGTTGTAATTGTCAAAATTATGACATTTTTCAATTCACTTTCGCCTGTGCTTTCGCTCGTACTGTTGTTAGTTTTTTTTTTATTTGTTTGTTGTTAAATTAGTGAATTTGAATAGATTAGAGTGACTTCATGGTTAAATGTTGGACAGGACTCGGTGTGAATTGTGTTATAGTTATAGAATTTATCGGTTTCAGTTCTAAGTAGTTAATTGTTTATTTTGGTTTAGTCTGTTTTGTTTACATTCGTAATGGCTGCAATTTTAGATAATAATTTCAAACATACAGTTTTGAAAATAAAAAACATATTATACAGCGCGCCCGTGCTTTTCCTTCTATGAAAATAGATTATAAACGGAGAGATGGCTTTACTACTACATAATATCGATGGCTTTACTAAACATTTTCATTGTAATTTGTACGAAAAGTATTCGTGGCTCACAGGTAGGTAGTTGTAAACTTAAAACACTGTTTTGGTTTTCCATATTATACCTATCAGTGCTTTTATGTATGGTAATGGTAATACGGTATTCGGAATTCTCCATCCCTGTGGTAAGATAACACTGTATATTTTTTTTTTGCTTCGGCTTCCCCTGAGTAAAATTTCACCCTTCGCCACTGCTATCCATAGATAGATACTCCCATCACACACGTATGGGGAACCCCCAAAATTCATTGGTTTCTTTCTAACATGACGAATCCATAAGGGTTCCCTTTTTTGCCATTTGGCTACGAAACCCTAAACACCCGGATTAAGCGGGCCAACCATACATGGAAATTTCGAAAATACGGACTGGCGTTTTGAACCTTATTCTAACTGGTAATGTCTTCTTTGACAGCACTACGAGTTTCGTTGTTTCGGATGGACTTTTTCATAGTAGATTTTAATATGAACCCACAAACCTTTATGAGCAAAAAACAGTGTTAGCCACCCGATAGAGAGATAGTAATAGTTTAGAAGGGTATTTATAAATATCCCCTAAAATCTGGAATACAAAATTTTTGCTACGGACCCGGGGTTTGTTTTGGATCACCTCGGGTGTGCCGAGATTCAAGCTCATGCTTATTTCAGCTACCAGTCTCTCATAATTTTAGATTTTAATCACCCTGTTATAATACACTGGGCGTCAAAAGTAAGTAGTACAGTTTTAAAATTGCAATATCTCCTTAACTACAGAAGCTAGACCTTTCAAATAAAAAAAAGTTAAAAGACAATTTCATTTCATTTAATAAAAAGGTCATGCATAATATCATTTTTTAAAGATTTACTGAAAAAAAAACTTAATTAACAAAAACACTCTTTTTTAAACTGTTGGCTTGTACTTTTGTTTTTTATTGTTTTCTTTATTTCTGATAAATCAATTGCAATTCAAAAGCAAATGTGTCTTCAGCGAGTAAACTTCACTAATCATGCCTCTTTCACCAGAAGAATGTGCAAGAATCATAGCTTTTCTCGAAGTAGGCATCAGTATGCGTCATACTGCAAGAACGGTGGGTGTAACTCTAAGAACCATCCAGCAAGTAAAGCGAAGGTACTAAGAGACTGGAAACCATCTAAGGAGACCAAGTAATGGCAGACCCAGGTGCACTAGTACCGGAGAGACCGCTTAATTGTCTCTACTGTGTTAAGAAATCGTCACTTTAATGCAGTTAAGGTCCAGCAACAGCTTCTTCAGACCCGAAGAGACTACGATAGTGAGAGTACAGTGAGGAGAAGTGTGATATATGTATGTATATCTGCCGCGCGCGCGCTATCGGTCAATGAACGAGTAATAAACTAGCTGTCAAGCAAGACACTTGTTTTATTCCGAACCTAAGTACACACCAATTGGCGACGAGGCATATTTACCCGCGTTATAAAATAATTATTATAAAATGAATTTCGTTGGAAATCTTAACACTTTTGATCATAAATACCAAGATTGGCAGATATTCTATGGAAGATTGTGTCAGTTTATTAAGTTGAACAAAGTGATAACAGAAGATTCGGCGGCTTTGTTACTAACGCACTTATCGGATGAAACATATCGTCTGGCGGGGAATCTCATCCATCCATTGAAGTTGGAAACAGTGGGATTCAAGGAGCTAGTGGATACTCTCAATGACCATTTCAAACCGAAGAGGTCTACCTTCGTCGATCGGGCGAAGTTTTATGATGCAGTAGCAGCGGATAGTGAAAGTGTTGAAGACTGGGCGGCGCGATTAAGGGGCCTGTCCGTATATTGTGAATTCGACACCGCGCTGTTGGATGTATTGCTACGTGACCGATTCATATTAGGTTTGAGAACAGGACCTGAACGGGACCGACTTTTTGAGCAAGATTCTAAAACCCTAACTTTTAGTAAGGCGGTAGAAATAGCTCAACAGGCGGCAAGCGCGCGCGCTGCTCGCGCTTACGTGACCAATGATGGCAGTGCGAGTTATCAAGCGAAGATCTTTAAGGAGGAACCTGTATACAAGGTTCAGGAGCACCCAAGGTACAAAGGAGCATCGGGCGGTGTACGTGGATCAGCTGACGGTGCGTGTTGTTCAGTGTGTGGTCTTAAAAATCACGCGGCGGTTAAGTGTCGTTTTAAAAATTACCGTTGTCAAAAATGTGGACAAAAAGGACATTTGAAGAAAATATGTTCCGTGAAAAAGAGTGACGAATATCATTTACATCACATTGAAACGCAGCCGCAGCAATCACAAGGTGACGAACACAGCGGTTGTAAGGAATGCGATCTCTTTAATATGAGGTATGTAAATAATGAACCTTTAAAAATAGATGTAACATTGAATAAATTGCAGTTACAGATGGAATTAGACACGGGTTCAGGAACCAGCGTAATTTCAGAAAAATTATATAATGATCATTTTAAAAATTTTAATTTGAGTAGAACTGATTTACAAATGTGTCTTTATAATGGTCATAAAATCACGCCTTTGGGTTATTTTAATTGTAATGTGTCATATTTAAATACTAACGAAGAAATAAAATTTTATGTGATTAAAAATGGCGGTCCAGCACTGCTGGGACGTGACTTCATGTATAAGTTTAAAATATATCTTTCTTCTAGTAATATTAATAATATTGTTTTGAGCTGTAATTCTGAGTATACTGAGGAGGTGCAGTTGTTATTAAATGAATTCTCAGATGTTTGGAAAGAGGAACTTGGTTGTTTTAATAAGTTTGAAGTCGAATTACAATTAAAAGAAAACGCTAAACCCATATTTTTTAAGCCCCGTTCAATTCCATTTGCGCTAAAAAATAAAGTCGAAGATGAATTAGATAGATTGATAAAATTAGGGATTTTGGTTCCGGTAAATTTTTCAGAACATGGAACACCGATCGTACCTGTATTAAAAGAGAATGGTAAAGTAAAAATCGCCGGCGACTACTCTTGTACGCTTAATAAAATATTAAAAATTGATAAATACCCGTTACCTCGCATTGAAGAGGTATTTGCTAAAATAGGCGGCGGATCTCAATATTCTAAGCTTGATTTAAGTAATGCATACAATCAATTTAAATTAAGTACGTCATCGCAAGATCTTACTACAATAAATACTCCAAGGGGGTTATATAAATATACCCGTCTAGTGTACGGCTTAGCCAATGCACCAGCGATATTCCAGAGGGCGATGGAAACCCTCCTGGCAGGTATAGAAGGGGTGTCTTGCTGGCTGGATGATGTGTGCTGTACAGCACCGACTCGTGAGTTACATCTAGCGAGGCTTAGGGAAGTACTTAGTAGAATACAGGGTGCCGGCTTAAGACTTCAAAGAGATAAGTGCGCATTTTTCCAGGACAGTGTAACATACCTAGGGTATGTGATTAACAAAAATGGTCTTAAAACATGTTCAAGGAAAGTTGAAGCTATTTTAAAAGCACCGCCTCCTAAAAGTATTTTAGATGTAAAGAGATTTTTAGGAGTTGTCAATTATTATCGCAATTTCATACCCAATGCTTTCTCTTTAATGACACCATTACACGAATTATTACGAGCTGGCGTAAATTGGCATTGGGGAGAAAGGCAACAGAACGCGTTCGATAGTGTTAAAAAAAGAATTATCTTCTGATCGCGTACTGGCACATTTTGACGCGTCAGCACCTTTAGTGCTTACCGTCGACGCGGGAACAGGCCTAGGAGCGGTCCTGGCGCATGTGGATTCCACGGGTCGCGAGCGGCCTATTGCTTTCGCGTCTAGGTCTTTGTTAGAAAGTGAAAAAGCATACAGCCAAATTCATAAAGAAGCGACAGCAATCATATTTGGTGTGAAGCATTTCCATCAATATCTTTATGGTAGACAGGAACCGTTTATATTGAAAACAGACCATAAGCCTCTTCTGTCTATATTTGGTAAAAAAAACGGCGTCTCGATAACAGCGGCTTTACGGTTACAACGATATGCAATAATACTTTCTGCATATAATTATAAAGTTCAATATATAACAGCAAAACATAACTTAGTAGCAGATTATTTTTCACGCGCGCCGTTGCCTCATTTACCAAATTTAAAGGAAGACTCGGACGATAATATTATTCCTCTATTGTTTTTTAATGCTACTACGAAACCGGTTTCATTTGACGATTTGAAGCGAGCCACGGCGCACGACAAGGTGTTAGCGACGGTGATTAATTATATGAATCACGGCTGGCCGCGAAAAGTTACTTGTAAATTAATTCAACCATATTTTTATTGCAAAACTGATCTAGAATTGTATAGCGGGTGTCTGTTTAGGGGCCACAAGATTATTATTCCACAAGCTCATTGATTACCAAGTTAATTCATATTTTTTCAACTTTCGGAATTCCAAATGTCATCGTATCAGATAATGATGCAAAAATTAATTCTTCAGAATTTAATGAATTTTGCACCAACAATGGTATAAAGCACTTGACTAGCCCGGTGTACCACCCGGCTAGTAATGGTCAGGCAGAAAATTCAGTAAAAACTTGTAAAAAAATGTTGAAATGTATAATAAGTGCCAATAGTCCACCACAACGCGTTATACAAGAGAAATTGCTGAGTTTTCTGTTTGATTATCGTAATACAAAGCATTGTACTACGGGAGTTACTCCTGCTATACTAATGTTTGGTAGAAATTTGCGTTCTAGATTAGATGTTATGTTGCCATGTAAAGTTGATAACAAAATAAATAATGAAAAATTAAAACCTAATAGGGATTTTCAAGTGGGTGAGACTGTATGGTCTAAATGTTACTCAGGCAGGAAGGCTCACTGGGAAATAGGAAAAATTGTTAAAATAATAGGAGTAAGAGTTTTTCATATTTATTTTGGAAAATATGATATTATATGTAAAAGACATTTGGACCAGATAAGGAAGTATAGGGGCACAAATAAAATGAGTAGTCAAAACGATTTGAACGAAGGTGTGTCGTTGACGCCTTTGCCACAACCAGTGGATGCACAGTCACATACGTCCTTGTCTGGTGGATTGCCGGTTCCCACACCACTACCAGCTACGCCGAGATTAGTTATAATGCCTAGTGACGGAAATAGCGAACTCACTGATGATCAGGACCAGCAATGTGCCAATGTAAATGGGTCAGGGGAGACGTATGGTGGTGGTGTCCAGGAGCCAGACGGTGTTCAGTCAGAGCTATCTGTAGAACGGGTACAACCTAATGAGGTTGAGGTAGAAAACAGTAGGACTGCAACGACTGGACGCTCGCTTAGAAATAGGAAAAAAATTGATTATAAAAAGTATTTTTAAGTTTGTTAATGTACTGCAATGCACTATGAGATATAATATGTTATTTTCAATTTGTTATTTATATTGTTTTAGAGTAACAAGCAATGGTGGAGGAATGTGATATATGTATGTATATCTGCCGCGCGCGCGCTATCGGTCAATGAACGAGTAATAAACTAGCTGTCAAGCAAGACACTTGTTTTATTCCGAACCTAAGTACACACCAAGAAGACCTTGCTGAAGCCAACCTGAAGTCGTACAGGCCAGCAAATGGCCCCAAACTTGAGACAGGGCATCGAGTAGCAAGACTACGCTACGCCCGTCAACACGTACAATGGGACGAAGAAGAATGGACAAGAGTTTTGTTCACAGATGAGTCTCGGTTTTCTGTATTCACTTCCGATGGAACGCGGAGAGTATACAGGCGACCTGGTGAGCGATACATTCAAGGTTGCATCTCAGAAAGAGTTCAATACGGCGGGGGCTCTGTACACGTATGGCCTGGCATCTCTTCAGAGGGTCGCACAGAGCTAGTGGTCGCAGAAAATGGCACTCTGACTGGTGAAAGATATGCATTAGAGATTCTTATCGAGTATGCAGGGCCATATTTAGTAAATATGGGTGATGGAGCGATACTAATGCATGATAACGCCCGGCCACACACCGCTCACCTCGTACAAGAGTACATTCAGGAGGTTGGCATCAGCTTGATGGCTTGGCCATCAAGAAGCACAGATCTTAACCCGATTGAACACACTTGGGATGAGCTTGGGAGGCTAGTCAGAAGACGCAGACCACCCCCCGCCACCCTCAGGGCTCTAAAACAGGCCCTGATAGAAGAATGGGTGAATATTCCCCAACACCGACTCCGAAACTTAGTGTTCAGCATGCCAAACCGGCTCGAAGCTGTTATCAGAGCCCGAGGCGGCAACACAAGCTACTAAAGTGGGAACAAGGCCCAAAACGTAAAAATTAAGTTCTTGATAGTTACTTCAAAATGGTTAGCTTTTTAGTTTTTTCTTAATTTTCAGTGTAAAACTTTACTAATGCTAAATAAAATATTATTTTTAGAAAACTTTGTTAAATTTGCTATAAAATGACTTTTATTTCAAAACTCTAACTTCTATAGTTTAAGAGTAATTGCAATTTTAAAACTGTACTACTTATTTTTGACGCCCAGTGTAGTATATTGTACACTTAAGATTTTTGAGAGAAATAAATCATTTATCATTTACCTCTTTTGTTATAAGCTTGTCAGTAATTTTATACACTCTAAAGGTGTTTGCTCCCGCTCGGCCCACGGAATTCAAATTTTCTTACGTTTATAACAAATTTCAGCTCAACAATTTGTCGCGGGTTTTCCACGCGGCTGTCGCGGACCGCGTTTAATTTTATGACATAGATCTCGTTTGACAACAAAACAACCCATAGCGCGACTTGTGACATTGGAATGACATACTTTTACGGGATAAAAAGTACCCTATGTTGAGCTCTGTACCCCTGACAATATACAATAAAAAATATCGTAATGATCGTCAAGCAGTGAAGGAATAACAAACAAACAAATAAACTCACTTTCTCATTTATAATATTAAATAGTATGGTATAATAATTTGATTATTTAGTAGATATATTGTGTTTATACTCAGGAATCGCAATCAAAGCTTTAACACAGCTTAACACAGCGGTGCTCTCCAACTTTATCTCCGTAATTCACGTGTTTAGAAATTTGAAAAAAAAAACGTAGTTCTTAGTACAAATTAGTAGACAAAACACTGTGTTTCGAAATTGAGACTCGAAATAATTAATTGTCAAACTTCAGAATTACAGTCGTTTTATTGACCGACTACGCGGCCAGCGAAGCGTTAAAAAAAGTCTAGTTTTGAATGAAGCCCAAGTCTGCTATTTTAAATTAGGCGACCAACTATTGCCATACTATCACCACCCTATTATCACTATATTTCTTTAGTGCCAAATTTGGTATTCTGCTAAAAGTTAACTAGTATCTCAATGTATTGACTATAGTGTCAGTGAAATATGAACGGAATGGTCAACAGTTAAAATCTACCATGAACTACTATTTCAGTTAAATCGCTTTTATGTGAAAGATACTACCGAAAAGATCAATAGTAGTTCGATAGTGTGTCAATGAAATGGCCTCGGACTTAAACATTTAATATGAGAATACCAAATGACAAAAACTATTCAAGTGACATACTATAGACACTCTATTAGTGCATTTAATAAATATATAGGGACAATTCGTACAGATTGAGCTAGCCCCAAAGTAAGTTCGAACCTTTTGTTATGGGATACTAACTCAACGATATTATATTTTATAACAAATACATATATAGATAAACATCCAAGACCCGAGGCCAATCAGAAAAAGTTCGTTTTTCATCATGACCCGACCGGGGATCGAACCCGGGACCTCCTGGGTGGCGATCTGGCGTGGTAACCATTACGCCACGGAGGTCGCATTTGTATTTAGCAGACTTGGGCCACTGAACCAGCAAGTGTTTCTCAAGTTGGGGAATTCGCAACGTCTGGTTCCGCCATCACGTGATCCTTACACAATCTAGAAATAGCGTCGTCTGTCACCATCACATTTCCTGTATTGCTCAAGGGAGGCAAGGTCGTGAGAACACATACATTTACCTTATAAGTACATCGTACCAACTATTTTATTCATATCTTTTATGACGGTTTTCTTTCGCATTTCCATTTTATTATTTTATTTTTAAATAGCGAAACCTGAACTAATTCGTATGCGTATCTCACTATACCGTGGGAATTTTCGTATAAGTTATACATATACCTATATAAACCTTCCAAAACCCCATCACAATTTGTTGCATAGTTTTAAAGATCTAATCATACATAGACAGACCACGGGACAGGCAGGGCGCTGTCCCACTGCTGCGCATGCTGCGCACGAACACGTGGGCCACGTGGCACATTACAGCTGCGTGGATGACTACGTGGGTCTACGTTTCTACTGCAGTACAGTGCAAAAATGGTTACTTAATATAAAACCACGACTACGTACAGCTGTAGCGTGGCCCACCACGGCGCACGGAGAGGCTACGCATTGATTGTCATAGTTTTTGGTTGGTGTCGGAGCATTGAACCCTGTATTCCAAATTAAAACGTGCAAAGCGTGCGCAGCGATGTGCACGCTTTGTGGAACAAGCTGTGTACCGCATTCACTGCGTGCATGGCGTTGACAGCGTTGGGCTATGTTGAGCAAGCTACGCGTGTATCAATGACGTCACTTGATGGTTAACGTGTCCGTGGGTTGCAGTGGACACAATCATCATCCTCTTGCAAAGCAAAGCTTAACAGCAGTGGGACAGCGCCTTTATACCGTTAAAGATTCGTCTAAGTTACACATGCAAAATAACAAAGAAAGCAAACTGATACTGAGTTTAAGATGTTATTACTATACTCCTATCCTATTATTATAAAGGCGGTTGTGTGTGTTTGTTATTTCTCCTGCGCAAGGCAAACATTTTGTGTGTATGAACGAACATGTCTTTTTGCCTTGCTCTGGGTGTTTTCTATGTATAATATGTATTTATTTACATAAAATAGTATTCAAGTTTATTTTTCAGCAATCTAGTACCCATAGTACAAGCTTAGTTGCTTAGTTTGGCACTAGATGGCGTTGTGTGATTCGTCCAAGAATATTTATTATTATTAGTACCTACCTACTTAACATTGATGCAATATGGAACACTAGCTTTTTTGCCCGCGACTTCGTCCGCGTGAAGTTACAGACCCGTTACCGTGGAAACCACATTGAATTTCGGGAAAAGCTATAGCCTATGTCACTCCCGGATAATGTGGCTTTCTACTGGTGAAAGAATTTATGAAATCGGTCCAGTAGTTTCGGAGCCTATTCAATGCAAACAAACAAACAATCAAATCTTTCCTCTTTATAATATTAGTATAGATAAGTTCTACGAAGGAATTACTATGGGTTTTAAGAAACGGGGTTAGAACGACTTACTACATACCTTAAATTCGTGTGAAACATATTGAAGCCTTCTTCAAAGCTTACATTTCCCGCCTGTCAGATGTAATCTCAGTGGATATCAAAATAAAATCGTTTATTTCAGAGAGTAAGCCTTCATAGGTATTTTATTTCATAACTAGCTGCCCGGCCCGGCTTCGCCCGGGTACTGTTTCGTTTTTTTTTCAATCTTTCTGAGAGATTTTCTTAATATTTTTTTCCGTAAGAACCTTGTACAGAGTATTAGAAAACTACAAAAAAAAATCAGCCAAATCGGTCAAGCCGTTTTCATGTTATGTCGTGACAACGGAAAACGGGTTTCATTTTTATATATATAGATATATTACTCTTTATATCAATATCAAAATACCTTTCATCGGATAAAAAGAATATATTTGAAGAAATTTTTGTTTATTCAAAAATTCAAAACTTTTATTCAGAGAATAGGTTTTCACAAACACGTTCTCTTGTCAGAGTATACAGTAATAAATGATTTGTATAAATTAATCTACTCTATAAACTACTACCATTTCGGAAACAAAAGCAAAATGACCACTGGTAAAAAGAAATGGCGAAAGAAAACCAGTTACGGCCTTTTTTGTCATTTAAAAATATATCGTACTTTTTTTTAACCATAAAATTTAAAACTAGGTACTACATTACGCACTCGGAATGTCAATAAATAGTGCCATTAATTTGTCTTAACATAAAATCCATTTAATTTATTCAAATAAGAAACAAATCTATATATGTACACTAAAACTAAACTAAACATATTAATATAAACAAATTATAATGAACCTAAAACTAAAAACCTTAAAAAATAAAATAAAATAACAAAAATATATTATTAAAAGGAGTCCCTTTAGGCAAGGTTCCGAAGATACTGGCAGCGTTCCCCCTTTGAATAGCTAGACTAATTCTTTGTCCGAGGTAGCTGCCAGCTCTTCGGTCTCCTGTGATGTCGACTAACCTTTTTGCAATTTCCTTAAAAAGTCTTATAGCACAAGGACCCCACGGACCAAGGGTCTCAACACCGAATGGGACAAAATCATATTCGGAGCCTAGACCCCTGTATTTACAAGCCTTAGCTTTTTCAGCCGCTTCACAAGCCGCACCAGCTCTGTTGTTGGTTCCATGTAGATGGGAAGGGGCCAGTGTGTCTGAACAGGTTGCATCCCATACCAGCACCCGGCCCATCTTCCATGGAATCAAACTCATACCGTCCGGTCTCTTGCCATCGTCTCTTGCAATACCAGTCGGCTCGAGTAGACTTGGCACGTTGACGGTGGCAAGGGACCGGCGTATGATATCGTTAAGTGCGGCATGTCTCGAAAAGCGGCCTGCACTTTTTTGGCATGACAGTCCGTGATGTCCTAGCTTGTCGACATCACTCCCACAGGGACATTTATGAGGAACGCAGACCGGAACCCCAAGCCGTAGACAAGTCGCGATTCGGAGCGTGTCAGGCTCAAGAAATGTTCCTGTATTTGACGAAGGGTACGCGTGAAGCCAGTAGCCGGCCTCATGCGCACCCACGGCCAAAAGCCTAGCACGCGCCGAACCTGTACTACAGCTCAAAAGATTGTCATAAGTATAAAATTAAATATAAAATATAAAATGCAAAATCGGTGTTAAAGATAGGAGCAGACCACCTGGGGAAGGACCTCCACCTTACAGAAGATCGTAGCCAAATAGCATTGGTCTCTGCCATGTTGTGTTCCTACGGTAAGTAAGGTCTCCAGAGCTCCACTTAGGGTTGGGAGGGTTGGCAACGCGTGAGCGATACCTCGGTATTGCAAGCGTCTATAGGCCACGGTGATGCTTACCATCAGGCAGGCCGTATGCTTGTTTGCCAACTTAGTGATATTAACAAACAAAAAAAAAGACCAGGCCCGCAAGGCAGCAACCGTTCTCGTGTATTTTCGAGTTGACGTGAGAATCGGCCTTCCAGCCTCCATTACTGAGCTCACCATCAACAATATTATGAACAATATTGAAGGGAACAACAGTAACCCAACTCACAACGCCACCGCCGTTTGGACAATTTGCTTTGGAATATTTATTTAATTCACCAACATGTATCTACTCTATGTTAGTGAATTAAATAAATAAACTAATTTACACACTATGTTGTAATACATAAAAACACAATACAAATATTAAGTGCCATCGCAATTTATAGGCGAAGACATCACGCACAGTAAACAAGAGTCACAGTTATAGTTGACGACCTCCGTGGCGTAATGGTTACCACGCCAGACCGCCACCCAGGAGGTCCCGGGTTCACTCCCCGGTCGGGTCATGATGAAAAACGAACTTTTTCTGATTGGCCTCGGGTCTTGGATGTTTATCTATATATGTAGTTGTTACAAAAATATGTATAGATCGTTGAGTTAGTATCCCATAACACAAGTTTCGAACTTACTTTGGGGCTAGCTCAATCTGTGTGATTTGTCTCCCTATATATTTATTTTTTTATTTATTTATATTAAAACCGGGCAAGTACGTGTCGGGCCACGCACAATGTAGGGTTCCGTATTTTCTACGCTTTGCATGCTTTCAGATAATTAGTATAACGCTATATTCTATGACATCTGTACGTTTTCGTCAAAGAAATTTTACGTCATAAGTTCGTCGGCTCGGCTATAACTATGTTCACTATGGACTACTACCATGTTTTTTTTCAAATTTCTAAACATGAGACTTTCGGAGATAGAGCACCACCGTGCAGGAGCTCCACTTGGTGGGGTTGGGAGGCAACGCGTGAGTGATACCCCCGGTATTGAAAGCGTCTATACGCTACGGTGACGGCTTACCATCAGGCAGGCCGTATGCTTGTTTGCCAACTTTGTGGCATTAAAAAAAAGTTCTTTTTAAAGATAACACGCGAACGAAGATGCGTGTAACAGCTAGTATCTCAATAAACAAAACAATAATTGTTAAGTATAACAAATTTATCTTTTGCAGTTGCAGTAATCAATTGTCTTTAGAATTTGCAATGACAACATTGGTTTTATAACCGCATTGTACTTTGTAATATGATCATTATGCGCACACGACATTTAACCTCCTAGTTAGGGACTAATAAGAATGTTTATACATATACAATACATAATTCTGTTTAGATTCTGCTCGAGTTTACGACTGACAATGTCTGTGGTCATTTTGCTTTTGTTTCCAAAATGGTAGCTTATAAAGTAGATAGAAGTATTAAAGTAAATTTACTTGCAAAAGAAATGATTTAATTTTTTAGATTAATAAAGGTATCGTATCAAGGGTCGCGATCCAAAAACTCTGGACGCAAAGCTAAATAAATTAAAAGTAAAAAAAATATATTTAAAAACAAGCTTTTATTTAATTGCGCTAAAAATAATAAAATAAACTTTTCTTTTAAAACTTTAACTATCAACTTATAACGTCATTACACAATTTATATGACATAAAAGCTTGTCGCGAGATTTACCTGTTTATGAGAACATAATTATCAAACTAACATTTAATCGTAGTGTCTTAGTACGAGTAAATGTTAGTTCGATAATCAATCAGGGGTCAAATCAGGGGGGGGACACTCATATTATCACTTTGGAAGTGTCTCTCTCGCAAACTATTCAGTTTAGAAAAAAAATATTTTAGAAACCTCAATATCACTTTCGAAGACCTATCCTACCAAACGTATGGGTTTGATGAGAATTTTTTTTTTTTAGTTACAGTTCTAAGTATGGGGACCCCCAAAATTTATTGTTCCTATCCTACCAAACGTATGGGTTTGATGAGAAATTTTTTTTTAGTTACAGTTCTAAGTATGGGGAACCCCCAAAATTTATTGTTCCTATCCTACCAAACGTATGGGTTTGATGAGAAATTATTTTTTTTAGTTACAGTTCTAAGTATGGGGAACCTCAAAATTTATTGTTTTTTTTCTTCTATTTTTGTGTAAAAATCTTAATGCGGTTCACAGAATACATCTACTGACCAAGTTTTAACAGTATAGTTAATTATACAGTTTCGGAAAAAAGTGGCTGTGACATACGACGGACAGACAGACAGACAAACAGACAGACATGACGAATCTATAAGGGTTCCGTTTTTTGCCATTTGGCTACGGAGCCCTAAAAAGGCAGGCGTCGTGTCATAACAAGATAGAAGAAAATGGAGCCTGCAACACCGAGAAGAACGCGGCTTTTAAAAGAAGAAGGCCAACAAAGCAGTATCTAAATACATTTATGTCTGCCTACATATGACCTTTGCCCTAATAGTTAGGGCTAATAGGAATACTAATAAAAACATATTATATAACGATGACGTCACAATGATTAATGGACCAATACCTTGAAATAGTATGTCATTGCGGTGGTTGGTAGTGTGGCTTCGTTATTGTGACTCATTAGCGAAATACGTGAGTTCGAATTCCGCACATCTCGAATTTTTTTGAGTTATTTACCTCAAAAGTCATTTTTAACTTAATTGTCACCCGTCACCAACAATTCCTAAAATTTTAAAGTTGCTTTTAAGGTGGTACGTTTCGGTCCGCGCGTGAAATTCAATTTTTTTGCGGGTTTCAAATTGCATATAAATTATAAATATTGGCTTTTCTCATTATGAATGTGCATAATACACGTTTATGGGGAAAAAGATGCATCGTGGACATTCATAATAAGAAGAGCCAATATTTATAATTTATTTGATAATTATTCTGTAGATATATTGTATTTGTTGTCGCCAAATCAATTTTCACGAAAATTCTATCAATGATTGAGATGCAATATGTAAAAAAAAAAAAAATTAATCTCCCGGAAATTCTTAAGTTTTCTCTATGTACAAGTACTCGTTTTTGGTGCGCGTATGACATATAAAATTATCGGTTAAAATACGGTTTTTAAACATCGATAGTCTTATGTCATACCATAAACAAGAATTAGGACAGAGAAAACCTTAGATTTAGTATATACTAGTGTTTAGATCAGCAATGGTTTGATACACGTTGACCGCCAACGCGGTCATTGCTGGGCGACGCACGTTTAATTATCCTGCCACGCCAAGTAAAAATCCCCGATTTTTATAATTTTCACAGATTTTTTTTTGTGTATTTAGTTAGATTTATATAAATAAATAGTGTTTTATTAAAGAAAAATGATTTCTGACACTCTATTATAGAATTATTAAGCATCGGACAACATTGACCTCCATGGCCTCAGCGGGCGAAAAATCGAAAATCCGTTTCATAGAGCCGCGCGGTCACGTTGTCGCCCACCCCCGCCCGCGATTCCCGCGCACCCGCTAGTCGCCCGTCTCGTTGCGCGGGAGTTTAGTCGTGCTAGTGTCCTTGCCGATGCCGATTAGTGATTTGATGTAAGGAATTTATACAATTAACTTGTAGGCACGTGTTGTTTTACTGAGTGATATTGACAATATGGATACTTTTTTTACTTTTTTGCAACGTTATGTTTTAAACTAGCTAAACCCGCGCAACTTCGTCTGCGTGTATCCCGCTTTCCCGTGGGAATTTCGGAATGTATTATACCTAAAAACCTACCTCTTGAATCACTCTATCTATTAAAAAAAACCGCATCAGAATCCGTTGCGTAGTTTTAAAGATTTAAGCATACAAAGGGACATAGGGACAGAGAAAGCGACTTTGTTTTATACTATGTAGTGATATTGCCCTAGAGATTTAAACGGGTGTATGTCTTTTTTTAGTATTTAACTAAGATGGTTTAATAAACAGTTATTTTTCTTTGGGTCAAAAAGTACTGGACCGATTTGCTAGAAATTTGGTAACTTATAACCTGAATTAACACATAGGATAGTTTTTATCCCGGAAATCACACTGGGAACGGGAACAACAGGATGGCGCGGGTGGAACCGCGGGCGTTCGTCTAGTTATTCATATTTTATAATAGCGTCTCAAAAATCATCATTTTTTTTCTAAGTTAAAACCTCATAAAAGAACCAAGCTATGTAGGATAGACTAGAGGGCCGCGCGGGTCAGCTTGTATGCGAATTATCTCGCTACCGCTGTCCGTTGGCGCCACAGAGCGTTTTGAACACAGGCCTGCCGCGCGGTCAATGATGTCGGACACGGCCTGAACGGAAAGCTTCAGTGTCGCCCATCATTGTCCACCATGGCCCGAATGGAAGTATACACTTTTTTTATCGGCAGTTAACGTGTTAAGGCGAGACCAAAAAGAAAATACACTAGTGTGCGTGTAATGTACATGTGTTCAAGCAAGATAATGCTAATTTTGTGGATTTTCCTTTTTGTTTGACTTACATCCAGGCACTGCACAGGTAACCATATTTAATCATGTCTAATTAACACCAAAACTACACTTAAAAACCATAAATGTTGTAAAAATAAGTGGGATTTATTTTGAACACGACTGACGTCAGGCCGATACAGCCCGATAGCGTGTATAGGAACAATGGTCTCGCCTATCTATCTCGCTCCAACAAACGCATATGCTATGATCTAACGCTAGTACATATATAATAATCTATGGAGAAAACTGTTAACAAAGTTTGTTACGTTAACAAAGATTTTTATGAATTGTTGGTGAAAACGTGCATTTATAAGCTGTCCGTTTCGATAAATTTTGATATTTTAATAATTTAGTTTATATATTCTAATCCTAATTTTATTGGATTAGGAAACAAAATGACGTGTTTTAAAGTGATTAATTAACAAACATCGAAAACTTTCACGTCAATAATTATTAGAAGGAGATTTATTGATGCAATCTTGGAACTTTATGGTTATAGATAGAAAGTGCTTGGGAAGGCCTAGTCTTTCAAACGATTTCATTTTTAGAGTTATATATTACCGTACTTAAAAAATAAACAGAACCCTTATAGTGGCTTAAAAAGGATCACTTTGTTATCCGTCGGTCTGTCTGTCATTCTGTCAAACCTTTATCTTAGCTTAATTTTTTTTTATGCCACAAAGTTGGCAGAACAGTATACGGCCGGCCTGATGGTAACCATCACCGTAGCCTATAGACGCTTACAATATCGGGGGTATCACTCACGCATTGCCAACCCTCCCAACCCCCAAGTGGAGCTCTGGCGACCTTACTCACCGTAGGAACACAACATGGCCGAGACCAATGCTATCTGGCTACGATCTTCTGTAAGGTGGAGGTCCTTCCCCAGACGGGCTGCTCCGATTTGAGCGAATGATCCGCTGTGCCCTAAATCTCTTAATTCATATTAAATACTATGGGCCGACACACACGGACCGCTTGAAGCAGTCAACATGACTGCTTCAAGCTGCGTGCGACTGCATAGTAAACTACAGTCTTCTACATACACATCTACGGACTGCTTGAGCTTCAGTTGAACTGCTTCGGGCGGTCGTGCGGTCAAAGTTTTAAGCTGTTAACTATGACTGTAAGAACTGTTCATGTGTTGATCAACTGCACGAGCAGTCCGTCTATACCGGCTCCAAGATACAGTCCCTAGTGCTAGTAATAATCAAATTACATTTTTCATCGAAAGATATAATTTACATTTATCATGCTTTACATAGTTTAAAATAAATAAATAATAATAAATAAATATATAGGGACAATTCATACAGATTGAGCTAGCCCCAAAGTAAGTTCGAAACTTGTGTTATAGGATACTAACTTAACCATATAATATTTTATAACAAATACATATATAGATAAACATCCAAGACCCGAGGCCAATCAGAAAAAGTTCGTTTTTCATCATGACTCGACCGGGGATCGAGCCCGGGACCTCCTGGGTGGCGGTCTGGCGTGGTAACCTTTACGCCACGAAGGTCGTAAAATGAAATCGCTTTTGCTGTCTGTATGTCCCTATATATATCTATATTTATATATATATATATATCTATAGTATACCTACATAAATCTTTAAAACTACGCAACAGATTTTGATGCGTTTTTTTTTAATAGATAAAGTGATTCAAGGGGAAGGTTTTTGAGTACAATACATTCCAAAATTCCCACGGGAAAGCGAGACACACGCTAGTTTTCGATAAATAGAAAGTAATTGATAGCCATATCATTTCCATCTCAGCAAGTAAATAGTGGAATTCGTTACAATACACTGTCAAGGGAAACCTTAACTAAATAACAATGTTCTGCTATTGACCTTGTGCTGGTTACGAAAAGAAAACACTTATTTAACTTATTTTATTTCATTTTATACAATTTTTCTAAATTATACTAATCAAAACAAAATAATTTCGTACTGTAAACAATAACAACTTTTAATTTAATAAACGTTCACAATAACATTGTAATGTTGTTACATGTTGACATCAACATGTAACAACATTACAATGTTATATATTTTATTATTATAATCTGTAATGTTTCTAGTCTGAAATTGTTTAAAAAAAAACTTTATATAAATATAAATTACTAGCTGTTACTTGCGGGTCCGCCCGCGTGGTCAAGGGAAAATTTCAATAATTTTTCCCATGGGAATCTCTTTATCGCGTGGGAAAAAAAGTAGCCTATGTCACGCTCCAGATTTTAAACTATCCCCAATAAAAAAATCATATCAATCCATTCATTACTTTCGACGTAAAAGGAGGACGAACAAACAAACACATCTATTATATTAGTATGGATTTTGTACTTAGGTATTAAATATAAAAAGGAATACAATATTAAGATGCTTGATCTAGGTTCCAAACGATCCTGTCAATCCTGTGTTTCAGGCTGTAAAAGTCTAATCTAATTTAATTAACACAATATAATCAGTGAAAACATAATTTAAAAAGAATAATTAAGTAATTTTACGACGACACAGATTTTCTAGGTGACACTTCGTGGTGTCAGTCGCAGAATTACCTACGTGATTGATTGTTTATTTTGTTAGGCGAACAATTCACACGTCCGAACTTATCGACTGTCCAAGTAGATATGTAAAAAGGACCACCAAAAAAAATTTTCATTTGACACTTATGTGGACGCAGCTCGTGATTTAGCCAAAAAATCTGTGCCCACGGCTTCGCCCGCGTGGAATTCGACTTGTGACTATAGTATAGACGGATTTATCCATAGATTTATTATAACTTACTAGCGTAAGAAGATTGGCAATGCAAAAGAGATAGATCATAGCATACGCGTTTGTTAGAGCAAGATAGATAGACGAGACTAGTGGATTTTCCTTTTTGTTTGACTTACATCCAGGCACTGCACAGGTAACCATATTTAATCATGTCTAATTAACACCAAAACTACACTTAAAAACCATAAATGTTGTAAAAATAAGTGGGATTTATTTTGAACACGACTGACGTCAGGCCGATACAGCCCGATAGCGTGTATAGGAACAATGGTCTCGCCTATCTATCTCGCTCCAACAAACGCATATGCTATGATCTAACGCTAGTACATATATAATAATCTATGGAGAAAACTGTTAACAAAGTTTGTTACGTTAACAAAGATTTTTATGAATTGTTGGTGAAAACGTGCATTTATAAGCTGTCCGTTTCGATAAATTTTGATATTTTAATAATTTAGTTTATATATTCTAATCCAAATTTTATTGGATTAGGAAACAAAATGACGTGTTTTAAAGTGATTAATTAACAAACATCGAAAACTTTCACGTCAATAATTATTAGAAGGAGATTTATTGATGCAATCTTGGAACTTTATGGTTATAGATAGAAAGTGCTTGGGAAGGCCTAGTCTTTCAAACGATTTCATTTTTAGAGTTATATATTACCGTACTTAAAAAATAAACAGAACCCTTATAGTGGCTTAAAAAGGATCACTTTGTTATCCGTCGGTCTGTCTGTCATTCTGTCAAACCTTTATCTTAGCTTAATTTTTTTTTATGCCACAAAGTTGGCAGAACAGTATACGGCCCGCCTGATGGTAACCATCACCGTAGCCTACAGACGCTTACAATATCGGGGGTATCACTCACGCATTGCCAACCCTCCCAACCCCCAAGTGGACCTTACTCACCGTAGGAACACAACATGGCCGAGACCAATGCTATTTGGCTACGATCTTCTGTAAGGTGGGTGGGAGGGAGGTCTTTGCCCGGTTTTTTTTGATAGATATAGTGATTCAAGGGGAAGGTTTTTAAGTATAATACATTCCAAAATTCCCACGGGAAAGCGAGACACACGCTAGTTTTCTATAAATAGAAAGTAATTGATAGCCATATCATTTCCATCTCAGCAAGTAAATAGTGGAATTCGTTACTAATCAATACACTGTCAAGGGAAACCTTAACTAAATAACAATGTTCTGCTATTGACCTTGTGCTGGTTACGAAAAGAAAACACTTATTTAACTTATTTTATTTCATTCTGTACTATTTTTCTAAATTATACTAATCAAAACAAAATATTTTCGTACTGTAAACAATAACAACTTTTAATAAACGTTCACAATAACAACATTACATCAACATGTAACAACATTACAATGTTATATATTTTATTATTATAATCTGCAATGTTTCTAGTCTGAAATTGTTTTTTAAAAAAAACTTTATAGACATTAATTAATTGCGGCTCCGCCCGCGTGGTCAAGAGAAAATTTCAATAATTTTTCCCATGGGAATCTCTTTATCGCGTGGGAAAAAAAGTAGCCTATGTCACGCTCCAGATTTTAAACTATCCCCAATAAAAAAATCATATCAATCCGTTCATTACTTTCGACGTAAAAGGAGGACGAACAAACAAACACATCTATTATATTAGTATGGATTTTGTACTTAGTTATTAAATATAAAAAGGAATACAATATTAAGATTGAGCTAGGTTCCAAACGATCCTGTCAATCCTGTGTTTCAGGCTGTAAAAGTCTAATCTAATTTAATTAACACAATATTAATAAGTGAAAACATAATTTAAAAATAATAATTAAGTCATTTTACGACGACACAGATTTTCTAGGTCACACTTCGTGGTGTCAGTCGCTGAATTACCAACGTGATGGATTGTTTATTTTGTTAGGCGAACAATTCACACGTCCGAACTTATCGACTGTCCAAGTAGATATGTGAAAAAAGAACAAAAAAAATTTTCATTTGACACTTAAGTTTCGCTTTTTTGGCTAAATCACTAGCTGTGCCCGCGGCTTCGCCCGCGTGGAGTTCGACTTGTGACTATAATAGTATAAATAGATTTAACAGTCTCCTATTATTACTGCTGTTCATAACAATGCTGTAATTAATACCTAGGAAGGAACATCAAAACTATCTACACGAAAATTTAAATAAAAAATACTAATAATAATCAAAATACTGATGAAATGAAATCGTTTATTTCAGAAATTAGACCTTCACAGGCACTTTTTCTTGTCATTTACAACTTGTTTAAATAAAGAAAATAAACTACGTTATAAACTACCACCATTTCGGACACAAGCAAAATGGCAACCGGTATAAAGAAATGGCGAAAGAAAACCGGTTACGGCCTTTTTTGTTATTTTGTACTTTTTTTTCTCTCCTTTTTTTCCACTCATTAGTTACAATGTAGGTATAATGTAGGTATATGTATGTATATATATGATCTAATCTACCTAGGTACTTAGTAATACTAACGAAAATCAAAATGCAAAAGTATGTGAAAATTATAACTAACTAATATTATAAAGAGGAATGATTTGATTGTTTGTTGGTTTGTTTGTTTGCATTGAATAGGTTCCGAAACTACTGGACCGATTTCAAAAATTCTTTCACCAGTAGAAAGCTACATTATCAGGGAGTGACATAGGCTAAGCTTTTCCCGAAATTCAATGTGGTTCCCACGGGAACGGGGAATTTCACGCGGACAAAGTCGCGGGCAAAAAAGCTAGTAAATAATAACTTAAAACTAATAAAAATCAAAATTAACTTATAACTAAGGAAAATCAAAACTCCGACGACAAAAAAAAGACGACCTCCGTGGCGTAATGGTTACCACGCCAGACCGCCACCCAGGAGGTCCAGGGTTCGATCCCCGGTCGGGTCATGATGGAAAACGAACTTTTTCTGATTGGTCTCGGGTCTTGGATATATGTATTTGTCATAAAATATAGTATCGTTGAGTTAGTATCCCATAACACAAGTTTCGAAGTTACTTTGGGGCTAGCTCAATCTGTATGAATTGTCCCTATATATTTATTTATTATAAAAAAAAAATCTACACGAAAATCAAAGTTTTCAGTAGTTTTTTTTTTGCTTTTATTACCTTACTCTAACTGTTCCCTCTCCATTTTTGCCAAATATGTCCAATGTACAGACATATCGGGGTCTACTGTTTTATTATATGTATAGATATAGAATGTACTGTACTGACTGCACTCAACGTTGCTTGCCTTGCGTTATCGATAACAATAAGGCCAAGGAGGTACAAATTATACTATCATCTTTAACCTTATCTAGAATTAGTGATATATCCATACATAATAATAGTATGCCTATTATTCAGGGTTGCCAACATAGAAACAAACAAAAAGACTAGATTTCGCTATTTGAATAAATAAATGGTTGGTTTCATAGATTTAGTATATACTAGCGTACCTATAGATCGGCTTTGTTTGATTGAGGCGAGACCAAAAACAAAATACACTAGTGTGCGTGGAATGTACATGTGTGCAAGCAAGATATATAATTTTGTGGAATTATATTTAATCGCGTCGAATTAACACCAATACTACACTTAAAAACCATAAATTTTGTAAAAATAAGTGGGATTTGTTTTAACATGACTGACGTTAGGGCGATACAAGCCCATAGCGTGTATAGGAAAAAATGGTCTCGTCTATCAATCTCGCTCTAACAAACGCGTATGCTATGATCTATCTCTTTTGCATTGCCAATCTTCTTACGCTAGTAAGTTATAATAAATCTATGGTTGGTTTATAATAATATTTTTATATGTCAATGATTAAATTAAAACATTATGTTCTACAATACTCCATAATAAATATCCATAAAAATTATACATAGGTATTTGTTTTATCTATATAAACATACACATTATAACTAAACTAAACATATTATTATACATAAATTATAATGAACCGAAAACTTAAAAATATAATAAAATAACTAAATAGTTATTTGTTATGCAAGGCTGCAAAGTTGTTTTTTGGCGCGAGTACTTAAATTGAAACCTGAGCTAGCGAAGGATTCTAGGATTGAACCACGAGCGAAGCGAGTGGTTCAAATATAGAATCCTGAGCGTAGCGAGGGTTTCAAAGGTACGAGACGCAGAATAACTTTGCTGCCGAGCGAAACACAAAATTGTTCACCTCACTACAGCGAGGAAAATCCTAGGTGCAAGAAAAACGCAAATAATATATTAAATAAGTGTTTATTTTTTTCATGCGGTGTCGTGCTGGCCAGTTCGATTATTCTAAAAATAAGGTTGGCGCACTGGCATGAAATAAGTATTAATGCATTTTCAGAGGACTGGCGGTATAAAAAATTAAAGAATAGAAAGGTTCGAATTTAAAAAATACTTTCCACGCTAGGGCACAAAATGCACTTTTGCGCTCAGATTTCGAATGACAAACAGATTCTTTCCGAGCTTGTGAGGTGAAATAGTTATTATTGAAAGGAGTCCTTTTAGGCAAGGTTCCGAAGATACTGGCAGCGTTCCCCCTTTGAATAGCTAGACTAATTCTTTGTCCGAGGTAGCTGCCAGCTCTTCGGTCTCCTGTATTTTAAATTATTTGATTAATTATCTCCTGTATAGGTAACTATTATAAATCTACTATCTACTAATATTTCAAGGGCTCAAATCACATTTTTTTAATTTTCGTTGTTGAATCGAATGACCGACCGAACGACCTTCGTGGCTATGGTTACCACGCCAGACCGCCACCCAGGAGGTACCGGGTTCGAATCCCGGCCGCCATCATGATGAAAAACGAACTTTTTCTGATTGGCCTCGCTCGGGTCTTGGATGTTTATCTATTGAATCTGTTATAAAATATACGTTGAGTTAGTATGTCATAACACAAGTTTCGAACTTACTTTGGCTGCTAGCTCTGTCTGATTTGTCCCTATACATATATATTTATTTTATTATTAAATCATATTAAAAAGATTAGCCTACATTAATATTATTTTTGTGTCAACCCTACAAGTTACACACATACCAACAGACGTGAGGTACAGTCACGATTGTTTGTAAACAAAATCATAATGATTTTGTACGATGTTCATATGTAACATAACGACGTACGAACAGACAAATAGCCGGTATTATGGTACACTAGCTGATGCCCGCGAAATCCCGTTGTATGTACCTGGATGTGTTGTATGTTCCCGGACTGATAAACAAGATAAAAACTATTTCTATGTGTTAAACTACCCATGTACCAAATTCCAAGCAAATCTATCAAATTATTTTTACGTAATAGTGTCATACATCCATACATCCTCACACAATTTCGCATCCTACTATCCATACTAGTATGTACTAGTATTTTATATGGGAAAGTGTGAGTGACTGTTTGTTTTTCAGTCTTTCACGGCAAAACGGAGCGACGAATTGACGTGATTATTTAAGTGGAGATAGTTGAACGGATGGAGAGTGACGTAGGCTACTTTTTGTCTCTTTCTAACCCCCCACTTCCCTTAATTGGGGTGTGGAGTTTGTATGGAGCATTCCGCAATTTTCAAGGTAGAAAGCTAAAATTTGGTATGCGGACTATTTATCGTTTTTTTTATTAAATCTGTCTATCCCTCAATCCCTTAAAAGAGGGGGTGAAATTTTAGATAGATAGAATATGCTTTATTTGCAAATCACAAAAACAGGACACTGAATACATAGCTAACTTACAGACTGGTGAAATTGCAACAAGGCGGCCTTATTGCTAACAGCAATCTTTTCGAGGCAACCTTAAGGTAACGAACCATTTAATGGACAGGGCAGGGCCAGCAAGATAAGATTTAAAAAAAAATTAAGTCATTTAGATGGGACTTTTTGCAGTTTTTAAGGTAGGAAGCAAGGGGAACCGTGTTACCCCGAATTTAACGCGAGCGAAGCCGCGGGCAAAAGCTAGTCATACTAATATTATAAATGAGAAAGTGAGTTTGTTTGTTATTCCTTCACGGCTTGACTAATCAGCCGATCATTATGAAAATTTGTATACATATTGTCAGGGGTACAGAGCCCAACATAGACTTTTTATCCCGTGAAAGTATGTCATTTCAATGAGAAAATATTTTTTTAACAGATGGCGCCACAAGTCGCGCTATGGGTTTTTTAGTTGTCAAACGAGATCTATGTCATAAAATTAACGCGAGCGAAGCCGCAGGCAAAAGCTAGTAATATTATAAAGGCGAAAGTTATGTGTATGTTTGTTATTTCTTCACGCTCAAATGGCTGGGCCAATATTTATGATATTTGGTATGTAGGTAGCTGATACCTTGGATTAACACATAGGGTGCTTTTCATTCCGAAACGTACGCGATTCCCGTAGGATTTCATCAATAGTCTGATATAGATGGCGCTACTGTGTGCAAACGAAGATGCGCGAGTTACACTATTTATTTATTAATACTAGCGACACCCGCGCAATTTCGTTCGCGTGTATTTATGCACACTCAGCGCCACCTATTTTATAAAGCGCCATTGCCTATCAGACTTGACCAAATCCTACGGGAATCGAGTACTTTTCGGGATAAAAAGTACCCCATGTGTTAATCCAAGGTATCAGCTACTTACGTACCAAATATCATAAATATTAGTCCAGCCATTTGAGCGTGAAGCAGTAACAAACATACACATAACTTTCGGCTTTTTAATATTAGTAAGAAGTGGATTTCTCTAGTATTAATACAATATTTTACTTGTCTCATTTATTTATACTCTAAGTACAATATTGATCCAATCATAAATGTGATCCGTCATGCGTGTGTTTATTGGGAAGTGGACCGTAGAAATAATTGTCGACTAAGTTCCGGGGGTGTCGTTATGACGATTATACCAAATTCTAACATAATTAGATAAAGTTTTTTTTATATCACATCAGAGTGTTTAGTACAGTCAACAAAAGAAAGTATTCTACTATGTAATTACATTTTTTTTTAGTAAATCCTTTCACGCAATATTTGTACGAGGAAATTAATAAAATCAGCGTAAATAATTCGTGTAGTTTACCTTATAGAGTCCAGAACAACATACTAAAAGTTCTCGAGGGCCCGGGCTCCGCTAACGGTGTAGGGGGCGTTCAAAGGTACCACTTGTCCGGTTTTTATTTAAAAAAAAAAAAAATTAATTTCTTTGTCAATTTAAACATACTGTAGCTCCTAAAGTATTGATTGTAGAGTTAAACTAATCTGACCAAATCGGTGGGAAATTTTATGTAGAAACTTTTGTTAGAAGCAATCATTATGCTAATTGTACAGACTTTCGAGATATGAGCAAAAATCTGAAAAATAGGACCTTTGAACTCCTCCTACTCCGTTAGCGGAGTACCCTCGAGGACTTTTAGTATGTTGTTCTGGACTCCATAAGGTATAACTTAATTAAGATTAAGAGAGGTAGGGCACAACGGATAATCCGTTCAAATCGGAGCAGTCTAGGGAAGGACCACCTTACAGAAGATCGTAGCCAAATAGCATTGGTCTCGGCCATGTTGTGTTCATACGGTGAGTAAGGGCTCCAGAGCTCCACTTTTTTCAAAACTATACCAATTATTTCTCCTGAATGTAAAAAATCGGCTTAATTCGCTTGTGGTATATTTAGAAATCTTTCGTATTTACGGTCCGGGTCAGCCCTTTCCTTTGTTGAGTGTACTGTTCACTCTGACTCTGGGGTATAGTATAAAAAAAAATATCTGCCTAATTATGATAAAACCGGTATTAATTGTCATAACAATAATATGCAGGAGGAATTTTTTTTAAAAGAAATTTCCAAAAATAATAGAAAAATATGATATTAAAATCGGTTCAGTGAGCCACATATTACCCCCACAAAGTCACAAACTTTACCTATTTATAATGTTAGTACATAAATCGATGTTTTATGTACATAGTATCTCATTAAACATGTTTGTATAACTTTCTGTTACTTTCTTTCTGCTATATAATTACATATACATACTATATTTTAACTGTTAGAAAATATGGAAAATTTGCATGGAAAATACTAAAAACGACAATTTTATTTTACCATACAAACGGTTCCTTAGTTTTTTGAAGTGAAAACTTCTTTAGCGGCGCTTGGCACTTTTTTAGATGGGTAAAAAATGTTAAACTCGCGTCAGATCCGTAGCCTGATCGAAAAAGCGTAAGATAACCTTTTTTTTGTTTATAGTCAGGAAAATGCATTACTGCATGTCCCGCCACTTGGGAAAGCGATGGGGGTCTGTCGGGCTCGCCTCTCTAGCCAATGAGGGATACCGACTAAAAACCTGACTGTCTGCCACCTTCTCCGCCTTCACGTGGCGGGGTCGCGGGCACTGGAGATACTTCCGCAACCCCACCGGCGGGTGTCCGTAGACCCATCCCATTTGGGCACGGCTCTACAGCAGCGTGCGCGAATAGGCACGCTGCTCTACTCGGGGGCCACGTGATCGACCTGCGCAGTAGACGATTTCTATATCGTTTTACTAGAAATCATCTACTGCGCAATTGAAATCGGCAATCATTTAGTTTGATCTCTCGTACTATACAAGGATATTTCTGAACGTGAGTGACAGTTGTGCGAGGGCGTTACTGTGGCATATTTTCATACATTTTGTCAAAGGCGAACTGTCGAAAAGTGACATACAGACCTACAAGGGTCTATATGAACGTGGCCGAAATTGGAACTACGACTCCCGTTCATATTGTATGTCACTTTTTGACAGTTCGCCTTTGACAAAATGTATGAAAATATGCCACAGTAACGCCCTCCTACAAACGTCACTCACGTTCATAAAGATGTTTGTATGTACATACATAACTCTGTACAATTTTTTTTTTGTATGTCATACAGTAGACAAACAAGCAAGCGGGCCCCCTGATGGAAAGGGGTCACCGCCCCGCCTATGGACATCAGTAACACCAGGGGCGCTACCAATGCGTTGTCCACCAAGGAAGTTGGAGGAAAGGAAGGAGGACGGCAAGGGAAAGAAGGAGGGGGAAAGACGGGATAGGGAAGGAGTTGGGCTTCCGGATCTCTCACTCACCGAACGAAACGCATTGCTGCTTCACGTCGATATTCTGTGAGAGGGTATATCCTTACTAGTATTATAAATGAGAAAGTGAGTTTGTTTGTTTGTTATTCCTTTACGGCTTGACTAAGCAGCCAATCATTATGAAAATTTACATACATATTGTTAGGGGTACAGAGCCCAACATAGGCTACTTTTTATCCCGTGAAAGTATGTCGTTCCAATGGGAAAATAATTTTTCTACTATAGAGGGCGTTGTATCAGCCAACAGATGGCGCCACAAGTCGCGCTATGGGTTGTTTTGTTGTCAAACGAGATCTATGTCATAAAATTAACGCGAGCGACGCCGCGGGCAAAAGCTAGTATTATATAAACGGGAGTTGTAGTTCCAATTTCGGCCACGTTCATAAAGCCTTGTAGCACTGTAGCGTTAATCGTGATACGAAGTTCACCGAGTCATCTATCTATACTAATATTATAAACAGGAAAGATTCTCACAGACTCACCCTCTCACACACACACATGCACCCCTACATTACTATCATAGAGAGGTTCTACTCCACACATAATTTGCAATGTTCTTTTTTTAATTTTTATGAATACTTTTTATATTGTTATTGTTTTTTCATTCTCTATTACTTTATAAAAACTATATTATTATTCTTAGAAATTAGAATTTATTATTGAAGAAATCACCATGGGGAGTGGCGCCAGGTGAAATACAGGTTATAAACCTAGTTCGGCAATGGATGCACTTTATTGTTAGTGTACTAGCGTTTAGCGTATCATTTATACTTCTATACTAATATTATAAAGAAGTAAAGTTTGTGTATTTGTTAAATTGTAAGGGGTAATCTCGGGATCTGCTGAACCGATTTTAAAAATACTTTCACCAATAGAAAGCCACATTATTGCTGAGTGTCATAGGTTATATAAAAAACCGGAAAATAATAAGGCTTTTACGTGGTAGTCGGTTTTGCAAAGTGAATCGGAGAAAAAAAGGTGTTCTAAGAAAGGATTATTAACATTATGCCCACCGAAGTGGGCACGGGTCAGCTAGTAACTGATAAACTGTAACATTTATTTTGGAAATAAATTATTATTATTTATGTTTGTAACGAATAAAGTCAAAAACTACTGCATTCGCCGATTTAAAAATACGGAAATTCTTATGTCGAATGAAAATCAGTAGAATCGAGCGCTCGGCTCGACACGAGTGATTCAAAAATAGGTCTCCTGGACCGATTTGAAAAATTCGTGCACCGTTGAGAAGCTATACTATTCGCGGGTGAAATAGGCTATATTTTTTATTATTTTTTATTAGGAATCATTAGTAAAATCCCTGCAAAGCTGGGACGGGAAGCTAGTCTATACTATGTAATATTATAAAGATGAAGCTTTGATTGTTTGTTTGCATTGAATAGGCTCCGAAACTACTGGACCGATTTCAAAAATTCTTTCACCAGTAGAAAGCTACATTATCGGGGAGTGACATAGGCTATAGCTTTTCCCGAAATTTAATGTGGTTCCCACGGGAACGGGTCCGGAGCCTCACGCGGACGAAGTCGCGGGCAAAAATGCTAGTCTAGTATAAAATAATTAAGATAGAAGTCGTCGTGTGTCTGAAAACCAGTCAATAATAATGTAACAACTGGTTTTTATTTAAATTAAACAAAATAAAATATTAATTTAATCAATGATTATATAATAATATTGTTAAATGTCAAAATTAGCTCATCTTTAATTTGAAATTCAAATTGGGAATTGCCAAATTATAATATTTTATTTTTAAAATGAAAAGTTGGCAGTTTCCTGGTACATATTTTTTTATAAATTCAAAGGCAGGTTGTTAGTTTTGGACAGCTGTTTCTGCTTCACGACTATATTCTGGGCGAGGGTGGTACAGTCAATGAAAGGGAAGAGGTGAAGGTAAGTCTGAGTAGCTGGGTAGGTTACACCGCACTGCAATCACATTTTAATTTCAATTCTGAATATAATTTAAATAGAAAATTACTGGCAAATGGTAATTCGTACCCTAAAAGTTTTATACTTTACTAGCATTTTTTCCCGCCACTTCGTCCGCGTGAAGTTCGGGGCCCGTTCCCGTGGGAACCACATTGAATTTCGGGAAAAGCTAGCCTATGTCACTCCCTGATAATGTAGCTTTCTACTGGTGAAAGAATTTTTGAAATCGGTCTAGTAGTTTCGGAGCCTGTTCAATGCAAACAAACAAACAAACAAACAATCAAATCTTTCCTCTTTATAATATTACTAGCTTTTTTGCCCGCGACTTCGTCCGCGTGATGTTCGGGCCCCGTTCCCGTGGGAATCACATTGAATTTCAGGAAAAGCTATAGCCTATGTCACTCCCTGATAATGTAGCTTTCTACTGGTGAATGAATTTTTGAAATCGGTCCAGTAGTTTCGGAGCCTATTCAATGCAAACAAACAAACAAACAATCAAATCTTTCCTCTTTATAATATTATTAGTACCCCGCGCTGGTCCTCACAGCGTAGGGGAGCGTCCCCAAGGTGGCGGATAGGGGAATGGTCGGTAGTACAGCCTAGCTACACTAACCGGCTAAGTCCGATGGACTCGCTGACCAACGACTGGTGTGGTCCTCCAGCATTTCGGGGGTTGTGCGGCGGGTTGACACCTCGCCTACGTAAAACCAAAGTTGCTGGTGAAGCGTATCCCGTTAGCGCTTCAATAGCTTACACAACATCGCCAAAAAAAAAAAAGATTATTAGTAGGTATATTGGTTAAAGTACAATCCGATTTCATTTAGTTTAGTATTTAGTTTGCGCCAGTCTAGTCTGAGTACCTAAACGTATCCAATGCCGATCGAGCGAAATTTCAACTACGTTTAAACCGTCTCATCGTGGGTTCTTTCAAAATTTTAAATTTTGCTTTTATTGTAAAATTAAATTTGAGTTTTTTTTGTTTTTCCAGCGAAACTTGAAAAAAAACAACAGTATTTTTTCCAGCAATACATAATAAAAATAAAAACAAAACGCAGCGATCCGCGGAAGGTGTTAGTGACCTCAAAATGACGTACGCACAGACAGGCGCACAAGTGAATCCTACTACATATTCTTGTCCTTCCTTACATAAAACTTATAAAACGAAATCCTCCACCGAGTCTGTCTGTCTTGAATCAAATCAAATCAAAAATACTTTATCTTGTAGTATCCCGGTCATTCTAAACATTCGAAGTTACATTCATTCACAACAAGTTGATAATCGGTAAAATCCTTCAAAATAGAATCTATACTAATATTATAAAGAGGAAAGATTTGATTGTTTGTTTGTTTGAATTGAATAGGCTCCGAAACTACTGGACCGATTTCAAAAATTCTTTCACCAGTAGAAAGCTACATTATCAGGGAGTGACATAGGCTATAGCTTTTCCCGAAATTAAATGTGGTTCCCACGGGAACGGGTCCCAAACTTCACGCGGACGAAGTTGCGGGCAAAAAAGCTAGTTATGAATAAAATTTGAAAGATCCCCATCTTTCCTCAGTATGGAAAAGAATATATTCAAGGCTAAAGGTGGAAAATGGGTCTTTTTTGTATGGCAAGTGGTCTATGAACCAATAGCAATGTGGGTATTACAATGTATCATAGGGTACCTCTCCTGGACACTGACGATCAAAATCTGTCCCGGCAGTTCCGAGATGATATAAATGGCAGTTTATTAATATTCTTTCTGCTATCATTTCTTTACACTCGAGTGTATGAATAGCAATGGGGGTATGTATTATGACGGAATACTTCCACTACACACCCATGGTAAATGGCAGCAAAATCTGTCCCGGCAGTGTCAAATGCGCCATTTCCTGTTGGACCAACTATTATGCACAACTAGTTGGTCCAACAGGAACAATTCGCAAAAAAAAAATCCTGTTCGCTTATGAATAACCTTACTGCTACGGTTTTTTTTTCACATTGAAAGTATCTATACATATAAAAGGAGAAGCTGACTGACTGACTGACTGACTATCAACGCAGGGCCTAAACTATATGGGTTAGAAACTTGAAATTTTGCACAGGGGTTCCTTTTATAACGTAGGGGAGCACTAAGAAAGGATTTTTCAAAATTCCCACGGGAAAGCGAGATATACGCAAACGAAGTTGCCCGGCTTTTGCTAGTCAATTATAATACATTATGTATTATGGTTATTTCCATATACGTAGGACAAGCAATTTGACTAACAAATTATGGATTGTTTTTGATTGTGCGAAATAAGAAAATGTTATAATTGATAATTTGTCTGTATCTGTACTTGGCTTAAAAGGCATACCGGTTCCACTTGGTGACCTCTTGGGTTTGTGCACAAGTTGAAATTTATATGGTTAAAATTATTTATACCTTTGTATAATTTGGTAATGACCTTACTGCATTCAAAATCAACTCTTTAATTGATCGAAGTGAACCTTTGTTCAAAGACAAAATTGTTTTTTTTTCTGTTTTTGAAAAAATAAACTTTCTAGTAAGTGCTCTGCAGAAACCTGACCTCCCAAACGAAGTTAGAATTAAGTTTTCTAATGTAATTCTCAATGTATATCAACGAAAATTAATAAAAAGATATAAGTACATTTAGATTAGGTGTAGCATTCAATAAAATTTCGTTGAAATCTGATTAGAGTTACCTTAAAAAAACCTAATTATTACTTCGTTTCGGTCAGGCTTCTCTGAAGCACTTCTAAATTACCATTGACGAGAAGAAATGCCGAAGGAATATCAATATAGAACTTTGATTAAAACAGTGTTCAAAATACTCTATTCGAATACATAAGAAAATAATATAATAAATGAGAAAGTGAGTTTGTTTGTTTGTTACTCCTTCACGGCTTGATTAAGCAGCCGATCATACACAGAGCCCAACATAGGCTACTTTTTATCCCGTGAAACTATATCGTTCCAATGGGAAAATAATTTTTCTACTATAGGGGGCGCTGTATCGGCCAACAGATGGCGCCACAAGTCGAGCTATGGGTTGTTTTGTTGTCAAACGAGATCTAAGTAATAAAATTAACGCGAGCGAAGCCGCGGGGAAAAGCTAGTAAGAAAATAAGAAGGTGAGTAAAGTCTCCAGAGCTCTACTTTCTACAAAATCGAGTGATACCCCCGGTATTGCAAGCGTCCATAGGCTACGGTGCTTGCTAATTAGACAGTTACCATCAGGCGGGCCGTATGGAGGAGCTCGATGGCGTCGCTGTGTGTCGCACTCTAATATGAACACGCAAGTTAAGCGACGTCGACCCTAGCCAGCGTTTGGATGGGTTTCGTTATCTCGAGCTTCTCCGTGCTTCGGAGGGCACGTTAAGCCGTCGGTCCCGGCTGTTATCGGTAGATGACAGTCGTTAAGCCAAGTCGGTGGCCTTAGGGCGGTTTGAAAACACCGGCCTCTGCCAATTCGTTTTTTGGAGCAGCGTGGCAGAGTACGCTCTAATCACCTTCGATTGAAGGGAGACCCGTATCCCAGCAGTGGGATGATTATGGGTTGATATGAGGGCCGTATGCTTGTTTGTTACCTTAGTGGTATAAAAAAAATACCAGTAAAGTCTCTGATATTAAACACAAAGTCGCAACAAAATTACTTGTTTAAAAAAAACTCACAAGTCATAAAATCTTTTCTTGTATTTTGGAGGTTGAAAAAATTCAAAACAACTCAATGTAATATTTATGTTGTTAAAGACAGATTGACGTTAGGTATATTGTGTACAGTTTAACAAGCTATATCTGTGACGAATTAGTGACTTACTTTGACGAAACTCTGTAATGAATTGGTCTAAAATATAGGATTAAGCGATTAAAGAAAAAAATAATCATAAAAGATATGGACGAGGTTCGTTTTTGATTTTATGTAGTGGGTCCATGAGAAACAGTTCCCCCTCGTGGTTCCACCAAAGTGAGATTCCAAATTTGGCATGTATGTTACTTATAAGGACCGGACCGGACCTGCTAGGTTACTCTGCATAGCAATCACGATTTTAATTTCAATCCTCAATAATTTCAAATGCAAAATTAACAGCAATACTAATTCGTATCCATGAAATTTTATACTTTACTATTTGGTTAGCATACAATCCGATTTCATTTAGTTTAGTATTTAGTTAGCGCTAGTCTAGCTGTAAAGAGTACCTAAAATTAACAATCCAATGGCGATCGTGCGGAATCTTCAAGAGTAAGGGGGCTGATCGCACCGAATAGAACTGTACCGGACCGGAATTTGTTTAAAAAAAATCAGCCAAATCGGTCAAGCCGTTTTCATGTTATGTCGTGACAACGGAAAACGGGTTTCATTTTTATATATATAGACTAGCGAAACCCGCGCAACTTCGTTTGCGTGTATCCCGCTTTCCCGTGGGAATTTTGGAATGTATGATACTTTAAAAAAAAACGCATCAAAATCCGTTGCGTAGTTTTAAAGATTTAAGCATACAAAGGGACATAGGGACATAGGGACAGAAAAAGACAAGGGAATTTGCGTGTATCCCGAATTCCCTATTAATTACTTCTGAATAACTCAATCTTTTGCTGAGAAGATCTCTTTGGTATAAGGAAGTGTTTAAAATACAAAAAAAAATCTACAAATGTCAAAAATCTGAATTTTGGTCCACGACTGAAATTCAATGTTGACATGAAGGACATCATGAAACGTCAAGGTGTCTTTAATATGACAAGCGTAAATAATCAGAGCGTCACTCTGTTTTTAAATTGTTTGCGCGTGCAGTAATTGACCACTGAGATTTCAGGACAATTATATTTGAAGAAAAGGACCATGGACCTGGAAAAATAGACGGAATCTTGCTAAGAAAGAATAGAAACACCGTAATGGCGGCCGCGTAACTATGCGTGAGTGTGAAATGGCTGGCCGGCACGCACACATTCACACCATAGCAAGCCGGCCGGTTCGTACGTATACGCGGGGTGGCTTACTATGGGTGCTTCACTTTTTAGTTTCAGTGATGGTGTCCGCCTTTTTTTCTAGGTCCATGAAACATGTTAAGGACAAATATGACGTCTCTATTGGACACATACTCGCTGAGTAAAACTGACACCTAATATAATGGACGCATTATTTAATAAACATTTTAACCAATGTTTGCTTAAAGGTGCTCCTTCATCGGGAGCATTCGCGTGAAAAGGCGTGTACGCACGACCGAACACGAACATGGTGAACATCGAACACGAACACTTTGTTCGCACGTGCGTACCACTAACGAACATCAAACAATTTGTTCGTCAAAAGTGTTCGTGTCGATCCAATTTGGTTGTTCTGTGTGGACGATGTTCTCAGCACCACCGAACAAGAACATTGTTAACACGAACATCGAACCAAAAGAGTAAGGCTTGGTAGCCTCTTTTGTTCGACACCATGTTCTTGTTTGGTCGTGAGTGGTTGCGCGCGAACACAAGTAGAACTATGTTTGTAGGTGTTCATGTTCGCTTTGCTAATTTACGTCCACACGTGCGAACGACATGTTCGGTGTTCGTGTTCGATGTTCACCATGTTCGTGTTCGGTCGTGCGTACACGCCTTAATGTAACGCTCAGTTTCGAGCATTTCACCGGTGAGGGAGAACTGAGCATTACAATGTTCACCTTGTAAATGATACAAAACGAGATTACATAGGTGAGGGAGGCGAACCGAGCATTACAATGTAATTATAATGGAGGTATTGTAATGTAATGCTCAAAGTAGAATCTATAATGTTACATATGCTTGTAAAAAATACATTATGCGCGAATGCTCGTCGGTGTGGGAGGTAGATTGTAATGTAATGCTCAAAGTCGAATCTAAAATGTTACATTACACGCGAATGCTCGCGGTGAAGGAGCACCTTTACATTAACGCTATCAATATTTATGAAACATCGAAACAGATGGAAAGCATAGAAAATAATTTTTAATCACGAACTTAATTTTATCGTACGTATTTTCAAAGAGGCGAAACTCGCGCAATTTCGTGAAATTATATAATTTATTCAGAGTAGGTAGGTCTTAACAGACACGTTCTCTTGTCATGTTGTACATATTATTATTATGTACTAGCTGCCCGGCCCGGCTTCGCCCGGGTACTGTTCGGCTTCGCCCGGGTACTGTTTCGTTTTTTTTTCAATCTTTCTGAGAGATTTTCTTAATATTTTTTTTCGTAAGAACCTTGTACAGAGTATTAGAAAACTACAAAAAAAAAATCTGCCAAATCGGTCAAGCCGTTTTCATGTTATGTCGTGACAACGGAAAACGGGTTTCATTTTTATATATATAGATTAAATAAATAAGCTATAATCTATACTAAAATATAAAGCTGAAGAGTTTGTTTGAACGCGCTAATCTCAGAAACTACTGGTTTGAAATGAAAAATTGTTTTTGTGTTGGATAGTCCATTTATCGAGAAAGGCTACATTATATAACACTACCTGTTACCCGCGGCTCCGCCCGCGTGGTGGGAAAATGTCAATATTATTTCCCTTGGGAATCTCTTTATCCAGTGGGAAAAAAGTAGCCTTTTGTCACTCTCCAGACCTTAAATTATCCCCGTTAAAAAATGTTATACTTTTTTCCCGTGGGAATGAGATGTTTTGTCCGGGACAAAAAGTAGCCTATGTCACTCTCCAGACCTTAATCTATCCCCAATAAAAAAATCATATCAATCCGATCATTATTTTCGACGTAAAGAGAGGACAAAGAATTAAGAAACAAACACATTCACATTTATGATATTAGTATGGACATGCGGGCGGTCTGCTCCTATCTTTAACACCGATTTAGCATTTTATATTTAATTTTATGTTGAGACAAATTAATGGCACTATTTATTGACATTCCGCGTACGTAATGTTGTATGTATGTACCTAGTTTTAAATTCTATGTTGAAAAAAAAAGAAAAAAGAAAAGTACGATATATTTTTAAATGACAAAAAAGGCCGTAACTGGTTTTCTTTCGCCATTACTTTTTACCAGTGGTCATTTTGCTTTTGTTTCCGAAATGGTAGTAGTTTATAGAGTCGATTAATTTATACAAATCATTTATTACTGTATACTCTGACAAGAGAACGTGTTTGTGAAAACCTATTCTCTGAATAAAAGTTTTGAATTTTGAATTTCATGGATTACTGCGACTAAGAGCATCAGTGAAAAATGTTGCAAAAACGGGGTCAATTATTATATGTTGGCTCGTAGATTTTCGCGTTGCACGGCAGATGTAAAAAGTGACTTTATTTAGGGCATACTGTCAGGCGTTTTACTCTTGCAATCTATGTCAGCTATACCAAATACTATAGAAACTCTACCGAGTTAATACGCACAGCTTCGGAAGAATTCGGGCAAGACGGCGACACTAGCGCCCCTACGGCATGAGGGCGGCATGAGGTGAACGATTTCAAAACTTTTGTATGCAAAATGTTATAGCGCCCCTAGCGGCATGAGGTGAACGGAGGTTTTTTGTATGCAAAATGTTATAGCGCCCCTAGCGGCATGAGGTGAACGGAGGTTTTTTGTATGCAAAATGTTATAGCGCCCCTAGCGGCATGAGGTGAACGGAGGTTGCCAAGTCATTGTATGAGAAACGTCAAGAGCTGTGCGTATTAGTCTTCTATAGTATTTGGCTATACTCAGCGGGCTCTCAACGTCCTTCGTGTAAAATATAATAACATTTTTAGATTTGTTAAAGCTGCCAAAACACTGCAGTGCCTCTGGAATGTTTGCTGAGATGCACACTGATGGCTTCCATGCCATTATAAGGAAGAGGGTCGGCTCATTGATGCAGCGTGTCCGTACAAGTAATAACAGCATTAAAAAAAGTGTTATCGGGCAAGTTAGATTGCCCAATATTGAGACATTGGATCAAACTCCATGTCTCACACATGTAATCTTTTTATAACAACTAACATCGGTTAAGGCGCTGTATTACTAACAAATGGATCTATGAAATCTCAATAAAAAACATTTATTATTATTATTCAAAGCGCGATAGTCAAATCAAATCTATTTATTTCAGTAAACAATATACATTGTGTTGAAAATAAAAACTAAATAATAAATAAAATATAAATAAAAAAATTCAATACTAATCCAGCACATACAATAAATAGATTTTAGAATTAACATTATAAATTACAAATTAAAAATTAAAAATTACAAATTACAAATTACAAATTAAAAATTAAAAATTAAAAATGATATAATATAATGATAATGATAGTGTTTTCTATGTGGTTTTCGACAACCACGCGAACGAAGTCGCGGGCACAGCTAGTACTCTATAAACTGCCACCATTTCGGCAACAAAGCAAAATGCCCAACGGTAAAAGAAATGGCGAAAGAAAACCGGTTACGGCCTAGTTGTAAAGATTTGATAATACCTCTATGGCTTTGGTTACCATGCCGGACCGCCACCCAGGAGATCTCGGGTTCGAATCCCGGACGGGTCATGATGAAATACGAACTTTTTCTGGTAGGCCTAGGTCTTGGATGTTTATCTATTTATGTATTTGTTATAAAATGTAAGTAGTATCCTTGAGTTAATATTCCATAACACAAGTTTCGAACTTACTATGAGGCTAGCTCAATCTGTGTGATTTATCCCTATAGGTATTTAGTATCCCATAACACAAGTTTCGAACTTACTTAGGGGCTAGCTCAATCTGTGTGATTTGTCCCTATATTTAGTATCCCATAACACAAGTTTCGAACTTACTATGGGGCTAGCTCAATCTGTGTGATTTGTCCCTATATTTAGTATCCCATAACACAAGTTTCGAACTTACTATGGGGCTAGCTCAATCTGTGTGATTTGTCCCTATATTTAGTATCCCACACAAGTTTCGAACTTACTTTGTCTGTGTGATTTGTCTTTTTTTTGTTATCAGAAAAATTTACTGCGACCGCAGCCGAAGGCAAAACCTACATACTTTAATAATTGTTTATTTATTTTATTTGTCCGAAGTCTTGAAAGAAGAGACACTTACGTTATCTAAGTATAATAATATTTTCACATTTTCGTGCAAAGAGTAGCGTAAAGTGGCCCCTTACATTTAATAGAAAGGTTCCTTGGGAAATACAATTTCTTGAATAATATTTTTGTATGCCGACGTCCTTATTCATAGAATCCTTACTTCCTTACTAATATTATAAATGAGAAAGTGAGTTTGTTTGTTTGTTTCTTATTCCTTCACGGCTTGACTAATCAACCGATCATTAAGAAAATTTGTATATATATTGTCAGGGGTACAGAACCCAACATAGGCTACTTTTTATCCCGTGAAAGTATGTCATTCCAATGGGAAAATATTTTTTCTACTATAGAGGGCGCTGGCTCGGCCAACAGATGGCGCCACAAGTCGCGCGGATCTATGTCATAAAATTAACGCGAGCGAAGCCGCGGGCAAAAGCTAGTAAGTAATAACCCGAGGTAGAATGGCCACTCTCCGCCCCGCACCGAATCGCGTTGCCTCAACCCCAGGTGGTTATCGAGGCGAGTGCAGTTGCAAAGGTGTGCGTTTAGTGAACGAATGTGTATACGTGACGTGAGCGCGTGTACAGACGACATTGGTATATATATATATACCAATGTATAATAGTAGAAATAGGTAATTATTTCACGCGCGTTGTATGGAGTGTCCTGACTGTGCCTTAGTTGACAACAACCCAGCGAGTATGTATCTACACTGGGCGTCAAAAATAAGTAGTACAGTTTTAAAATTGCAATTACTCTTAAACTATAGAAGTTAGAGTTTTGAAATAAAAGTCATTTTATAGCAAATTTAACAAAGTTTTCTAAAAATAATATTTTATTTAGTATTAGTAAAGTTTTACACTGAAAATTAAGAAAAAACTAAAAAGCTACCATTTTGAAGTAACTATCAAGAACTTAATTTTTACGTTTTGGGCCTTGTTCCCACTTTAGTAACTTGTGTTGCCGCCTGGGGCTCTGATGACATCTTGGAACCGGTTTGGCATGCTGAACACTAAGTTACGGAGGCGGTGTTGGGGAATATTCACCCATTCTTCTATCAGGGCCTGTTTTAGAGCCCTGAGGGTGGCGGGGGGTGGTCTGCGTCTTCTGACTAGCCTCCCAAGCTCATCCCAAGTGTGTTCAATAGGGTTAAGATCTGGGCTTCTTGGTGGCCAAGCCATCAAGCTGATGCCAACCTCCTGAATGTACTCTTGTACGAGGTCAGCGGTGTGTGGCCGGGCGTTATTATGCATTAGAATCGCTCCATCACCCATATTTACTAAATATGGCCCTGCATACTCGATAAGGATCTCTAATGCATATCTTTCACCAGTCAGAGTGCCATTTTCTATGACCACTAGCTCTGTGCGACCCTCTGAAGAGGTGCCAGCCCATACGTGTACAGAGCCCCCGCCGTATTGAACTCTTTCCGAGATGCAACCTTGAATGTATCGGTCACCAGGTCGCCTGTATACTCTCCGCGTTCCATCGGAAGTGAATAAAGAAAACCGAGACTCATCTGTGAACAAAACTCTTGTCCATTCTTCTTCGCCCCATTGTACGTGTTGACGGGCGTAGCGTAGTCTTGCTACTCGATGCCCTGTCTCAAGTTTGGGGCCATTTGCTGGCCTGTACGACTTCAGGTTGGCTTCAGCAAGTCTTCTCCTCACTGTACTCTCACTAACGTAGTCTCTTCGGGTCTGAAGAAGCTGTTGCTGGACCTTAACTGCATTAAGATGACGATTTCTTAACACAGTAGAGACAATTAAGCGGTCTTTCAGGTACTAGTGCACCTGGGTCTGCCATTACTTGGTCTCCTTAGATGGTTTCCAGTCTCTTAGTACCTTCGCTTTACTTGCTGCATCGTTCTTAGAGTTACACCCAACGTTCTTGCAGTATGACGCATACTGATGCCTACTTCGAGAAAAGTTATGATTCTTGCACATTCTTCTGGTGAAAGAGGCATGATTAGTGAAGTTTACTCGCTGAAGACACATTTGCTTTTGAATTGCAATTGATTTATCAGCAATAAAGAAAACAATAAAAAACAAAAGTACAAGCCAACAGTTTAAAAAAGAGTGTTTTTGTTTATTAAGTTTTTTTTTCAGTCAATCTTAAAAAATGATATTATGCATAACGTTTTTATTAAATGAAATGAAATTGTCTTTTAACTTTTTTTTATTTCAAAGGTCTAGCTTCTGTAGTTTAGGAGATATTGCAATTTTAAAACTGTACTACTTACTTTTGACGCCCAGTGTAATAGACACGTAATGTTTGTCATTCACTCAAAAATGATTGTCCTTACAAGAGTTACGATTTGATAAATAAGCCAGAGTGCTTAGTATAAGTTTTTTGATCACATTCGAACGTGTTAACGTTACAAGCCGACTAAATTGAAAAAAAAGTTTCAAATTGTCAATTTACTAGACGCGTGTAACATATCCAAATTTGCCGGGTTACTCACTTCAAAATGTCAGCAAGTAGACACATAATTTTGATATGTAACACGTGTCTTATAAATTCGTAACATGAGAATTCTTCTCTATTTGGTCGGTTTATTTACGTTGACATGATCGAATGTGACCAAAAAAACTCGTATTAAGCACTCAGTTGCTACAAAGGCGAGTTACAAATGCGCCGATAACTCCTAACTCCTAAAATAGTGAGCGATTTGCATGTACAAAATACCAACACATTTGGACAAAGCCGTTGGACTTGAAGGCGTCTATATTCAAAATAGCTACGTACTCGATGACAACAACAAATACTATAAGATCTGTTATGTAAATACTAATGTTTTCTGCGAATAAATATTTGTTTTGGTTTGTTATTTATTTTTGCATTGTAAAATATTATTTAAAAAAAAGGTATTTAAGAAGATTGGGCGTTCTACTAGAGGGTATCACGTTGAGACATCATGTCATTTGAAAGGTGGAACGTAACTTCCACATGGCCCAATCTAATTGGCCAATTTGTATACCTGTCCTTTTCTATAGATATCACCAAGAACAGGACAATAGATCAAATTGGCCCAAAAATTGCGTGTGGACACGTGTTAATGAGAGCATCATTTTATTGAATGAAACCAACACCTAAGAGAGGTAGGGCACAACAGCGGACCTTATTTAATTTTGACTAGTTATCCACCTAAAGAAAACATATTTTCTCGAACAAAAATATCTTACGGTACCCTGAAACGAAGAGCTATGGTCGACTGATCACAAGTTATTTCATTTACCTCACGCTCGTTACATGAAAGTTATAAATCCATGTTACTATAGTTTTCTAAGACGATAGTTAAGCACCGCATACTGTTGTCACAATCTTAATCGTACAACTAATCCAGTTTCACAAAAAAAAATACTAGCGAAACCCGCACAACTTTTGCGTGCTTTCTTTTCTTTTGCATTTCGGAAAATCCATGTATTACATTAATCAACTCACTTTTTTTTATACCACAAAGTTGGCAAACAAGTATACGGTCGGCCTGATGGTAAGCCGTCACCGTAGCCTATAGAATAGACGCTTGCACTACCGGGGGTATCACTCTCGCGTTGCCAATCCTCCCAACCCTCTCAAGTGGAGCTCTGGAGACCTTACTCACCGTTGGAACACAACATGGCCGAGACCAATGCTATGACTACGTCTTCTGTAAGGTGGAGGTCCTTCCCCAGACGGGCTGCTCCGATTTGCCCTACCTCTCTTAAAACTGCAGGTATTCGGGACTCCCTTCAATCGAAGGGCATTAGGGCGTCGGTACTCTACCACGTTGCTATGAGGATTGGTTGAAAATGGAAAAAAAATAAAATAAATAAGACAGTTCCAGGAAGAAACGAATTTGATCGTATGTAGATAGCGCCTTGTGCGAACACAGGGGCCCGATTCTACTAATACCAGTGGAATAGTTTTTGACATTTGTTATGGACTCAAACAATAAGTTAAACATTATGTTATTGTTTAAGTCCCTAACAAATGTCAAAAACTATTCCACTGATACACTATCGGCATTCTTTTGAGACACGATTGAGACACCATTGAGAGTCCATTGGTGCATTTGTGTTAGTAGAATCGGGCCCCAGGTATACGTATAGAGTCAAACTATGCGACTTGGTTGCGTCGCAGTCGCGTCTTCGTGGGAGAATGGGTTAACAACCTTGTTATATCATAAAAAAACAGTTTCTAGCAACAAGCAAAAAATGACTTTTAAAGTTTCTTCCTTTCATTATTTTAAAACAAACTCGTGCGGAACTTGTACAATATTTTTACTGAAATAAATAATTATCAACTAGCTGAATCCAATTATCGGAAAAGACTGGGAATGCACCCGAATCAGCTTGCGGGGCAACTCACCATCCCAGAAACCATACGTCTGAAGAAGCGACGTGACATATTTGATGAGGACAACAGTCAAACATAATGACTGCTTAAATTCAAGGACTGGCCCCGTTGGGAATACCATCCTCCACGTCACAAATATCAACACATCTGCTTATAGTCAATCAGACTGATCGCACGATAAAAACAGAAAAAAAAAAAACTAGCTGAATTTCTACCTGATTTAATTCTTTGTGAGTTCCAATCTAAGACAGCTGTTGTTACTCCCACGGAACATCTATAAGCTTCATTGCTTATTGTCCATATGAGGTCGCCGTTGTTGATTCTGGGTCTACAGAAGACACATCGGTGTGATGGTCTAGCATAAGCCGCGCAACTTCGTTAGCGTATGTCCCGGTATGTTCATCATCATCATCATCAGCCTACATTTGTCCACTGCTGGACATAGGCCTCCCCAACTGCACGCCACCGCGCACGATCCTGGGCCACTCTCATCCATCTCTCTCATCCCGGTATGTTATCTCGTGGGAATTTTTTTTCGGTAATGCAAAACTTAAAGGCTTAATGTAAAGCCTATTACCATACGCTCACAAATAACGTGGCTTTGAATATTGATATAATATAATTTCGAAGCAAATCATTCCCAAAATAACTTTTAGGCTGTGCGTTTTCCGTCAGGGGCACAGCGGATAATCCGCTCCGCATCTTTCGCAGCCCGTTTGGGGAAGGACCTCCACCTTATAGAAGATCGTAGCCAAATAGCATTGGTCTCGGCCATGTTGTGTTCCTACGGTGAGTAAGGTCTCCAGAGCTTCACTTTCCACAGGGTCGGCAACGAGCGCGAGTGATACCCACGGTATTGCAAGCGTCTATAGGCTGCGGTCAAATGCGGTGCCTGCTCACCATGTACGGTCTCAATCGTAACATTGTGATTAGCTAGCATTTTATTTCGCGCACACTGCAGCGACCAATTATTTAGGTATAAAATAAGTAAACACTATATATTATATGAACAGTAGCTATAACATACTGAGAGACAATACAAGTTTTTCTGCCACATTGTGTTTAATTCAACTACTACGAAACTACTATACTTCAAGTGTATTATCCTCCCACGTAAACTACGTGGTGGAAGGTACACACCATCAGGAGGGCCGTATAAACAACTCAAAGAATTTTGATGTAGTTTTAATTAGAGTGATTCAGGAGCAAAGTTTATGTATGTAATACATACAAGGACTTTCCGAAATTCCCACGGGAAAGGACACACGCAAACAATATAAAAATAAAATATATAGGGACAATTCATACAGATTGAGCTAGCCCCAAAGTAAGTTCGAAACTTGTGTTATGGGATACTAACTCAACGATATTATTGCGAGGTTTTTTTTACTAGTCTTATACACATTTCTTTTGCACCAAACCTTGTACAGTTAATTTCTGTACGTCATATTTTACTCTGTTTCGCTCCATTGTTTTGGTTTTCGCAATCCGACCTTCGAATTCGAAGAGCGGTGAGCAATGCTGATAAAAAATAGAACAGTATCTAGTAGCAATGACCCCTTAAGTGTTTACATGGAGAGCAAATCTAATATAAAATGCTTTGTTCTGAATGATTTTTTATACCAAGGTGGCAAACAGGCATACGGCCCGCCTGATGGTATGCAGTCAGCGTAGCCTATGGACGCTTGCAATACCGGGGGTATCACTCGCGCGTTGCCAACACTGTAGAAAGTGGAGCTCTGGAGACCTTACTCACCGACAACATGGCCGAGATCAATGCTATTTGGCTACGATCTTCCCCAGGCGGGCTGCGAAAGATGCGGATTGAGGAGATTGCGGAGATTGTTCGCCTGATTGTGAAGTCTGATAGTCAAAGTCGCTTTATAAATTTGGTGGCGCTACTGTGCATGAACACACGCAAACGAAGTTACGCGGGTCTCGCTAGTAAATTATAAATCTATATATATAAAAGAGAAAATCACTGACTGATTCATCACGAAATCTCCGAAACCACAAGTGCCAGGAGTCTCAAATTTTGCATGGGGGTTCCTTTTGGGGCGTAGGTGCTCACTAAGAAAGGATTTTTAGAAATTCATCCCCTAAGGGGGTAAAACGGGGGTGCAAAGTTAGTATGAAACTTTGCCGTTTTTGAAGTTATTCAAATGAAATTCAGTATGAAGGTTCTTTACTGAAAAGCATGAAGCATAAGTAAATTTTTTTTTAAATTCATCCCTTAGGGGGTTAAACGGGGGTGCAAAGATAGTATGAAACTTTGCCGTTTTTTAAAGTTATTCGAATGAAATTCAGCATGAAGGTTTTTTATTGAAAGGCATGAAACACGAGTAAAATATTTTTCTCAAAAAACATCCCTTAGGGGGTTAAACGGGGGCGCAAAGTTAGTATGAAACTTTGCCGTTTTTAAAGTTATTCAAATGAAATTCAGCATTAAGGTTCTTTACTGAAAGGCATGAAACATGAGTAAAATATTTTTTTCAAAATTCATCCCTTAGGGGGTTAAACGGGGGTGCAAAGATAGTATAAAACTTTGCCGTTTTTGAAGTTATTTAAATTAAATTCAGCATGAAGGTTCTATATTAAAAGGCATGAAACACGAGTAAAATATTTTTCTCAAAAATTATCCCTTAAGGGGTTAAAAGGGGGTGCAAAGTTAGTATGAAACTTTGCTATTTTGAAGTTATTCTAATGAAATTCAGCATGAAGGTTCTTTAGGCGATACGAAGTTCGCCGGGTCAGCTAGTTAAATAATAAATATAAAAACCGTACTAAGCACTCAGTTGCTACAAAGGCGAGTTAAAAATGCGCCGATAACTCCTAACTCCTAAAATAGTGAGCGATTTGTATGCACAAAATACCAACACATTTGGACAAAGCCATTGGACTTGAAGGCGTCTTTATTCAAAATAGCTACGTCATGACAACAACAAATACTATAAGATCTGTTATGTAAATAAATACTAATGTTTTCTGCAAATAAATATTTGTTTTTTGTTTTGGTTCTTGGACGAATCACACAACGCCATAACCTAACCCCAAACTAAGCAACTAAGCTTGTACTATGGGTACTAGATTGCTGATAAATATACTTAAATACTTTTTTTTTTGTAAATAAATAGGCACTTATCCATAGAAAACACCTAGACCAAGGCAAACAGACATGTTCATGCACACAAATGTTTGCCTTGCGCAAGATTCGAACCCGCGGCCCTTGGGATAAAGTGACCATTGCTACATAGCCTCGACTACCGGGCCTCGAATTGTGCCCCTAGCGTTCTTGATGTAACATAACAGTCATGTCTGTTTCTCTATCACATAACAAAAATAGTTACATTTCACAAATTAAATCAATTAAATAATCAACCCAGTCATTGTTAAGTAACAACTTTTTCTGCGCCCGCTGTGATTAACGAGAATACTTATTGATTTGAACAAACTTTCACTGGTAGACGAACATAATGACGGATATAACGGGCTGGCGCGAGGCGTTTGTTCATCGATAGATATTAATGGCCGAGTATGTTATGTACCTAACCTACTACGTAATTGGTTGTAGTTAAGTCATTAATTAATAAAAATAAAAAGGACGGGTTGCATTGTTTTCTGTCTATGTTGTGTTTGTATTTTTAGGGTTCTGTAGTATGTACAAGGAACCCTTATAGTTTCGCCATGTCCATCTGTCCGTCCGCGGTCTAGCGCCTAGACGCTTGATGTTAGAAAGCTGTAATTTGGTATGTATACTCATATTAACAATGCTAACAAAGTGGTAGAACAACAGTTTGAAAAAAAATTTTTTGGGGTGCCCCCTACAGGTAAAGTAAGAATGAAATTTTTTTTCGCACCGACCCCATCTTGTGGGTTTTTGTCTCTTTAAACCAAAGACCATTTTCCGATACAATGATCCGTTTGCGAATTATTTACATTTAACGTGTCAATTTTCATTTTGCACGGTGCCCCCCAATGTCTCCGAAAATCTTGAGTTCGATAAAAATCATGGTAGTAGGTAGTCCATATAGTGAACCTACAAGGAAAACTATAACGGTTAAGTAGGCACTACAAGTTACCGAGTAATAGCAGACGAACTTATGAAGTAAAATTTCTTTGACGAAAACGTACAAATGTCATTGAATATGGCATTATACTCATCTGCAAGCAAGCGTAGCCAATACGGAACCCTACATTGTGCGTGGCCCGACACGTACTTTCCCGGTTTTTTTTGTTGTAAAATGTGACGTAGTTGATGCAAAAAAGAATCTATTTATCAACCATAAACCGTATCGTGTACATCGCGAGTTTGCCGTCGTATGTTTTCGTCTGAGAATGAGATAATGCGGTTACGTGTCAGTTATATAATGTACCGTATTGGTGTCTTCGCAAATGGCTTTTATACGACTTCTAACAAAGTCAACACAAATAGATATGTTCAGATTATTCTTTTTATTATTATGTTTCTCACAATTTATGCCAATTGCGGGTTTACTGCTATCAATTTTGATACATTTAAGCCTTACTCTTGAATCACTTTTTAATTGCATAAAAATTGGTTAAATAGTTTTAAAGATGGCGGAAGCGAGTTAGCGGAAGCGACTTCATTGTATACTATGTACAGATTCTGATGTTATTTTTTTTTATACCACAAAGGTGGCAAACAAGCATACGGCCGGTCTGATGGTAAGCCGTCACCGTAGCCTAGACGCTTGCAATACCGGGGGTATCACTCACGCGTTGAAAACCCTAAACTGGAGCTCTGGAGACCTTACTCACCGTAGGAACACAACATGGCCGAGACCTATGCTATTTGGCTACGATCTTCTGTAAGGTGGAGGTCCTTCCACAGGCAGGCTGCTCCGATTTGAGCGGATGATCCGCTGTGCATACATCTCTTACAATTACTTACTTACCATTATAACTTGCAAAATTTTTGCAAATTGTAACACAAAAACACTAAGTATACGAGATAATTTTATTCCCATGACGAACTGAACAGTTTCCCATCACTCTCGCTGTTACGCAAACCATTTCGCTTTTATTGTAGTTGGGTTAAGTAATAACCAAATATTATTAACTTGTACTAAACTTCTGTCTACACGTGTGATATACAGTACTAGCTTCTGCCCGCGGCTTCGCCCGCGTGGCCTACTAAGAATTAGCATATTTTTCTTCAGAAACAAACTCCGGTCCGGTCTGGTTCGGTACGGTACAGTTCCATTCGGTCCGATCAGGTTCGATCCGTTCCGGCCCGGTCGGTCCGGTCCCTATAAGGAACCTACATGCCAAATTTGAAATCTCTAGACCCAGCGGTTCGGGCTGTGCGTTGATATACCCTCGCAATCTCGCTTTACCGTGGGAATTTTGACAAAATCCTTTCATAGTACACCCCTAGACGTCGCGTCGTAAGGAACCTACATTCCAAATTTGGAATCTCTAGACCCAGCGTTGGACTGTGCGTTGATATATATTTAAGTCAGTCAGGATTGTCAGGACAGATTCGATCTTTTTTTTATGCTACAAAGGGGGCAAACAAGTCCTGATGGTTAAACATTACCGTAGCCTATAGACGCTTGCAATACCGGGGGTATCACTCACGCGTTGATAACCCTCCCAACACAAAATGTAGCTCTGAAGACCTTACTCACCATAGGAACACAACATGGCCGAGACCAACGCTATTTGGCTACGATACAATGTAAGGTGGAGGTCCTTCCCCCGAAGGGCTGATCCGATTTGAGCGGATTATTCGCTGTGCCCTCTCTTAAAAAATCTCGATTCAATTTCACGCGCTGTCCCGTTCAACTCCTATTTTGTATGAGCGAGACAGCGAGACATTGACACGAGATTTAACGATTTGTTAGTGCCGCAGGTGTGTAAAATGGTAAAACAAAAAAAAATGTAATGCGGTTAGTTCGAGAACCGCATAAAAACGAATCTCATTGGCAGTTTAACCACATTTAACCAGACCATTACTTCTAGTTGTAAACCACTCTCACTCTTCAAAATGTTTTCTCGAGATCATAGATAATAGACATAGAGTAGACAATTGACATTACTCTGAATTTCGAATGCGTCATTTTTTTTTTTAGTTATGGCACTGCATTCTTTGCAACTAGCGAAATCCGCGCAACTTTGCGTGTATGCGGGATATTTTTTTCTTTTTTTCCCGTGAGAATTTCGGAAAATCCTTGGATGTAATACATATAAGCCTTCCTTTTGAATCATTCTATCTATTGGTGAAAACTGCATTATATACATTAAATCCGTTGAGTAGTTTAAGAGATCTGAGTGAATAGACAAAGCTATTTGACTTTATGCTATGTAAAGATTTAGCCCGTGTCAAATTAATAGGCTAGTTGCCGTAAAAAATGTAATTAGTCCGTCTTTTAGATTATTTAAAAATAAGGGCAACTCAATTTTTTCATTTGTAAATTAGGCGAATTTCTTGAATCTTTGAGCAGAGGCCGGTGTTTTAAGGCCACCGACTTGACTTAACGACTGTCATCCATCGACATCAGCCGGGACCGACGGCGTGCCCTCCGAAGCACGGAGAAGCTCGAGATAACGAAACCCATCCAAACGCTGGCTAGGGTCGACGTCGCTTAACTTGCGTGTTCATATTAGAGTGCGACACACAGAGACGCCATCGAGCTCCTCCGACATGTCAATAAACTTCACTATCAAGTCGTGCTCGTGACCATAATTAATCCCAGTTGTACATAAAATAATACGGAATGTGTTTGTCCATAGAAAACTCTAATTAGGATACACAGCAGACCTATATTTACATAATAAAGCAATTACATTGCCACACAAGCTGATTGACATAAAAGCCGTTGCGTCGTACTAATTAAAAAAAAATATCGAAAGTCTATGGTCATACAGCCAATGAACCATGCATAAATGGCATTAATTTACATGAGACGCATACCGATTGCATTACCACAACATTTGTTGCATGTGAACCATTTTAAAATGACGTTGCATTGTCTTTTAAGACATATAATTTTATGCGAAATCATTTTGAAGCGAATAAAAAATGAAACTTAGGGTGACAAATCTACATCGAGCTATGCTGCGCTGTACTGCGCTGTGCTATGTTTGGTCAACTCGCTCGTCTAATATTTTAATGAGGATACAAACAAACCATGCTGTGCTGCGCTGTGTGAGGCTACGCTCTGTTTAAAACCGCAACAGTCTGGAGCGAGGCGCGCTAGCTGAGCCGCGCTGTGTCGAGCTGTGATAGGTCTACTGTCACAATACAACTGTCTGTCAAAATAATGTCTATTAAAAAGAAAAATTCAACCACAAGGCGCTGTCAAAACTTGTTAAAAAAACGTAGCGCAGCATAGCAAAGCTTGATGTTGATTGTTAAAAAAACGTAGCTTAAGAAACACAGCACAGCACAGCGCAGTGCAGCGCAGCATAGCTCGATGTAGATTTGTCACCCTTACTCTATGGTTACAAATCTACACAAATATCCTAATATTATCCGTCCGGTGACAACCTCCAAAAACTGACCGTCGTCACAGGAAAAATAGTGGGTAAACGATCGAGAGGGAGGATTGTGTGTGTGTGTGTGTGTGTGTATGTTTGTAATGTAATGAATAAAATAAACTCAAAAGAATTGGAAAAATTTCAAAAATTCTTACACCGTTGGGAAGAACACTCTCCCCGAGTAACATAGGCTATTATATTTTCAAAAAATTTTGGGATCCTTAGTACCTACCTTAGTAGTAAACCCAAGCGAAGCTGGGGCGGTGCGCTAGTTAAAATTAAAAGCGTAACTTAAAGATGCCCAAAATAATCTTCGTCTGAAGACTGGTTGCCAAACAGAAGAAAAAAAAGGTCCAAAATGTATATTTTTTTGTTTTGCATTAAAACATTAGGTTTTTCTGTCTTTCTGTTAGGGATATGTTATTGGTTTTTTAAAACATATTTTTGTTTTTCGTGCGAGTAAAAATATAAAATAGTTTTTTTATTATTAGAAAATAAGTTAATAAAAAAAAAAGTATTAAGTATAATTTATTTTTTTACATTGGTAGTTTTATTTTTGAATGAGATAGAACAGGTTACGTCCTCGTTCACGTGCCGTCGGATGTATTATTTATTTCGTTACGTATGCAGCGACCTTTTTATGCGTACATTTTTTATTTAACTATTAGGTACCTACCTATGTAGATAAATATTATTTTACATGGTAACTAATATTATGTACGTGCCCACGTATACAAACATGGTTAATTTATACATAACATTTCCGTAATAAACATATAGGGACAATTCATACAGATTGAGCTAGTCCCAAAGTAAGTTCGAAACTTGTGTTATGGGATACTAACTCCACGATATTATATTTTATAACAAATACATTATATAGATAAACATCCAAGACCCGAGGCCAATCAGAAAAAGTTCGTTTTTCATCCTCGACCGGGGAACTCCTGGGTACCGGTCTGGAGTGGTAACCATTAAAAAAATAGGCTAGCTCGACTCGACCGGGAAAGTACCTCTCACAAAATATCGGCGTAAAGCAGCAATGCGTTTCGTTCGGCGAATGAGACGCGGAAGTACAACTCCTTTCCAATACCTTTTCTTCCTACCCTCTTCTTAACGGGCAATGCATTAGCGGCCTAGGCCGTATCCTCTTTCATTAAAGTTTGCTATGAACGAAAATTTTCGCGCAAACGGCGGCGGAGCGGCCGCGCGCAAAATTTACGCTTTTTTTAATACCACAAAGGCAAACAAGCATACGGCCCGCCTGATGGTAAGCGTCACCGTAGCACACAGACGCTTGCAATACCGAGGGTATCACTTGCTCGTTGCCAACCCTCCCAACCCCCCCAAGTGGAGCTCTGGAGACCTTACTCACCGTTGGAACACAACATGGCCGAGACCAATGCTATTTGGCTACGATACGATGTAAGGTGAAGGTCCTTCCCCAAACGGGCATTTTCGCTTCGTCTGCTGATCGAACTTGGTCCGGTGGCGGACCATGTTCGATCGTGTGGCGCACGAATATGGTCCGCTGCTAAGTTTGATCCTCTAGCAGTCTAAGTTCTAGCATCACTACGTAAGACGTAAAAACAATTTTTTTTACGTCCTCTCTGACCGAACTTTTTTTTTAATACATAAGGCCTCTGCATACGCAACGGGATAATACATCGGACGGGACGGGGACGTGACTTTTTGTTCGAAACGGCCACGTTCCCGTCCCGTCCGTGTATTCGCGACATATGCATATTCACATACATTTTGTATGGAACTATATTTAACTTCCCGTCGCGTCCGTGTAAAAACACGTTACATATACAGCGACCATAACTCTCTTCTTCAGCCTTTTGTTAATGCTGTGTGTAGTGTAGCCCTCTTGCAATGCACTTGTGCGTGCAGGTTGAATGACCTTGAAACGCCAAACTGGTCGTTGTAGCATTGACACTATAGGTACACTTTTTGAGGGAATTTACAACTTAAATAAATAAAATCATTTATTTTGCAAGTAGATTTACAAGAAATACTTTTGCACGTTAATATTTTTTACCCTACTAGCACTTCAGACGTGAATGGCCTGTTGAGAAGAAGTGCCGCAAGAAACTCAACAATGAGCCTTTTTTTAAAAGCCATCTTTAATATAAAAATGAGTCGCTGAATGTGTTGCTATGCGAAAATCTCGGAACAGCTGAACCAACTTCGCTAATTCTTTTTTTTTTTAGAATATTCCTTGAAGTACGAGGATGGTTCTTACAGAGAGAAAAATTTAAAAATTCCCACGGGAAAGCGGGTTTCGCTAGTTATAACATAAAATTGTTTTAAATAATTTAAATCTTTTTTTACATAAAAAAAATATTACATCTCCCGGCCTGGGATGACATGACACCCTAGGTCAGGTTATTTACCGCACTATAATTTTTTTTTTTAAAAGGTGACAGGAGTAATTTTTTTGGCCCACGTCCGAGAAACAGTGATATATTTTTTTAAAATAGTTATCCTTGTTTCTCATTGATGAGCGGTTGGATGTAGAAAGGATAGGAATAAAAAAATCGGTCGGAAAGTTGCGACGAAAAATCGGAGGTGTGGGCGAGGACAATAAATTATTATTTTTTTATTTTTTTTTCTACACACTCGCAAAGTTAGCTAAAGTGAAGTAGTACGAAGGAAGAAGACAATATACGAAGAACTCTATCCATACTCGAGTTTTTGCTTGACTTCGAAAAAGCGTAGAGACCGCAATAGAAAAGCTGACTTACTTACTATAATGGAAAAGGCACAAAAAAAAGAAGAATAAGTCGTGAGATAGGTACCTATTTAGTTCGGTTTTTTTATTTAAAAGATTTTCTACTTCTGTACATGTTAATGCTAGACACACAGTGAATACACGAGTACCTACCTATAGATATCTGAACAATGGATCTATTAATTATCTAATTCAGCACATATTTCGGCATACATATTTTTATATAATTATTGCAAATTCGCTAGCTCTCTATTAACAATATGATGGAATTTGGAATCTCTAAGGTTATAGGTATACAAAATAACATCCTAGCTAGTTCTTCTAAAATCCGAAAGTAAATGAAGTGTCCTAACGTCCGTTTTTTTTTATATTATAGTTTCGAAACGAACGTCAGGTTTTTTCAGTTCAGAGAAAAAAAGATGTGCACTTTGTTGAACATTTTGTATGTAAGCAAGAGCAGTCAGGTTTCCGAATCTGAGTTTCTGGTCAGCAAACCTAATCAGGAATCCGAACGTTTGCGTCCTACCATAGGCGACTCTCTCTCCGACCCCTATAGGTATTATACTAGTAAATCCCTCGCAAGTTCGTTTGCGTATATCTCGCTTTCCCGTGGGAATTTTGACAAATCCTTTCTTAGTGTTATAAAAGGAACTCCTGTGCAAAATTTCAAGTTTCTAACCCTTATAGTTTAAGCCCTGCGTTGATATGTCAGTCAGTCAGTCAGTCAGCTTCTCCTTTTATATATATTTATATATAGATTTATTTACCCTAGGGCACAGAGTAGAATAGGTACGTAGGTAGGTACGTACCTAAATAATATTACTGAAACCCCCGAGGGTTTATAAAATATTTATTTTATCAACATGGTACGTACCTACCTATGTATTACGTTATATAACGACAATGTTTATCAATAAGCCATTGTTTTCAAATAAACTAGATTACCTATTTAACTGTAAAGAATGTTACGATAGTCAGGAATACGTAGGAGTTAATTAAATTAATTGTTGGTTTTAATTAAGATAATGATAACATCTGTCTTCAATTTAATCAGAAATAACAATAGACCCTAATTAAAAAAAGCAAATTAACAAAATTGAAAGTTGAAAATCTTGAAAATATTGACTCTTTTCTTGAAATAATCAAACTCAAAAATCAAATCAAGTATTTCAAATTTCGGAACGAAAATGCAAACATAACCTCAAAAAATTTACGGGCTACTTTTTTTAAAATTAAATTTTGTCTATGAATGAAAAATAGGCTGTATGCACTTACTTGATCCTCCTTGGGGTGTTCGTGGGTGCAGTGTACATGTTTGTGTTCGGTTATGACCGGATTGTGGGAACAAAACACACTTTTCACTAAAAAGACACATAACATGGTTGTGTTATATATGTAAACTGTATTTGTTCTCGACATGATTAATAGAGGCGTAGCTATATCACACAGAAATAAAAATCGTTTGTTTACATTTTACATTATAAAATACGTCTCTCCCGTATTAGACACGCGACGTGACTAATTTCGCTCGATTCGATTCTTGAAGTTGAATGGAAATTATTAACGTGAAGTTGGCCGATACAGCTGACGCTATCATTCTCCGTCACTTTCACGCTTTCGTATTTCTACCGTTGCTGGAAAGAGATAGTCAGTTATCATAAAACTGAGATAAATCTCGGATTTCTGGTCCCCCCGCTTCACCAAATTGATTAATATTAATATTTTTGATAATCTCTTCATATTAATATTAATGAAAATGTCTTGTTATGTTGTTTTAATTAAAATTATGCAATGTGTAACATAACTATGTCTGTCTATTATGAAATAAAGATAATACCTAAGTATCTTTAAATGAATAAAGATATTATTATTATATAATTAGGTGTAATTAGGTACCTTTTTATGAAATGGAAGAAGAGGCAACTTATAGGATCTAATTAGAACATAGATACTTTTGAATCTTTTTTTTTTTAATATGAAAAAGGTGGAAAAAGGTCTTTGGTTGCAAATAGAACTTTTCAAATTCAAATTAATTAGGTAGGTACCTATAGAGCTTTAGAGTATTTTTTTTATTAATTTTAATTGTTTTTCTTTTATTTTTTTATTTTTATTCTGTATTTTTAATTGTTGTTCTAGAAAAATTAACCAATCATTGTAATTTTATTGTAATGCTAGCGAAACCCGGCACCCGCACAACTTCGTTTGCGTGCATGCGTGCATCGATGTATCCCGTGTATCCCGCTTTCCCATGGGAATTTCGGAATGTAGTATACATAAAAACCTACATCTTGAATCACTCTGTCTATTTAAAAAATCGCATCAAAATCCGTTGCGTAGTTTTAAAGAGATATGCGTGATTTATGCATACATAGTGACAGACAGACAGGGAAGCGACTTCATTTATTTATTTATACTGAGTAGGTAATTATGTAAAGATTTATGAACGAACAAATATAAAGATTCAGTAGAAATTAATTTTATTTCACTTCCGTAAACAGTGATTGATAGTTTATTTCCCGTAAATATTATCTATATATGTTTTGAATTAAACTCGTTGAAAAGTTTTAGTAACTATTTATATATTTGAGAGCCCGGTGGTGTGTTGGTAGCACAGGCATCAGACGGCGGGGGTTCAATTCCGGCGTTTGTTCTCAGGTCTGGATGTTCTAAGTATTATGAACTCCTTACTAATATTATAAATGAGAAAGTGAGTTTGTTTGTTTGTTATTCCTTCACGGCTTGACTAAGCAGCCGATCATTATGAAAATTTGCATACATATTGTTAGGGGTACAGAGCCCAACATAGCCTACTTTTTATCCCGAGTAAGTATGTCGTTCCAATGGAAAAATAATTTTTGTGCTATAGAGGGCGCTGTATCGGCCAACAGATGGCGCCACAAGTCGTGCTATGGGTTGTTGTGTTGTCAAACGAGATCTGTGTCATAAAATTAAAGCGAAGCCGCGGGGAAAAGCTAGTAAGTCTGTCTCGTTCCCATAACACATACAGGGCTAGCTTACTTTGTGAATTATGTAGAAAAAAATTGGAAAAAAGCTATACTTTCCCTACTATGAAATCAACTCACGTATTATTACATAAAACGGTCAGTATGTCCAATTGCGCGTGCGACGAGACGCGTACCAAATACATAATCAATATTTGTATACGTTACACATTTTGCTTGTATGAATATAGAATATTAATTTGCGACCACACATTGGCTTTTTATTGCCTAACTTCAACTTCACATGGCATTGCGTATTGGTTTGGATATTTGAAGTTTTGTGCGCCTTAGTCTCACTCACTTGTGAAGAAGTAGTGAGAACATGTTCTCATTAGTTTGCACCATTACCTGTTGGACCAACTATTACGCACAACTAAGTTGTGCTTAGTCGTGCTATCCAAAATAAGTATTCCTGTTGGACCAACTATTTTTTTTTCGCTGTTCGTAATGGTTTTCAGATAGTTTTCAGATGGTTTTTGGATGGTTTTCAGATGGTTTTTGGGTGGTTTTTTTGACCTTTCGTTTCGACTGTCGTATTTATTTTATCTACCTTAGGAAAAGTTGTTTCAAGTATTCTCCATTTTATAATGAATACTAGGTCGACGGAGCCTACGGCTTCTATTTCTGGGTGTGGGGTCACAAGGTAAACCTAACAAACCTACTGTCACACAATGTGTTTCAAGTACCTATTCTTAATTTTATAATTAACTAGCGAAACCCGCGCAACTTCGTTTGCGTGTATCCCGCTTTCCCGTGGGAATTTTGGAATGTATGATACTTTAAAACCTTCCCCTTGAATCACTCTATCAATTAAAAAAAACCGCATCAAAATCCGTTGCGTAGTTTTAAAGATTTAAGCATACAAAGGGACATAGGGACAGAGAAAGCGACTTTGTTTTATACTATGTAGTGATACTAGGTCGACGGAGCCCCGGCTTCTATTTCTGGGTGTGGGGTCACAAAGTAAACCTAACAAATCTACTGTCACAAATTCCGTCAGAAAGTTAGTCATAATAAAATAAATGCGACAGTCGAAAAAAAGGTGTAAATTAAAAAAAAAACTCATTAATTCGACGTCGAACAAAAATTCTCACTCAGACATGTCTTGACAATTTTTATTTTATGGTAAATTGGTCTAATGTAATTCCTACATTAGATACGGATTTATGATCTATAGTTGTTAGCGTTGTTAGGCAACTAGCAATAGGTACTTATTTTGAAAAAAAAATGAAAGAAAAAAAATGGCGTGCTCTGCGACTCACGCAGTTTAAGCGCGTACAAAAGAGATGGTGCAATATTAAGAAGTGAGAAGTTGTAAGTGCTTCTCGCTTATTCGTATTGCACCATCTTTTTTGTTAGGCCCTATCGTGTAGTGTAATACGCGCTAGTCAAAAGGAATGAGAAATTTTACCACCATCCCTGTGTATATATAAACACCCTAGACCCGAGGCCAATCAGAAAAAGTTCGTTTTTCATCATGACCCGACATATATATATATAATATGTATGTTTGTCTGTAAGGTATTTATAATATGAGCCCGTGTAATCTTTTACCTGTTGCTTGAAATAAAGATAATAATATAAATAAAATACAATTTTTTTATAACATTTCATATATTATATTTTTTCTTTTTTAACCGCATATAAGTTGTTTGAAGAAACTCTTCGACGCCTGACACCTTTTGCTGACGCAGTGTGGACACCTGAAACGGAATAAAATAAATAATAGGTAAATCTATGCTAATATTATAAAGAGGAAAGATTTGGTTGTTTGAATTGAATAGACTCCGAAACTACTGGACCGATTTCAAAAATTCTTTCACCACTAGAAAGCTACATTATCAGGGCGTGACATAGGCTATAGCTTTTCCCGAAATTCAACGTGGTTCCCACGGGAACGGGTCCGGAACTTCACGCGGACGAAGTCGCGGGCAAAAAAGCTAGTTTTACAGAATTCACTCAGCCTCCTGGTCCCAAAGTATGATGGGCGTACCAGATAACGTATTTAATGTATATAATGTATAGCTACTGCCTGCGGTGTAACCCCGCGTTTATTTTTATAATCCTACGGGAATCGCGTACTTTTCGGGATAAAAAGTACCCTATGTGTCAATCCAAGGTATCAGCTACCTACATATCAAATATCATAAAAATTGGCCCCGCCATTTGAGCGTGAAGAGGTAACAAACACGCACACAAATTTTCGCCTTTATAATATTAGCAGGATTAGCTGTGCCCACGGCTTCATACGCGCTGCGTGGAATTTGTTTTTGTTGTCATTTGATTCTTTGATTCTTGATTCCCTGTGACATAATACATAATAATATGTAACGCCCCTAATTTTTGCGTAGGTGGGTAAAAAATCTAAGTAATCCTTTGTGCGCGAAGTGATCTAACAGTAGAACACATTTGTTCGTAACTGACGCTTCGTGCGCGCGACGGGTTAATCAAAGGTTAAAAGAATATCGACGGATAAATCGGAATCGGTGACATCTAGTGAAGTTTAGAGGAACTTATGTTTATATTGTAATAAGTATATATTGACAATTATATATGTATATATAATATGTATGTATGTATTAGTAAGTATATAAGTTATATTTATAAATTATATCGAAAATGTCCTGCTGATTATTGTGTCTTGCGGGTCCTGCCCACTCCATGCTGAAATTCGTTACCCTAAGGTTGCCTTGAAAAGATTGCTTTCAGCAATAAGGCCGCCTTGTTGCATAAACACTGTCTGTACCTTTTTACCGTTTACTGTATCACTTGTTTGTGTTTTGCAAATAAAGCGTATTCTATCTATCTATCTATCTTAATTATCATTACGTCGGGCCTCTTTGTCCACGTAAATGAAGATATATTTTTATTTTATTTATTTATTTAGGACAGTCGACAAATCTTACATTGAGTACATTTAATATAGACATGCGAGAAAACCCTGTGTTTTGACCATAGATTTATTATAACTTACTAGCGTAAGAAGATTGGCAATGCAAAAGAGATAGATCATAGCATACGCGTTTGTTAGAGCGAGATAGATAGACGAGACCATTTTTCTTATACACGCTATGGGCTTGTATCGCCCTAACATCAGTCATATTAAAACAAATCCCACTTATTTTTACAAAATTTATGATTTTTAAGTGTAGTTTTGGTGTTAATTCGACGTGATTAAATATGGTTACCCGTGCAGTGCCTGGATGTAACTCAAACTAAAAGGAAAATCCACAAAATTATATATCTTGCTTGCACACATGTACATTCCACGCACACTAGTGTATTTTGTTTTTGGTCTCGCCTCAATCAAACAAAGCCGATCTATAGGTACGCTAGTATATACTAAATCTATGGTTTTGACCAATCCAATCTTAGTCATAGATTGCCACGGCATGCAATTATGAGGAAAGCGTTGTGTTATGTATTAATACTAGCTTTTCCCCGCGGCTTCGCTCGCGTTAATTTTATGACAAAGATCTCGTTTGACAACAAAACAAACCATAGTGCGACTTATGGCGCCATCTGTTGGCCGATAGCCCTTCCCATACAGCGCCCTCAATAGTAGAAAAAATATTTTCTTATTGGAATGACATACTTTCACGGGATAAAAAGCATATGTTGGGCTCTGTACCCCTGACAATATGTATACAAATTTTCATAATGATCGGCTGATTAGTCAAGCCGCGAAGGAATAACAAACAAACTCACTTTCTCATTTATAATATTAGTTTAGTTATTTTATAGATATTAATGATTTTTTTTAATAACAAATGGTTTGGAAAACCCGCTCCGCTCTTTAATCCGCTCGGCATCTTTCTTGCCCGTCTGGGGAAGGACCTCCACCTTACAGAAGATCGTAGCCCAATAGCATTGGTCTCGGCCATGTTGTGTTCCTACGGTGAGTAAGGTCTCCAGGGCTCCGCTTGGGGGGGGGGGGAGAGGGTTGGAAGCGTCTATAGGCTACGGTGACTGCTTGCCATCAGGCGGGCCATATGCTCGTTTGCCACCTTTATGGCATAAAAAAAAGGTTCGAGAACAAACAGAAATGCCATCACATAAATATTTCCCCCGAGCGGAATCGAACCAGTACCTTTTGGCACCGGGCTGTGTGACAATTTTTTTTTATACAACTAAGGTGGCAAACAAGCATTCAACCCGCCCGATGGTAAGCCGAAATAATTTTGTATCGAATATGTTTATGTTAGTAAAGTGATAGTGTAGGAGCGCCCTATTATTGTGGAGTGGTCGCCATCTTGTCTTTTGGAGTCTAAAGAAATAAATGTGGTCATGAACAGTTTGTCGTATTATTACTAACAGTTTACTATGTTTTTGATTGTGGTTACCTCGTCAGAAACTGATTGCTTAACTTGGGTCCGTTTCTTATGTGATTCGTGACTATTTCCACTAGAGCTGAGATGAAGATGGGATGATCGTTGGGCGTAGAAACTCTTTCTATCTGCTTTATACCGGCCTGGGGACAAAACAAATCTATACATATAATAAAACAGTAGATCCCGATATGTCTGTACTTTGAATATATTTGGCTTTTTTTTCGTGATTTCGAAGTTGGTCCCATAGTAAATATTGTTTGTATTGAAGAGTAGAATCACCCCCTAAAATCTTTACAGTTGATTTTGTTACCCATATAGGACTCCGCCCACTACAACGTATCATACCACGACCGTGCTATGAACGTATCAGACACGACAAGCAACCCGATACGCTCTACTATGCCCACTAGAGCGTCGGCAGAATATTCTCTCCCACGATAGTTGCCGCTCCGTGCATGGCACGCGACGGTGCTGGTCGGTGACGGAACGGGCTAGTGGGCATTGTCTCATACCTTTTAATACAAAGACTATTTTTTTGTCTGACACGTTCATAGCACGGTCATGGTATGATACGGTGTAGTGGGCAGAGTCCTTTCTATACGAAAAAAAAAGAAGTGCGTCCCACATATTTTAAGTGTCTAAAAAAGGCGTTTGATGGCGTCGCTGTGTGTCGCGCTCTAATATGAACACGCAAGTCAAGCGACGTCGATCCTAGCCAGCGTTTGGATGGGTTTCGTTATCTCTAGCTTCTTCGTCTTTCTCTGTTGTCGATTCGACAGTCGTTAAATCAAGTCGGTTCGGTGGAATTCGGGCGGTTTGAAAACACCGGCCTCTGCCAATCAGCATTGGAGCAGCGTGGCATAATCATTCCACTGCTGGGATACGGGTCTCCCTTCAATCGACGGTGATTAGAGCGTACTCTGCCACGCTGCTCCAATGCGGATTGGCAGAGGCCGGTGTTTTCAAGCCACCCGAAGGCCACCGAATGTCATCTTTCCACAACAGCCGGGACCGACGGCTTAACGTGCTATCCGAAGCACGGAGAAGCTCGAGATAAGGAAACCCATCCAAATACTGGCTAGGGTCGAAGTCGCTTGACTTGCGTGTTCATATTAGAGTGCAACACATAACGACGCCATCGAGCTCCTCGATGCTACAATTACAATGAAATTAAATGAAATCGTTTATTTCAGAAATTAGACCTTCACAGGCACTTTTTCTTGTCATTTACAATTTGTATAAATGTATAAAGAAAATAAACTACGTTATATACTACCACCATTTCGGACACAAGCAAAATGGCAACCAGTAAAAAGAAATGGCGAAAGAAAACCGGTTATGGCCTTTTTTGTCATTTTGTACTTTTTTTTAAACAATAAATATAAATAAATAAATATATAGGGACAATTCATACAGATTGAGCTAGCCCCAAAGTAAGTTCCAAACTTGTGTTAAGGGATACTAACTCAACGATACTATATTTTATAACAAATACATATATAGATAAACATCCAAGACCCGAGGCCAATCAGAAAAAGTTCGTTTTTCATCATGACCCGACCGGGGATCGAACCCGGGACCTCCTGGGTGGCGGTCTGGCGTGGTAACCATTACGCCACGGAGGTCGTCAAGTCGTTTTTAAACAATGATATTACAATATACTAATTTAATTACCTCTGTTGCGACCTCATCGCAATACTCAATGTCCAATTCGTGCAATGTCTCTATGTGTTCGTTAACAAATGCTATTGGAACTAATATTAGATGCTTCCTGCCCTGTTTCGCGTATGCCTGAAAAAATAAAAATAAATTAAAGTAGCTTTGAAACGTTGGAGAGTGTAGGGGATCGTCCACGCGTGCAGCGTCGCGTCGCGTTCAGCGTGTGCACTACTACCTAATAATGATAATAATATCATTTTTAAAAAGAGGTAGGGCACATCTTTCGCAGCCCGTCTGGGGAAGGACCTCCACCTTACAGAAGATCGTAGCCAAATAGCATTGGTCTCGGCCATGTTGTGTTCCTACGGTGAGTAAGGTCTCCAGAGCTCCACTTGGAGGGGTTGAGAGGGTTGGCAACATGTGAGTGATACCCCCGGTATCGCAAGCATCTATAAGCTGCTTACCATCAGGCGGGCCGTATCCTTGCCACCTATGTGGCATAAGAAAAAATACATTGAGAATTACTTGAGAAAAATTAATTCTTACATCGTTTGGGGAGAGGGGGGGGGGGGGGGGGGGAGAATTGTCAAGTTTGTTGACATTTATAATTGTACAATTATCACAAAAACAACAATTTTTACCTTAATAGCATCATCGGTATATGGCTGTAACCATGGCAACGGCCCCACTTTTGATTGCCACACCAGCCTGTGTGGATTGGGCACATCCAACGCGGCCATAGTCGCCGCGACAGTCGCCGCGACTTCGTGCGGGTATGTGTCGCCTCTTGATACCGCCTGTAATACAAAAATTAACATTTTTACATCAACTAATCAGGCGGTTTGATGACACTGACCTCCGCCAATCCGCATTGGAGCAGCGTGGCAGAGTACGCTCTAATCCCCTTCAATTAAAAGGAGACCCGTATCCCAGCAGTGTTTCTATCCCGGATATCAGTCCGGGAACGGGAATACCGGATTTCGCGCGTAAAAACATGGGCTAGTCTATCCAACTAATATTAGTATAATATATTTACTAATATTATAAATGAGAAAGTGAGTTTGTTTGTTTGTTATTCCTTCACAGCTTGACTAAGCAGCCGATCATTATAAAAATTTGCATACATATTGTTAGGGGTACAGAGCCCAACAAAGGCTACTTTTTATCCCGTGAAAGTATGTCCAATGGGAAAATAATTTTTCTACTATAGAGGGCGCTGTATCGGCCAACAGATGGCGCCACAAGTCGCGCTATGGGTTGTTGTCAAACGAGAGAGCGAAGCCGCGGGGAAAGCTAGTAATCTATATATATAAAAATGAAACCCGTTTTCCGTTGTCACGACATAACATTAAAACGGCTTGACCGATTTGGCTGATTTTTTTTTAGAATATTCCTTGAAGTACGAGGATGGTTCTTACGGAGAGAAAAATTTAAAAATTCCCACGGGAAAGCGGGATACACGCAAACGAAGTTGCGCGGGTTTCGCTAGTATTATATAAAGACGAAAGTTTGTTACGTCTTCACGCTCAAATGGCTGAGCCAATTTTTATGATATTTGGTATGTAGGTAGATCTTCGATTAACACAGGGTAATTTTTATCCCGAAAAGCACCCGATTCCCGTTCGATTTAGTCATAAGTCTGATATAGATGGCGCTGCTGTGCTGATTAAACGCGGGTAACACCGCGGGCAGCAGTTATCCATATCCATACTAATATTATAAATGTGAATGTGTTTGTTTGTCTGTCCGTCCTTCACGTCGAAAGGAATGAACGGATTGATATGATTTTTTTTATTGGTGATAGTTTAAGGTCTGGAGAGTGACATAGGCTACTTATTCTTACGGGAAAAAATAAAGTATAACATTATTTTTTCATATTTTAACGGGGATAATTTAAGGTGGAGTGTGACTTAAGGTTACTTTTTTCCCCACGGGATAGATTCCCATGGGAAAAATTATTGACATTTTCCCTTGAGCAAGCGGGCGGAGCCGCGGGCAGCTAGTAGCTTTATACAAGTAAAGGAGAAAACTCGAGAATCAATCAATCAATATAAATTATTGTGCTAATGATAATAAATCTGTGTTTAACTGACCGTAAACTCGAAAGTGTGTTAATGTATAATTTTATTCAATAATTCATTTTTGTATTAAATGCGGGATACACGCAAACGAGTTTCCCCAGTGGAATATAAAACAACACAATGATTAGGATTTCCTACATAACGGGCAGGCATATCGTTCTCATTATATCTTTTTAAATAGGCACAAATTACACAGATTGAGCTAGCCCCAAAGTAAGTTCGAAACTTGTGTTATGGGATACTAACTCAACGATACTATATTTTATAACAAATACATATACCGGGGCACGAACCCGGGACCTCCTGGGTGGCGGTCTGGCGTGGCGAATATAATATCGTTGAGTTAGTATCCCATAACACAAGCTTCGAAATTACTTTGGGGCTAGCTCAATCTGTATGAATTGTCCCTATATATTTATTTATTTATTATTTATATTTTATAACAAATACATAGATAAACATCCAAGACCCGAGGCTAATCAGAAAAAGTTCGTTTTTCATCATGACCCGACCGGGATTTGAACCCAGGACCTCCTGGGTGGCGGCGGTCTGGCGTGGTAACCATTACGCCACGGAGGTCGTCATCATCAAAGAAAACCGGTTACGTCCTTTTTTTGTCCACCGGTAAAAGAAATGGCCATCGATATTGTTACATCTCTTTTTTTTCAATTTGCAAATCCGCGGAATGTCATCCTACTAATATTATAAAGGCGAAAGTTATGTGTGTTTGTAACTTCTTCACGCTCAAATGGCTGGGCCAATATTAATGATATTTGGTATGCAGGTACCTGATACCTTGGATTAACAAATAGGGTAATTTTTATCCCGAAAAGTGCGCGATTCCCGTAGGATTTCATCAAGTCTGATATAGGTGGCGCTGCTGTGCATAAAATTAAACGCGGCGTAACGCGGGTAACACCGAGGGCAGCAGTTAGTCAAATACACAAGCATATTGCGCAAATTATTATTAATTAATTAATTACAATGTCATATCAAAATTGAAATTAAATGTCGCTGTATACGTAAAGTGTTTTACACGGACGGGACGGGAACGTGGCCGTGTCGAACAAAAAGTCACGTCCCCGTCCCGTCCGAGGTATTATCCCGTTGCGTATGCAGAGGCCTTAAGTATCGTCCAAAAAATCCTAACTAATATTATAAATGAGAAAGTGAGTTTGTTATTCCTTCACGGCTTAACTAATCATCCGATCATTATGAAAATTTGTATATATATTGTCAGGGGTACAGAGCCAAGCATAGGCTACTTTTTATCACGTTAAAATATGTCATTCCAATGGGAAAATATTTTTTCTACCATAGAGGGCGCTGTATCGGCCAACAGATGGCGCCACAAGTCGTGCTATGGGTTGTTTTGTTGTCAAACGACATCTATGTCATAAAATTAACGCGAGCGACGCCGCGGGGAAAAGCCAGTTATATATACATTTGCATACCTTGAGAGGCAAACTGTGAGCGGTGAACAGTATAACGACCTCGTTCCTTATTTTCTGATCAAAACACTGTAGTTTCTCCGCTATTCCTGTTGCAAACACTTTGGCAAGTAGTGGATGTGTTGCCCACCTTTCTATCATACTGAATTTTATATTTTTTGGGACTTCCCTGAAAAAATAAATAAGATTAAGATCCTAATTTATTAATGAACTTCCTTTTAACACATGACTATTTAGGTTACATATGATCGTTTAGGCAAGGAAATAATGGTAGTATTCAGTAAAAAAAAAATAGGTTGTATTGTAAATAGAAAAATTTGCTTACTACATAAATTCATCCATATTCAACCATTTTGATATGTGAGACGCGTTGGCGCGCCCTTCGCACCGCACCCCTAAACCTTTTTTTCTACTGACGGATGGCTGCTACAAGAGAGGCGCATTTTACCGAGTATTTCTAAATTTAATGCCTTTTTTTTTTACTGAATACTAGAGCATTATTTCCTTGCTTATGGTGATCCGTTTCGGTCAGCGCGGGAAATTCAAATTTTTTGGGGTTTTTTACAAATTGCATCTCAATCATTGATAGAATTTTCGTAAAAATTGATTTGACGACAACAAATACAATATATCTACTGACTAAATAACAAATAAATTATAAATATTAGCTCTGCCTATTATGAATGTCCACGATGCATCTTTTTCCCTATAAACGTGCATTATGCACATTCATGATGAGAAGAGCCAATATTTATAATTTATATGATAATATTCACAGTCTTAGTTGAATTTCTTCCGACTTAGTCGTAGTTTGACGTTCAGTGAATGCGTATCTCACAATAATATCACAAAAATGGTTAAATGCACTGTTATAACATGTATGTCGTGATCCCAAACTAATAACAAAGCAAGTGGTATCACTTTTCACAAATAAGAATGCTTAATTATGTTAAAATTATACCAAAATAGTATTAAAATCGAAATTAATATATTACGCATTGTTTTTGCCAACAGTGTTGCCAGTAAAAACTATTTTAAGTTTCCCAAATGTTGGGAGTTTAGTCAATGACGAACTCATACGCCTTTATGTATCATTAGTAACACAGTAGAAGTAAACCTACAACCAGGCTCAAACTAGAATTAATTATTTACTTAGAATTGATTGATACTAAAATCAATCGCTAGTGCTACGCACGTCAAGACAAGAAAGAACAAATCATTTTCCTCTTTTTGATATGGCTTTAAACTGACATTTGACATAATGATATTATTACTATGACAGTGAAGTAACAATTTCATCTTTTTCATTGTGGTAACGGTGTTTAATTTAAATTGTTTCTGCAATTATCAAATGTTCGATTGAGTACAATAGTTTTTTTGTTTTATGTTGTATTTTATTCAAATTATTTAAATTTATTATTTTATTTTATTTAAATTTCATTTCTTAACAATAAAAAAAATCTACTGAAGACTTGGCTGTATGGGCATAGTTCCCTTTGCCTACCCAGAATGGGTGAAGAAAACAAAAAAAATCTCTGCTAAAAGTTAGTAGTAGCACAGAATAGATAATAGTAGTAGGTCTACATCGGTTAGATTCATCAATGACTAAAAAATGGAAACTTCTCCATTCCGCCATGATTCATTACCAATATTTACGCATCTATATATTTATTTCTTCCTATCTTTAATTCTTCTGTCACCTAAGAAACAATAATATGGTATAAAAACTTTTTTTTTTTTAAAAAGACTCATATAACATTCATTCAATGGGAAAATTATTCATGAGCTGGCAACTCTGACCATTTTTCTGGGAGTAATGCTTTTGTCTCATTTTGACATAATTAGTTTGACTCTAGAAAAAAAGAGACAAACATATTTTACTTTGGCATATGCTCGGAATATGTATCGGTTTCAAAGCTACGTCTTTAACACTCTGAAGTGGTTGCGGCTTTTTACGAATGCTTTGTATGGCGTTACTTCTCTTGTCTTAGAAGAATATATAAAACCTCATTGGTATTAAGTAAGTTAAATCTTTTTATGTAAATGCAAGAAATATAAGGCTTTTTTAATTTTATTTGTATTGTGTTTGTCATAAATACCTGCTTTTGTAAAAGTCCGCAATAGCGTTCAAACTCGATCCTGTCGTGGCGCAACTGTATTGTGGATACTGAGAGAAAATCACAGCTCTTTCGACTCCATCTCTGTATGACAGAATAATATTTAGTAGACAGGCCCGGTGCGTGGCTAGCAATGGTCACTTTATCCTAAGGGCCGCGGGTTCGAATCCTGCGCAAGGCAAACATATGTGTACATGAACATGTCTGTTTGCCTTGGTCTGGGTGTTTTCTATGTATAATAAGTATTTATTTACCAAAAAAAAGTATTTAAGTATATTTATCAGCATTCTAGTACCCATAGTACAAGCTTAGTTGCTTAGTTTGGGACTAGATGGCGTCGAGTGATTCGTTCAAGAATATTTATTTATTTTATTTTATTTAAGGTGAAACCCAATTATCAGAAGTAATATTTTAAAGACGTTATGCAGATAAAAAAATATGTTTTATATAATTAAGACTGGAGATGTCTTATAAAAAGGATAACCTTAGTGTAGGAGTTCTTTGCACAGCAATGGTTGGGCTAATAATAATAATGCAATCCTATCCTACTAATATTATAAAGGCGAAAGTTATGTGTATGTTTGTTACTTCTTCACGCTCAAATGGCTGGGCCAATATTTACGATATTTGGTATGTAGGTAGCTGATACCTTATTAACACATAGGGTACATTTTATCCCGATAAGTTCGCGATTCCCATAGGATTTCATGAGAAGTCTGATATAGATGGCGCTACTGTGGATAAATAACACGCACACGAAGATGGGCAGGGTTGACTAGTAAAAAATATATAAAAATGTCGTAGCCAAATAGCATTGCGTTCCTGCGGTGAGTAAGGTCTCGAGAGCTCCACCTTTTACAGGGTCGGCTCGGTTACCCACGGTGTTGCAAGCGTCCATAGGCTTCGGCGACTGCTTACCATCAGGCGGGCCGTTTGCTTGTTTGCCACCTTAGTGGTAAAAAAAAATGCTTTTGTAAAAAAAAATATACACGTAATCTTGGATTAGGGGACACAACTTTACCAGCTAGGTTACTCTGCATAGCAATCGCGATTTTAATTTCAATTCTGTATAATTTCAATTCAATAGTCAATGTGGACGAAATCGAGGGCACAGCTAGTAAAAAAAATATATTTACTTCTCCAACTCTTCAAAGGCTTCATGTGTGAACGGTGGCACATATCTGAATGAGACGTAGTGTTTGTGGGGCGCCGTGTCCGGGAGGAGCTGGTCCAACATCTGAGTCAGCATGTAACCTGGAGACAAGGAAAATTTAAGGCCAAAGCTAAAACATGCGCGGGCGGCCAGCGTGTTTGCTTCGTAAAAATGTATTGTACACGATTTTTTGTAGTTTTCCAATATTTTTTTTTACATTTTGTGAATTTATTACAGACTTTAAAAAAACTAGCACATTGCGCATCTACTTTTGAATTTTTCTCTCATAGCATAGCCCTCATAACTTGTCCTTGCACATAGCATTACATAGTCTAAAGAGTAGCTTCTTTATTACAGAATAGTAATATCCCATAAAAAACAATACTTGTCAAAAAAAATAAGTCTCGCAACACACTTGTTCTACCGTATAAAGTTGTGACATCCATGTCGGTTATTATTAATTTATTCAGTCCCTACTTAACGGACCTTCTCTCTTAAGTTGTCACGTCATAAGGATGGTAATGGTACGGCCGTGGCGCTTTTTTGCTCGAGATGTACAGTCGCCTCGAGGATAGCAGGACCATCTTTAGGATGATTTTTGGTTGCAACATCCAACATCCTAGTGGCACAGGCAGTAGCACAGGATTAGCGGGAGCAGGGGTACACATACCCAGTAATCCGGCTAAAGATGTGGTCCTAGCATTGGGTACGTATGCCAGCGTTTTCCAAGCAGAGGTTCTAGCAATAAAAGTATGCGCAGAAATGGTGCTGACCGACTCTGGGATAGAGACGCAAAGCACAGTTATCTACTCAGACAGCCAAGCGGCAATCAGAGCACTAGCCAAGGTAGAGACAGTATCAGAGCTGGTCAAAGAGTGCAAACTTGCTCTAAACAAATTAGCAGAGGTAACGACGGTCACTATAGCATGGGTTCCAGGCCATCAAGGAACATTAGGTAATGAAAGAGCAGACGAGCTCGCAAGAGAAGGCGCCAGCTCGAGACCCATAGGACCGGAACCTCAGCTTCCGATATCAGCCACCGTTACTAAGGGAGTGATAAACGAACTTATGAAACGCGAAGCACAGGACGCGTGGGCCGGAAGTAACAGCTGCAGACAAGCAAAATTGTTTGTTAAAGGAAAGGATCACAAAAGAACTCGGACACTACTATCACTAAGTCGGGAAAGACTGGGCATAGTCATGGGCATCATCACGGGGCACTGCAGACTCAACCGACATATGTCCCTATTAGACAACAGCATAGACAACAGCTGAATGCGGGGAACCAGAGACCAGCCAGCACTTCCTGGCTGAGTGCATTCACTACAGCAGGCTCAGGTGGGAGACTTTCGAAGCCGATAGGATCGAAGAAGAAGAACTATGTGACCTGGACACTGGTCGCATAGCGGAGTTCTGCAAAAGGAGTCTAAGGTTTTCTGGTGGGAGGTCATCGGGGCCACAGTAACAACCGTATCCACACGGGAATAGGGTGTAATGAGTCCATATAGCGACTTGAACACCCGCCTGTGCCCCGCAGGCGTCCCACCCTATAATAATAATAATAAAACATCCTAGTGGACACATGTGGCTCTAATAAACAAAAACCCTGTTTGATAACGAAGACAAGGACGGAGCTGGCAAAAAATCCGCTTACAAGATGTGCAAGCGATTTTTTTCTAAAATGATCCTCCTATCTTCGAGGCCACCGTACATATTATTAAGACGATGATACACGACGAGACAACGAACTTATGAAGGCTTACTCTCTAAAATAAAGAATTTGATTTAAACTGTACATTGTTACGAACCTTGTGTATGAGTCCATCTCAATATTGGCGATCCCCCACCAATCTCGGCATACTTCTTCATGACTTCTGGTGTCCTTCGCGTTGCTATCCAGGGTCCTAGTCTACTTTGTACGGGCAGTTGGATCATATCACGATCTGTCATAATGCGACGGAGGTAATCACCGACCTGTCAAAAAAAAAATATATTGTCTAAAAAAAAAAAAATTTTTTTTTTTTTTAAATAAAGTTTTGATGAAAAAAACATTGGTGGCATTGGTGCAGAAATTATTTTCGTAAAATTTTATTTTTCTCCAAAGTATCAAGATGTTCCCCCTGTTGATAGGACCTAATTTGTTGCAAATGACCTCTAGTTTAACTAGGTACTTTTAAAGAATCGGACCAAAAACCAATCATATCTGTATATTTACTATTATCAAATGTTTTTTTTTTTTTGAGGATTCATTACCTCCAATAAGTTAAAATCGAGGAGGCAGTTTTTATTCCTGCAAAACATTTTTAAATGTCCGAAATTACCTAGATATTAACTCAAAATAACAATTCAAAAAAAGTAGATTTGCAGTTTTTCAATTTTTTTTTATTCTGCGTCTTGGCGATCTGTTTGTAAATAACGAGCCAATGTGCTGATTACTTTGTATCTTAGTCTGTCTCTGTGCGTTGAGAGTCGAATCCACCGATTGATCTCTCACTCGCAAGATGACAATAAAGTTATTACTGCATTTTTGTTCTGCTCTATATACGTAAGCCAAGATGGAGAAATAATTTACATAAACAAATAAAATTATGTAAACAACATGTTTACCTGATCAGTAGTGGCCGGTCCGCCCATGTTAAGCATAACTATACCAGTTTTAACTTTTTGATTTGTGCTGTAAGCCGCTGTAGTTATCCTAGGCAGTAGATTTAACCTTGCTGTGAAAAAAAGTTTATTTTAATGGAAAGTGCTACATCGCTGGATGGGACCATTTCAAGTCAAAATACTGGAGAGAAGCCTGAAGACAGTAGGTGGAGGCCTTTACCCAAACCGGGATCTACTATATTTTAAACAACTAATGTTAAATTGAAACTAGAAAATAAGTTAAGTATACTAACTGCTGCGAGTAACACTCAAACTGTAGTTTTTTTATAAATGTGGAAATAAAAAGGCTTATTATTATATCTTTGTCTGTTTAGTTTGTCTCTTAAACTAAAACTAACTGATTTTGATGGGAATATCAAGTTTGTTACAAAAGATAATTAAGTAAGATTTTCAAATAGGTAGTAATACATAACAGTATTATTTAAAGACCAGCTCCATGGAGTCTAACAACAAACATTCACGATAAATTTAATATTGGTAATGATTATAATAGAAGTATACTTACAACAAGTTATCATTTTTGCTGATTTCGGAAGAAATTATAGGAACTTTAATACAATGTATAACTTAAATATTGATTCAATACACGCTTGGTATTGACAATGACTTGCTATTTCGCAGTTTCGCACAAATTATTTAATTGTCATAATTATAATCAGATTGCTATTTGAAAATTACTTAAAAATCTTGTAAATAAATTCAAGTCAACATGACAAGCGATCACCGGGTGAACGAATTATTTTGAAATGAATGAATGAAATGTAACACGCGCGAACTTCAGACGAGTGGTTGGTTGACATGGGCACGTTTCTTAAGCTGGCGTCAGATATAGCTTTATTGATTTATTACAATTACTGTATTTTGAGCCACAGGATTTTATTTAAAGTTCGATTTTCAAAAACTTTTTCTTGTTATCTTCATCATCATCATCTTTTATTTTGCGCCCACTACGTTTACGTATTGATTTTGATAGAACGTAGTCAATGACTACTAATGAACTAGGCTGGCTGTACAGACTGAACCCTGTGCCTTCCTCTTTATGAATTGCGAAAAAAAAAGTATTTGGTCAAAAGTCATCCAACGTCAAAGTCGGTCAAATAAAAGTATTATTTTTGTGATCCTCAACATTTTATAATTTTTTTATTATTAAATCTTAAAATTTCATATCTATAATAATGTCTTGTCGTAAAGCCTCTCATGCTGGTAGCTGGTACACTGAAAATGGTATGTTAAATATTTCTAATACCTAGTTACATACTTTTTTATTGTTCTAATAAGTTTTATTTTCACCTTTTTGTGTGTGTATTTTGAAGGTCTTTTAAATATTAAGTAATTGTACTAGAATACGTAGATAGAAGTGGAAATAACATATTTATAATGCAGATTTTCGATTAGTTTTCTCTTTTCTGCATCAAAAAGTCAATAGGGTATTGACCTTTTGTTTCGGTCAATCGGACGTTGCTGTCTTTATTTTACATCTCTCTCTTAATCGTTTCTATTTTCGTAGAAGTCTAATTGAATACTACTTATTCTTAGGCATTCTACAAAAATTATAATGATCTACCTATTCTATTAAAAAATAATTTTATTGAATTTTACGACCCTACCTACCTTTGTGTTTACAAATTTTATAGTAGTTGAAATTTTATATCATTATGTAAAATTAAATGTCGTAATAATTTTTACACTTATTTTAATGATTGGAATTAAACTTTGAAAAGATTCTTAGGAAAAATATTATATTAAAAGAAAGAAAATCATCGGAAATCATCAAATTAATCTGTCCGTCGGTACGTTCAGAAACACGTTTAATGTCAGTAATTCAGTTACATAATTTTAGTTTAATTTTATTGTAAATTTATCAAAACAATATACATAAATGATTATCTATTAGTATTTTACATTTATATATTGTTTATTACATAACAAAATGAAAGAAAAAGAAATAATTCTAAATAAACGTAAGATTTACTAATTCAAGGTTAACATTTCTGAACGCACCGGAAGCCATTGTTGACTGTTGTCATTCATTTGTTGTCATGACATCCATTCAAATAAACGTCAAACAATCTAAAATCTAAACGAAAACTTGATCGAAATATTGTTTAATAATATTTTTGCCAAAAAATGTCTGATAAACCGAAAATATTACCGCCTGCAACATCAAAAGCCATCAAAAACAAACGTCCGTCAACGGTCAGCGCGGGCACTGCGTCTTCGCGCGGGAAACCGTCAATAGTGAATTCTAAAGAAAAAAATGTTATTTCACGGCCTAAAACTACAAAAAATACGACAATATTAAACGAAGGCGACGTAACGATGTGTAAAGATGTTAATATACCAGATTTTGATACTGAACAACGTCAAATAGCCTATGGAAAGTATTTAAGGGCGATGTTGGAAGATTGTCTAGTCGATGAGAAAATCGCCTTGGAAGAATCACGGATGGATGTACAGATGTCACTATTAGCTGATAGGTTCCAGAAAACCGTAGAACAATTAGATAAAACTAATAGGAGGTTGAAGGATATTTCATTTGTTGTCGAACAGAAAAGGTTTGTCTCATTTAGTATTCACTTATTATTCTCTATTGCATGATTTTATGATTATTTCACTCAATTCTGTATAGCTGTCATGAGACAGCTATACAGAATGCTGCTTCAATGCTGCTGTGGGCATGAGCCCACAGCAGCAAAAACACAAATTTATGCTTGTGTATATTATTGCACGCATCATCTCAATTGATTAAATGTGGTGGCTGAAAATCAATGATTTGCTTCCCGAACTGATAATGCACTGAGCTGTTGCCTCTATGTGTGCGGCACACTTTCTGACTTTGTCAATATTAACTGTTTATTTTGTCATTCTGTGTGCCTTGGAGATACAAATATTATGATTTATCTGTCTAGCTAAAAATAATATATATTTTTTATAACTGAGCCAATTTCTGCCAACTTTTTAAATGATTTCAATAATATTGACTTGATATTTTCAGATTAATCGATCTCAAAAACCAGGACGTGTCACAATTCTACGAGATGACCGACTCATCAAATGCTAAAGACATTATGAGCAACTTAGCAACAACCGAACAAGCATGTCTCGATAAGTTAGACATGAAAAACATAGATTTCGGTTACAACACTAATAGCGGCCATCAACAACTGTTAGACGCTGTGAACGATGCGATCAACGGACTCGAACAGATTAAAAAACATTCCAGCTTAGATGCGGCAAAGTTTAACGAATACGATAGGTCTCAGAAGAACATAGAAGATTTGGAACACGATAGATTCAGTCTGGATAGTCTGAAAGATGAATTTGATTTGAAGTTTCCGAAATTCAGCGAGAGGTTGTTGAAGGAGGCGTCGGAGAAAATTGCAAGAATGATGAACAGCGATGATGATGATGATGATTAGTGATGAGAATGATGATTAGATTTTATATTTTGTGATTAAAATTATATTATTATTATGTCTTTTGTTTTATTCAAAAATATTTATGTATTTTCGAATATATAAATATTTTATGAGCAAAACAACACCCCTTTTTTTCATACTACAAGCTTAGTTGTTTAGTTTGGGACTAGATGCCGATGTGTGATTTGTCCAAGGATATTTTTTCGCGATTTATGTAGCTGCCATCCCACCATGTCACCTCGCTTGTCGCGGACATCCAGTTTGAGGTCCAAAGAGTAAACTTAATATGATTTTTTTTTAAGTCATAAACAGTAAAACCACAAATAATACCGGTGCAAAGACAAGTAAGTTTATCAACGGGTTCAAGTCACGTAAATGATGAAATAACTAAAACTATTTATTTATAACATTGTTTGCAGGTTCGGAGTTATCCCGTCAACTAGATCATTGGCTCGCCAAGGCAGACCTGACTCATGGGCCGGCGCGCGCCATCATAGCACCGTAAGCACACACCGGACACTCCATTCAACGCGCGTGAAATAATTACCTATTTTTGCTACATAGGCCAATGTCGTCTGTACACGCGCACACGTATACACATTCGTTCACTAAACGCACACCTTTGCGACTGCACCCGCCTCGATACCCGCCTGGGGTAGGGTAACGCGATTCGGTGCGGGGCGGAGAGTGGTCATTCTACCTCGGGTTACTTTTACTCGGTATTACTTATGCTATAAGTAAAAATAATAGTTTTAGATTGACCACACGACCGCCCGAAGCAGTTGAACTGCTCAAACGGTCTGTGTATGCGTGTATGTAAAAGACTATAGTTCACTGTGCAGTCGCAGCTTGAAACAATCATATCAACCCATAATCACCCCACTGCTGGGATACAGGTCTCCCTTCAATCGAAGGTGAATAGAGCGTACTCTGCCACGCTGCTCCAATGCGGATTAGCAGAGGCCGGTGTTTTCAAGCCGCCCGAAGGCCACCGACTTGGCGACTGTCATCTACCGATAACAGCCGGGACCGGCGGCTTAACGAGCCCTCCGAAGCACGGAGAAGCTAGAGATAACGAAACCCATCCAAACGCTGGCTAGGGGTCGACGTCGCTTAACTTGTGTGTTCATATTAGAGTGCGACACACAGCGACGCCATCGAGCTTCTCAAGTTTATCCTGATTGCTTCAAGCAACAAACAGGTACACATGTCGGACATAAGTGCCTAATTGAATAATTGTTAATTTTAAATGCCCAAATACATGTACATAACTGTTTTTCTTTTGTAAGTTTGACAAAAACTTGGTCATAAAAATCAAAAGTACTATTTTTTATTTACAGTCACGCCGGATACTCTTATTGCGGTGCGTGCTCAGCTTACGCGTACAGACAGATCAGTCCTGTCGTTGTGTAAGTATGTTTTATTTAACCAATGTCATGTTAGGAATAGTTCAAGTACAGTCAATAGGCTGAATGACGATTTGATCTGTTCCCAGTAAGCGCATCTTCATTCTGGGCCCATCTCATCATGTCCGCCTTGGCGGCTGCGCCCTATCAACGCACGACAAGTACCAGACGCCACTTTACGATTTGACCATCGATAAGCAGAGTGAGTTCATTTTTTTTTTACTACATAAATCTATGCTAATATTATAAAGAAAAAAAAAATATTTGTGTGTGTGTAATATTAGTATATATAGGTATCATAAAGGCGAAAGTTATGTGTACGTTTGTTACTTCTTCACGCTCAAATGGCTGGGCCAATATTTATGATATTTGTATGCAGGTAGCTGATACCTTGGATTAACACATAGGGTACTTTTTATCCCAAAAAGTGCGCGATTCCCGTAGGATTTTATCAAAAGTTCGATGTAGATGGCGCTACTGTGCATAAATTTATACACGCAAACGTTTTACTAGTTTTTATATATTAAGATAAATTATTTTATGTCAAAGTATACGCGGAACTGGAAGCGACGAGGGCGTTTACGTGGATGGACGTACAAACTGACGAAGAGGAGCATTCTATTGAGTTGCATTTGCCGTATATCGCGAAGGTTATGGAAGAGTGAGTACCGTTAAATACTTTTTTTATGTAATTTAAACTTTCTTTATACTATAATACTAGCTGACCCGTGCCCACTCCGTTGGGCATAATGTTAAAAGCCTTTTTATTTTTTGGTTTTTTATATAACCTATGACACTCAGCAATAATGTGGCTTTCTATTGGTGAAAGAATTTTTAAAATCGGTTCAGTAGATCCCGAGATTACCCCTTACACTTTAACAAATACACAAACTTTACCTCTTTATAATATTAGTATAGATGGGGTACTTCAAAAGATTTGAGCTATCACCGCTGCGCATGGTAATTTTTTTTCGACGACCTCCGAGGCCTAATGGTTACCACGCCAGACCGTCACCCAGGAGGTCCCGGGTACGAAACCCGGTCGGGTCATGATAAAAACGAACTTTTTCTGATTGGCCTCGGCTCTTGGATGTTTATCTATATATGTATTTGTTATAAAATATAGTATCGTTGAGTTAGTATCCCATAACACAAGTTTCGAACTTTGGAGCTAGCTCGATCTGTGTGATTTGTCCCTATAAATTTATTTTTATTTTTTGCGGTCCGGCGTGGTAACCATTACGCCACGGAGGTCTTCACGGTTTCGTCGGAGATAAAATGTTTTTTAATGAATGCATTCTCTTATTTCAGGTACAAGACTGGATTTACAATAATACCTATTTTAGTGGGTGCACTATCGTTGGAAAATGAGAGGAAGTAAGTGTCCTTACTTTTTTTTTTAACGAGTGGCACCTCCGCATTTTTCGCAGCCCGTCTGGGGAAGGACCTCCACCTTACAGATCGTAGCCAAATAGCATTGGTCTCGGCCATGTTGTGTTCCTACGGTGAGTAAGGTCACCAGAGCTCCGCTTGCATGTTTCGTTGGCAACGTGTGAGTGAACCGTACGCGCGTATACGGGCATATTTCAGCGTGTTCGCTCGTACTGGTAGTGGTGTCATGTCAATATCAACATGGCTCGCGCTTATACGAGCTTATAAGAGCATCAATGCTCGTACGAATTACGCATGTGGCAAATGCTCGTACGAATTAAAATCAAAATCAAAATCATTTATTGACCCAAAAATAACCTGTTACAAAGTAATAGTAATAACCCTGGTCCCCACACTAGGATTCCCTGTGTTGTGGGTAACCAGTCTCTTCCCTAGTTTTTAGTTATATTTAACAAAACAACAAATTACCACAAGTTCAACATAACATGTAGGTAGTATCATAAATAGAAACAAAAAACAAAAATCAAGGTAGGAATACAAAGAGTAACAATAACGATTTGAGTGGTGCGAGTATTAATTTTGTTATTTTATATTTGTTAATAATACCGTCATCAGCGCATACGGCTGACTTCGGTTTGGACGCTGCTGTGATATTCTCGTCAATGTCGATGCATTTGCTACCAGAGAAGTACACATTAGAAATACACAATAAATATTTTTATAATCTAATAACAAAAATTGTCTAAGGATGTATGTGAATATGTGTGTGTGTGTTTGTGTGTTTGTGTTACGCATGTGGCAAAAGACAGTGCCCTACCAGAGACGTTTATGCGTGCGTATAATACGCTAGTCTGACGCTTTGCGTACACCAAAACCGATTTTGTCGCCCGATGGCGGACAGGACTACTAGGACGTGAATGTGCTTACACTGCAACAGTGTTAAGCCGACATTGGACGTTGCCCGTATTCTGTAGTTGACTGTGTTCAGGTGAAAACGCGTTTTTAAAATGGACGAATTCGAAGAAATATATTTTTTTTGAAAATTCATACCGCAATTTAATTCGTCGACGTCAACGTCGGCGGCATCGGCGTGTGTGGGTAAATGAAATTATGTACAGAAAACAACTGGGTGAATACCACCACCTTTTTGAAGAATTAAAATTACAACCCATCAAGTTAGACTCGTAACATCAAAAATGAATTATAACTATATTAAATCATGCACTGTAGACGGCACACTGGCGAGAAATCCAAACAAGTTCGGACATGACGGTCGTGTTTGTGTACGAGCTCTCTTATTTCTACAAGTGTTTGATACAATCGTCCAAGTTCGGCCGTCGTCTCCCGAGCAAACTTCGGCCGATGTCGGATTAGATGTCCGCGAGCCGTGATGCTCTAAATATGCGTCATTTTTTTCAGGTACGGTGAGATTATGTCGCCTTACTTGGCGGACCCTACGAACTTATTCATCATCTCCTCAGACTTCTGTCACTGGGGTACCCGCTTCCGCTACACCTGGCAGGACGAGTCCAGGGGAAGGATACACCAGTGTATTGAGTGGTTGGACAGACAGGTATGTACAGAGAGAGATACCTGTAGCCCTATTTATTTATTTATTTATTTATTTATTCCATTTTCTCTTACAAGCTAACAGACGATGTATCATCCAAAGCGCTTACAAGAACACAATATAAATAATAACTAAATAATAATAAACATGCAAGTCAAAATTAATGTCAAACCAAAATACCATTGAATAAAAATAAAAATAAATCTAAGTCTCACTCGAAAACACAAACAATGTCATGAAAATAATATTCACAATCCAATTATACTTAAGACTAATTGCCCATGTTATGTCATTACTTCCCTAATTTTACGACAGAAATGTCCCAAACCATCGGCAAATAAATCGAGTTCGTGGTGCTATTCACGTAACAAGAACCGATTCTAGTTCGATTCAACGAAAGAACAGCTTATAGATGTCAATAACGTTATTTAATATATTACCTGAATCCGTAAAGGCTTCTTTATAACATTCTTGTGAAAAAGTGTGTCTATAGTATTGATGAATATAAAAATAAAAATAAATCCTTTAATTAATAATTATCATTGTTTATTATAATTTATTACTATTAATTTATCTTTTATGTAATTTTTGTTGTTGTAATTAAATATTATATAATTTTGTTAATATTTGCATGCTATTGTGTGGCAGGCAAAGTAGAACGTACCTACTTGCTTTTTAAGACCTAATGTACCTTTGTCTAAGCAAATAAATATATTCATTCATTCATTATTCATTCATTCATTCAAACGACACTCGCTGTCTCACTCATATAAGATAGGAATTGAACGGGACAGCGAGTGTCGTTGAATCGAACTAGAATCGGTTCTTGTTACGTGAATTGCCCCACTGACCCCTGACCCTAAAAGAGTATTCTATCTATCTATAAAATGACGCTTCCCTGTCTGTCTGTGCCATATCTGTCCTTATGTATGCTTTAAATCTTCCTGTAGCCCTATTCACGTAACTAGAACCGATTCTAGTTCGATTCAACGACACTTGCTGTCTCACTCGTACAAAATAGGAATGGAACGGGACAGCGAGTGTCGTTGAATCGAACTGGAATCGGTTCTTGTTACGTGAATTGCCCCACTGACCCCTGACCCTAAAAGAGTATTCTATCTATCTATAAAATGACGCTTCCCTGTCTGTCTGTGCCATATCTGTCCTTATGTATGCTTTAAATCTTCCTGTAGCCCTATTCACGTAACTAGAACCGATTCTAGTTCGATTCAACGACACTTGCTGTCTCACTCGTACAAAATAGGAATTGAACGGGACAGCGAGTGTCGTTGAATCGAACTAGAATCGGTTCTTGTTACGTGAATTGCCCCACTGACCCCTGACCCTAAAAGAGTATTCTATCTATCTATAAAATGACGCTTCCCTATCTGTCTGTGCCATGTCTGTCCCTATGTATGTTTAAATCTTTGAAACTACGCAACGGATTTTGATGTTTTTTTTTAAATAGATATAGTTATTCAATAGGAATATTTTTAGGTATAATACATTCCGAAATTCCCATGGGAAAGCGGGATAGACGCAAACGAAGTTGCGCGGATTAACTAGTAGAATATAATAAAAAAAATATATAGGGACAATTCATACAGATTGAGCTAGCTAGCTAGTAAGTTCGAAACTTGTGTTATGGGATACTAACTCAACGATATTATATTTTATAACAAATACATATACAGATAAACATCCAAGACCCGAGGGCAATCAGAAAAAGTTCGTTTTACATCATGACCCGACCGGAGATCGAACCCGGGACCTCCTGGGTGGCGGTCTGGCGTGGTAACCATTACGCCACTGAGGTCGTCAAAATACGACAACAAATAGGTATCTGCTCATCATGAACCGTGAGGTCGTCTGACTCCATAAATAAAATAAATATTCTTGGACGAATCACACAACGCCATCTAGTCCCAAACTAAGCAACTGAGCTTGTACTATGGATACTAGATTGCTGATAAATATATTTAAATACTTTTTTTTTGTAAATAAATACTTGTTATACATAGAAAACATCCAAGGCATGTTGCACACAAATGTTTGCCTTGCGCAGGATTCGAACCCTCGATAAAGTGACCATTGCTAGCCACTCGACCACCGGGCTCATGGTATACCCCATGGTGTTATCATAATAATAAATACTTACAGGGTATGTCTTGTATCGAGAGGATGGATCCGCTCGCTTTTGAGGACTATCTCACTAAGTATGGCAACACAATATGCGGGAGGCATCCCATTGGGGTTCTATTGCAGGTAACACTTATATTACATCTATCTATATATATACAGGGTAACTTTTGGACCCCCGCCAATTTTTTTAAGGTAATTCTATAGCAGCAGTACAATGAATTTATGAAATAAAAATAAATTATTTTATTGACTTATTTTTCAAAATTTTACAAACACAAATTTAAATCATGTCACTCTTTTGTTAACCGCGCGTGCGGCCGTTCGGTCTCGCAGCATAGCACTACGCGCATGCGCAGCTGATATCATCCTTTCAACCAATGACACGTTGACTGGCGCGAGAGTGACCGAACGTTCCTAGAAATGTAAGATTTAAAAAAGTGACTATAAACTAAACCCCCCCCCCCCCCCCCCCCCCTCCCTGTATGTATGAATTTCTAAATATTGCGCGAACGAACGAATTTACTTGAAAATTTGTAATTACATAGTACAGTCACCTCCATAAATATGCAATCACTTTAGTAATTTGTCACTAAACATTGTTGACATGTTCACTCAAATGTCTTAATCGAAATTATATACGAAAGTGAGAAGGTGCTAAAGTGATTTCATATTTATGGAGGTGACTGTACCATATGAATACTACTGACTGTACTATGTTAATTAAACTATATATTAATATTTTAATTGTAGTCTAGTAGTTTATTGGTAAAATACATAATTCAATAACATGAAATTCAATAAAATTAATTAAAACTAAACTAACAATAAAAACTAAAACTAAGCATTAAAAAGACATGGTCCCTGTGGCAGGGTGCCCAAAATGCTAGCAGCGTTACCTCGCTGAACGGCGATAGATATCCGTTGAGCGAAGTAACTGCCAGCCTTTGGGTCACCAGTGGTTTGTCGCATAATTAATTATTTTTGTTGCAGGCGATATCCAAACTGAAGTCGCAGCCATCTTGCCCACCTATGTCAATGAGGTTTTTGAAATATGCACAATCGTCTAGATGTGCTACTATACAAGACTCCTCCGTCTCATATGCAAGTGGATCACTTGTTATGGAATAAGTTATTTTTGTACAGTGGAGAGGTATTTCTTGTTAATTTTATATAGTTTTAATTACATTTTTTAACTACTCAATGAGCAAGTATCCAGAGCCGTGATTTTAGATTCGATTGAAGAATTTTCAAAATCTATTCTTAAAAAATGCATTGTCCAGAATGACTTAGAAACTAGGAGGCTGTGTTATTTATGTCGTAGGCATACGACAAAGGATTTTTGAAAATTCCCACGGGAAAGCGCGATTCACGAATACGAAATGTGCATGTGAATATAAATTAGTTTTTTTAGTAAACACTTAAGATCTAACTCGTAAATTTAATACCATTTAAACGCTTCGTTTGAATAATGGAAAAGTGCCAATCAATTATTTATATATTTTCCCGTGGGAAACTTTGTTATTGGGATAAAATATAACCCTATAGTGAATTGAACAGACGCATTTTAAAACTGTCTCCTTTTCTTCATTTGACAGTTTGTGAAACGCATTTTTAAAGTAAATGTCACTTTAAATAATAGCTGTCACTGTCTAAATAAGAGATGCAGTCTGGCCATTGAATCGTGTCACCAGCAATGTAAAGCAAAGTTGATAATGGTAACATTAAAAGCCCGTAAATACCGCAGCAATGTAAAGCAAACTAAGTTCGCTTCGGTCCGCGCGGGAAATTCAAGTAGTTATAATTTATTTGATAATTATTCAGTAGATATATATTCGTTGTCGCCAAATCAATTTTCACGAAAATTCTATCAATGATTGAGATGCAATTTGTAAAAAAAAACAAAAAAATTGAATTTTCCGCGCGGTCCGAAACGTACCACCTTAATACGTTTTTTGATCACTGCGGAAGCCATTTTAAATGATTTATGTTATCTAGAGTTATTTTTCTTTAGATCAAAAGTATCAAAAGTGGTTTCAACATGTATTCAGAGGTTAAGATTTTTCATTAGTCATTTGAAAAAAAGGGTTGCCATCTCAAGATTTTTTGAATTTCCGGCTGCTTTCGTGTGACACGATTCGATAGTCAGACTCTAAAATTCGTTTCGTAAAATTGATTGAGTGACAACCACAATGTAATATGTCATTAATTCTAACATGTGTATGTGCAACTTACCATATGTCACTTTCCAAACCTTAAAAACCATGTCAATACATTGCTCAGTTTCGACGTAACATATAAACCAACAATTTTGTATACCTCTCCACTGAACTTAGATTCTTTTATGAGAGATTTGAGCCACAAATATTAATTTAAGCATAAATATATATACTTGTGATTGTCTGTTTGATGCAATATCATATATTAGACTAAACCGTCCCACTGCTGGACAAACTTTTCCATTAGTTCCAAAGTCAATGTCAAAAATACTTTATTCTGTGCGCGCTCGCGGCCACTTAGACACGTCATTTACAATGAGTGGTACTTAATAATATTATTATACTAGCTTTTCCCCGCGGCTTAGCTCGCGTTAATTTTATGACATAGATCTTGTTTGACATCAAAACAACCTATAGCGCGACTTGTGGCGCCATCTGTTGGCCGATAGCCTATCCTATACAGCGCCCTCTAAAGTAGAAAAATTATTTTCTCATTGGAATGACATACCTTCGCGGGATAAAAAGTAGCCTAGGTTGGGCTCTGTACTCTTAACAATATGTATGCAAATTTTCATAATGATCGGCTGCTTAGTCAAGCCGTGAAGGAATAACAAACAAACAAACTCACTTTCTCATTTATAATATTAGTAAGGAAGTAAGGATTCTTTAATAAATAAATAAGTTACTCTATAAACTATCACCATTACGGAAAACAAAGCAAAATGACCACCGGTACAAGAAATGGCTTCCTTATATTGAATTAGCGGACCGGCCCGGCTTCGCACGGGTCCAAGGATCCCAATTTTTGTTGAACATATAATATACCCTAGATTTATTATATACTAGCGTTAAATTGGCAATGTAAAAGAGATAGATCATAGCATACGCGTTTGTTAGAGCGAGATAGATAGGCGAGACCATTCTTATACACGCTATCGGCCTGTGTCGGCCTGACGTCAGTCAACAAATCCCACTTATTTTTTACAAAATTTATGGTTTTTAATTGTAGTTTTGGTGTTAATTAGACGTGATTAAATATGGTTACCTGTGCAGTGCCTGGATGTAACTCAAATAAAAAGGAAAATCCACAAAATTAGCACTATCTTGCTTGCTTATTATTTTGTTTTTGGTCTCGCCTCAATCAAACCATTGCCGATCTATATGCTAGTATATAATATATGATATAGCCTATATTAACCGGGGGTGATGTACCTTCTCAACGGTGAAAGAATTTTTGAAAAAGGTCGAGTAGTTTTTAGTTTATTCGTTACAAACAAAAATTAAAATCTTTCCTCTTTATAATATTAATATAGATGAAGGAGGTGTTTGGACGTGAAAATCCACCATGATTGTCCAATATGAAAATTTTAATTTTATAATATTTTCGCAATAAGAACGGTAACAACTTTAAACCAACCGTAACAAATTTAAAAACAATCATAATTGTTCTTGCTAATAATGCCTTAAATAAATAAAAATAATAGTAACTACATAATATTGTTTCATTCAGACTAAAATCTCTAGCTCACGACGACTTTCTGTAGGGATGCAGTAGCGATATGGTCGCGAGTTCAAATTGAAAACATTAAGAGCGATAGCATATGGCGTATTTTACGCGCATTATCGGCGCTATAGTCTATTTTTGCATTTGTATCATACGCGCGTAAAACGCGATACAAACGCGCGCGTGAAGCACGGTTGTATCACTTTTGAAACGCGTACAAAGGGGCGGAGGAGGGGCGAGTGCTCACGCTATCGCATTGACTAGTCGCTATGAGCGACTGCGGCGCGTCTGTATCTGCTCGGAAACGCGCAATACTTAGATGCGCGTTTCACGATCATCCCATGAGTTTAGTTTACAAGGATGCGCTCAAATCTTGTTTGAAGCGCGTATACACGCGTGTGTTAAGTAACAGAAGTATTGAAAGCTTAAGTTACTACGTCGCTGCAAAAAGTCGTCGTGGGGGAGCGCCTTATAGCGGTTTCAGACTAGCGTTTTATACTATACGGTCGTTTATGCTACATTACGCGCTTCAAAAAACCGGAATCGCGCTTATACGCGCATATAAAACGCTAATCTGAAACCGCTCTTATTCTATAGGTATCTATAATAGATTATAAGTTGTCTTTTATAGTTTTTGTTATAAAAAATGTTCACATTTTCCATACGTAAATGAAACTTAAATTATTTAAAAAACAACTGTGTTTATTTGGAACCTGGAAAGGTATCAAAAATATTGTATAATGTAAAAATAAATTAATTTGATCTCTATTGTTTCTCAAAGTATGCATTTGTTTGTTAAAATGATGAACTGTCTCAATTATATTTTATTTGCTGCTTATCTGTGTTTTATTTCTTTAGTGTCATTACTCACTGTCGACTGGTCGCCGGCGACTCGGTCGATAGCGACTGTGACTAACAAATTCAAATTTAAAACTTTTATTCAGAGAATAGGTTTTCACAAACACGTTCTCTTGTCAGAGTATACAGTAATAAATGATTTGTATAAATTAATCTACTCTATAAACTACTACCATTTCGGAAACAAAAGCAAAATGACCACTGGTAAAAAGAAATGGCGAAAGAAAACCAGTTACGGCCTTTTTTGTCATTTAAAAATATATCGTACTTTTCTTTTCTTTTTCTACATAAAATTTAAAACTAGGTACATACATACAACATTACGTACGCGAAATGTCAATAAATAGTGCCATTAATTTGGTGCGGCGTACCCGCTCCCCACTCCACCGCGCTTGCCCCTCGCCGCTGACCAAAGAGAAAAATTTAGACATATCCGCTGACGCATATTGCGACGGAACGAGAGACTATTCTATACGTTTTTCATACGATCATGTGTCCGGCACCGCTTGCCGAATACCGCGGCGTTGTGCGTTGCGATCGCGACACCAAAGCTTTAGAGGGGTGAGTCTTCTACTCTTCGTTTGGGTTTAAATAGTTTATGTTTTGGATTATAAACTAAACGCAGAGGCTTCAATGGACTAACACCCCTATTTATTACATTCTGTCAATTCACAATGTCATTGTCAAAAATCCCAAGTCAAATTAACAAATTTAAAATGTACCGTTTACTTTAAAATTCTAAATATCTAATACAATAAATAAAAATGTTTTAACTGTTTCAAATCTATATGAGTAATTAGGTAGTATTTATTAGGCCAGCTGTGTTGTTTAAAATTTTCTTTAACTGAAACTATTACGAATATCTACGTATCAAACAGAACACCTTACCAGTTATTAGTTTAAATTTAAAAATTAGGGACAAACCGGACAAACATTATTTGAATAGATAATCATGAAAAAATGCAAGAATACGAAATTACGTCGATAATTCACAAAAAACTAATTGTTTTGATAAACACAAATCATGGTACAAACTGGATCTAAATGGAAGTTATATAGAAAAAAATATAATAAAAACACCACATTCTGAGATTATTATTAAGAAAAGAGCGTATAAAATGAAGCCGAAGAAACTAATTAATATAGAACCATTGGATGCGAAGCCAGAGAGCGTAGAAGAGATACAACAATTTATTTCTAGCTTATCCACACGTTTTTCTATAATAATAATTGGAATTTTATTATTTTATGTAATGTCAGCTTATATATTTTTCGCTTTAAAAAGAACTTGCTATTAATTTTGTAAATTAAATATAGGTACTTTGTATTAATGAGATTTATTTTCAACCGACTTCAAAAAAAGGAGGAGGTTCTCAATTCGACCCGTATGTTTTTCTATGTTTGTTACGCGATAACTCCGCCAATTATGAACCGATTTGAACAAATCTTTTTTCGGCTTATAGGTAATACCTCAAGGGTGGTCCCATTTAAATTTAATAATAAAAAAAAAACAACTCCCAAGGGTGGAAAATAATTTTTTAATTTTTAGTTTTTTTTGTGTTCACGCATTTGAAGTCGTTTTTTTTTTTTTTTAAAGTTAATTATTATTTATTGTTTTCCGTGGCTTCATTTGCGTGGGTAAGGACAACCTATGTCAGGTTAAGCAACGTCCCTAGTCAGTGTTTGGGTGGGTTTCGTAATCTCGAGCTTCGGAGGGCACGTTAAGTCGTCGGTCCCGGCTGTTTGTCGATGGACGGTGACCTTCAGGTAGCTCGAAAACACGGTGGCAGAGTTAGCTCTAATCCACTTCGATTGAAGGGAGACTCGTATCCCTGCAGTTGGATGATTCTGGCCTTTTTTGCCCATGGTCCCTGTGATAGTCCCTGGAAGGTACCACGGGAATTATTATACCCGTGGTCCCTGAATTTAGTATAAGCCAACTAATTTAAATCTGGGTTGAGATTAATGAACCCTCCTTTCCAAACCACTGATATAAACTGTAAACAGGCTTTACGCCCGAACCCGTTTCTCCATCTCCACCGTCACCGGGACGTCACCGAGAACGAGATGACGGCGCCGATTTAGCGATACATACATTTACTATGGCCGTGTGTCCACCGCACGCCCCGTCATTCCGTCCGCCGATTTATCGCTTAGTTCGGCGCTACCGCTAGAACTCGGTCCGAGATTGTGACATTTGTGGCGGCAATACAAAATACTTGGCCGTTTGTCCACCGCGACCGTCACCGGGACGTCACCGAGAATGAGATTATTTCTGGCCGAGATGAACTGACAAACTGGCTGAACCACCGAGATCGTCGCGGTGGACAATCGATCGCCGTCACGTCAACTTCAATCTCGGCCAGAAATAATCTCGTTCTAGGTGACGTCCCGGTGACGGTGGCGGTGAACAAACTGCCTTAAGTATACTGTAATAGAAAAAAATAAAACAATTATCATAGTAAAATATAAACTTTATTTTTGTCTAAACAGTTCAGTTTTACATGGTACTTTTGAAACAATTTTGAGAGATAATAATATTGACGACTTAATGGATAGTTAATTATTATATTTTAAACTATCGCGATTTGAACACATAGCGTTTTATTAACGAAGCTTCTCTCTTCTGACCACGGCAGATGCAACTCTGTCGAAACGTCGGGCGTAAAAACAAGTTTATGTGCGCGTTCAAGCGAATTGGTCAGTCAATTGAACAGCGACGAATTCTATGAAGTGTTGTTTATTAGAAACTGTCGACGCTCGAACAGCGACGAATTCGTTCCTCCGTTAATAAAATGTTACAATAATGGTTGATTATTTATGTTTCAACTCCACATGGCGTTGCGTATTGGTTATTTGGCTCTTACCAGAATATTATACGCTGACGCAAATACCAATTAATATCTACAAATAAATTTATATGGAACCCTTTTGATGCGTCGAAGACCTACAAGGGGGTTACACGTATTTGTATATTTGTTGACAAATAAGGCAAGATGTTTGTCAAATACATCGTCCACAAATTAGGTAACGTTTGCCAAATATTACAAATAAGCCAATAGTCCAAACCATGTGAAGTGCCACCTATATAAAAGATTAAGGTATTATTTAAATGCGACTTAATTTTAGCTAAACGGTCCGCTGAAATAAACAATAATGTATTTATTATTTTTATTAAAAATATATTTTACTACGCGTTGCCATTTATTTTGGTTACTACAGGATGGCGTGAAATTTTAAAATTTGGCTAAATTTGGAATTATCTGGATTTAGAATTGAAACTCATGTTGAAGAATTAATACGCACGTCGTAATACAAAATACAATATCCCAGCCAGGTATTATTTTGAAACAAAATTATTAAAATTATCTCCTCTTGAAGAAAATACGTCAAAAAAACAGCAACGCGCCGAAACTGTCAAAAAGACGCGCCAAAAGTGTTTTTTTTTACTAACTTTTTTTTGACATAACTAGTGTTGTCATCTTTGGGAGTATGTTACACTAATTATTTTCTCTAACTAATTGTAATCATTGAAAAATACACATGAAAATAAATATAGAATCGAGTACATACAAAAACAAGAAAATAAAATAAATCTCCTTTTTTTCAAACAAATCCTCCTTACTTTAATAATTTTTAAGTTTTTAGAGAAAAAAATGCCTTTTCGGCGTAAATACGTATTTTTTATACTGTTTTTTTTTTTTTTTTTAATAAATAATTGTTTTCTATAGTTACTGTCATGAAATTACAGTAACGTAATATTACAAGTTAGTTTAGACCATGTTAACTATTTTTAAATTGATACTAAAATTCAGTTTCTGAAACGCATTTTAATTCCACATTAGGTCTAAAGCCATCTCTTTTTATCTTCTTGAGTTTGAAAGTGACAGCTATATTTTAATGCGCTAAGCATGAAATTAAAAAATGCATGTCAGATACCTACTGTCTGTAAGTGCGGTCGCGAAGCTGAGAGTATTTCGGATCTATTACTACCTGTCTCTGTTGCTCCTGTGTAAATTATATTCCGTCACGCTCGCACAGACGTTAAAACCGCCGTCTTAGAAAGATAGCGCACATGCTTCATGACCGCACATTAGTTTGTCGAATTCTCTAACTAAAGAATTGTCAAAATTAAGTTTTGACATACTCTCATGTCATCTCATTTATACACATATGAAATGAGCAAGATAGCGTGCTGAAAGTAGATTTTGTTTTTTATTACGAGAATAGATGTAATAAATTAAATACGGAGTACTATTTAATAAATGTGACTGTTTGTCAATCGTCAGGTTTTTGTCAAATTCATATATTGACAATGTTTAAGACATTTATTGAGACTATCAAATTTTGACAAATAAAGTGATAAATTATAAATATTTCAATTTTTATTACAAATAATTGAAATTTAACTTTTTTGTCACTTTTAGTCAAATATGGTGTCAACCCGAAATTTTTTAATTTTTGACAAATAATTTGTAACATTTCTTTATTGTCAGTTTTTGACAAATAAGCGTCAACCCGATATTTTAGACAATTATGGACATTGTCACTATTTGATAAATAAGAGAATTTGACAATATTGTCAGTTTTTGACAAGCGTCATTTAAAAAAAATTTATCACTTTTATTAAATAGACCTCCCAATAAGCACTTGTTTTAAATTTACATTTACATTTTTTTTTATACTTTTTTGGAACTTCATGTTTTTTTAAACAATAAAATTAAAAACAAACAAAAATTGCAATAATAACATGAGAGCCGTTACTATTTTCTTAAATTGTTAAAGTATATTACCCCTATATTGCACAAGTTCCATAATAATGAGGAGACAAGCCCACCACACATTCCCACCGATGTGTCTCCTGTGTAGCCAGGATCAACAACGGCGACCTCAGATTGACAAGAAGCGATGAAGCTTATTGACGTCCCGGGGGGAGAAAACTACAGCTGTCTTGGAACTCACAACGAGTTTAATCAGTAAGTAATAAGTCGGAGTAGAAAGTATTGAAAAGACTTCCCTCCTTAGCAACTACGTGAGAAACAGCAATTTGAAACAAAAGTCATTATAGCCTCTCTCTATGTCAAACATCGTATTAGTACGAATCTTATGCGATATTGGGGCTAATCATGAAACTATTTTACAATTTATGCTATTTTTTTATTGTTATACATGCAATTTTTTATATTTTTTTAAAGATGGCGGCAAAACTTTGACACGTGCCAATGTCAAATTATTGACAGTGACATCTGAATGACGTATGATGACTATAGTTCTGAAATAGAATAATTAATAATTTATTATAAGACAATTTTAATTATCTATGCTGACTAAATGACCATGTTTTTTTGTGTAGTTTACTTCGATCACAAATATGATTAGCTATCAAAAAATTCCTATATTACAGTTCATTTGAATCCAGCCGGGTTGCAGACTAAGCTTAAGTCATTGCTAAGTTCAGCTTAGTCTGCATAGCTGATATGACTTTTCAAACTTGGGCGCAGGCCACAACGAGTAATGTATGTTAAACTAACTCGAAACTAACTTAGCTTAGCCCTTAGTCTGCAACCCGCTTTATAGTCAGTTGACAAAGTGTTCATTTTGTACTGTGTTTGACAAGAATCATTGACATACAATCCGGCCATATTTAAAACTGAATTTTTATCTTGTGTATCTATTTTTTATGTTTAAAACAAAAGTGTGCAATTTGCTAAACCAATAAACTATTATTTATTCTTCTCGTTTCAGATTCTTGATGATTTAATTAAATTTTTTTTTAAAAGTTTTGCCGCCAAAAAATTCAATTTTAACTATTATATTTTGTTGACATCACGTGCCGCCTCGACTTGTCGATGGCCCTGAAAAATATATGAATAAATATTAAACAATGAGGGTTTTCTGAAATGACACCCACTAGGCCGGCAGCACTGAGACGTCAGGTCCAGAAACCTGTCAAAAATGTCACAGCGCCTTATATTCGAGTGACAGATTTTTTGACGTATGTCAGATTTTTTTGACGTTGACACTTTTGACAGCGCGGATTATGGATGGAACCTCTTGCCAAAGTGGCACCAACTAGTAGCGTAATTTTCGTGAAAACCCACATTAACACAGCGCCGGATTTTGGCGCCAACTGTAGTGGGACGACACACGTCCTCATTATTGTTACCTTAATCTCACATAAAACCATGTACTGGAACCTTGTCATCATTACAAGTAGAACACCTATATTAATATCCTTGCTCTAAACTCCATACAACTATATATATAGGGACAATTCATACAGATTAAGCTAGCCCCAAAGTAAGTTCGAAACTTGTGTTATGGGATACTAACTCAACGATATTATATTTTATAACAAATACATATATAGATAAACATCCAAGACCCGATGCCAATCAGAAAAAGTTCGTTTTTCATCATGACCCGACCGGGGATCGAACCCGGGACCTCCTGGGTGACTATGTACCCATAACCTACTTCAGTAATTGTATATTAACCCATGTATTTTTCAATAAAGGAGACATTCATACATTCTGCATTCAGTGTACGACCAGCTAAGTCTTTCATTAAAACACACGCCCGTGTGACATTACATGGCGACCCTGCCAGCCACTGTTTCTAGGCAGTGGAGACAAAACGGGTTCCGAGCCTAGTACGCGTGCCACAAGTATAGCGTCCACTTGGGCTCGTGATTAAAAAAATAATTTCTGTGTGTTCCAACGTTTGATTGATAGTGTAATGTCAAGCAAACAGGTCAAACTGCATAGTGATCAGGGACTTTTAAAAGTGCATTATAGTGTTGACTTCAAAATCCAACTTTTATCTTTCTCCGGGGCGTCTTGACTCAGAGACTGTATACCACATGAGTAAATAAACTGACCAGAGACTTCACTCCATACAATAGCGCGCGCCGAGGACACGCACTCAAGCATGTGTACGTGACGAGCGCTTTGAGGACACGCAATACACGCGCCTCATGCTTGTATGCGTGTCCTCGGCGCGCGCTATTGTATGGAGTGAAGTCTCTGGTCAGTTTATTTACTCATGTGCTGTATACTGAGTCGACGTAGCATGAATACGCCTCTTTGAATCGTACACAAGTATTACTTGGAAGATGGCACAATGGAAATCTTCGTCTGTAGTCAGATTGCCAAACGAAAGAAAAAAATACACAGCGTTATATGGTCCCAAAGTACTGGTTCAACCTTCTTTGTGGGTACCAGATAACAGATTCATTATTAAGAGGTCTAAATTGCTCTCTGAGTTTGTGAAAGTTTTATGGCAGGCAGTTTAGCTCAAAACCAGTGTTTTCGCTAATCTCTATTAAAAAAAAAAGCTTGTAAAAAATATTGTAATCATTTACCTGTTTCATTAAAAACTGTGTTGTCGTTCTGTAACAAAGAAAATTATATTATTTTGTTAATTATATTCTGTAGTCCGTCCCTCATGAGGATCGTTTTCACAATTTAGAGCGCACAAAGTGCCTCCAGCCGCTCCAATCCATCGCATATAGTTAATTTTATTACGGTGAATTTCAGCGAGCCTATTGACGTAATAAAAACAGTTCGGGACAAGCCCACCACTGTGTCTCCTGTGTAGCCAGGATCAACAACGGCGACCTCAGATAGACAATAAGCAATGAAGCATAATGACGTCCCGGGGGAGAAAACTACAGCTGTCTTGGAACTCACAACGAATTTAATCAGAAAGAAGATAGTCGGAGTAGGAAGTGTTGAAAGGAATAAAAACAGTTATCTTGTCTCACTCTCAAGCTCTCACTCGATTTATATTTTGTATGAGCACAAGAGAGGTAGGGCACAGCGGATAATCCGCTCGGCATCTTTCGCAGCCCGTCTGGGGAAGGACCTCCACCTTATAGAAGATCGTAGCCAAATAGCATTGGTCTCGGCCATGTTGTGTTCCTACGGTGAGCAAGGGCTCCAGAGCTGAGTGGCAAAGCGTGAGTGATACCCCCGGTATTGCAAGCGTCTACAGGCTACGGTGATGCTTACCATCAGACGAGCCAGCGCTTATGAATGAGACTATGTAAATAATAATAATCATACTAATATTATAAATAAGAAAGTGAGTTTGTTTGTTATTTAAATAAATAATAAATATATAGGGACAATTCATACAGATTGAGCTAGCCCCAAAGTTCGAAACTTGTGTTATGGGATACTAACTCAACGATATTATATTTTGTAACAAATACATATATAGATAAACATCCAAGACCCGAGGCCAATCAGAAAAAGTTCGTTTTTCATCATGACCCGACCGGGGATCGAACCCGGGACCTCCTGGGTCAGTTATTCCTTCACGGCTTGACTTATCAGCCGATCATTATGAAAATTTGTATATTTATTATCAGGGGTACAGAGCCCAACATAGGCTACTTTTTATCCCGTGAAAACATGTCATATTATAAATGAGAAAGTGAGTTTATTTGTTTGTTATTCCTTCACTGCTTGACTAAGCAGCCGATCATTATGAAAATTTGCATACATATTGTTAGCGGTACATAGGCTACTTTTTATCCCGTGAAAGTATGTTGTTCCAATGTGAAAATATTTTTTCTACTATAGAGGGCGCTGTATGGGATGCTATAGGCCAACAGATGGCGCCACAAGTCTCGCTATGGGTTGTTTTGTTGTCAAACGAGATCTATGTCATAAAATTAACGCGAGCGAACCCGCGGGGAAAAGCTAGTAACAAATAAAGCCCATCTTACCACTTCCCTAGTCCGCTGCACCGACATACTCTGCTGTGGTACGCTCGAGTCGGGCTGCACTCCGATCTGGTCGTAAATTTCTCTTAACATTAATAGCATCGTGTCTTCAGATTCCCTGAAAATATATTCATCAAATAGGCATTAGATCTATTAGACCTAAGTAATCAAATCAAAAATTTTACCTAACCTAATGACATTTAAGTAAAAAAAAAAACCTACATGGAACTTGTCAATATGAATGACAGCGCCACCTATCCGTACGGCTTGCTTTATAGCAATTAGTTATAATATTTATAATCTGTGTTTTATCATAAGATTACTGTACTATTTTGATAGATGGCGTAACTAGTCTGTCACCGACTATATTGTCCGAATTTGTTAATAGGCCGATTGTTTGATAATGGTTAAAATTCGTAGCGTTTTTAAAAAATAGTTAGTTTTTTCAACAAATTTTAACCATTAGTACACTTAATTACTGATCAAACAATCGGCCCTTAGTCAGTATATGTAGGTATGTATGTATTTAGATCTTACCAATAACAAACATGGCTGCTCATGGCGAATAAATATTCATTGATCATTTCAAACGGCGCTTCCTGTAGGACATAGTCGACACGGCGACCTGCGTTCAGCTTGCCGACCATGTCGGGTGATACCTGGACCAGAAGACATTCATTGCAATACGAAAACATGTGTAAAAAGAAAAAACGCCTACATAAACGGTAAAATTTTATAAAAACGCGATAAAAAGACTTTCCAGAGTAATACATGACTGTATAAATAAATAAATAAAATTTAGTACTAAAAATTTTTACTTCGTTACTATTGGTCCACGTAATCTACGCAATTTTATATAATTTATTTATATAACTTTATTGACCACAATACACAAAGTACTGATACAATTGGCGGACTTAATGCTAATTGCATTCTCTACCAGTCAACCATTGGGAGTGCAGAAATTCACGATTGCGGCTTAAATTAAACGAATAAGATATTAATAAAACAATAAATGCAAAGAAAATAAAATGAATAGATAATAAATACAATAATAAAATACATAAGTAATAAATATAATATATAATAGATACAACTTACATATAAATAATTGATGATTCTTGTATTACTTTTATAAGCAATGTGTTGTAAATTAAAAGACAAATATTAAGTACTTAAATTAAGAGCACTGAAAAAATGAGCACGTACTCTTTTTTTAAAGATGAAAGAATTGTGGGAATCCCTGATAGGGCCAGGCAGCGCATTCCAGAGTCGTGAAGCATGAAGAGTGAAGGAGTTAGACATAAATCCAGAATGAAAAAGAGGAGTGAAAAGTTTGAGAGAATCATTAGAGCGAAGTTGTCTGTCATGTGAGTCGCAGAGATATTGAAATTTTTCTTTGAGGTATGCTGGAGAATTTGGGTTAAATAATATGGAGAAGAGTGAACATAATATCCTCTGCTGTCTGCGCTGGCGAATAGGTAGCCATCCAAGTTTTGATCTAAATGACGAGATGTGGTCATATTTGCGCAGACAGAACTGCTATTGGTCGAGTTGCGATTTCGAGAGTTGCTATTGGATGATACAATGACCAATCTCACTCTACTTATTGATTGTCCATGGCCTTACCAATTCTGAGTTCTGGTTGACGTCCTCCTTGCCTTCCCCGCACAATTGTTCTTTTTCCATTTCTTCTTCTACCACCTGAAATATATTAAAATATGATGCATGGTATACTCTAGCTACTTCTATGAACTGGTAATAATAGGCTTGTTGCCGTAAAAAATGTAATTAGTCCGTCTTTTAGATTATTCAAAAATAAGGGACACTCATTTTTTCATTTGTAAACTAGACCAAGAATGACAAAGATATAGCCAATTAAAGTTACGTGTGACGTCACGCCGTGTGGCATTTTTTCGCACGGGGTGACGTCAAAGGCCCCCACTCCTAAATTTTTATGCCTTGTATCTTTGTTATTTTTTGTTTAATCGAAACAAAAAACATACGTGTCCAATATTTTTTTATAATTTAAAATACGGACTAAATATAATGTAATTAAAATAAATAAATAAATATATAGGGACAATTCATACAGATTGAGCTAGCCCCAAAGTAAGTTCGAAACTTGTGTTATGGGATACTAACTCAACGATATTATATTTTATAACAAATACATATATTGATCAACATCCAAGACCCGAGGCCAATCAGAAAAAGTTCGTTTTTCATCATGACCCGACCGGGGATCGAACCCGGGACCTCCTGGGTGGCGGTCTGGCGTGGTAACCATTACGCCACGGAGGTCGTCATAATTATTTTGACCCTGGAAACAACCCTCTTGCTATACCAATGGATAAGGCTTGTAAAATAGAACTTGTAACTATTGCGACTAAATTGTAATGTCTATGTTAGGAGCTACATCGACATATTTTTTTTGTTAATCTAAATTCCATTCCATTATACTTGGCACAGATATTATAATACTTAACAGTACAGATAGCTCACTCCATACATTAAACGTAGCCGTTCTAAGTGCGCTTATTGCTCGGGCAATTTTTAGTACCAAAATGGAAAACTAGATGTCGCCCGAAAAAAACATCACAGACAACTAAAATGCTTTTGCGCTTACAGTCGAACCAATAGATGGCAGTAGTGACGTCAAATATCAGAGCACTAATCCGTTTTTTTTTTTTTCAAAATTAGATTATAGGTATGTACTTACTTATCACTTAAATAATAAAATTCGAAAAAGTTCGTTTTTCATCATGACCCGACCGGGGATCGAACCCGGGACCTCCTGGGTGGCGGTCTGGCGTGGTAACCATTACGCCACGGAGGTCGTCTTAAATTAAACATTTGTCATCGTACACCTTGCACGCATCAGGTAAATTCATATTTACGATAAGTAGAAAGTAAGTACCTAATTACGGGCAATGCCATATTTTTAAAATGTTAGTGTAAATATGTAGTATAGTATCTACTTGATGGTCAATTTTATTATTGTCGTTTACAATGTTTTTATTTCTGCTTTTTGCCTATCTATTTAACCAACAAATGTATACATAAAACACCGAGTGCAAATTAAGGTGAATGAAATGCGTTGCGCACGAACGGCTTCTTGCGTGCCCGCACGGCGCACGCCGGCGCGCCGCCCCGCGCGCCACGCCCCGCCGCGCGCCGCGACCGCGCCGCGCGCGCCGCGACAAACAAAGTGGTAGAACAAAATTTTGAAAAATATTTTTTTTGGGCCTACAAGGAAAACTATAACGGTTGTAAGCTCTACAAGTTACCGAGTAATAGCCGACGAACTTATGAAGTAAAATTTCTTTGACGAAAACGTATAAATGTCATAGTACCTATATGGCATTGTACTCATCTGCAAGCAAGAAATGCGTAGCCAATACGGAACCCTGCATTGTGCGTGGCCCGACACGTACTTGCCCGTTTTCTTTTAAATCGTTTATTCAAGGTAAAAAACAAACTATAACAACAAATATGCCGCACCACAAAAGCCGCGCAGGCGCAGTCTGCAGATCTGAGTAGTCATTATCATTACGAATATTATAAATGCGAAAGTAAATTAAAAATAAAATATTTTTTATACCACTAAGGTGGCAAACGGTTACATACCGTATCATATGATTCCTATGGATGCGTTGCCGACTCTATTATAATAGTCAAGTGGAGCAACTCGGATACAAAAACTGATCCGTGTCACAGAATAGATAATAGTACTACGTACAGAAGATTCACTCCGCAAAATCAATTAAAGAAATAGGGACTCTCGCTACGATACAATAAGGTGCAATTCAGCTCGCACAGCGCACACGACCTACAGTTATAATCACCTAGAAGTTGCCTCTCTTTCTATCGCGTATTTCTTACCTCTTCTGACGACGTTAGGGTTGTCTTCTTTTAGAGAAGAATTTAATCTGAATATTAAATTACCAGTTATGTATGTGCCTATTTCATTCACCTACTTTAGTTACAGTTTATTTACGTGATGATTAATACTCAACAAAATAACTTACCTTTTATTATCCGTACGGAGTTTAAAAAAAATTATATCCGATTCCGCCTTTGATTTATTTAAACAACCTTGCACACAACAGTAGTACCTAGTTTTCGTATAGTTTGTATTTTTTTATTTACTCGACACGCGCTGCGGCCTTATCCGCGCGATGCGTCTAGCTAGCGGCACGAGCGAGAGCCGAGTGGTGGTAGCCTTGAGATTAACCGGCCGGGCCGGTCCCAAGGTCAATCGTACCTAAACTGCGGAGTGGGACCCCCCTGTCCGTGTCCGAGTTTACTACTTTCAAATTTTGATTTATGCGACTCGGACGATTTTGTAATTTAAAGTAGTAAGATGTATGTACCTATGTACACGTACAGTCAAGAGCTGACTGCTTACCATCAGGCGGCCGTATGCTTGTTTGCCACAGTGGTATAAAAAAAAACAGGTCGACCTTTATATTGGATTTTGTGCCGTTCTTAAGTTCTATGTTATAAGAGCTATAATGTAGGTACTGCAAGTATAAAGCTCGACGTGCACCTGACTGTACGAGGATTGCATTTAGCATTGTTGGATTGTTTTTAGATTTTAGTTTTAGTTTTTAATTATTTTTTTTTATTAGAAATTTATTTAGGATCATTAGGCTGTTGGAATTATACAAAAAACGAGGCTAAATTCGCAAAGCGTGATGTAGTTCTGCGTTTTTTGTATGTTGTATGATTGTGTTAGGGTAGTCTGAATTCAAATATGCAACTTCGAAAAACTTGTGAAAACTGACAAAATCGATTCACTGTTCGCTCTCCAGGATCAAAGTGATTACATATTTATGGAGGTGATTGTACCTACCAGCGTTGCGCAACTACGCTACGCGCATCAATTCAATCCACGCAGACATAAACCGAGCGCGCGAATGCAGAAGCAGGCGGTGTGCCAACGTCGCTTATGCGCTTCGCGCCATGATGACGTTGTGGCCGTGTCGCAACGTCGCACACGCCTCGTGATAATAACGTCGTTAGTAGGTACCAACTTATACGAATTTAACACAATTATATGTATTCTGTGATTATATTAGTAAAGAAGTCTACTTTGAAAAATTGAAAGTATTATTGAAATTTTGAAAGATAAAAAAACTTACAATAAAATTGTAAAACAAAACGCAAAATGGTAAGTTTGTATGAGATAATTTTGTAAAAGAAAAGTATTTGTAAATCAAGTGTTTAATACAATGCAAATATTAAAAATTAAAAAAAAAAAAATATAGGTAGGTACTAAAAGAAAAAAATATATATTTATAATTTATTTTATATAATAATTTGATTTGCTTGTCAAGAATTAAATTTAGCGCCATCTATCTGTGTCTGATTAAACCTATCTATCTTATTGTTTTAAAGAAAGCGACATCTGTTGTGAGTTTGTGACATCAAGTGAAATATTTAGTAATAAATTACGAAACAAAATTAACCAATTTTATTTTACAGTACATTCTTCGCTATTTTCAGGATTGCATTTAATTATAAAATTATAAAAACTATTAAAATATTGTTTTCAGTGCGCAATTTTACTTTATTTTGGATTTACATAATCTTCAATTACAAATAGATACTCTTAACGCCATCTATATTATTTAGGGTTGAACTACGTTTAGTTTATATGGAGTTGACCACCTGTGTACTTGGTACAAGTTTTCTAGTGAAATTCAACAATTGTGTTTGAATTAGCTTGTCTTACTATAAAATGTGGTAACATAGTGATTTGTAATTAAATCTATTTATTGTGGTAATACATGACAGGCCCGGTGGTCAAGTGGCTAGCAATGGTCACTTTATACCAAGGGCCGCGGGTTCGAATCCTGCGCAAGGCAAATATTTGTGTGCAAGAACATGTCTGTTTGCCTTGGTCTGAGTGTTTTCTATGTATAATAAGTATTTATTTACAATAAAAAAGTATTTAAGTATATTTATCAGCAATCTAGTACCCATAGTACAAGATTAGTTGCTTAGTTTAGGACAAGATGGCGTTGTGTGATTCGTCCAAGAATATTTATTTATATCTATACTGTCGTGTACAATTTCACAACGATTTATATTTTAAATCTGACTATCGTTTGGAACTTTTTATGTCAAGTAAGAGAAGAAGAAAATGTGATCCACCCATAAATAATAAAATAAATATATACAAATCGCACAGATTGAAGCCCCAAAGTAAGTTCGAGACTTGTGTTATGGGATACTAACTCAACGATGCTGACAAATGTGCGATCACCTTAAAAAGGACACATTGAGCAATTCCTCTGAAATGAATTAATTTCCCGAATTCATAGCAGATCCTTGTGAAAGGTCGTGTTTTTGTGACGTTTGAAGTTTGAAACGTTTGACTTGAGGTTTGAAGAAAAAACTGTGAGAAAATTTCAACCTTATTCCAAGAGCTAGTGGAACCACGTAAATTAATTATATTATTGGAAAAAATTTTTTTTTTAAACATAAATAAATATATAGGGACAAATCACACAGAGCTAGCCCGAAAGTAAGTTCGAAACTTGTGTTATGGGATACTAACTTAACGATAGTGTATTTTATAACAAACTAGCCGACCCGGCGAATATTGTTCCACCAGATGTACTACCCTCCCCTACCCTACCCCTAACCTACTCTACCCCTACCCGAGACCCTAACAGGATAAAAAGTATCCTATGTCCTTCTCCTGGTTCTAAGCTACCTCTCCACCAATTTTCAGCCAAATCGCTTCAGCCGTTGTTGAGTTATAAATGGTGTAACTAACACGACTTTCTTTTATATACAAATAGATAAACATTTGGATGTTTATATATCCCAGGCCAATCAGAAAAAGTTAATTTTTCATCAAGACCCGACTCCTGGGTGGCGTGCCGGCAAGGTAACCATTACGCCACTGAGGTTGAAATAAATGTTTAAATTAAGAATAAATAAAATTTGAATTTCATACCTTTTCCAGTTGTGCATTGTGCGGCGGCGAGGTGGCCTTCCAGACGCTCCCCCAGGTGGCCTTGAGTGACTCCAGCAGCTTCTGCTTGATGTCTGCACCCACTCGAGCCATAGTGTCTTTCAATTCTGTAATTAAATAAATAAATAAATAATGTATAGGGACAATTCATACAGATTGAGCTAGCCCCAAAGTAAGTTCGAAACTTGTGTTATGGGATACTAACTCAACAATATTATATTTTATAACAAATACATATATAGATAAACATCCAAGACCCGAGGCCAATCAAAGAAAGTTCGTTTTTCATCATGACCCGACCGGGGATCGAACCCGGGACCTCCTGGGTGGCGGTCTGGCGAAAAATGGGTAATTATTGTTGGCGAACGGCATCACAAATAGACACTCTTTAGACAATATTCCCTAATATTAGTTCAGATGGCCTAAAGCTGATCGCACATTTGTCGGCAAAGTACGCGCCGCAATTTAGAATTCGTTGTATGCAATGACGTGAAACCTCGCACATTTCACCCGCACCGTACGCGTCGCATTTCGTAAAGTGCGGTAGGCATCCGAATTTGAAGGAAGCATTCTGATGACGTTATATAACGCGGCGCGTACGGCGCGTACGGTGCGTGCTCAAATTGGTAATACATTAAAGATTTGCGTACGGCGCGTACGCGAATGTGCGAGGCTATCAAGAAATGCGGCGCGTATGTTGCTGACAAATGTGCGATCACATTAAAAAGGCCACATTGAGCAATTCCTATGAAATGAATTTCCCGAATTCATAGCAGATCCTCGTAAAATGGTCGTGTTTTTGTGACGTTTGAAGTTTGTGACATTTGACTTGAGGTTTGAAGAAAAAACTGTGAGTATTCCAAGAGCTAGTGGAACTACGTAAATTAATTATATTATTGGAAAAATATTTTTTTTTAAACATAAATAAATATATAGGGACAAATCACACAGAGCTAGTCCGAAAGTAAGTTCGAAACTTGTGTTATGGGATACTAACTCAACGATATTATATTTTATAACAAATACATATATAGATAAACATCCAAGACCCGAGGCCAATCAGAAAAAGTTCGTTTTCAATCATGACTCGACCGGGTTTCGAACCCAGGACCTCCTGGATGCCGGTCTGGCATGGTAACCATTACGCCACAGAGGTAGTCACAAGAAATACAAAATTAGTATAATTTTGTTTCTTACCTAAATGCATACGTTTTCTGCCCTTGTGGTGTGGTATGAGAAACGGTTTTACGTCCCTCATCTCTGCATTGATTAGGGGTTCGATTCTGTTAACAAGAAAACATTATTTAACAAAAAAAATATTATGAAAAAAATGAAGATATCGCAGAAATTCCGCTCGATCTCACGCAAGAACAACTAGACAAATTGCATAAAATTTGATATACACGTAGTTTGCAATCCGGAGTAACATAGGATATTTATCCCGTATATCATTCCGGGAACGGAAAGAACGGGATTTCGCGGGTAAAAGCAAAGCATAAAGTTTAGTTAAAAAAGTATAATTTCAAGAATTTCAATCAAACAAATCAATTTATTTTTATTTATGTGCAAACGTTGGTAAAATTGAACTATTTTTAAAATTGCGATTATAGTGTAAAGTGGCAGATATGCTCACGCGCACGTTCGCAAGTCCACTAAGTGTAGGCGTAGGCGGAGTGTAGGCGTTCGATGTACGTATACGCAGCGCAGGCGCCGCGACGCACGCCTAGTTTTGTTTCGGCGTCTTTACTAAGTTTCATTCTTGTACGGTACCCTTCTTCTTCTCGAGTCAATGACTACTCACAATTAGATTAGGTTTTTTTTTTCATGACGATGTTGTGCAAGCTAGTGAAGCGCTAACGGGATACGCTTCACCAGAAACATTGGTTTTACGTGGGCGAGGTGTCAACCCGCCGCACAACCCCCGAAATGCTGGAGGACCACACCCGTCGTTGGTCAGCGAGTCCATCGGACTTAGTCGGTTAGTGTAGATTAGATTAGGTTTGACCAGTACCTGGCAACAGCAACACCCTTGTCGGTTGCCATGAGAAAGTCCTCCCGAGTACACTCAGTTGGGCACATTGGGCAAGCTATTAAGTTTGCCATATCTTGGACTGGGGCTCCACAGTCGCAGTTAATGTGGGATAGATCAATGAAGCCCCACTTGGCCAGACTGTCCCGACAACGGCCAAACCTGGGTCCGAAGTCTATTAAGCGATATCCAAATTGGCCATTGTAGGATTCGAAGGTCATGGCCAGGAGCTAGGTGTTCAGCAACGGTAATGTACTCGGGAGGAGTAACGGCTTGTCAAAGGTCACACCTCGCCAGGTGGGTCATCCGATCCTATGGACCCTCAATGCTCATGTATTTTGATACTAGGTTTTCCTCGCGGCGTTACTCGCGTTAATTTTATGATATAGATCTCGTTTGACAACAAAACAACCCATAGCGCGACTTGTGGCGCCATCTGTTGGCCGATACAGCGCCCTCTATAGTAGAAAAATTATTTTCCCTTTGGAACGACATACTTTCACGGGATAAAAAGTAGCCTATGTTGGGCTCTGTACCCCTAACAATATGTTTGCAAATTTTCATAATGATCGGCTGCTTAGTCAAGCCGTGAAGGAATAACAAACAAACAAACTCACTTTCTCATTTATAATATTAGTCATATATAAAATCAGTGTTTAGCAAGCCCGTATTTCACTACACTACGTTTAGACCAGTCATAATAATATGTTACATTCGAAATTATAATAATTGCTGTAAGCTTGCTCTTTTGGTATGTTGTTTGGGTCCACCTAGACAGTATTTATCCATTTGCAGCAGTCTGATAATTTCGCGAGCTGAGTAGTTGCTGAAAAACCATTTTTTTTTTCTCTTTTTTTAGTTTTGTGCCAAAAAATCCGACATTGGAAGACTCCGACGACAAAGGTCACTACTGCTTTTTTAAAGTGTACTAGCTTTTTTGCTCGCGACTTCGTCCGCGTTAAGCCCCGGACCCGTTCCCGTGGGAACCACATTGAATTTCGAGATACGCTATAGCATATGTCACTCCCCGATAATGTAGCTTTCTACTGGTGAAAGAATTTTTGAAATCGGTCCAGTACTTTCGGAGCCTATTCAATGCAAACAAACAAACAATCAAATCTTTCCTCTTTATAATATTAGTATAGAAAAAATTCAAGTTTACCGCAATTATAGTTATTTCTGCGTTTTTATCTTTAAAAATAATATATAGTATATAGAAACTTGTGTTATGGGATACTAACTCAACGATATTATATTTTATAACAAATACACATATAGATAAACATCCAAGACCCGAGGCCAATCAGAAAAAGTTCGTTTTTCATCATGACCCGACCGGGGATCGAACCCGGGACCTCCTGGGTGGCGGTCTGGCGTGGTAACCATTACGCCACGGAGGTCGTCAAAATCTGTACGATATGAATGGCCTAGTTCAACACCAGTTACCTGTAAGCAATTGGATCATAAGGATGAAATATGTTGAAGAAATTCTTGCATGTGGGTAATGCAAAATCACCGCCCAGACATTCCACGCCGCGGATACACTCGAACATAGCTGAAAAAACGAAGATTTTTTTAAATCTATAAAATTAAAAATTAATGGCCGAAATGTATATACTGTCAACCAATTAAAGAGATGACCAGGGTTTTTTTTATACCACAAAGTTGGAAAACAAGCATACGGCCCGCCTGATGCGATCTAAGCATCACCGCAGCCTATAGACGCTTGCAATACCGGGGGTATCACTCACGCGTTGCCAACCCTCCCAATTACCCCAAGTGCTCTGGAGACCTTACTCGCTGTAGGAACACAACATGGCCGAGACCAATGCTATTTGGCTACGATAAGATGTAAGGTGAAGGTCCTTCCCCAGACGGGCTGCTCCGATTTGAGCGGATTATCCTACCCCTACCCTACTGGGAATGTGTGGAGGGCTTGTCCCGATACCCCCCCTAACCCTACCCTGCTTCTATGTTTCCATGCCATTATGAGAAAGAGAGTCGGATCATTGTTACACCTAGTACGAGCACTAACAGAATGTGATAACGGGCAGGTTGGATTTCCCAACATTGAGACATTGGATCAAACTCCATGTTTCAAACATGTAACTCTTTTTGTAACTACTAACATTAAGGTCAAGGTAATAAAATAAATATATAGGGACAAATCACACAGATTGAGCTAGCCCCCAAAGTAAGTTCGAAACTTGTGTTATGGGATACTCAACGGTACTATATTTTATAACAAATACATATATAGATAAACATCCAAGACCCGAGGCCAATTTGAAAAAATTCGTTTTTCATCATGACCGGGCTTCGAACCCGGGACCTGCTAAGTGGCGGTCCGTGATAACCATTACGCCACGGAGGTCGTAAGGTGTTTTATTACTAACAAATGGTATAAAAAACATATTATGATTATTATAAGGTAACTCACCGATCGGGCTGCCAAGTGCGTACATTGCAGCCGGTATGAAGTTCAATTTGGGATATTGAACTGTGGATTGGCCCGTGCCCGCGTTGCCCGGGACGTATTGCTTGTCTACTGTTGCCGAGGGCTAAAAAAAAAAAAATATTTTTAGTGTTCCATATTTGAAACTAGTGAAATTCGCGCAACTTCGTTGGCGTGAGTTTATTTATTCCATACTAGCTGCCCGGCCCGGCTTCGCCCGGGTACTGTTTCGTTTCTTTTTCAATCTTTCTGAGAGATTTTCTTAATATTTTTTTCCGTAAGAACCTTGTACAGAGTATTAGAAAACTACAAAAAAAAATCAGCCAAATCGATCAAGCCGTTTTCATGTTATGTCGTGACAACGGAAAACGGGTTTCATTTTTATATATATAGAAGATTAGTAACTCGCGCAACTTCATTTGCATGAGTTTATTTATACACAGCGGTCTTATTATTCCCGTTCCCGTGGGAATTTCGGGATAAAAGGTACCCTATGTGTTATTCCAGGTTATAGTCTACCCGTGTACCAAATTTCATTAAAATCCGTTCAGTAGTTTTTGCGTGAAAGTGCAACAAATATCCATACTTACAAACTTTCGCCTTTATAATATTAGTAGGAAGGAAGCAGGATAGGATAGGAAGTAGGATAGGATAGGAAGTAGGATAGGATAGGAAGTAGGATAGGATAGAATACACTGGGCGAATTGTTTATGAGTAGTTAGAACACAGATTTAAAGATGAAACTGTATACAGCACTCAGTAAAAAAAGGCCGTAACCGGTTTTCTTCCGCCATTTCTTTTACCGGCGGTCATTTTGCTTTGTTTCCGTAGTGGTGGTAGTTTACAGAGTAGCTTATCTATTTCATAATTATAATATGTTGTAAAAGTTGTGTCTTATTGCCCGAGAGTACAAAATAAAATATTTTTGACTTTAAGTCTAGAAATATGTGAGTACTTTAACAGGTAAAAATTTTTTTTTCATTGTTTTTGAACCATATCTTTGCAGCATAATGTTCTATTTATGGAGGCACAGATTGAATAAATAAATAAATAAATATATAGGGACAATTCATACAGATTGAGCTAGCCCCAAAGTAAGTTCGAAACTTGTGTTATGGGATAGTAACACAACGATAATATATTTTATAACAAATACATATATAGATAAACATCCAAGACCCGAGGCCAATCAGAAAAAGTTCGTTTTTCATCATGACCCGACCGGGGATCGAACCCGGGACCTCCTGGGTGACGGTCTGGCGTGGTAACCATTACGCCACGGAGGTCGTCGAATAGTGAGAGGACTGCAAGCGATACGATTTCATTTATTTGTGTTAAAAATGTAATATGTTATTTGCTTATTTGCTAGGATTATTAAAAAACAATATGGGGAAGGGATTCTTATGGTATACTCACATGCGGCTGATGGCACAGCAGATCGTAGAGGATGACACTGCCGAGCGAGTGGCCTCCGATGCTGACCTTGCCGCGGAAGTGCGGGTTGCGAGACATGAACAAAGCGTAGATCCTGTTCAGCTCCGCGCATACCGTGTCTATGATTGTCTGTGGAAAGGGAAATATAGACTGTTTCTTGCTTCAGAAAGACTATCCTACTAATAATCTTAGAGGACTGGTCTGCTCGCTTTATTAACATCTACATATTCGACATATTTAGGATTTGACCATAGCGCTATTTGGATCGACTTCCCGCGTTTAGTGCTTGATTTCTGTATGTACCTGGATCTGTATTTTATTTATTCTTATAAATGTACTTATACATTGTAACAAAAGTATGAAAGAAAAAAATTGCTAAATGACAAAAAAGGCCGTAACCGGGTTTCTTTCGCCATTTCTTTTACCGGTGGCCATTTTGCTTGTGTCCGAAATGGTGGTAGTATATAATGTAGTTTATTTTCTTTATACATATATACAAATTGTAAATGACAAGAAAAAGTGCCTGTGAAGGTCTAATTTCTGAAATAAACGATTTCATTTCATTTCATTTCAATATTACCTTGGATTAACACATAGGGTACTTTTTATCCCGAAAAGTACGCGTTTCCCGTAGGATTTGGTCAAAAGTCTGATATAGATGGCGCTACTGTGTTACAGTTCACCAGTAAAAGCTAAGTGTAAGCAAAATGGCTAGTTAAAAACATAACTGATTGTTATTTGTGGTTTTATTTTGTAACTAACTTTTCCCCGCGGCTTCGCTCGCGTTAATTTTGTGACATAAATCTCGTTTGACAGCAAAACAACCCATAGCGCGACTTGTGGCACCATCTGTTGGCCGATACAGCGCCCTCTAAAGTAGAAAAATTATTTTCCCATTGGAACGACATACTTTCACGGGATAAAAAGTAACCTATGTTGGGCTCTGTCTCCCTAACAATATGTATGCAAATTTTCATAATGATCGGCTGCTTAGTCAAGCCGTGAAGGAATAACAAACAAACAAACTCACTTTCTCATTTATAATATTAGTAAGGAAGTAAGGATTAATGCCACATTTCACAGCAGTTTTATGTCGAATGTATGTTCCTTCGAATCAGATATCCGTAGAAAAAATGCATTCCGAAGAATACCAATAACCCTGCATAGTAATGTTTTCGAAGCGAAGTAGGTTCTGTCGAAGTAATGAGTAAAAGAAACACTGTGTTTCGAAATTGAGACTGTCGGAATAATTAACCGGCCCGGCAGGGATAATTTTGATAGGCCCGGTGCGGTAACAATGGCCACTTGGTCAGAAGGGCCGCGGGTTCGAATCGGGTGTAAAAAAAATAAAACTGGACAAGTGCGAGTCGGACTCGCCCACCGAGGGTTCCGTACGTAGAAATATTTTTTTGAATACCACCAAGGTGACAAACAAGCTTACGGCCCGCCTCATGGTAAGCAGTCACCATGGACGCTTGCAACGTCGGGAGTATCATTCGCGCTGTAAAAATCTTTTAATGCCCCTTTTGAAGAACCCCTTATTATACCACAACCACGCAGTACGCGACCATTTTGGTTCTAGCAGCGTGTGAGGTTGGAAAAAATTGTCGAAGTTCACATTACAGAATTAGTCTTATATCGAGTACGGAAATATGCGAGGGTCATACACTGGACCTAGACGAGTGTTTAAAAAAAACAGGAGTGCTACTACGAAAGGTAAATCCGATATTTCGGCCGAAGTATCGGAAGAATTTCAACCGTGAAATACAAGGTATTTCATGGTTATTTTAGTAATACCTTGAATTCTATCCATGAAATACCTTGTACTTTATGGTTATTTTAGTAGTTCATTGAATTATAATCATGAAATAACTTGTATTTCAAGGTTAAAATTCTTCCGATACTTCGGCTGAAGTATCGAATTTACGTTTCGTAGTAGCCCTCCAGACTATACATTTACTTACTTGACAAAATACAGGGCTTGTATAGAACAACACATCAAGTACTGTGTCATTTGTGAAGCTCCTCAGTCTCGGTATGCTCTCGAGAGTGATTTGTGATAGACGACGATCAACACCCGTCTCACCAGAATGGAGGGTGGAATGCCATGATATTGGTAAAATCTGAAAAAAAAAATTATATACCTTTTATTCAAAATTCAAAAGAATTCAAAATTAAAATTAAATTCAAAGAAATTAAAAATTCAAGAGAGTAGGGCAAAGCGGGTAATCTATTGGCCACCTCCGTGGCGTAATGGTTACCACGCTAGACCGCCACCCAGGAGGTCCCGGGTTCGATCCCCGGTCGGGTCATGATGAAAAACGAACTTTTTCTGATTGGCCTCCGGTCTTGGATGTTTATCTATATATGTATTTGTTATAACATATAATATCGTTGAGTTAGTATCCCATAACACAAGTTTCGAACTTACTTTGGGGCTAGCTCAATCAGTATTAATTGTCTCTATATATTTATTTTATTTTATTTTAATGACCTCCACCTTACAGAAGATCGTAGCCAAATAGCATTGGTCTCGGCCATGTTGTGTTCCTACGGTGAGTAAGATCTCCAGAGCTCCACTTGTGGGAATTGGCAAGGCGTGAGTGATACCCCCGGTGTTACAAACGTCTATAGGCTACAGTGATTACCATCAGGCGGACCGTATGCCATAATATTCCTTTGACTGTACCATTCAAAGCCATCTGTAGCTAAAGTTTGGAGATGCTATGACAGGCATGTTACAATTCCTATGCCTGAGAGAAAATATTGATTTAGGATTCAGTATTGACATTTTATTTATTTTAATTGTAATTTGATTTGATTTTATTAATATTTAATTTTAATTTGATTTGAAAATGGATCCTACCTATGGATCAAAGTTGTTCGATATTTTTTTTAAGTATTACAGACATAAAAATTACCTCGACTCTGTTGACCAGACCGTTATCATATGAATTTCTGTAATGTGACTGTAGTAATTGAAGACTCGTAGCTCTAAAGTCATCCACTGAAGCAATAAGAAAACAATAATAAATAATAATAAGCCTTTCAATACTTCCTACTTTATCCCAAGGGCCGCGGGCTCGAATCCTGCGCCAGGCAAACATTTGTGTGCATGAACATGTCTGTTTGCCTTGGTTTGAGTTTTTTCTATGTATAACAAGTATTTATTTACATAAAAAAGTATTTAAGTATATTTATCAGCAATCTAGTACCCATAGTACAAGCTTAGTTGCTTAGTTTGGGACTAGATGGCGTTGTGTGATTCGTCCAAGAATAATTATTTATTTACTCCATCTAATTTCTTTCTGGTTAAATTCGTTGAGAGTTCCAAGACAGCTGTAGTTTCTCCCCCGGGTCGTCAATAAGCTTCATTGCTTATTGTCTATTTGAGGTCGCCGTTGTTGATCCTGGCTACACCGGAGACACAGCGGTGGGACTGTGTGGTGGGCTTGTACCGATTATTCTTTCATACAGCCCCACCTGATCCCAAAGTAAGCAAGGCTAGGTCAAAAATGTATTTTTCAGGATAAAAAGTACCCTATGTGTTAATCCAAGGTATCAGCCACCTTTAAACCAAATATCATAAATAATGGCCCAGCCATTTGACCGTGAATAAGTAAGACATACTCACATATTTTCGCCTTTATAATATTAGATATTTAAATAAAACAAAACTCACCAACTTCCTCGACAGATCGGAATCGCATATCACAGGCTGATCCAACACCGTGGCAGAGTAACAGCAAGTGATCTATGCTGGACGGTTCTGTATCCTCGATCTCCGATTCGTCCCAACCACGACGCACCATGCGCGGGCGCATCAATGATTGCTGCGAATATTTAAATTAAATTAATAACTTAATTCATGTAAGTTAAAAGTTCTAAATTACATATTAAACATTAGAACTAAATATTAAAAGTAACAAATTCTAATTACATACAATCTACTGTTTTTATTGCATATCTTTATATGTTAGGTATATAATAAAGTTCCGCTGTCAGTCTGTCTATCTCATAGATTTAGTATATACTAGCGTACCTATAGATCGGCTTTGTTTGATTGAGGCGAGACCAAAAACCAAATACACTAGTGTGCGTGGAATGTACATGTGTGCAAGCAAGATATAATTTTGTGGATTTTCCTTTTAGTTTGAGTTACATCCAGGCACTGCACAGGTAACCATATTTAATCGCGTCGAATTAACACTAAAACTACACTTAAAAACCATAAATTTTGTAAATATAAGTGGGATTTGTTTTTAACACGACTGACGTCAGGCCGATACAAGCCCATAGCGTGTATAGGAAAAATGGTCTCGCCTATCTATCTCGCTCTAACAAACGCGTATCTCTTTTGCATTGCCAATTTTCTTATGCTAGTAAGTTATAATAAATCTATGGTCTATCTATTCCTATTCCTTATGTACGTTTAGATCTATAAAACTACGCAACGGATTTTAATGCGTTTTTTTTAACAGATAGTTATTCAAGATGAACGTTTATAAGTATTTCGAAATTCCCACGGGAACGCGGGATACACGCAAACGAAGTTGCGCGGGTTTCGCTAGTTATATTATATTGTAACTAATGAGTAGAAAAAAAAAAGAGAGAAAAAAAAAGTACAAAATGACAAAAAAGGCCGTAACCGGTTTTCTTTCGCCATTTCTTTTTACCGGTTGCCATTTTGCTTGTGTCCGAAATGGTGGTAGTATATAACGTAGTTTATTTTCTTTATTAAAACAAGTTGTAAATGACAAGAAAAAGTGCCTGTGAAGGTCTAATTTCTGAAATAAACGATTTCATTTCATTTCATTATATAAATATAATAAATTAATTCGTTTCTTTTAACGTGTACGTTCGTGTTCATAAAAAATATTTTTTAAAAGAAGCTAATTAAATCTTAATTCACTTCTTTTAATTTTCTTCCCATACACAAAATTAAATGAACAATTCTAATGTGTTCTTTTATTATATTAAAAGAAACTAATTAAAGCTTAATTAATTTCTTTTAATTATAACAAAATAAAGACGACCTCCGTGGCGTAATGGTTACCACGCCAGACCGCCGCGTAGGAGGTCCCGGGTTCGAATCCCGGTCGGGTCATGATGAAAAACGAACTTTTTCTGATTGGCTTCGGGTCTTGGATGTTTATCTATACATGTATTTGTTATAAAATATAGTTTCGTTGAGTCAGTATCCCATAACACAAGTTTCGAACTTACTTTGGGGCTAGCTCAATCTGTGTGAATTGTCCCTATATATTTATTTATTTATTTATGTCCATAAATTTTAAGTCTTTTGAAATAATTCCACAATAGATTGACAAGAACATTATACACACATCAACCTACACATAACATTACGTTACGTAAACGTCAAATAAAAGCTATGGTTGTTAATATTAGCTACGAAATTATGAGTGACACTTTCTTTTGAGAAATATCCCATACTAAAAACTAAATATTCAACAAACTAACTAATTTCTGTCTCTGTTGCCTGTACTCTCCAGCTCCGTGTACGAGTAAAACTAAGTGATCTATCTTAGGTGGTTGATCCAGGGTGACTTTCATCTTAGGAGGATTTCGATATACACGTTTCGTGAAGGAGAACAGCTGGGAAAAAGAGGTTAGGATTTAGGAATGTTGAGGCGCTGCGCAAACGTGTTGCTAATACCAACACCGAACACATTTTGATCGTCATGCGTTGAGTGGTAGCAAATACTATAGACGAGTAATACGCACAGCTTCGGAAGAATTCGTGCAAGACGCGACACTAGCGCCCCTACGGCATGAGGGCGGCATGAGGTGAGCGATTTCAAAACTTTTGTATGCAAAATGTTATAGCGCCCCTAGCGGCATGAGATGAACTGTGCGTTTTGTATGCAAAATGTTATAGCGCCCCTAGCGGCATGAGGTGAATGGAGGTTGCCAATTCATTGTATGAGAAACGTCAAGAGCTGTGGGAATTAGTCTTCTATAGTATTTGCTAATACCAACACCGAACACATTTTGATCGTCATGCGTTAAGTGGTAGCAACTGGACACAAAAAACGTTTACGTATGCGCAGGAAGTGGATTCATATTGGTTCTATAGAAATCACATATAGGGTAGCTTGTATCTGACACAAGTCACAAAAAGTGTGCACGTTTGCGCTCCCGCTAAACAGTTCGTGATGACGTCGCTGTGTGCTCTAAAGCCCCCAGCGAAAGTTTTTTGAAAACATTAAACAAAAACACATACACAAATTTGTTGTCATGTTTTTGAAACATGTTTCTCTACACACACTGTCCATAGTGGCTCACGGTCGCGAAGCTTGTGTATTGTGTAGCGAGGCGAGAGCGTTGTCAAAATCACGACAATAATGGCGGATGATATGACAGTACCCAGCCCCTCGACCCGCGCGGGGGTATTTCGTGTACGTGTTTTCCATCGGGCATGGAAAACAAAAACATTGTTGATGCAAACAAAAATGTGTATCGAAACAAAGTTTTGTGTAGACGATTTTGTAGGATGATGACATGATTTTGTTGATTGTGTAGGGCAAAACATGCGCTATGGACCCGGCTTAAAATGAACAGGTAAAGCAATGGCGACTCAAGCCGGTGTTTGTATAGGTTTCGTGATATCCAGTTCCTCCATGCTTCGCAGGGCACGTTAAGCCGTCGGCTGTTGTCAATGTATGATGAATTACGCCAAGTTTGTGGTCTTCGGGAGGTTTGAAAACACAGAAATCGTTGTAACTTTACGTACACAGCATTACGTGGACGGCAAATTCTTTCAATGCATGCGTTGCAGCAATATGTACCCGCTTCTAAGGAGTCTTATTATCGTAACATATCATAACCGTAAGGCCTGAATTATAAAGAAACGGCATACAGTGAAAGCGCGGCGCAGTACGATGATCGCTTTTTTTTTAATGGAGTAGGTTTGCGTTTGACCACAGCGTGCCTGATGGTAAGCATCGCTGTGGTCTACGACGTAACACGCTCACCTAGAAAAAATCGATTTACTCGAGATTTGAAGACCCCTAGATTGTATTTTTCAGTAAACATCGATTCCGGTAGAGAGTTCCAAAGAACCGTAGTCCATACAATGAAGGATGAAGCAAAGCGCTTTGTGCGCGTCTTTGGGACCTCCACCGTAAATCGATGTCTTCCATCGGATCTTCTTGTTGTTCCGCGATAGAACGGAGAGGGTTCAAAACGTTTTCATAGAAAATGTATATTTCGACGCGGCACAGGCATGCCGTATGCCGCTTGGTCGCCTTCGCCGCGCCTTCACAGTACGCCGTGTATGTTTTACGCCTTATAGGAGCATGTAGCACGTAAAGAAGTACGATAGGTCCATTAAAACGGTTTAACAGCTATTCTACTCACCGGAGTTGAACCAAAAGCATCCGTAGTGGTGCTTTGTAGCATATGTACCATCACAGCGGGGCCGTGCATCATCACCATTTCGTTGTTGGGCATGAAGAGACGACGGTGCCATATACCAGTTGTGATGCCGTGACGGTACTCCTCCTGCATAAAAGAATTGTTTTAAAAGAAACTAATTACAAACATTAAAAGAAACTAATTACAATATTTTAAAAGAATATAATTACAATCTTTCAAAGAAATTAATTACAAACTTTTAAAAGAAACAAATTAGATTCTTTTAAAAGAAATTCATTACAAAGTATGTTGGCCCGAGTGGCTCGTTGATAGTGACAGTTCTTTCAGCACTTGGAGGGCGCGGGTTCGATCCGCGCGGGGAGTAAAGGTTTGTAATGATGGCACTCGAGACTCTCGAGTATTGCTGTGGGTTTATTCCTCTATTTCCATTTTCATAAATGAAGTTAAGTAATCATTTATGAAAGAACTAGCTGTTACCCGCGGCTCCGCCCGCGTGGTCAAGGGAAAATGTCAATAACTTTTCCCATGGGAATCTCTTTATCCCGTGGGAAAAAAGTAGCCTTATATAGTATATTATCCCCGTGAAAAAATAATGTTATACTTTTTTTTCCCGTGGGAATGAGATGTTTTTCCGGGATAAAAGTAGCCTATGTCACTCTCCAGACCTTAAACTATCCACAATAAAAAAATCATATCAATCCGTTCATTACTTTCGACGTGAAGGACAAACAAACACACTTTCACATTAATAATATTAAAATATGGATATTTATTTTTCACTGCTTCGTAACTATGTATATATTTTAAAAGTTTTTTTTTTTTAGTTTTAGAGTATGGTATGTAAATAAATTTACCTCCAATTTTTCAGCGATCGCCTCTGAATATGGTACATATCTTGCGTCGATATTACCTTTGTAAAACCAACTGCACCTGGAAAATTATATAAAACTTTGTATTTTAACATAATAATATGACAGATCAGAAGAAACAAGTCGGCTCAAGTTAGGATGGTCGAAAGCGACTCGAATTTTAGTAAAAAAAAATATTTTTTATTTTTTAAACCACAAAGTTGGCAAACAAGCATACGGCCCGCCTGATGGTAAGCATCACCATAGCCATAGATGCTTGCAATACTGGGGTATCACACACGCATAAAATCCGTTCAGTAACTTTAGGCCACCATTCACTACACGAATCCGGACCCGACTCGCAACCCGGACCCGACCGCGGACCAATCCGGCGTTGCCCTTACACTGCACGAACCCTCCACGAACCCTCCACTCGAAGTATGGCATGTGGGGTTCGACAGGCGCTCGCGGCTCGCAACCGCAGACCTGCGAGCCCGATTATATGTATATATATATTTACTGTGTTTCACAGTCGTAGTTGATTGTATCTTATAGTTTAATGACACTAATCGCGCTGCTGGTGAATAGTTTAAGTAGGCAAAACGTGTGCAGATAGTGAATAGCGTAAGTTGGCGAAGCGCACCATTAGCGAAACGATGAAGTTGGAAATAGATTTCCACTCCTTTGTAAAGTGCTTACCTCCTGACATTAGTGGGTTTGTCGGCCCAGTAGACCGCCACCCTGAGTCTTCCGACGACGTTCACATCATACCTCCCTCCATCAGTTGGCACGAGCGTGTTTTCATTAAGGTTTGCTATAAGAAATATTTTCTTAATTTTAACCAGCTGTTACCCGCCCGCCCGCGTAAAAATTAGCCTATGTTGGGCTCTGTACCCCTGACAATATGTATACAAATTTTCATAATGATCGGCTGCTCAGTCAAGCCGTGAAGGAATATCAAACAAACTCCCTTTCTCATTTATAATATTAGTATGATGATGATCATTATGGTGCAAAATATTATGATTCTAGAATGTGATCTAGTACTGCTTGATGGAAAACAAAGAGAAAGTGAGAAAATTTATCAAGGTTTTTTTTTGTAATTTAAATTTAAATTTTGGCTTTAAAAAAAAACATAAAACCTTAATATCTTGAGAAACTGGACTTCGTCCATACATTGGGGTGGTTCATTTGTTGCTTTTGAATCCCCCAATGCGCATGTTTCGGATATACGTCGAATTACAAGTAATCTTGAATATCATTTTTACTTGGTGTCTGATGTTTTGGCTTTAATAAATAAATTACAATGCAGCCTACATATAATGGTAATTTTAATAACTTACGGCTAAGATATGCTTCCTCCAAAGCATTTGAATCCAACACAGAAAAACCTTTCCAAAACGACTTATTCTCGCAGTCAACTCGGTAAAACCAATGATGTTTAACCGGTATGTATTCGGGAGTTGCACGGCTCTGGAATATAATATTTTTGCTTAATAATGAGGTAAGTTCAAACGGTTTAGCTGAGATTATATGAAAAAAAAAACACACCGCTGACGTTTTCTTTCGATATAAGCACCATACGCGCGGACATTGTACGACAAAGTTATTTAAGCGCGTATTACACTACACGATATTCAGAGTCTAACAAAAGAGATGGTGCAATACGAATAAGCGAGAAGCACTTGCAACTTCTCACTTCTTAGTATTACACCATCTCTTTTGTTAGAGTCTGAATATCGTGTAGTGTAATACGCGCTTTAGGTAACAGTCTGAATTCAGAAGTTACGCCTGTCCAAAGTTCCTCTGAAGTAGATAGACTAGATACGGATAATAACCGGCGGGGCAGCGGAAAGATCATAGTTCCCGCAACACCGCCTACCTACGCGGATGAGGTGTGGCAGTTAGTCAAGTTTTTAGTCGGTATAACCCAAGTGGTCTAGAAGGGGAGCCCGACATACTCCCGCCGCTCCCCAAGCGGCGGGGCATGCATTTTCCTGACATAAAACGAAAAAAGGGTACGGATGATTTGTGCATTATAGAAACGTGATGCAATTTTGGACAATATGTCACCATAGTCTGTTTTATTTCTCTTGCACAATTCCGATGTTGACAGAGTGAGATGTATCAATAAATATAACGTTCGCAATCGGCATATTAACCCAAACGCATTTTTTAAGTCAATGGTCATTGATGCTAATTCTGTTGTACAATTAACTTGTTGTCCTTCCTTGGTTTACAATTAGTGACAAGGATAGCAACACTTTTAGTCCTGTCAAAATTAGTTTAGTCTAGATAAATGTACAACAGAATTAGCACCAATGACAGACTAAATAATAGCTGTCCATGTCGAGCAAAAGAAGAAACAAAGGGGTAGTATGAGACTTATTGTGCAAATAAAATGCATTTCCGAAACTGACCGATAACTCGATTGTATTTAGATACTAAAGGTCCAATTGCAAGACGGACCGCACGCCGCAGACGGCAGCTGCAGACTGCAAGCGATATTACTAGTTTCTATTTCTATGAAAGTGCCGCAGTGTCGTCGAGCTTGGCATCACTTCATAGGAACAAGTATGTCGCTTGCAGTCTTAATGGTATATACTTTTTAGAAATAAGTTTAATACCTCAGCCATTACAGAAAGTTCGCCTTCTTGTTTATTCTCCTCCAAATCAACGCGCACTTCTTTGCTAGCGCCTCTCTCCTTCTTTTTCACTTCACCTACAACCTCTCTTTTCTCACTCTCAGCATTCATTGCCGTTTTATATTTAAAACCTTTATTGAAACCTCCTATAGCGTTGCAGCAATATATACAATTTTTAACTATTACATGGTCTTTGTCTTCCTCTAATTCTTTTTCGTTATTTTCAGCTAAACTTTCTTTATAAATAGGTTCATTATTTTTAATATTATTTATACTAACGTCATTGTCATAAACAATAGTAAAATAATTAACGTGCCTAACTACTTGGTCTTTTAATTTTAAATTTTGAGTAGACGTTAAGTCGTTCATTAAGTCTAATGGAATGTTATAATTATTAGAGGCGTGCCTATAATGATTTTGGGATTGGCTTAACTCAAAAAAAGATTTGGCTGGGTCGGTTTTAGTTGGTGTAGTGAAATAACTGGCCAGTCTATTTGAGCTATTCTCCGGTTTAGGTTCTTCTGTTGAAAAGAAACTTAATGGGTCTGGTAATGGTGGTTTTTCTGGTATTTGACTTGAAGCATCACCACTTTCTAGGCCGAATATACCGTGTTTCTTTACTTCAACATTAGTAATTGGTTTGGATGAATCTGTCAGACCGAATATAGATGTAGTATTCTTTACTTCTGCACTCGTTACCACCGGTCTGGTTATCATTCCTGTCAGATCGAATACAGACGGTGGTGGTTTATTTATTTCACTAATAATCGGTTTAGGTGGAATATCTGTCAGACCAAATATAGATGAAGTATTCTTTGCTTCATCACTAGTAATATCGGGTCTGGATTTAAGTCCTGCCAGACCGAATACAGACGATGGTGTTTTATTTACTTCTCCAGTAGTAATTGGTTTAGATGGAATATCTGTCAACCCAAATACAGATGAAGTATTCATATCTTGTCCACTAGTAATCTCGGGCCTGGATTTAAAACCTGCCAGACCGAGTACAGACGATGGTGGTTTATTTACTTCTCCACTAGTAATTGGTTTAGGTGGAATATCTCTACGACCAAATACAGATGAACTATTAGTTTCTTGACCACTAATCATCTCGTGTTTGAGAATTCCTGTCAGATCGAATCCAGACGGTGGTGGTTCCTTTACTTTCTCACAAGAAATTTCGGGTCTGTGTATAATTCCTGACAGACCAGAAATAGACGGTGGTGATTCCTTTAATTCACCTCCAGTAATCTCTGATCTGGGTGTAATTCTTGTCAGACCGAATATAGACGGTGGTGATTCCGTTACTTCTCCACTATTAAACACGGCTTTAGGTGTATTATCTGTGCGCACACCGAATATAGACGAAGTATCCTGCACATCTGCACTAATAACCACCGGTCTGGTTACCATATCTGGCAGACCGAATAGAGCCGCTGTATTATAAACTTCAATACTAGTAACCACAGGTGCAATTTCTATGTCTTCTTGCAAACCAAATAATTTAGGTAAAGGTGGTAGTTTTTCATCAATTTTACTATAGGCTATTCTAGTCACAGTTCTCATGTTAGAAGTGGCATATGTAGTTGTAGTTGTCGATGGAGTTTGAGTGGAAGTATCCGGTATGTAAGGTTCACTTTCATTTGAAATACCACTCATTTTTCTTTGATATTCGTCTTCAAATCCAGGAGGTATATGCATAGGTATATTTGTAGGTAACATTACAAGATTAAACGGTGACTTTTTGTAATGTGTTTCAGCAGCATAATTCCCTGTATCAAAATACGATGCTATACTTATACAAGGATTCATAGATAGCAAATCATTATGATCATCGTCCATATGCTTAAATTTCTCGATTCTATTCGTAAATGTATCTTCTGTAGTATCATCTGTACTTCTTCTTTCTTTAAACTCAATTTTATCATCATCAGTCTCAGATGGATCAATAACAAACTCTTCGAATAGTGGGAAGTCTTTTTTAGCATCCATTTCTATAGATTGCACATCTAGAACACCAGTTTCATCAGATTTGGAATCATCGTGCGATACTGGAGGCGCTGTAGGTATACTCATTTGTTTTGTAGGTACCGGATGATCTTCTTGTGAACTCTTAAATTCCGCTTTAATTTCATCACTAGCATTTTTAGGTATTTCAAAAAACAGATTATCTTCATAGAACTCTAATGTTTTAGTATCAGAAAATGAAAAATCATCTGTAGGTAACAAACTATCTTTACGCCAACCGTAAGTCATCTGTTCAGTATTATCATCAAGTAGTTTAGTTGCAGATTGCCCTTGTATAGTTTCAATGGTTTCTTCTGTAATATGTGTGATTTCAGCACACTGCTCATCGTCAAAATCAATTCTGTCATCAACTGGAGTATTACTCTCAGTTAGTGGCACTTCAACAGGATTATGCAGTTGTATCGGTGCTATTATATTCTCAATCAATTGTGATGTAAGGTCTTTGGCATTATTATCTTCTTCTTCATCATCATCATTTTTCACTTCTCTACAAGTCTCACATATATTTAAATCTGGTGCTTTTTCTCTTTCCTCAAGTAAGCGCATTTCCATTTCGTGTAGTTTAAGTATAATACTAGGTTCACTTTCAAATAAACTCTCAACGTTTTTAGATAACTGATATAAAGAAACTCTTTTGACTGTATCTTCCATTTTGATTATATCTCTGCTTAAATCTGTCGGTTCATTTACAGTATCGAATATAGATTCGTCTGTACCATATGTATCAATGAATGTTGGCATTTCGTCTCCTTCTTGCATCATTTGATATAATTCCTTATCTTTATTCTCAGTGTCAAATGTGAAATTGGAAAAAGCATTTTCTAATCTCTGCGCAGGTAATTGTTCAAAACTTTCTGTGTAATTCGATAGAGAGTAAATCGAATTTCTATTATCGTCTACACCGAATGACATAGCGAACGGATCTGTAGCTTTATCAAGTACTAAATTCGGTTCTTCACTCTTATCTTTGCCTGGATTTGTATCTTCGTCACTTAATATCAAATTAGTAATATTTCTTTCAATCTCTTCAGTTTTTTCAATTAATTCAGCTGCATCAGATGAATTTTCACTATCAAAGCTTTTTGAAAAGAAACTATCTTTAATTGGCTCCTGTATACCAATTTGACTATGACTTGTTGAGAAAAAACTATCTATTACTGCAGCTTTTGGTTCCTGTGCAACTGGTATATGACTATCTGAAAAATAACTATCTGAATGGAGTGCTGCTGGTTCATAACCAACTTGATGACTACTTCCTTGTTCATTTACATTTGGTAAACCAACATGAAGCCTTGCTTCTACACTTGGAAGTAACCCAGTATTAATCTGATCATTAGCGCTTACAGGCTGATAGTCCCTTCTTATATCTTCAGCAGATAAAGCATTTTCTTGATGTTCTGTGATTACTTCGTTAACAGCTGTACCATGAGTCACACTACTAGTGTTAATCCGTCCCATATTAACAGTAGCTGGGTAGGGTTGAGTAACATCCAATGATATACCTCCTCTGTAATTTATTGGTGTGGAATTCTGATTATAGTCAGTATAAGTATCAGGATAATGTCCTTGGTAGTTGAATTCCTGATTTGGTGCGAAATTATATGCTGGTAGATTTGGTAGCTGATAGTTGTAGTTCTGATATGGTAGTGGTTGTTCATTTTGATTTGGTTGTTGTTGATCAATCATTATACCTAAATTATCGTTTGACGTTGACGGAGCTTGATAATCAGCTTGTGTATTATTGTATGCAGGATCAAAGAATGTTGTTACGCTATTTTGTATTTTATTTATATCTATAGAGCTAAGTTTAGATTTCAATGAACCAATTATACCGAAACCTTTAGATTCTTTAGGTTCATATGTTTCAGTTGTTTGTCTGCTCAAATCAAAGGCTGTATTGTAACTAGTTCCAGGGTATACTTCGTTAGGTGAATTATCAAGCGCTATAGCATTATCCGATTCAAATGGAACAGTAGCCTGTCCTGTATTTGGAACAGAAGCTGGGAAACTTGGAAGAGCCTGCTCTGTAGCTACTAATTCTTGATCAACTGCAACTTGTTGAGGTATAAACATAGCACCATGAAAGCCACTAGATGTCGCTACAGGTATAACTGGTTTAATATTATTACTAATGGCACCTACACCTTCAATAGGTCCTGAATAATATTGTGGTCGTTTTTTAGTCATCCTATAATTTTGATTTGCTGACATTTTTGGTGGTTCTGGCACTTTCGGTTGCTCTATCTCTGGTGTCTTTATTTCAGGTTTTTGTATTGCAGGATTGAAGAACGTAGGTGGTGGTAGGTTTACTTGGGATGATGTAGAGAAATCTGGAGTCACATTTGGTTGGAATATGCTTACTGATTCTGATGATCTTGCTTCAGGTGACATAAAAATACTTTTAGGTGGTAATGACGTTGGTTGTGCTATTGGCACTATCGGAATGGCTGATGAAGCGTTTAACGTAGAGGAAGGTGGTGACGTCATTGAAGTTGGTGGAGCAATCGCCATTTGGCTCTGCGGAATGTCTGACGAAGTTAACGTAGAATCAGTTATAGTTGGATTAAATATATTAGGTGGCGGTGGCAATGTTGTTTGTAAAGATGGTGACGTCCTAGAAGTGTTGGCTGCAGTAGACGACGTTGTGCTTGATGGAACAATCTGGGAGTCAAATGTCAGTGTAACACTTGATGGTACTGCAAAAGATGGAACTTGAACATTTTTTAAGTTTGAACGTGACTCCATTGTGACATCGGTTTCAAAAGATGAAAGTATCTGGGAGTCAGTTGGCGGTAAAATTGGTTTAATACTTGATGTTACAGAAGCTACTGCAATATCTGTTGGTTGTGTTGCAGGTAATGTAGTTTGTGCTACTGGTGTAAAAATATTAATTGAATTTGCAAGCATATTTAACGAAGCTGATGAACCAGGTGGTCTTGTAGATATTTGATTTAAACTTGATGTTTCTGATGACACATTTGTTGATCCAGATGGTGGCCTTACAGTTTTAGGTGGAGGTGGTAAAGGTGTTATTTGATTCAAAATAGGTGTTCCTAATACGTTTGTTTCATAGCTTGGTGACGAGGAAACATTTGTTGTTGCTGCAAGCGGTACACTAGAAGTAAACATATTTGATCCAATTTGTGTACTCGCTGAGTTATGAGGATTGTGGAAATTATCCAAAGGAGTAGATTCAGTGGCTTCAGGCATAACAGGAACAAATATATTTGGCATTGGAGCTTGTTGTTTCGGTTGAGCTGCAATATGCCTAGCGACTGATGGAGGTAAGATTGTTTTTCCAATTGCACCTTGACTGTCTCTCCTTTGATTGGAAAACATCGCTGGTGGTGGTATTATTGGGGGGTTATATTGACTCAAGATTTGACCGTATATTTCGGCTGCGATATTTCCAAGTGTAATCTTTTGATCACCGTGTGTTTCTACAAGATGTTGAACTACATTTTTATATAATTTGGGTTCATCATCATCTGCATTAGGTTGGGTCAAATTTTGGTCATGACCTGTGTCCGTTTTTGGATTTTGAGTATCGTCATCTACTTCAAGTTGATTATTATTTGCGACTTGACTATCAATTGCGCTAAATACGTAAACATTGCTTTGTGTATCTTCTTTCCTCTGTATAATTTGATCTGTAGGTGTGAAGTATGGTGGAAAATTTTGGATTGGTGGCATGACCTGACTTGGATTAGAAATATTTTGGACATCACGATAACTGAGCCCTGGTATTTGAGCGTATGCTTTCTTCTTCGTCGTGATCCTGTAGTTTGATGTACCTGTAACAATAGAACGAGACAATATTATTATTTATAATCTTATTTAAAAAAGGCCGACAAATGCCAGTCGGACTCGCGACGAAAGGTTTTCTAAACAACATTCGACACTCAAAAAACTGCAAAAATCACATTTGTTGTATGTATCCCTTTGTTGTATCCCTTAAATACTTATTTTATTTTGAGTACCAAATTATTTATTTTTAAAGTCAATATACAACTAAATATTACTAACAAAACAGAATTTTGTTTAACGGAAAAAATCATATTTGTTGTATTGTCTTTTTTTTAGCATTTTGTTGTTATGGTGGCAACAGAAATACATCCATATCCTTATCCATTCTAATATCACATAGAAATGTGAAAGTGTATTTGTTTGTCCTCCCTTCATGTCGAAAGTAATGAACGCAATGATATGAATTTTTTATTGGGGATAGTTTAAGGTCTGGAGAGTGACATAGGTTACTTTTTATTCCGGAAAACATCTTATTCCCAAGGGAAAAAATTAAAGTTTATAATTATTTGTTCTTCTTTCACGTTGACATGGATTTAAGTACCGACATGATTATTTTAACCGAGATGATTTAAGGCCTGGAGAATAACATAGGCTACTTTTTATCCCGGAAAAACATGTCTTTCCCACGGGGAAAAAAAGGATAACATTATTTTTTCTTAATTTTTTAACGGGGAATATTTAAGATCTGGAGCGTGACATAAGGCTACTTTTTTTCCCACTGGATCAAAATTCCCATGGGAAAATTATTGACATTTTCCCACCCGGCGGAGCCGCGGGTAACAGCTAGTCATCTAAGAAGGAAAAACTAACTATCTTGGAAGTTGGAACTCAAAACGAATTTTAATCCAAATGATATTATAGTGTATATTTACACTAAACATTACGCGCTTTGTTCCAAAATTATTGCGCTGACCTCTCACGAATATAATGTTGTAACAAAACCATAATTGTACAAATTACTATAATCACTACTCGTTTGACCGTCTGTCTGTGTCCATCACGCAGCAACCGTATTCCGTGGTTAGTACGTCGTCGTTCCAACCACATTTTTCATCTGTTACGAATTGGCCAGGCTGGAAATTAATACTTTTTGGAGATTATTATTTAAAAAAAAACCGTCCTGGTCTAGTTTCTACTCCATTTAATTTCTTTCTGAATATATTCGTTGTGAGTTTCAAGACAGCTGTAGTTTCTCCCCCGGGACGTCAATAAGCTCCATTGCTTGTCAATCTGAGGTCGCCGTCGTTGATCCTGGACCTACAGGAGACAACGGTGAGAATGTGCAACATCCCCTCCATCCGTTTTATTTTATTCCGTCTTATTTTAATTTTATTTTTTACCCATCTAAAAAAAGTGCCAGCGCCGCTAAAGAAGTTTTCACTTCAAAAATCAAAAAACTCGGCCAAAACTAATATCTTCAAAAAAGTAAGTATAAAAAGCGAGGTTTGGAAGACGTACTATATATTATGAATGACAAACTAAATACTGGAAAATTACCTAATTACTATACTACTTGTATAGAGAAATAAGAGACCAATCAAATGAGATAGTGGGAAAACTATTTGCACTAGTCAAGAGTGTACTTGTGACACAGAATTCATAATATTAATTAAAAAGCCCCCATTCAATGTTAATTAAATTATATAATCATATACCCAACCAAATTAAAAATATAGAAAAACCTGCTTCTTTCGAAAGATGCATAAAGGATTTCCTTATAAGTAAAAGTTATTATAACATAAAGGAGTTTTTTGATGAAAGGTTGGAATGAGCATTATTAATATTTAATGGAAATGTAATTATATTGTATTAATAAACTAGAAGTTAAGATTGAATTAATTATTATATCTAATGTAGCAGTACCCTCTTATATTGCTACGTCCTTACACAGGACGTCACATTGTCTGTAAACCAAACTTTGTAACACCATTATTTTGTATGTGACAGCAATAAATAAAATGAAAATGAAAAAAAAATGAAATAGTACTAACTTGTGATGAGTTACGTAGGGTCATGAAAAACGGTTCAACTTTACGACGAGTCACTAAATTCAATTATAGGATACCGAAATTTTGCAATAATAATAGCCATATTGTTCTTCGAATCACACAACGCCATCTAGTCCCAAATTAGCAACTAAGCTTGTAACTATCGGTATTAAATTGCTGATAATATAATTATAATTTTCTTTTTGAGGAGCTAGATGGCGTCGCTGTGTGTCGCACTCTAATATGAACACGCAAGCTTAGCGTCGTCGACCCTAGCCAGCGTTTGGATGGGTTTCGTTGTCTCGAGCTTCTCCGTACTTCGGAGGGCACGTTAAGCGGTCGGTCCCGGCGGCAGTGAGATGATTATTTATTCAAATTCAAAACGTTTATTCAGAGAATAGGTTTTCACAAACACGCTCTCTTGTCAGAGTATACAGTAATAAATGAGTTGTATTAAATTAATCTACTCTATAAACTACTACCATTTCGGAAACAAAAGCAAAATGACCACTGGTAAAAAGAAATGGCGAAAGAAAACCAGTTACGGCCTTTTTTGTCATTTAAAAATATATCGTATTTTTCCTTTTTTAACATAAAATTTAAAACTAGGTACACACATACAACATTACGTACGCGGAATGTCAATAAATAGTGCCATTAATTTGTCTCAACATAAAATTAAATCTAAAATGCTAAATCGGTGTTAAGGATAGGAGCATTACATTAGGGTCGCATGTGCAGTATTGAGTGTACTGCAGATGCGCCCATGTGGATCTGACTTTTGAACGTGTGATTGAAGGTATAGATATTTATTACGTAATTTTGCTAGTCGAATATTTTGTTTTCGGCGGCACACGTCCGTTTCTTTTTTTCCACTTCTGATAGGTTGTCTGGAAGAGATTACTTTTGTACTTCAATACATTGTTTATTCTCACTGTATGTTTGTATTTTAATGGTGCAATAAAGAGTATTGTATTGCGTGTATTGTATTATTGGTTGATATGAAGATACTAATGTATTGAAAATGGCGGATAAATCTAGTTATCAATAATATAAACTACATCTTGGATTTCCAGTACAAAACCGGAAGATTAACATGAGTACGTAAGACTTGGATTAGGTCAGCAATTATAATTGACCTTAATGATTATTATTAAACAAGTGTCGAGTAAGTTAATTATATACAAACATCTGATCACTTTGTTTTAAATCTATGTTCTTTTCCTTCTTCGGTTTTGAGTAAAAATCGGGGACAAGCCCACCACACATTCCCACCGATGATGTGTCTCCTGAGTAGCTAGGATCAACAACGGCGACCTCAGATTGACAATAAGCAATGAAGCTTATTGACGTCCCGGGGGAGAAAACTACAGTTGTCTTGGAACTCAACTAATTTAATCAGAAAGAAGATAGTCGGAGTAGGAAGTATTGAAAGGACTTCAGTTTTGAGTACCTACAAGCCCTTATTCCTTTTCCTAATGGCTTTGCCAAACATGCGGCGTTCCTAGCGTGCGTCAGAGCGCTATACTGACGCCGCGCTATATCAAATCAAGCTGTCAAACAGAGCACCGGCGCGCGCCAGCCGCGAAGTTGACGTGCGTATAAGCGCTTTAAAATTTTAGCGTAAACTAAGCATATGGGGCGATCGTGAAACGCGCCTCTACTGCGTGTTTACACGCAGATATAGCGACGCAGACGCACTGTAGTCACTACATATCACATAATCGTCAGTCAGTTACTCCCCTCTTCCACCCCTTCGTATGTTCGTATGCGGTTCAAAAGTGATACAATCACGCTTCACTCGCGCGTTTTTTACCACTTTTACACACATTTCAGAGTATTCGTCAGTCAGCTACACCCCTCTTTGTACGTGTGTTCGTATGCGCTTCAAAAGTGATACAATCACGCTTCACTCGCGCGTTTTTTATCACTTTTACACACATTTTAAGTAACCCAGTGTGTATACTGCGAAATATATTTGCTAATACGAATCCGTAGGGCGGAGGTCATGCACACGCCAAACATTATGCCGTGAGAACCTTAAGAGATTGCTAACATTGTGTGTATAGTATACATATACTTTACTACGATTTGGACTCTCTTTCCCTCTTCCCATATTGAAGATCTCTCATCTCATTCGCTTATTTAAAATGATATCCCACGACTAGATATTTAAATCTTTAAAAAAAAATAAGTTATATTAAATTAAATGCTAAATTAACAAAAAAATTAAGGATCTACTAAATTTTCCCTTTCACTTCCCAGATCTGGTTTGACAACAAAACAATCCATAGCGCGACTTGTGGCGCCATCTGTTGGCCGATAGCCCATCCATAATGCGCCCTCTATAGTAGAAAAAATATTTTCCCATTGACATACTTTCACGGGATAAAAAGTAGCCTATGTTGGGCTCTATACCCCAGACAATATATTTACAAATTTTCATAATTATCAGCTGATTAGTCAAGCCGTGAAGGTAACAAACAAACTCACTTTCTCATTTATAATATTAGTATGATTAATTTTTCAACTATCTATTAGCACTATCTAATAATTCAGCACTCCTCGAATATCTATACGTATTTTCATTATTTCTAGCATTAACATATACTTCAGTAGACACTTTTGAAAAAACTCCGTTCAATTGTCCTTCCACTGGGAATTTATTCAAATATGGCATGAGCTAAATCAGAATGAAGTTAATAAAGAAAAAAAAAAGTTATTAAACTTACCAACAAGAGGAGGCTCCTTGGGAGGTGGTGCCACTTCCTTAACTTCTTCAACGCCCATAAGTGGAACACCTATCTCTGGAGGACGATACTGTACTTCTTGATAACCAGCAACAGTATTAACCTTATCGTCAGGCGTATGCTCTCTACTCTTCATACTTAGCATATTAGAAAAGGAGCTAAACACTGCACTGGCTACCTGAGGCAGCACTGTTGGCAATTGTGAGAAATTCTGCGCAATATCTGCCGTCAAGCTATGTTGAACTTCTGTATTGTCACATTTTTCTGGTTCATTTAGATTTATCTCTTCTAAATTTTCCTCTATTTGTAAATTAGCGTTGTTATCTTCTTTAGAAAGATTTATTGGTGCGCTAACATATCTAGTACCTTGGAGCCTTGCGAAATATTCATTCACGTCAAAATCGTCTTCAGACTTCGGTAAGGCTTTTGATACTGTGGATGGTGGTTTTTCGATATTTTTGTGTTGTTTTTCATTTTGATTTGTGTTTAGATTGTTAGGGGTTATGGTAGAGGGTAAATTTTGTGTCGGAAAGTTTGAATTTGCCACGCCAGTTGGAAAGTTTGGTATGTTTTGGTTGGGCGTCGCCAGGGTGCGAGTTTGGGCCCCTTGGTCTGAAACAATAGAAAAGGTTTTTTAAAATTATGTTTATAGATAGAATATGTTTTATTTGCAATAAATGACAAAAATGATATACTTAAGAAAAACTTATATAAGTGTATTTCAAACAAAATAACAAAATTTTATATGGAATGAAATAAGAAATGAAGAGCGGGATCCCCTGCTACAAGCTTTAATAAGCTTAATAGGTGGATCCCAGAAACACGTATATTTAGCACATGTAATAATAAAAGATTATTTAAAAAAATAAGTTTAATTTACACCCTAAACTCATGGAAAAAAATGGCCACTGATTGCCATTGTTGGATGATTATTATTGGTGTCTTTCTGTTCACAAAATCTCGTGCCATATCATATTACAACGACGTCAAATAAACGTAGAAATTAGTTATACCAATAAAGTAATTAATATAAAATACCACATAAAAACAACAATAGTTAAAGAAAACGTAAATAATTATTAATAAACATTAAGTGAAACAATGTAACAATACAACATTTTATAAGAGAGAAAGAGAGAGCTAATATTGGGTGAATTTTTTTTCATGAAAATCTTCAAAAATTAGCTTATTTGATCAAAAGCAATTTTAAAAATAAAAAAATCATAATAATGTTAGACCTGCTTTGCCTTCCACATTTTTTTTAACTAATTTACAATAGAATTCAAAATAAAAAGAGATAGACAGATTTTGTGAGTCTATCTATAATCCCTTTTCTACCTTTCTTGTAACAGACAATATTGATAGCGCTTCTGATATATGTATTTGTTATAAAATGTAGTATCGTTGAGTTAGTATCCCATAACACAAGTTTCGAACTTACTCTGGGGCTGGCTCATTCTGTGTGATTTGTCCTTATATATTTATTTATGTTACTTATGTTTATAGGTGGCGGTAACCACTTACTTGCTTGCCAACAGTATTATACAGAAAAGACCCTGTATAGTTCTGATGACTCGACAAAAACTATAAATATATAGGGACAAATCACACAGACTGAGCTAGCCCCAAAGTAAGTTCGAAACTAGTGTTATGGGATATTAACTCAACGATACTATATTTTATAACAAATACATATATAGATAAACATCCAAGACCAGAAGCCAATCAGAAAAAGTTCGTTTTCATCATGACCCGAACGGGATTCGAACCTTCTGGGTGGCGGGCAGGCATGGTAACCCTTGCGCCACGGAGGTCGTCTCTACAATTTAACTTCACTCGCGAGAGAGACTAAGAGAATAATTTACTTTGCATGTTCGGTTTGTTTACATCAAATTATTTCTTAATTTGGCCAAGGTATAGCTTTGTTTTTTCTCCTTGATACCATAAATACTTAAATCAGTCATGATCATAGGAAGACCGCTGACGCCTGAGATACAGGTACCTAGTTCAGGAGTCAGATGATTCCACTCATTGCCTAATTTACAAATTTAACTTTATGGTTCCCTATCTATAAATATAAAATTCAAAGTCCTGACTGACTTAACTATATATCAACGCACAGCCCAAACCGCTGGGTCTAGAGATTCCAAATTTGGAATGTAGGTTCCTTACGACGTCTACGGGTGTACTAATAAAGGATTTTTCAAAATTCCCACGGGAAAGCGAGATATACGCAAACGAAGTTGCGAGGGATTTACTAGTTTTAACATACAATGTAATGTGTAATATTTCTGTGCAAAAGATTATATTATTTTAATTAAAATGTTAAGATTTTAATGACACATTAGTGATAATGGAGATAAAATAGCAACTTCATGTTACTACACTCATTATTGCAACATAGTAAAGTATCGACTATGATACACAACTTTAAAAGTGGATATAGCTAAACTAATGACTGACAATATTAGTTTAGGTGTGGTGAACATGTTTATGCAACAAGTTATAAGTGAGAACAAAGTTATTTTGTACATTATCTACTAAAAAACAGAGCCAAGTGCGAATCGGACTCGTGCACGAAGGTTTCCGTACCATCTATACAACATTATTGCCCATGAAATGGTTGAAGAATTATTTCACAAAAGAATTACAAACTTAGTAAGAAACTTGCATGCAATCACATCTTTACATAATGACAACTTTAGGACACTAGTTAGGGTAGACAAAATATTAAGTAATTAGATATTTAATTACATTTTTAATTTTGTATTTATTGTTATAACGGGAACAGAATAACATCATATTATGTGAAAATTTCTAATGTCTATCACGAGTCCTGTGATAGAGCCCGGTGACAGACAGGCAGATGGACAGACAACAGACGCTTGGTAATTTCCCTTTTTTTATGCCACAAAGTTGGCAAACAAGCATACGGGCCCGCCTAATGGTAAGCATCACCGTAGCCTATATACGCTTGCAATACCGGAGATGTATTACTCACGCGTTGCCCCCCAAGTGGAGCTCTGGAGACCTTACTCACCGTAGGAACACAACATGGCCGAGACCAATGCTATTTGGCTACGATCATCCTTCCCCAGACAGGCTGCTACGATTTGAGCGGATTATCCGCTGTGCCCTACCTCTCTTTTTTATTGGCTCTAAGTTATATTTGTTGAGTTTGAATTTGAGTGCCCGGTCGAACTAACCCATTTCATAAATGCTACCATTGCAAATTGTCAAAATAACTGACGCGCATTTAGCAAATCTAATAATTAGTTGATCAATATCAAAATGAGGTCCAGTCTAAAAATTAGTTGGTCAACATCGACACATATTTTTAAAAGGAAAAGTACTGATAACAGATAATTTGTAAAAGGTGTTGCATTTTGTGTAATATTTGCTGACCCTACCTTTAATTTACCAATGAGTTACCCAACAGATAAAATGACAACCACACCTTGGTGTAAGTCATTATTTGAAGACCGGTTTCGCGCAATTAGTGACTTGAGTGTCGCGAGTTCGATTCTCATATGCCAATATAAGCCAATGAAAGACGTGAGCATGGACCGTGGATATAACTCAAGTCTTATGTTGTGAAGGGATTTACTCGATTTTGTTATTTACTAGTAAAATACTCGCAACTTCGTTTGCTTATATCTCGCTTTCCCGTGGGAATTTTGAAAAATCCTTTCTTAGTACACCCCTAGACGTCTTAAGGAACCTACATTCCAAATTTGGAATCTCTAGACCCAGCGGTTTGGGCTGTGCGTTGATATATAGTTAAGTCAGTCAGGACTTTATAAACGCCAGCGAATTGGCTTAATGCATCCACTGCCGGTGAAAACTAAACCTTAGCCAGGTGCCGTACTTTTCTGTGTACCGCAAACGCACAGGTGCGTTTAACCAACTATTACCCAGTGCTATGGTAGGTACCAATTATTCTAACAAGAGAAACGCCCAGTCTAACAAGGGAGTAACATATTAAACATGAGTGGAGTTACCCCGCGCTGGCCCTCACAGCGTAGGGGAGCGTCCCCAAGGTGGCGGATAGGGGAATGGTCGGTAGTACAGCCTAGCTACACTAACCGGCTAAGTCCGATGGACTCGCTGACCAACGACGGGTGTGGTCCTCCAGCATTTCGGGGGTTGTGCGGCGGGTTGACACCTCGCCCACGTAAAACCAATGTTGCTGGTGAAGCGTATCTCGTTAGCGCTTCACTAGCTTGCACAACATCGTCAAAAAAAAACATGAGTGGAGCTTAGTAGAATTAATAGACCTCACATGTGCGTTGTCGGGAAGCTAGCAAAATATATGAACTCACAGACGCGTTCAAGGCACTGGGTGAAAGTAACGTAAACGCATATATGCGTTGCCGGCAGTGAATTCGGTAATGAGCATCCATCCGACAAAAGCCGGGACTGACAGCAAGAAACCCATGCAAACACTATGTAGGGTCCACGTTGATTAACTTGTTCGTTTTATTATGCGACGCTATCATCCATTCTGTCAGTGCCGTCATCGAACAAAAAATAACATAGGTAGTTACATGTAGATGTATAGTTATGTATATTATAATTATTTTTTTGCACTACTCTGTGTGATGAGGCTATTAACCCTGGTTATACTTTCACGTCGAGCGTCAAGCTGTCTGTCCTAACTACATTCTTGGTACATACCAGTTCTTACAACTAAGTGTAGAGATGTTTTTTCATCGAAAATAAGTTTGGAATACCACAGATTATCTTCTAGAATTTTTCCATAGATGTACAAACATCTTTATAAACGTGAGTGACGTTTGTAGGAGGGCGTTACTGTGGCATATTTTCATACATTTTGTCAAAGGCGAACTGTCAAAAAGTGACATGTAGTTCCAATTTCGGCCACGTTCAAATAGACCCTTGTAGGTCTGTAGTGTAAAATGAAGTCACTTGAAATGACAATGTTTATCTCAGAAATTAGACGTTCACATGGACTTTTTCTTGTCATTTACAACTTGTATATAATAAAAAAAATAAATAATCGCCATTTCGGAAACATGCAAAATGGCCACCGGTAAAAGAAATGGCGAAAGAAAACTGGTTACGGCCTTTTTTTGACGACCTCCGTGGCGTAATGGTTACCTCGCCAGACCGCCACCCAGGAGGTCCCGGGTTCGATCCCCGGTCGGGTCATGATGAAAAACGAACTTTTTCTGATTGGCCTCGGGCCTTGGATGTTTATCTATATATGTATTTGTTATAAAATATAATATCGTTGAGTTAGTATCCCATAACACAAGTTTCGAACTTACTTTGGGGCTAGCCCAATCTGTATGAATTGTCCCTATATATTTATTTATTTACTTTTCTTCCACACGTTAATTACAATGTAATTAAGGTACATTTACAAGGAGAATACGCGGAATGTTTTACTAACTCTGTCTGTTCCTTTAAATCGTTTAAATATATGAATGAATAAATAATTTCAACACAATACATACGGCGCCACCTGGGGAGCAACCAAGGTTGGAGTGGTAGAGCAATTATTATGAAATGGGCCACCTCGACCGGGGAAGTACCACCCTCTCACAGAATATCGACGTGAAGCAGCAATGCGTTTCGTTCGGTGAGTGAGAGATCCGAAAGCCCAACTCCTCCCCTTCCTTTCCTCCAACCTCCTTCGTGGACCACGCATTGGTAGCGCCCCTGGTGTTACTGATGTCTATGGCCGGCGGTGACCGCTTTCCATCAGGTGGCCCGCTTGCTTGTTTGTCTACTGTATGACATTTAAAAAAAACAAGACAGTGTCCATCCGAAACAACGTAACACGCAGTCCTGTCAAAAAAGACATTACTAGTTAGAATAAGGTTCAAAGCTGGTTAAAATTCAACAAAACGTCACTCCGTATTTTCGGAATTTTGTTTCCCAAAGGCTGGTCCCAAAGTACAGTGCTACAATGATATTCATGAGGCGTGTACGCACGATCGAACACGAACATGGTGAACATCGAACAAGAACACTTTGTTCGCACGTGCGTACCACTAACAAACATCAAACAATTTGTTCGTCAAAAGTGTTCGTGTCGATCCAATTTGGTTGTTCTGTGTGGACGATTTTCTCAGCACGACCGAACAAGAACATTGTTAACACGAACATCGAACCAAAAGAGTAAGGCTTGGTAGCACAGATTGGTAGCCTCTTTTGTTGACACCATGTTCTTGTTCGCTCGTGAGTGGTTGCGCGCGAACACAAGTAAAACTATATTTGTAGGTGTTCATGTTCGCTTTGCTAAGTTACGTCCACACGTGCGAACCACATGTTCCGTGTTCGTGTTCGATGTTCATCATGTTCGTGTTCGGTCGTGCGTACACGCCTATGAACGTGAGTGACGTTTGTAGGAGAGCGTTACTGTTGCATATTTTCATACATTTTATCAAAGGCGAACTGTCGAAAAGTGACATACAATATGAACGGGTGTAGTTCCAATTTCGGCCACGTTCATAAATAGCTTTGTAGCACTGTCAGTTAGGCTAACTACCGTCAAGTACCGTCCCAGTAGACTAGGTGGCGCTGTGTAAATTAATGTAGAATAAATTTATTCATCTATATCTATATATATAAAAATGAAACCCGTTTTCCGTTGTCACGACATAACATTAAAACGGCTTGACCGATTTGGCTGATTTTTTTTTGTAGTTTTCTAATACTCTGTACAAGGTTCTTACGGAAAAAAATATTAAGAAAATCTCTCAGAAAGATTGAAAAAAAAACGAAACAGTACCCGGGCGAAGCCGGGCCGGGCAGCTAGTATATTATATAAACTGTAGTCATTATCATCAAACATATTACATGGTCAACATGGTATTAGTTCAAAGTTAGCGACTTGATGCCCGTGACCAGTATATAATATATTCATGTTTAGTGTTTTACGCGAAAATGTTATAATATCCATCAATTGAGAAGCTCGATGGCGTCGCTGTGTGTCGCACTCTAATATGAAGACGTATCTTACGTGTTCATATAGGAAACGTCGACCCTAGTCAGTGTTTGGATGGGTTTCGTTATCGAGCTTCTCCCTGCTTCGGAGGGCACGTTAAGCAGTCGGTCCCGGCTGCGAATTTACAAAGGCTATTTGAGTCACGAGTCACGACTCTAATAGATGAGCTTTTGTTTATGCATATTACTCGACAATACGTAATCTCAGTAAAAAAGGACTCAAATAGATTAGCTTTTTGTTTTGATATTTTAAAAGAGAATGCACGTACAAAATCTAGTACTATTCACTCAAATAGATAAGCAGAAAATAGGCGACAACGCGTTGATTGAACCTTTTAAGAAAAATTCGGTGTTATGATCACAACATAACCCTAACCTAGCCCACCAATGTCTGTCTAAAAGTCGGTGGCCTTCGGGCGGCTTGAAAACATCGGCCTCTTCCAATCCGCATTGGAGCAGCGTGGCAGAGTACGCTCTAATCACCTTCGATTGAAGGGAGACCCGTATCCCTGAAGTGGGATGATTATGGGTTGATATGATGATGATCCATCAATAATAAAACTTCCCACACCCTCAATGTTTTTAAGAGACCTATCTAACGATACCCCATAACGTGGGGTCGGCGCGAACAAATATCTAGGTACCTAAGGGTCACCACCGAGGGCTACCGATCTGTCACCATTACGATATGACAAAGTGGAGTATATATTAAGCTTTTACTAAAAAAAAGTTCCATTACTTTCGTATCATCTAAGTGCCAGTTGGCACATTGGCACAATTCGTTTATCATGTCCATTAGTGAAAACTTTTGAATGTATTTATCTATACTACTGTGCCCTACCTCTCTTAAATACATAAAAAACACCCAGTCCAAAGCAAACAGACATGTTCATGCACACAAATGTTTTGCGCAGGATTCGAACCCGCGGTTCTTGGGATAAAGTGACCCTTGGTATAAAGAGGTTGTTGTATGTTTGCATTGAACAGGCTCCGAAATTACTGGACCGATTTGAAAAAATATTTTGGAAGCTACATTATCACCAACATAGGTTATATTATACCTACTAGCTTTTTGCCCGCGACTTCGTCCGCATGAAGTTCAGCAACCGTTCCCGTGGGAACCACATTGAATTTCGGGAAAAGCTTATAGCCTATGTCACTCCCTGATAATGTAGCTTTCTACTGGTGAAAGAATTTTTGAAATCGGTCCAGTAGTTTCGGAGCCTATTCAATGCAAACAAACAATCAAATCTTTCATCTTTATAATATTATTAGTATTAGTATAGATTTTCAAAAATTATTTATTTTATTTATTTATTAAGAATTTACACAGTTATATATACAATAGTTGATTCGTTTACATCAGTGTGTCAAAAACTAAAAAATGTTAGGGTTCCTTACGAAAATCCGTGTAAAACCGGGTCCAGCGGCTAGAATTGGATAATTTGTTTACTATTACGACAGAACGAGACGGGTATACTTTCGATGTAATAATCGTAGTACGCACGAAAGGTGTTATGCATAAGTGACTAATTCACCGTTTAGGTTGAGAACGACATGTTTCTAAAACGACAAATTTCTAAAACGTCCATTACAAAATATAATTTTAATGTTTTATTTTAATACTAGCTTCTGCCCGCGGCTTCGCCCGCGTGGCCTAGTAACAATTAGCATATTTTTCTTTAGAAACAAATTCCGGTCCTGCACGGCCCGGTACGGTACGGTTCCATCCGGTCCGGTCGGTCCGGTCAGTCCGGGCCGGTCTGGTCGGTCCGGTCCTGATATGGAACCTACATGCCAATTAGCATATTATTCTACAGAAAAAAAAACCGGTCCGGTCCGGCACGCCCCGGTACGGTGCGGTTCCTTCCGGACCGATCAGGTCTGATCCGTTCCGGTCCGGTCCGATCCTTATATGGACCCTACATGACAAATTTGGCATCTCTAGACCCAGCGGTTTGGGCTGTGCGTCCTCTCGCAACTACGTTTGCGCATACCTCGCTTTCCCGTGGGATTTTGAAAAATCCTTTCTTAGTACATCCCTAGACGTCGTAAGGCACCTACATGCCAAATTTGATATAGCCTCGCAACCTCGTTTGCGTATATCTCGGTTTCCCGTGGGAATTTCGAAAAATCCTTTCTTTGTACACCCCTAGACGTCGCCGTCGTAAGGAACCTACAGTCCAAATTTGGAATCTCTAGACCCACCGGTTTGGGCTGTGCGTTGATATATGTATATTTATGTCAGTCAGGACTTTGAATTTTATATATATATATATATATAGTGCGGTCCGATCAGGTCCAGTCGGTCCGCTCCGGTCCGGTCGGCCCGGTCCTGATAAGGTACCTACATACCAATTAACATATTTCTTCAGAAAAAAAAATCGGTGCGATCCGGTTCGGTCCGGTCCGGCACGGACTCGGTACGGTGCGGTTCCTTCCGGACCGATCAGGTCTGATCCGTTCCGGTCCGTTCCGGTCCGGTCCGATCCGGTCCGGTCCGGTCGGTCCGGACCTTATAATGACCCTACATGCCAAATTTGGCAATTTCGTTTGCGTATATCTCGCTTTCCCGTGGGAATTTTGAAAAATCCTTTTTTAGTACATCCCTAGACATCGTAAGGAACCTACATGCCAAATTTGGAATCTAGACCCAGCGGTTTGGGCTGTGCGTTGATATACCCTCGCAACTTCGTTTGCGTATATCTCAGATTCCCGTGAGAATTTTGAAAAGAAACATACACTAAATGTTAAGTTGAGCAAATCGCCACATATTAGTGAAAACCGCATCCAAATCGGTTCAGCCGTTTCCGAGATTAGCGCGTGCAAACATACATACAAACATCCAAACATACAAACAGACGGACAAAATTTTACGAAATTCTTGTTCTATTGCTTATTCTTCATCGCCCTAAACAATTTTTTTGGAAATATATTCAATGTACAGACAAACTTTTTTTACACTTTTATTATATTATAGATTTAGATGCTATAATTTTCTTAAATTTATGTCATGCTAGCCCTGCCCGCTCCACACAGAAATTCGTTTGTTAGCGTTCACTATATTTAAGTTAAGGAAATAACTAAACGCACTAAACGTCATGTTTAATTTGACAAGTAGCTGATTAGAGCACCGTCTGTCACGACTGTTGGAAAAAAATGAACGAACGTTGGCCGCTCGAAAAATACTGTGTTTTGACGAATAAAAACTGATTAACTGAGTAATTAAGCAAGTGAGTTTCCATTAATTGACCTTTTTTACTTATTATTCTAATACTATAGCCATACCATAGACCTCCATAGACATTATGCGAAAGGGACATTTTGGGACCAGGGGACATTTTGCGAAAGGGACACTGCGACGAAAGGCCCTGCCCGCTCCATATAGAAATTCGTTACCTTAAGGTTGGCCTTTTTAGCAATAAGGCCGCCCAAAAGTTAAAAAAAAAAAAATGTTACATGAACTATGATATATACTCAGCCTAGCCAGTGCTATAATAATACAATACCAAAATTTCTTTGCAACCTCAGATACGAAATATTGCAGACAAAATAAATGTGTAAGTATCGCAGTAACAGGCTTGTTGCCGTAAAAAATTAAATTAGTCCTTCTTTTAGATTATTCAAAAATAAGGGCAACTCATTTTTTAATTTGTAAATTAGACCAAAAATGACAAAGATATGGCCCATTAAAATTTCGTGTGACGTCACGCCGTGTGGCATTTTTTCGCACGTCAAAGGCCCCCACTCCAAAATTTTGATGCCTTGTATCTTTGTTATTTTTTGTTTAATCAAAAAAAGAAAAAACACGTGTCCAATATTTTTTTATAATCTAAAATACGGACTAAATATAATGTAATTATTTTGACCCTGGAAACAACCCTATACTAATACTTATAATAATGAAGGTAAAACCACACGAAAAGCATATAAGACAAAAAAGGTTGTTTCTTAAACATAAAAAGAGAGAAAATCTATCATGCGTGTCTGATAAGCTATATTATAATTATTTCATATGTAGATAACTTGTACGTGTTGATTAATATATTTATGCAATATTTTTTTTATGTAAGAGGAGGTTCATTCCTCTTACATAAAAAAAATACTCAGACTGTCGCGTTAAACTCCTTTATTGTATGAATGAGACAGCAATTGAGTTTGAAACGAGATTGAATCAATTTTTTTTTATACCACGAAAGTGGCGAACAAGTATACTGCCCGCCTGATTGTAAGTAAAAAGTGGAGCTTGAGACCTTACTCACCGTAGGAACACAGCATGGCCGAGACCAATGCTATTTGGTTATGATCTTCTGTAAAGTATTTAATTATATTTTACTTTCTTATAACATTAACATCATATTTACAAAATGTGATGTCATATTTGTTGCTAAATAGTTTTTAAATAATTATTTGGCTATACCAATTTTCTTTTATATTATCATTCAAATCAATCAGACAACTGTATTTGTTCAGCCGTTCTTCAAAATGTCATTTTATGACATGGTTTTTGAGTTTATTTCTTTCATAACTTATTTTATTATGCACTAGCGCCCCGTCCGAGCTTCGAAAGGGGTATTAAAGGATCCCTATTTAAAAAGATAATAACAATATAGCCTGTCACCCGCGGATAAAATAGCTTCCCAACGTTGAAAGAATTTTTCAAATCGGTCCAGGGGCCCGATTCTACTAACACAAATGCACCAATGGACTCTCAATGGTGTCTCAATCGTGTCTCAAAAGAATGCCGATAGTGTATCAGTGGAATAGTATTTGACATTTGTTATGGACTTGTCCATTACATTACATCGTTAAGTATGGACAACTTGTCCATACTTACACAATAATAACAATGTCAAAAACTATTCCACTGATACACTATCGTGGGTAGTATCGAAACAATAACGTTTACTATTTTTCTTATCTCACTGCTCAACTCATCTTTGTGTTTTTGTTAAGTGTTTTATAATTATATCCACGTCTTTTATAATAATATAAAATAAAAATGTTCCTAGTGCCGGCCACGGGGTGGAGGGCTGACGACCTGTAATACAGTTTCTTCGGAATACTAGTTCAGGCGCCAGTTCTCCACAACATTGTACCCTCCTGGTGACATGGGAGACAGACACATATTAATATCATACTTTCCGTATAAATTGAATTTTTTCGCTTATGTCTCCCTCGTCACTGTGGCCCCTGTGATACAGGTGGTACCATTCCCACACATGTTGTGGAGTAACAAATAAATAAAGTTTATTATTATTATTATTCTTTTGAGACACGATTGAGACACCATTGAGAGTCCATTGGTGCGTTTGTGTTAGTAGAATCGGGCCCCAGTAGTATATGAGTTTATTCAATGCAAAACAAAATCTTTCCTTTTTATAATCCCACTAATATAACAAAAGTGAAAGTTGTGTGTATACTTGTTACTTCTTCACGCTCAAATGGCTGGGCCAATTTTGATATTTGGTATGTAGGTAGCTGATACCTTGATTAACACATAGGGTACTTCTTATCTCGAAAAGTATGCGATTCTTGTCGGATTTGGTCAAGTCTGATATAGATGGCGCTGCTGTGCATAAAAACATACATGCAAACGAAGTTGCGCGGGCAACACTAGTATTTGTTTAGATTAAAGTCTCATGCTGTACTGACTAAATGTTTTCCATTTCGTTTTTGGAGTGATTTGCCAATCCTCAAGCCTCATATTCAATAGCGGTCAAATTGGTCAACATGTATAAAATTAGGGCAATAATGACGAATAAGGTTGGATTAGCCCTGCCTTATACAAGTAAGGTAAATGCAAAGAAACATAGTCACAACGGAAATTGCAGAGCTTGTAAGTTCTTTGATTCATACTTACTTGACCGTCCAAGTTATGAGACTAGCGATTTTCAATTTTCAATTTACTATAGAGGCGCTGTCCCACTGCTGCGCACTAAGAGGCTACGCACGTGTGTTAAGCTTTGCTTTGCAAGAGGATGTACGTGATTGTGTCCACTGCAACCCACGGACACGTTAACCTTCAAGTGACGTCATTGATACACGCGTGGCTTGCTCACATAGCTCAACGCTGTCAACGCTATGCACGCAGTGAATGCGGTACACAGCTTGTTCCACAAAGCGTACACATCGCTGCGCACGCTGTGCACGAACACCAACCAAAAACTATGACAATCAATGCGTAGCCTCTCAGTGCGCCGTGGTGGGCCACGCTACAGCTGCACGTAGTCGTGGTTTTATATTCGTGTATAGCTTGTACTGCAGTGGAAACGTAGACCCACGTAGTCATCCACGCACCTGTAATGTGCCACGTGGCCCATGTGTTCGTGCGCAGCGTGCGCAGCAGTGGGACAGCGCCTTAATCTCAAATTAAAGGTTGTTTGATGAACAAAGGTTATTCTCTACCACACAGGATCCAACAACAGCATTCTAAAAGGTGATCGCGAGCCGAGTTGACTGTCCCATCTAGGCGCACTGGATTCCAGTCGCCATTGGCAGAGACGGGTGATTTAATTTAATAATAATTTTACTTAGATTATAACATGGGGTTCTTCAAATGGGGCATTAAAAGATTTTTACAGGGTCGGCAACGCGCGAGTGATACTCCCGGTGTTGCAAGCGTCCATAGGCTACGGTGACCGCTCACCATCAGGCGGACCGTAAGCTTGTTTGCCACCTTTGTGGTATAAAAAAAATTAAAAATAAACTTATTTAATTTAATCGACTAACATAGTTTTTTAAGTCGATGTTACTATCCCCTCTTTTTTTTATACAACACAGGTGGCAAACAAGCATACGGTCGACCTGATGGTAAGCCGTCACCGTAGCCTATAGATAATTTAATTTTATAGAGTGGAAAATTTGTGGTCACTGCTTTTTTTCCCTTTATTTTTATACTTAATTTAGTCTTAAAATATAATACTTTTTAAAAACACATGTTTAAAACGGCTTTTAAAAAAAAAAGGTTACCTATTAACTTTCATTCGGCACTTCTTCTCAACAGGCTATTCACGTCGGAAGTGCTAGCAAGGGTAGTGCCTCTGAGGCGGAACAAAGATTGCCGGGTTAGATAGTTTGTTATAAAATATAGTATCGTTGAGTTAGTATCCCAAAACACAACTTTCGAACTTACTTTGGAGCTAGCTCAATCTGTGTGATTGGTCCCTATATATTTATTTTATTAACTGCACAACAAGCATAATATAGGTCGCACACGGAGACAATATAGTATCGTGGAGTTAGTATCCCAAAACACAACTTTCGAACTTACTTTGGAGCTAGCTCAATCTGTGTGATTGGTCTCTATTTATTTATTTTATTTACTGCACAGCAAGCATAATATAGGTCGCACACGGAGACAATATAGTATCGTTGAGTTAGTATCCCAAAACACAACTTTCGAACTTACTTTGGAGCTAGCTCAATCTGTGTGATTGGTCCCTATATATTTATTTTATTTACTGCACAACAAGCATAATATAGGTCGCACACGGAGACAATATAGTATCGTGGAGTTATTACCCCAAAACACAACTTTCGAACTTACTTTGGAGCTAGCTCAATCTGTGTGATTGGTCCCTATATATTTATTTTATTTACTGCACAGCAAGCATATAGGTCGCACACGGAGACACGTATTGTATGCGTATAGGGAAATTCTTTAGTCTAGTCTCGGCCGGCACACAATGTAGTTATTGAGGTTTGTAATTTGTCAGTATGTTAGGCACTTTCTAAGAGTACACACAGTAATAATGACTTTAAATGAAAAGCAAAATGACCTCTCAAGAGAAATTTATACTTTTTATACAACACAGGTGGCAAACAAGCATATGGTCGACCTGATGGTAAGCCGTCACCGTAGCCTATAGACGTTTGCAATACCGGGGGTATCACTCACGCGTTGCCAACCCTCCCAACCCCCCCAAGTGGAGCTCTGGAGACCTTACTCACCGTAGGAACACAACATGGCCGAGACCAATGCTATTTGGCTACGATCTTATCACTTATTACTCAAGAGAAATGGCGAAAGAAAACCAGTTACGGCCTTGTTTCTCACTTAAAAATACATCGTAAAAAAAGTATATACACTGGGCGTCAAAAATAAGTAGTACAGTTTTAAAATTGCAATTACTCTTAAACTATAGAAGTTAGAGTTTTGAAATAAAAATCAATCTTTAAAAGACGATGTTATGCATGAAGTTTTTATTAAATGTAATGAAATTGTCTTTTAATATTTTTTTTATTTCAAAGGTCTAGCTTCTGTAGTTTAGGATATATTGAAATTTTGAAACTGTACTACTTATTTTTGACGCCCAGTGTAGTTTAAATCGCTATATCTTATAGTTTAGACCATACAACAAACAAACCGACATGCTAAGATAACAAAAGTTTCATAATTGATAAACAATACAAATAGTGACTATTTTACTAGGTTTGGCATTATTTAGCTATGACTGTGTTTTTCTTACTATTCACCTACTTTTGCCGATTTGACAGCCCTGTGGTGCGTGGATTCTTTTCCCGCTCCGGGCAAACATTTATGTGATGTATTCTTTGTATTACAAGTATATCATATTTGCAATAACATATCCATTAGCCTCGTTTACTTTCGGACCAGATGGTTTTTTATTTTGTCCTAGGTAAAAACCAAATTAAAATCCTGGCAAGGGTCGTCTATGCTTCATTTGCGTAATAATTGACGACCTCCGTGGCGTAATGGTCACCACGCTAGACCGCCACCCAGGAGGTCCCGGGTTCGATCCCCGGTCGGGTCATGATGAAAAATGAACTTTTTCTGATTGGCCTCGGGTCTTGGATGTTTATCTATATATGTATTTATTATAAAATATAATATCGTTGAGTTAGTATCCCATAACACAAGTTTCGAACTTACTTTGGGGCTAGCTCAATCTGTATGAATTGTCCCTATATATTTATTTATTTAATTTACTACGACTTTTTATTAACTTTTGTCAATCTCAATACTGACTATACAGTATACACATACAATGTTTCATGTTAGCTCTAAAACCTCGCGAAGTTGAGCAAAGTAAGGCACGAAAAATAAAGTAATAGTGAAGACGAAGTAGGACGAAGAACGAAGAAGACTTACAACGTAGTTTATTTTCTGACGAATTTGTAAATGACAAGAAAAAGTGCATGCGAAGGTCTTATTTCTGAAATAAACGATTTTATTTCATTTCATTTCACCGTCCACATTATCGTTTTTGTTCAACTCCGCGGAATGTAGACCTAAGATCAGATTCCAATTCAAAATCTCACAAAAGCATATTCAATCCACACAAAAACTCAACCCTAAAACGGGTTTAAACAAAACGTTTTTGATAAAAACAAACAAAAAAGGCTTCGCTTTCGCATAACACCATCCAACCCCATTCATGTCGGGTAGGTAGGCAGCGGTTGCTTGCAATAACAGAGACCAGTCTGTCATAGGACGCGATACAGAGCGCGCGTCGCTATTAGTATAAAGTATTTTTTGTGTTCGTATTTTTCGTGTGAATTTTGTTTTACTGTGGTGTTGAATATATAGTTTTGTGTATAAAATAATTATAAAAAGTAAGTTTAGTGTTGTGTTATTTTCAAGTTTTGTTCTTATTATTTTGTTTTTATTTTAAAACGGATGCCCGCGAAATCTTTTTTTACTGTTCCCGGATTAATATCCAGGATAAAAATTATCCTAAGTATTAATATATATAATAAACTATATGTTTACTGAATTTCAAGTAAATCTATCGAGCGATTTCTGCGTAAACGAGTGACAAACAACAAACTTATAAACCTTTGGCGGAATAACACAAGTTCAAAATAATAATTAAAAAAAAAAGAGACAAGCCTACTGCTATGTCTCCTCACTCTAGGATCAACAAGGGTGAAGTCGCCATATAAAACGAATAACAATTCCAGGCTCCATACAAAATTCTTCTAAATCTGTGGTTTTGATCACAGAGATCATTGCCACTGACTTGGTTTACGGGACAAGCCCACCACACATTCCCACCGATGTGTCTCCTGTGTGGCCAGGATCAACAACGGCGACTTCAGATTGACAATAAGCGATGAAGCATATTGACGTCCCGGGGAGAAACTACAGCTGTCTTGGAACTCACAACGAATTTAATCAGAAAGAGGGGTCAACAATTATTTCAGAAAGATATTAGACGCAGTAACTTTTAAACTTTAAGTGATGATTTGTTGACAGGTGCATTTCAATGATTTTATCGTTTTTCTTTACTACAAAGTTGGCTAACAAGTATACGGCCCGCCTGATGGTAAGCATCACCGTAGCCTATAGACGCTTACAATACCGGGGGTATCACTCACGCGTTGCCAATCGTCTCAACCCCCCCAAGTGGAGCTCTGGAGACCTTACTCAGCGTAGGAACACAACATGGCCGAGACCAACTATTACTATTATATTGTAATTCACAGATTTTAATTCAACACTCTTATAAAATTTGTACGCCATGATATTGGTAGGATATAGACTGCCACTCATAATATATACGCTTGCTTTACCTGTATACACGAATAAAGATATTTGATTTGATTTGATTTGATTTGAGTAGGAAGTATTGAAATAAATTTCCAAATATTTAAAATTGCGCTAAAGAGTCTGCTTGGATGGACTCGCGGTCACATCGATGTAAACAAACTAACAGTCAGAAAAACGCTCAAGTTATGAATTTATAAGACGCGTGTCATGTCAAAATTATGTGGATTACTTGCTCACATTTTAAAATGAGCAATCCGGCTAATTTGGATATGTCCGTATGTATCACGTGACGTGTCTAGGAAATTGACAACATGAAACTTATTCAATTTCGACTTGTACAGTCAAGTGCAGGTCGACCTTTACATTTCGGACTTTGTACCAATCTTAAGTTCTATGTCATAAGAGCCAAAATTCTACTGCAAGTGAAAAGTTCAACGTGCTGCTGACTGTTTCTTTTAACTTAACCAATGTAGTAAACAATCTTAGCACGTCTTTTTAACGAAAATAGGCAATTAAAATTATCATTCACACCCAAATAATAATAATATAGTTAGAAATGGCATTTAACACAACACTCTTATTATTCTGGCGATTTATCGATTTTACACATGGATAATTGAATAAAAAGACACGCTAAGATTGTTTACTACATTGGTCAAGTCAAAAGAAACAGGGTTTACACATCAATACGTTCGAATGTGACCAAAAAAACTCGTAACTAAATACTCAGGAGACAGAGATGGGAATATGTATAGCTTATTACGATTGTATAGACATAAATAAAAAGATTAGGCTAGCCCCAAAGTAAGTGCACGACTTGTGTTATGGGATACTAACTCAACGATACTATATTTTATGACAAATACATAGATAAACATCCAAGACCCGAGGCCAATCAGAAGAAGTTCGTTTTTCATCATGACCCGACCGGGATTCGAACCCGGGACCTCTTGGGTGGCGGTCCGGCGTGGCAGCCATAAGCCACGGAGGTCATCTAAATACAATTCTTTTTAAATTATGATGAATTTTATTTTTGTATTCGAGACCCAATATATCAATGTCATAATAGTTTGTATTATGGTTTAGGCGTGCGGCGTGACAAACCTAACTTACACGAGGTTAAGACCTTGTTTGACCCTTAAATCTTTATTTGTCAGTGGGGCAATTCACTTAACAAGAACCGATTCTAGTTCGATTCAACGACACTCGCTGTCTCACTCGTACAAAATAGGAATTGAACGGGACAGCGAGTGTCGTTGAATCGAATTAGAATCGGTTCTTGTTACTTGAATTACCCCCTGGCCGTTGTCGATGGAAGACAGCCGTTAAGTCGGTGACCTTCGGGTGACTTGGAAACATTGGCCACTGCCAATCCGCATTGCAGCAGCGTGGCAGAGTACGCAATAATCGCCATCGATTAAAGGACACCCGTATCCCTGCAGTAGATGTGATTATGATATGAGATATGATGAACATAGTATCCAGTCAGCCTATTTTATAAATGTTCTGTATGTGCAAAAGAACCTTAATTTTTTTGTGTACTAATATTATAAACTAGTTTCTGCCCGCGGCTTCGTCCGCGAACCCTACTAACAATTAGCATATTTTTCTTTAGAAACAAATTCCGGTCCGGTACGGCCCGGTACGGTTCTATGCGGTCCGATCCGTTCCGGTCCTTATAAGGAACCTACATTCCTTTGTAATCTAGCGGTTTTGGCTATGCGTTGATATATAGATAGGTCAGTCAAACATTTGTATTTTTTCTTTGTAACGAATTAACCCACAAACTACTGCACCGATTTCAAAAATTCCTTCACCATTGGAAAGGTACATTATTCCAGTTTAACATAGGCTAAATTATATTTTCCAAAAAGACAGTTGCCCTTAGTAAAACCCGTGCGGAGCTGGGATGGAGCGCTAGTTATTTACATGTAAGTTTATTACATTATGACCATTAAATCCGAGTTTCCTGTGAGAGTACGTTGACATTACACCTTCTATAATGTTTAAAGTACAAGATCAAATTAAGACGCGGTCTTATCGACGTTCAATAGCGATTTTTATCCGGTTTAGCGCTTAAATTAAAAAAATCTACATGGTTCACACAGCGCCACCGGTCCCAAAGTGAGCCAGTACTTAGCTATCTTGTGTTTATGGGTACCAGAAAACCTATTTAAGGTACCTTCTGTCTTAAGTTGTTAGAAAGAAAGAAAGAAAATGGTTTATTTATTGTCTAACTTACATTTAAGAACTTAAAAAAATAACTAACAACAATAAAATAATAAAGAATGTAGATCAGACAACAAAAAGGCATCTGGTCAGCATAAACCGTGGGGTCGTCCGACTCCATGGCGCTGGTCTTCCGCAGATGCCTACGTAATTATCTAACCTAACAACATCTTATAATGACCATAATCAATATTAAAAATCTTTAACGATTTAAATAAGTATATTGACTTGGCAATCGTACTAAACAATCTAATTTATATATGTATTACTTTACTTGTGAGATATATTCGACGACCTCCGTGGCGTAATGGTTACCACGCCAGACCGCCACTTAGGAGGTCCCGGGTTCGATCCCCGGTCGGGTCATGATGAAAAACGAACTTTTTCTGATTGGCCTCGGGTCTTGGATGTTTATCTATATATGTATTTGTTATAAAATATAATATCGTTGAGTTAGTATCCCATAACACAAGTTTCGAACTTACTTTGGGGCTAGCTCAATCTGTATGAATTGTCCCTATACATTTATTTCATTTATTTATTTATATTGTGTTTTAATAACCGACTTGGTGTTACATGGATCTCACAACTTTTTACAGCAGAACAACCTGAGTTGCGAGACTTGGATTTTTTGACAAGTATTGTTTTTTATGGGATTTTTTGTAATACTTATATATAATCTTGTATGTATTAACATAGAAGAAGTTTTCCCCGTGCAGGGATCGAACCCGAACCTTCTGATGCCGAAGCAATATAAATTTAGCTTACTTTGGAACAAGATAGCGCGCTGTAAAAGTTTTTAAGCTTATAAAATCGCTATCCGCTCCGCTAGTCGCAATCAATAAAACCACAACCGAACTGAAACAATTCAGTCTCACCTCGAGAATCGAACTGGCGGCCGTGACAACGTCTTAACCTCTAGACTATCGCAATTACATTTTCACAGCACTACATTATTATTGAGAAATTTTTATTGTGATGTTTTATAACTTTTCTTTAGTATGTTGTAATAGATTTCTGTATAAAATGGAGTTGCGTGTATTTATTACTAGCTTTTTTGCCCGCGACTTCGTCCGCGTGAAGTTCCGGGCCCGTTCCCGTGGGAACCACATTGAATTTCGGGATAAGCTATAGCCTATGTCACTCCCTGATAATGTAGCTATCTACTGGTGAAAGAATTTTTGAAATCGGTCCAGTAGTTTCAGAGCCTATTCAATGCAAACAAACAAACAAACAATCAAATCTTCCCTCAAATAATAAAAAATATATAGGCGTCACTAACTGCAAAAATACTGTAATATTTTATCTTAAAGATAGATAAAAACCGGGCAGGTAAGTGTCGAGCCACGCACAATGTAGGGTTCCGTATTTGCTGTGCTTTGCTTGCCTTCAGATAAGTCCAATATCAAATTCTACCACAATTTGTATGTTTTCATCAAAGAAATTTTATTTTATAAGTTCGTCTATTACTCGGTAACTAGTAGAGCCTACTTAACCGTTAAGCCCACCATTCACACGCAGATTGGTCGGCCATCGGAGTAATCCGCCTGTGTATGGAAGCGACGAACCGGTACGCCAGACTGTCAAATGGGTTGGCGTCGGGCTCGCTGCGAGCCGCGAGCGCCTGTCGAACCCCACATGCCATACTTCGAGTGGTGGGTTCGTGGAGGGTTCGTGCAATGTATGGGCAACGCCGGATTGGTCCGCGGTCGGGTCGGTTCGTGTAGTGAATGGTGGCTTTATAGTTTTCATTGAAGGTTCAGCAAATAAACTAATACCATGATTTTTTTCAAATTTCTAAGCATAAGACTTTCGGAGATAGATGGGGGGGGGGGGACCACCGTGCAAATCGAAAATTGACACGATAAATGTAAATAATTCCGAAACGGATCATTGTATCGAAAAATGATCTTTAATTTATCTTTAAACACTAGATAAACCCGCAACATCGTTTTTATACCACACAGGTGGCAAACAAGCATACGGTCGGCCTGACGGTAAGCCGTCACCGTAGCCTATAGACGCTTGCAATACCGGGGTATCACTCACGCGTTGCCAACCCTCCCGACCCTCCCCAGTAGAGCTCTGGAGACCTTACTCACCGTAGGAACACAACATGGCCGAGATCAATGCTATTTGGCTACGATCTTCTGTAAGGTGGAGGTCCTTCCCCAGACGGGCTGCGAAAGATGCGGAGCGGATTATCCGCTGTGCCCTACCTCTCTTTTCTCGTTTGCGTGTGTCCCGCTTTCCCGTGGAAATTACGAAAATAGTAGATTTTACAACAAGTGCACAAAACGAATCATTTCTATCCTCGACATTACTATCAGCTATCGCCAAATGGTTTTGTGGACGAGTTATAAACTCTGCTTTTCACTTCGATTGCGAGGAAATAAATAAATAAACGCACGAAAAACAAGACCTGTTTCCCCTTTCCCGCCGCTTTTTTTTTTAATCTTACGACATTGAAAAATAAGCATTTTCTGAGCATGAGAAGTGAAAACCCTTTTTACCGATGCCTACTCCATACATACAAAGAATACGCACTCGCTCGATTGTTCGTTGATTCTTGCGAAAGTTTTTCCTGTAATCTACTTGCAAAATAAATTATTTTATTTTATTTATTCGTCAGTCATTTAGGACAATGCATTTTATATGTAAAGCTGAAGTTTGAGCTGTTGTTTACTAGTAAACAACAGCTTATAGCATTAGGTCCCAATAGTAATGTAACAATAGACCGTGGTGCTCGGCAATCGAGCCTCACTTGATTTACCATTACTAGGGTATAATGGCTTTTGCTTCAAATTGCTGTTTCTCACGTAGTTAAGAAGGGAAGTCCTTTCAATACTTCCTACTCCGCTTCTTTCTGAATAAATTCGTTGTGAGTTCCAAGAGAGCTGTAGTTTTCTCCCCCGGGACGTCAATAAGCTTCATTGCTTATTGCATATCTGAGGTCGCCGTTGTTGATCCTGGCTACACAGGAGACACATTGGTGGGAATGTGTGGTGGGCTTGTCCCGTATTGTGAGATTGTAGGGGAGACAATCTGTATCTGTAGACTGATTTTGAAAATTCTTTTATGAAGTAAAAGCCACATTATTTGTGAGTGTCATATATGCTTTTGAGTTAGTTGTCGTTCTCAGCCTCAGGGCTATACAGGGTACCCCGTCATAAAGTGTACAAACGAAAATGTGTACTTCAATTTATAGTTAAAAAAAATCTACCATGTTTAGTTTTTTTTAAACATTTTTAATATAATTTTTCTGTATTTCGAAATTCTCATGTGAAAAATAGGCTTTAACTTTTGAACCACTGGGGACTTTAAGTTCAAATAAAAACATTTGTGACCATGAATAATGTGTTTTGAAGAAATGAAATACAAAGCGTAGATGGTAATTGCGAATTAGAAAAAAATATGTAAAAAATCTTACAAAGTTTTTGATATTTTTTTTTCAATTAAAAAGAAAATTCTCAAAATACCGACGGTTAATTTTTTTTTAAATAACTGCTAATTAATTTACGTCTATCTACCTTTCCACAAAAAAGACACTGTTCAAACTCAATTTTTAAATAAACTACAAAATGTATTTCTTAGAAAGCACATTTTGACACAACATACATATACATTACAACATACATTTAAATTTTAATTATATGTATAAATTGTAAATTAAATAAGCAAGAAAAAAATAAATAGCAATATTAAACCTGTCATTAGTTGTTACCTGTTATTGTTGTAAAATTTATAATATAGATAGTCAGTCAAGTGTGCGAAAAATCACATAAATAAAGAGATCCGTACTAATCCATACTAATATTATAAATGGGAAAGTGTGTGTGTCTGTTGGTTTGTCAAAACAGAGCGACGGCGACGAATTGACGTGATTTTAGAGATAGTTGAAGGGATGGACAGTGTCATAGGCTACTTTTTATCTCTTTCTAACCCCCCACTTCCCTAAAATGGGGGGGTGGAAGTGTGTATGAAGCATTCCGCAATTTTCATGGCAGAAAGCTAAAAATTGGTATGCGTACTTTTTGTGAATAACAAAAAAATCGTGCATAATTTTTTTTTTATGTGCCCCAACCCCTTAAAAGGGGGGGTGAAATTTTATATGGGACTTTTCGCAGTTTTCGTGGTAGGAAGCTAAAAATCGGTACATAGACTTTTTGTTACCAACGAAAAATACCTGTGAAAGGGGGTAAGCTGCTGCGGATAAAAATAAAAGCGGGTAACACCGCGGGCAGCAGCTAGTAACTCTTTGACGACCTCCGTGGCGTAATGGTTACCATGCCAGACCATCCAGGAGGTTCCGGGTTCGAATCCTGGTCGGGTCATGATCAAAAACGAACTTTTACTGATTGGCCTGGATCTTGGATATATATATGTATTTGTTAAAAAAATATAGTATCGTTGAGTTAGTATCCCATAACACAAGTTTCGAACTTACTTTGGGGCTAGCTCAATCTTTTTTTTATACCACAAAGTTGGCAAACAAGCATACGGCCCGCCTGATGGTAAGCATCACCGTACCCTATAGACGCCTATCTGTGTGATTTGTCGCTATATATTTATGTATTTATTTATAGTTCACATTGCAGTACCCTAAAACCCAATGCGTATTCATTATGAATACATCTAGTGACATGAATACCAATGATCTGGCTGAAGGTCACGGCTGGCTTTTGTTTTCCGGAATCATAGCATCATTTCATCAACAAATTTATACCGTGACTTCACAATACCTACTACCAACTACTAATACTACTTCATAGTGTTAGGATAGGACCGGTGGTCGAGTGGCTAGCAATGGTCACTTTATCCCAAGAGCCGCGGGTTCGAATCCTGCGCAACGCAAACATTTGTGTGGTTACCTTGGTCTGGATGTTTTCAATGTATAATAAGTATTTATAAAAAAAAAGTATTTAAGTATATTGATCAGCAATCTAGTACCCATAGTACAAGCTTAGTTGCTTAGTTTGGGACAAGATGGCGTTGTGTGATTCGTCCAGGTTCGTCCAAGGACCTATCCATATTTGGGACATGCCCACCACACATTCCCACGCTGTCTCCTGTATAGCCAGGATCAACAACGGCGACTAAAAATTGACAATAAGCAATGAAGCTTATTGACGTCCCGGGGAAGAAACTACAGCTGTCTTGGAACTCACAACGAATTTAATCAGAAAGAACAGAACTATAGTACCTATTTCTATTATTGGAATTGAAATAGTAAACCACAGCTCACAGCATTAGGTCCTAATAGTAATGTAACAATAGATATGGGGTTCTTCAAAAGGGGCATTAAGGGGCTATGTGAAAAAAAGAAGAGTCCTTAAAAACCAAATATATCTTCTAAACTACTAAAATTTAGACTTAGATTTTTATATATGTATTAATTCATCATATAATCGAAATTTTGGAAAGAGCCAAAAAACGATTGTGACACATTTCCTCGATAGAAAAAAAATCCGAAGTAACCTCTGTTTTTTTTTTCAGAACTCTTGTAACTTCTAAACGGTAAATAATAGAAATTTTAAACTTCATATAAAGAAAGACATTAATGTTATCTAGATATTGTTAAAACAAATATTAAGAAACTCAATTAATGAATTTTAAATAAGCCTAAATGTGTTTGTGGCGCTTACGGTGTTAAAAATTCGCCGGGTTCACGGTGTCCCATCTCTGTCTCTCGAAGCAGGGATTGATACATGCATCGCACGGGCGGGGCGGGCTCAGTCGGCCGCAATTATTTTACGACGTAGGCCCTTCAAAGATTTTTACAGGGTCGGCAACGCGCGAGTGATACTCCCGGTGTTGCAAGCGTCCATAGGCTACGGTGACCGCTCACACTTAATATCAGGCGTGCCCGTAAGCTTATTTGCCATCTTGGTGGTATAAAAAAAAATAGACCGTGGTGCTCGGCAATCGAGCTTCACTTGATTTGTCTTCTCTCTAGGCTATAATGCTGTTTGTTTTCAGTCTCTCAGGTAATTGCTAAGGAAATCCTTTCAATGCTTCTTAATCCATCTCATTACTTTCTGATTAAATTCGCTGTGAGTTCCAAGACAGCTGTAGTTTTTTTTTTTCTTGACGATGTTGTGCAAGCTAGTGAAGCGCTAACGGGATACGCTTCACCAGCAACATTGGTTTTACGTGGGCGAGGTGTCAACCCGCCGCACAACCCCCCAAATGCTGGAGGACCACACCCGTCGTTGGTCAGCAAGTCCATCGGACTTCGCCGGTTAGTGTAGCTAGGCTGTACTACCGACCATTCCCCTATCCGCCACCTTGGGGACGCTCCCCTACGCTGTGAGGGCCAGCGCGGGGAGACAGCTGTAGTTTCTCCCCCGGGACGTCAATAAGCTTCATTGCTTATTGTCAATCTGAGGTCGCCGTTGTTAATCCCTGGCTATACAGAAGCAGTGGGAATGTGTAGGTTGTCCCAATGCCTAGTGCTCGAGAATACCTAAAAGCTATGAGAAAAAGCAAGTTTATTTTGTTTATACCAAGTGACGGTATAATAAAATTTTATTGAGTCATGACTAGAATATGTATTTGCTGCCAAGGACAAGATTATTTATGCATTGCCTACTTTCCGGAATTATTGTAAACGCACAGAACAAAATGCAAACTTTATATGCGCACTAGCCGATACCCGTCGTTTTTTACAACCTCCGTTGCGTAATGGTTACCTGCCGAACCGCCACCCAGGTCCCGGTTTCGAATCCCGTTCGGGTCATGATGAAAAACGAACTTTTTCCGATTGGCCTCGGGTCTTGGATGTTTATCTATATATGTATTTGTTATAAAATATAGTATCGTTGAGTTAGTATCCCATAACACAAGTCTCGAACTTTGGGTCTAGCTGAATCTGTGTGATTTGTCCCTATACATTTGTATAGATCCACCATCCTCAGAAACATTTATTTTATTTTTATAATATTAGTAAGGATGTTTTTATGCCACAAAGGTGGCAAACAAGCATACGGCCCGCCTGATGGTAAGCATCACCCTTCACCGTAGCCTATAGACGCTTGCAATACCGGGGGTATCTCTTACGCGTTGCCAACCCTCCCAACCCCCACAAGTGGAGTTCTGGAGACCTTAGTCACCGTAGGAACACAACACGGCCGAGATCAATGCTGTTTGGCTATGATCTTCTGTAAGGTGGAGGTCCTTCCCCAGACGGGCTGCTCCGATTTGAGCGGATGATCCGCTGTGCCCTATCTCTCTTTCTCTCGGTCCCGTGAAATAAAACACTTTACTATACAAGGTAGTACAAAACTTACTACTATCCGAATTTCCCGATCCCAGTAACAGTGGGATTACGAATTTAATCAGAAAGAAGATAGTCGGAGTAGAAAGTATTGAAAGGGCTTCCCTCCTTAACAACTACGTGAGAAACAGCAATTTGAAGCAAAAGGCATTGTACCCTAGAGAGATGGCAAATCAAGTGAGGCTCGATTGCCGAGCACCACGGCCTATTGTTACATTACTATTGGGACCTAATGCTATGAGCTGTTGTTTACTATTTTGATTCCAATAATATGTATTGCAAAACCTTCTAAATGTCTGATAATCAGGCATAACAGCGGGATTATAGATGACTCAGTCTTTCCTTGTCCTCACACCTCAGATTGTCAATCGGAGGTCGCCGTTGTTGATCCTGGCTACACAGGAGACACATCGGTGGGAATGTGTGGTGGGCATGTCCCGATAGATGACCCAGTCTTTCACTTTCGCACCTCAATCAATAAAGTATAATGGAGATAAAGGGAAAGTGAACATTTTTTTCATTACGAAACCAACTTGTAATAATAAAAATGTATTATGTAAGTGTGTACTTGTGATGAGTTACGTAGGGTCATGAAAAACGGTCCAACTTTACGACGAGTCACTAAATTCAATTATTTTAGCGTACCGAAATTTGGCATCTATATATGTATATAAAATTCAAAGTCCTGACTGACTGACTGACTGACTTAACTATATATCAACGCACAGCCCAAACCAATGGGTCTAGAGATTCCAAATTTGGACTGTAGGTTCCTTACGACGGCGATGTCTAGGGGTGTACTAAGAAAGGATATTATTTCAAAATTCCCACGGGAAACCGAGATATACGCAAACGAAGTTGCGAGGGTATATAAAATTTGGCATGTAGGTTCCTTACAACGTCTAGGGATGTACTAAGAAACGATTTTTCAAAATTCCCACGGGAAAGCGAGATATACGCAAACGAAGTTGAGAGGGGACGCACAGCCTAAACCGCTGGGTCTAGAGATGCCAAATTTGTCATGTAGGGTCCTTATAAGAACCGGACCGACCGGAACGGATTGACCGGACCGGACCGGACCGGACCGGATCGACCGGACCTGATCGGACCGGATGGAACCGTACCGTACCGGGCCGTGCCGTACCGGAATTTGTTTCTGAAGAAAGATATGCTAATTGTTACTAGGCCACGCGGGCGAAGCCGCGGGCGCAAGCTAGTAACAATATATTATTCTTGGACGAATCACACAACTGTTAAACTTTCGCGTTGCATTATTATAAATTAATAATAACCCAGGAATTAACGCGATCATACCTTGATATTGCCTGACGTTTCGACCAGGTTGCACCGATCGTGGTCCGGGAATTAATGCGATCATACCAGGCGAACTGACTTAATTCCCGATTTATTATTAATTTAGAATCACACAACGCCATCTAGTCCCCCCCAAATTAAGCAACTAAGCTTGTACTATTGGTAATAAATTGCTGATAATCTATACTAATATTATAAAGAGGAAAGATTTGATTGTTTGTTTGCATTGAATAGGCTCCGACACTACTGGACCGATTTCAAACATTTTTTCACCAGTAGAAAGCTACATTATCAGGGAGTGACATAGGCTATAACTTTTCGCCAAATTCAATGTGGTTCCCACGGGAACGGGTTCGGAACTTCACGCGGACGAAGTCGCGGGCAAAAAAGCCAGTATAATTATAATTTTCTTTTATGTTCGTATTTATTTACAAAAAAAAATGTATATTTCTCAGTCTAGTAATACAGTCAAAAGCAGGTCGATCTTTACATGTTGGACTTTGTTCTTAAGTTCTATGTCATAAGAGCCAAATTGTACTGCAAGTGTAAACCTCGTTGTGCACTTGTCTGTACAAGCTTTTCTTAGTTTAAAACTAGATGGACGTGTTTGTCCAAAAATTCATTTCCAATGTCTAAAACGTACACATATATTGTCAGGACTACAATCCATTATTTTTTTATACGCAACACTTTTGTATAGGATCAACGCACATTAGTTAGTGATACACGCGACGAACACGTCAACAATTTTGACTAAGTCATTCGTCATCTCGCACGATCTTGCGACTTGGCACTATTCGATTTTGCCATTTATTTGTCATCAACTCACACGCATGTACAAAGTAAATCCATTCGGATAAAAAAAATATTGAAACTAAATTATTAAGTATAACATTCGGTTTTATTTAGTCTAAGCCTTCAGCCATAAAATGACTGACGTTTTTAAAAAGGTTTTTTGTAGTTCACTGTACAGTACATATTTACCTTAGGTTTTTATAGAGGTTGAGAGTTGACGACAAAAATAGGTAAAATCGAATGGAGCCCAGTCGGACGATCGTGCGAGTTTTTTTCGTGCGATATTACGAATAACGCTGAACTAAATATAGAATCAGGTTCTGTTACATTAATTTCAAAAGATGTTTAGTATATGTATACACGCTTCGAAAACGTTTGCTCGCTCTGTAGCGAGCGAGCGTTTTCGAAGCGTGTCTAACCCCAAGTATCCGTCAATCTTTAATGAAGGCACGTGTCTTTCCGACATAATGGGTCAAAATTCCATGCTTTTTTTTGTACAATATTTTTTCGTTTCAAATTCCGGTGGCTTGTTTTTTTACACAATTAGTTAAGGAATCTCCTTTTTATGGTTTATCGTCATGCGTTTTTTAAATATCTAATATGATAATGAATATATTAAAAGGACAACGCCATCTAGTCCAACTTAGCAGGGTAGAGTTTGGAGTGATAACACATTTAATTCTATCACGGCAAACTCCACTCTGACAGGTGTTTTTTTACATTCGTCACAAAGAACATTCGTCATTATTGTCCATACATTAAAAGTAAATTCGTCAAATTCATAGGTGTTTACTACGTGCGCCGTACGTGACGAATGACGAATTTACTTTGTGGCCACAATCACACAGACAATAGCCCCTCTGACTGGAGAAGTACCACCTTCTCCCATAATATTGGCTGTAAAGAACCTCCGCATCTACATGGTTGATCGACAAAAAATCATGTTTTTTTATCTATATAATATACTAGGTGTTACCTGCGGCTTCGTCGGCGTAAAAATTAGGCTATGTTGGGCTCTGTACCCCTGACAATATGTATACAAATTTTCATAATGATCGGCTGCTTAGTCAAGCCGTGAAGGAATAACAAACAAACTCACTTATAATATTAGCATGATTATTGATTTCTATCTATCTATTCTACTTACTCGTAATCTTAATCGAAAAATAACAAAAGTATTTTTTTGTTTCAGATCCAAAATCATCAGAAAAACCATGTCAGATAAATAATTCCTTCACAGCCAAAAATAACATCAAAAATGTATAGAACAATAATATTAGTGTATGTGTGTGCGTTAAGTGTAAATTGCGATGTGAAACTAAATATAAGTGATAATAATGTAGATCATTTACTACGTGGCGGAGTACAAACACAAGTAGACAAACAAGCCACTACAGGGGTAGACGATACTAAAATCGAAGACGAGTACCAGGCTAGCATAGATTATGAAGAGGTTACTAGCACCGAGTCATATACAGATGAAACTACTACAGAAATTGAAGGTTTAGAACTTAAGAATGAAGATATAACTACAATAGAACCTGAGTTAGATACAACATTGTCAGCAATAGACAATACTGTTTACAAAATTAACGATGACACTACTGAACGGATTACTAAGGTGAGAGAGTAAATATTTGGTAATTATGGTGACACTAAACTATCAGGTAGTTAAGAGTCACTACAACTTAACGAAGTTTAAAGAAATGAAAAATTTCGCAATATTACTTAGACAAGAGTTATCTTTTTAATGGCTCTTTTTTTTTTAAATTCTATTTTGTAAAGGTATTTATGTTTTTAGATTAGCTAAAGTGTCAGGTATGATATGAAAGTTGAATGGAGGCCATAGGACATGTAGATTTTTTATATTTTTAAATTAAATGTGAAATCTGGGTAAATTTCAAAATATCCTATACACCCAAATATCTCGAGAATCACTAGACTTTGCTCATACATTTGGGTTGCTTATTTAGGTTGCTTTTCAACCCCCCAATACGCATGTTCCGCACACACGTCAAATTACAAGTAACCCTGTATAGTGCAGCTATTTCTTTCATTTGAAAATCACAGACTGACACCACAACTCAGCCCACAACCAAACCAGTAGAAAATGAGGAGGAAAGCGAACTGGTATCCAGAATTGCTGATTTAGACGAGGAATTAGAGACCGGAGGGCAACGAAATCCAAAAACCGAGAATTGTGAGTACTTTCTATTAAAAATAGCCAATAATGCTTTGTTATTGACAAATGCTATTCAACCATAAAGCCTAGGTTCTAACTAATTAAATCATTAAGAGATTTAAAACAATCAAAATATATCTTTTCTACTAAATTGCCTTGCCTTGAAAAGATTGCTTACAGCAATAATAGTCGCCTTGTTGCTAATACATTAGTCAATTAGTTATTCAAGTTGAATGTGATATCTTATATTGCAAATAAATTCTGTCTATCAAATGTGACTTGAAAAAACTGCCTTAAAATTCGATTAGAATTGATGCATATTATAAAATCAATTGCAATAGTTGCACTAGGCAGTGCTATCTAAATCATATATGACATGGGATGGAGGTTCAACTTTCTAATTTACATAGTAGGGAATGATCTAAACAAGTTTTAAGAATACATAGATATCTCAAAGATAGGATAACAGATGATCTGACTACATCAGAGTCGCTATTGCCTGTTTTTATAGCAGAATTATTTCATCTTTTGCAATTTAAAGTCTCGCTTATATAGACCCATTCTTGGTAATGATATCGAGACAAGTCCACACATATTCCCACCGTTGTGTCCCCTGCAGACCCAGGATCAACAAAGGATCAGATTTACAATAAGCAATGAAGCTTATTGATGTCCCAGGCGGGAAACTAAAGCTGTCTTGCAACTCAAAACAAAATGAATCAGAAAGAAATTAAATGGAGTAGGATTATATTAAGATAGATTAGAGCAGTGAAAGGACTTCAGCAACTTATTGAGAGATATAAATTTGAAACAAAAGGCATTAAAGCCAAGAGAGATAGCAAATCAAATCTTCTCTAAGGGATATTGTTAATTCTAAGCATACTAGGCGTACATAACCAATGAACAACTCTTTCCAGCGGAGCCGCAACCGTCATCAGAGAAGCGACCATTCGAGACACCCCGTCCCGCTCCCGCGGTGAGCAAGAGCACAACCCTCAGAGGTTGGCTCGAGGATTCATGGCTCCGCCCACCAGCTGGTATCCTAGTACCTTTAAGGCCTATGGCACTGAATAGGGCTTTGGCTGTTTGGAATGACCTGGTCGCTGGCGGTTTGAATCTTTCGGATATTGTCATTGTTGGATACGATTCTAATGGTAAGTGATTCACTTGTGGGGAAAAAACATTTTTCCTTCTTTAACTATCTGGCCTCTACCTGTTAGTAGTGGGAATTTGAGAAGTGAAAACTTGAACATTAACGTAGTGCATTTTTGAATTTGGAATGGTTAGGGATTCACACGAACTGATTAATTTATTTTATTTTTTAATTTTTTTAAACGATTTATTAATTTGTAAACCGCCATCTAGTCAAACTCAGTGGCATTAAAACAATTATTGACTTCTCTCAACGGGATTTACTGTAAACTCTGTAAACTAAAAAGTTCCAATATTTACCGATAGACGTCACTAAAACAACTCCCTCCGTCTTACGAATTTTCGATCAGGTCACGTGTCCTGACGCGAGTTTAACATTTTTAACCCATCCCAAAAAGTGCAAAGTCGCCAAAGAAGTTTATATAAGTGATGAAGTGAAAAATTGGGCTTAGAGCAGTGAAACACTATAAATTATTAAGAATTGAAAAGGTATAATTATAAAGTATGAGAAAAACGAGATATTGCAAGTAGACATTTTTCCTACCATTGTAACAGCTTGATACTTAATTACATCAATTTGCAATGAATGATCTATTTTCTTGCTACTTGTAAAGATCACGTCTGTAAATCGCGATTGGGTAGACAGATTGAAACTGTACTAAACATTGAGCCTTATACATACGATACCATTGGAGGCGTTTGGGAGAAGCCTATGTCTAGCAGCGGACTTCTTGTGGCTGAGATGATGATGATGATGATATATACGATAACATGCCCACTACACATTCCCACCGCTGTGTCTCCTGTAGAGCCAGGATCAACAACGGCGACCTCAGATTGACATTAAGCGATGAAGCTTATTGACGTCGCGGGGGAGAAACTACAGCTGTCTTTGAACTCACAACGAAATTAATCAGAAAGATATTAGACACGAGTAGCAATTGGAAGGATACTATGTAAGTTTCTACAAAGATCCTCGTAGTAAGTATGCTGAAGAGGTGTCATGTACATGAGAGACAATTTAAAACATAGGCCTAGAGAGATGGCACATAAAGTGGGGACTGATTTCCGTACACAACAAGACGAGTATGTACGAAGTGGTGTATACTTGCAGGATCTTACCCGAATACCCGATTTGATACAAAATATATTTTTGCATTCTTACCATGAGACTACAGCAATTCGTAGGAGAATATAATGTGTTGAACATACCTGTAACAATAATAAATATTTAATTAATAATAATATTACATTTTAATTAATAATTTGTCATGTAGTTATATGAGAGACAATTTGAAACATAGGGCACAGCGGATAATCCGCTCAAATCGGAGCAGCCCGTCTGGGAAAGGACCTCCCCTCCACCTTACAGAAGATCGTAGCCAAATAGCATTGGTTTCGGCCATGTTGTGTTCCTACGGTGAGTAAGGTCTCCAGAGCTCCACTTAGGGGTGTTGGGAGGGTTGGCAACGCGCGAGTGATACCCCCGGTATTGCAAGCGTCTTTAGGCTACGGTGATGCTTACCATCATGCGAGCGTCATCGTCTAGCCAGTTGTTGGATGGTCGTTATCTCCAGCTTCTCCGTGCCTCAGAGGGCACGTTAAAGCGTCAGTCCCGGCTGTTGATTCGACAGTCGTTAAATCAAATCCGTGGTCTTCGGGCGGTTTGAAAACACAGGCCTCTGCCAATCCGCATTGGAGCATAGCAGAGTACGCTCTAATCACCTTCGATTGAAAGAAGACCCGTATCCCAGCAGTGGGATGATTATGGGTTGATATGATAGATCCATCGTCTGGTACCAATAATACAAACAGGTTACAGCTTACTTTGGGACTAGATGGCACTGTGTGAATTATGTAGAACTAGTGAAACCCGCGCAACTTCGTTTGCGTATATTTATTTATGCACAGTAGCGCCATCTATATCAGAATTTTGATGAAATCCTATGGGACTCGTATTTTTCGAAATAAAAAGTACCCTATGTGTAAGGTATCAGTTACCTACATACACCCTACATACCAAATATCATATAAATGTAATTGTAAATTGTAATTGTATACAAATTGAAAATGACAAGAAAAAGTGCATGTGAAGGTCTAATTTCTGAAATAAACGATTTCATTTCATTTCATAAATATTGGCCCACCCATTTGAGCGTGAAGACGTAAACACACACATAACTTTCGCCTTTATAATATTAGTAGAATTCATTTATAATTTTGTTGACTTATATTTTGGCAATTATTATGTTTAACTAATAACGTTCAAGTTAAAATAGAACCAAGTTAACTGGAGCATAAACTTACATAATATCAATCTTACATTCGCGTTGTTGCAAGGTTAAGCCACAGAGTAAATATAGTTTATAAACTAATTTAAAGTTAATTATATACTGTGACAACAATTGGAATAGGTTAAATAAATAAAAAAACGGGCAAGTACGTGTCGGGCCACGCACAATGTAGGGTTCCGTATTGGCGTTCGGACGGACAGACGGACATGGCGAAACTATAAGGGTTCCTTGTAGTTTACTACGGAACCTAAAAGACTGTTTTTTTTTTTTTTATACAACACAGTTGGCAAACAAGCATACGGTCGACCTGATGGTAAGCCGTCACCGTAGCCTATAGACGTTTGCAATACCGGGGGTATCACTCACGCGTTGCCAACCCTCCCAACCACCCAAATGGAGCTCTGGAGACCTTACTCACCGTAGGAACACAACACGGCCGAGACCAATGCTATTTGGCTACGATCTTCTGTAAGATGGAGGTCCTTCCCCAGACGGGCTGCTCCGATTTGAGCGGATTATCCGCTGTGCCCTACCTCTCTTAAAACCTGTTTGAGTTTAGCATCGAAATACGGCACAATCAATACATACAATAAAATCGTAATGTCTGTGCATGGAAGAATATCTGAACATATAATAAAACAGTAGACCCCGGTATGTCTGTCTGCCTCTATTAAAGCTCGGTCTCCAGAGCTCCATTTGGTCCACATTTTTTTTATACCACAAAGGTGGCAAGCAAGCATACGGCCGGCCTGATGGTAAGCAGTCACCGTTGCCTATAGACGCTTGTAATACCGGGGCAGTGGAGCCCTGGAGACCTTACTCACCGTAGGAACACAACATGTCCGAGACCAATGCTATTTGGCTACGATCTTCTGTAAGGTGGAGGTTCTTCCCCAGACGGGCTGCTCCGATTTGAGCGGATTATCCTCTGTGCGCTACCTCACTTAAATTATTGTATATTTGTTACATCTACCCGTTCGTTTTTTCTGTGGTTTATTGATCAAAATATTCCTTTCTCAGGCATAAATTGGAGATCAAGACATAGCTTGCAGCCAACGAGTAATGCTGTAGGAGACAGGGCAGTGGCTGAAGCACTGTCCAAACTTCTACTAAAGTATCAGGTATGTTGTGTTTCTTGCGTTCCTTGGGCAACTGATGAGAAACCTAAAACGGACCCTAGATGGCCCGCCCTACTAGATGGTCAGATCAAATTCGCTTAAAACTTAACAAAAAGCTACATTATACACTCCATCATCCATCCGAAAGGCAATGCACTTTATACCAAGCCCGCCAGTTCGAATCCTGCGCAAGACAAACATTTGTGTGCATGAACACGTCTATTTGCCTTGGTCTGGATAATTTCTGTTTAAGGAGTATTTATTTAAAAAAAAGTATTTAAGTATATTTATCAGAAATCTAGTACCGATAGTAACAAGCTTAGTTGCTTCGTTTGGGACTAGGGGTTGTGTGATTCGTCCAAGAATATTTATAATTTCAAAGTCCTGCCTGACTGACTGGTTTAACTATATATCAACGCACAGCCCAAACCGCTGGGTCTAGACTTTAGAGATTCCAAATTTGGAATGTAGGTTCCTCACGTCGACGTCTAGGGGTGTACTAAGGATTTTTTTAAAATTCCCACGGGAAATCTAGAAGGTGCAAGGGTTTTACTAGTTTTTTTATCAATTTAATTGATGGTGGTTAGCACCCTGTGGTACATACCGAAGGTAGTATCACGACACGCCAAATACTTTTTATTCACATGTAAATCACTTCAAAAATATATTTAATAACACAATAATATTAAGAATGAATAGTTTAAATAAATTTCCATATAATTTTCCACTCTTCAGTTTGTGAATATAACACGCTATTTTGAATGTGTTATTGTTAACTAAATCTTTATATTTTATGCTAATACAATGTCATACATTCGCGAGATGTTATTTACTAAGTATTTAAGACTTAACTTTAAAACTTTAAAAACACCGAAACTGGGATATAATGGATGTAAGAATTAATGAAATCAATTTTCATATAGTAGCCTCTTAGAGTATAGATAAGCAAGCTATAGAGCGCGCGCATCGCTCTTTGAGCATTGTGCAAAGCGTAAGCAGATGTTCTATAGTGCTCATTTTTAGTTTGCTTCCATTTCGTCGTTTTAACAGCTCTGCACTACACTTTTCACCGTGATTCCTTAAAATCCGAATAAATAACATCGAGAGAAACAATCAGCGTGCTTGACTAATAGCTTTGTTCGTTGCTGGCTTCGTTGTTGCTGTTTTGAGTTCGTCTGTTTGTCCATACTCGTGCTTACCGTTCATACTTGCTCAAGCGCGCTTCATAGCTTGCTTATCTATACTCTAAGGAGCCTCCACAGGCATGTTCTTAAACACTTAATTATTACAAATTAATAATGTTTATTTGTGAATACAGGTAATCAAGGTTATAACAATAGTATAAGTGGCACTCTGTGTCCTACCAACACCATGACGTTCAAATTTTATAAGTGTTGAATATCCTTACTAACATTATAAATGAGAAAGTGAGTTTGTTTGTTTGTTATTCCTTCACGGCTTGACTAAGCAGCCGATCATTATGAAAATTTGCATACATATTGTTAGGGGTCCAGAGCCCAACATAGGCTACTAACACAACATGGCCGAGACCAATGCTATTTGGCTACGATCTTCTGTAAGGTGGAGGTCCTTTCCCAGACGGGCTGCTCCGAATTGAGCGCTGTGCCCTACCTCTCTTGTTATTTAATTCAGGAGGTTCCAATAAAATCATTTCTCTTCTACAGGGTGTACACACAGACAGTAGTAGTGACGGTACAATGCGAGCTCTAGCGTCTGCTGCCAAATTGGTACCTTATGACAGTGCATTGTTCGTAATTACTGATAAAGGACCAGCTGATCCTCAAAGACTACCACTAGCATTGAGAGCACTAGTCGAGAAGAGATTAAAGGTATGTATGGACAAGCTACACATTCCCACCGCAGTGTCTCCTGTATGGCCAGGAGCAACAGCTACCTTAATTGACAATATGCAATGGAGCTTATTGACGTGACAGAAACTACAACAGTCTTGGAACTCACAGCAAATTTAATCAGAAAGATATTAGACGGAGTAGGAAGTATTGTAAGGTCTTCAGATCAGTCTGGGAACAGGAAAAATGGGATAACGCGGATAAAGCCGCAGGAATCAGGTAATATATCTATTAAGGATGGTGAGGTAAGGAAAAGAGTAAGTAATGGAGAAGACTTATATTTTAGAGTGATATGTACAGTCAGGTGCACGTCGAGCTTTACACTTGCAATACAATTTTGGCTCTTATGACATAGAACTTAAGAACGGTACAAAGTTCTATATGTAAAGGTCGACCTGCTCTTGACTGTACAATGTGAGCAAAAAATGTGAATGTGAATGACAATGTAGAAAAAAGACGTAAAACCATAAAGAAATAGGAAATCTATACTAATATTATAAAGAAGTAAAGTTTGTGTGTTTGTATATTTGTTAAATTGTAAGGGGTAATCTCGGGATCTACTGAACCGATTTTAAAAATTCTTTCACCAATAGAAAGCCACATTATTGTTGAGTGTCATAGGTTATATAAAAAACTGAAAAATAAAAAGGCTTTTATGTGGTAGTCGGTTTTGCAAAGTGAATCGGAGAAAAAACGGTCGAATGAAAGCGTTTCTTACGAATGCCTGTACTAAAAAAGGATTATTAATATTATGCCCAACGAAGTGGGCACGGGTCAGCTAGTATAAAAATAAAATTATTTATAGCAAAAAGTTCGGTTTGTAACAATATCTGTTATTATGTGTTGCTAAGCGCAAATCTCGAGTACAGCTGAACCGATTTCGCATAATCTTTTCTTAGAATATTCCTTGAAGTACGATGATGGTTCTTACGGAGAGAAAAATTTAGAAATTCCCATGGGTAAGCGGGATACACGCAATTCCGCTAGTATATAATAGTTTTTTTTTAAATCATGGAAACAATTGGACTTCGCTAATAAAACCACTGGCACCATCTAGTCTGCAGACTAAATCCACGAACAATTTGTCCATAAAGACAATGTTTTTTTTTATATAATGTATAACGAGTGCTAAACTTAGACTGGTTTTAGATAAAGGCCGTCGACCTCAACCGCGTGTTTCAATCATGATACATACTAACATTGTAAATGCGAATGTCCGTCTGTTACTACACGCTTAAACAAATGAAATAGACTTCTTTTTTATGTCGTACGTACGACAGACGAGCAAACAAACTCGCCACAGAAAGAACGTACAGCAAAAGAGACTTTTTTATACTACTAAGGTGGCAAACAAGCATACGGCCCGCCTGATGGTAAGCATCACCGTAGCCTATAGACGCTTGCACACTCACGCGTTGCCAACCCTTCCAACCCCCCCAAGTGGAGCTCTGGAGACCTTACTCACCGTAGGAACACAGCATGGCCGAGATCAACTTAATTAGATACTACATTTTTGGAAAAATAAAAATGCTTTTCAATAAAAAAAAACCACTAGTGCTCCTAAAATGTTCCAAAAAAAATTGTTGTTTTGTACAAATATCCTACTAATATTATAAAGGCGAAAGTTATGTGTATGTTTGTTACTTCTTCACGCTGAAATGGCTGGGCCATTATTTATGATATTTGGTATGCAGGTACCTGATACCTTGGATTAACACATAGGGTACTTTTTATCCCGAAAAGTACGCGATTCCCGTAGGATTTGATCAAGTCTGATATAGATGGCGCTGCTGTGCATAAATAAATACACGCAAACGAAGTTGCACGGGTTTTACTAGTGTAACATAAAGTTTTGTTGAAGAATGTTACATAACGTTAAGTTACATTATAGAACAATGTTACCATTCGTCCGTATGTTAATGAATGTTATCGTTTTAAAACATTTTCTATTCTGCTCCCAAACTGAATGTTCCTATTTGTTTAATAACGTTTTATAACAATTTATTTCTACAGGTTTATACAGTATGGACAAATCCCGATCCAAAATCCGAGGAGGAGTTACAAGAGTTGAAGAATATAGCCAAACACACGGAAGGGGACGTGCTGGCATATTCACTACAAGTCATGGTAAGGTTAAATGAGTTGGAACAAAAAATTATAAAAGTATTGACACATTCAAATCAAAGTCAATTTGAGTTGAGTTGAGTTTACCCTGCTTTATATATATGTGTGTATTTATTATTACTATGATAGATAGATAGATAGATAGAATATACTTTATTTGCAATACACATCCAACAGTACAAAGAAATATTACATTAAAATCTTACATACTAGTGTATTAGCAACAAAGCGGCCTTATTGCTAAAAGCATATTCGTTCGTTATATTCTTTATTTTTAAGAATCTTGCTAGCCTGTCCATAAAATAATTCGTTACCCTAAGTTTGCCTTGAAAAGGTTGCTTTTTAGCAATAAGGCCTCCTTGTTGCCATTTCTGCGATTTCTGCGATTTCACTAGTGTAGGAAAATTCATTTCCAGGATTTGTCCCGAAAAATCTTTAATGTTCCCAAAGATAGCAAGTTAAGAAAAAATATTAAATTAAATTATAAATATGCGTGTTGTGCCCATGCGCAGATATTGTGGTTTTAAAATTGGAATTACAAATTTTAGAATCATTGAAGGACCCAACATTGACCCTTGCGAAACACCCACAAAAAAAATCCAACCACAATAGACATATTAGTCGAAAATTACAAAACTGTATCTATTTGTGTAATGTTTCATGTCTTTAGCAAGTTTCGAAATTATTCACAAGATATTTAGGGTCCCGTAACACAAAAGGAAAAACTTCGTTCTCCGTGTGCATATATTCTATTTCACGAAGAGCATTTGGCTATGAATAATGTAAGGCGTATACATGCACATTGTTTATGTGTGCGTGAGCGATTTTACGAGATCACGCACACTACTATAATATGTATGAACGTTACAACATTCATAGCCAAAATAGTCTTCGTGAAATAGAATATCTAACAATATAACTCTAAAAGTACTTATAGTTTCGCCATGTCCGTCTGTCCGTCCGCTGTCTTGAGCCTAGACGCTTAATACTAGAAACCTGCAATTTTGGATGTCTGCGCATATTAACTATGCTAAAAAAATGGTAAAATCTTGAAAAATATTTTTTTGGGGTTGCCTCCCCTACATGTAAAGTGGGAAATGAATTATATTTCGCGCACTTGCTCGGTTTTTTGAGAAACCTCAAAAATATGAATGTTCTAAATATTTTTTTTTATATTTTTGTACTTCTTTCAGGACATGGAAAGCTCAAGTAACTTTGCATTAGAACCAGACCAGCAGTGGGATACCATGGAGACAATGCAAGGAAGAAAAGCGAGGTTAAATTCACAACTGGATATTGATAAATTCGAGGTATGTAATATAGGTAGCTTAATATTGTAATGTTATTATGCGTACTACCTCCGCCTACTCTGAAGAGAATTTTTATATCATCTTTCTTAGGGACATCTTGACTCAGAGACTGTGTATTGAGTTGAGACTAATGAAGCTACATGATTACGACTTGGCTTAAAGGATTTCTATCCAGGCCAGTAAAAATGTAAAAAGGGGGGTAGATGTTACGGATAGTGTCAATTGTAAAGAAAATAATAATAATTTAAGGAAAAAATTGTATATTACGAGATGTGAAAACATAATGCGAGAAAACGAATCCGAAAAAACGAGTGATGCATCGGAGCAGCCCGTCTGGGGAAGGTCCTCCACCTTACAGAAAATCGTAGCCAAATAGCATTGGTCTCTGCCATGTTGTGTTAACACCTACGGTGAGTAAGGTCTCCAGAGCTCCATTTGGGGGTGTTGGGAGGGTTGGCAACGCGTGAATGATACCCCCGGTATTGCAAGCGTCTATAAGCTACGGTGATGCTTACCATCAGGCGGGCCGTATGTTTGTTTGCAAACTTTGTGGTATAAAAAAAAGGCATAAAAATATGACTTAATAAAAAATATTAAGTATAAAAAAGCGTTCGGTTTGCCACAGTAAATGTTCTCGGGATGGAAAACACAAATGTAGATATGTGTGGTGGGTTAATACCGAAAGTTAGTGTGATGCCAGCATTGGAATTTCCAATCTTTTTAAGCATTCAAATTATTAATGATAATTTCGGTTGATTGCGGAAATCCCTTACATTTGGGATCTCTTCAAACCAATCTTTTTGCTAAAGGTAATTTGTGATGTATTCACGTTTCCTCTTACATAAGATCTGAATTATAATATGTCTGCCGAACCAAACGGGATTCCAAATGAGATGAAGCAAATTCTGAAATTGCTTTACGTAAATTATTTGCAAATCATACTAATATAATCAATGTGAAAATGTGTTTATGTTTACTAGTATAGTTCTAAATATAATGGATATAGCCAATATAAGAATTGGCCATGTGGTGACGGCAGATTAGAATATCACCACTTCTTCTTTCTCACCACTTAGAAGGCGACAAAGACTTTGCTTTTTAAGGTCGGCAACGCGCGCCTGATACTCTTGCCAGTCTAACATGCTTACACTCGAGATAGTTTCTTGCACACGACAAGCTTCTTCGCCAATAGCAGTGCCTGTTTTGTCTACTGTAGACATAATCCGAGATACGCTATTGGCAGAGCGGAAAATTTTGTCGCGTTTGTCATGTTAGCCCGGCTGGTGTTGCAAGCGTTCATAAGCCACGGTTTCCGTTTACCATCAGGCGGGCCGTAAGCTTGTTTGCCACCTAAGTGGTATATTGTTTTTATAAATAAGAAAAAAGTAAAGAATAGGCAGCAACTATATTCGAAATCTCCAAGCAACCCAACTGCGCTCGCTAACCCGAGTTCCATTTTGAATTACGAAACACTAAAACTGGGTGGTCTAGAAATCTTGCTGAGTCAATGTGTAGAACATCTCGGGTATAACAAAACATTAAGTTTCCTTGTTAATAATAAACAAAAAAATATAGCAAAAACTACAACTTGTACACCGTAAAAAAAAAATACAAGTCGTATATTGCTAATAATAAACTACAATGTTTGTCAACTTATTGTAATGATTTGAAGGTCTTGCAAAAGGCGTTTTAGAGTATTTTTATTGAGTTGAACAAACGTGTTTACTGATCAACTATAGAACTGACCGAGTGTGACATGGTTCGCACAAGTACGTATCGAACGCATCGCATTCGTTGATTATTATAGATTCGTGCGATCCGTACGATGCGGATCAGTGTATGGCTTTCTATATAAAGAATACTACCATCCGTTTGATCCAATGCGTCTGATACGTATGTACGATGCGGATATGCCTACCTTAAAACACACATAATTAAACAGAATGTTGACATTAACAAAACTGCAGTAGAAATTTAGTGTGTGAGAAAGAGACAGCTCGGTGCAACATTTTCTCGGCTAGCAAAATGATTTTCAGCCACCTGCACCGCCTTTAAAAAATCGAGATGACGCGTGCAATAATACAGATTTGGAAAAAAAAAACTTTGATTTTTGGTAATTGTATGTAACATTAAATAACCGTAGAATGTGAATTATAAATGACTAGCTTTTCCCCGCGGCTTCGCTCGCGTTAGTTTTATGACTGTATAGATCTCGTTTGACAACAAAACAACCCATAGCGCGACTTGTGGCGCCATCTGTTGGCCGATACAGCGCCCTCTATAGTAGAAACATTATTTTCCCATTGTAACGACATACTTTCACGGGATTAAAAGTAGCCTATGTTGGGCTCTGGACCCCTAACAATATGTATGCAAATTTTCATAATGATCGGCTGCTTAGTCAAGCCGTGAAGGAATAACAAACAAACAAACTCACTTTCTCATTTATAATATTAGTAAGGATTATTTTTTTTGCTATTTATAATGTAAATCAAAATTAAATTAAAACATCGTAGTGCGTAACATAATGTAAGTTTAGTGATGTGAATTACCTCGCCACGGAACTATTTTAATTACTTTTTGTGTCTTTTGAGAATAAAGAATCTTTAAACCGAACCGAATGTAATCAAGTTGGCATATTAATGTAAGTCGCTCAAATCGGAGCAGCCCGCCTGGGGAAGGGCGTCCACCTTACAGAAGATCGTAGCCAAATAACATTGGTCTAGTAGGCCATGTTGTGTTCCTACGGTGCGTATGGTCTCTAGAGCTTCACTGACTGGGTTGGGAGAGTTGGCAACGCGCGAGTGATACCTCCGGTATTGCAAGCGTCTATAGGCTACGGTGACGGCTTACCATCAGGCGGGCCGTATACTTGTTTGCCACCTTTGTGGTATAAAAAATAAAAAAGTCACTTAATTTATGACGGTCTCTCGTCGTGAATCTAGTTTCTATTTAAAAAAATATGAAAAAATTATCTGACACTAGGAACTTTTTATACAAAATATCTTTGCTTTGTTACAGACGCTGCTAGTAAGAAGAGGTGGTGGCGAAGCTATATCTCTTGGAATGCCAGTTGAAAGTGGAGTAACTGCTCTGAGGATCCACATTGAGGGGGCGGTCGAACATGCCGTTTTATACCCACCCAATGAAGGTATGTTGCTTTGTTTCCGAAATGGTGGTGGCATTATATTCGTTTTTAAAGTTAAATAAACTAACAGGGAACGATTGTAGTTTCCCATGTCTGTCCTTCCGCGGTCTAGCACCTAGTACCAGCAAGCTCGGGACAAGCCCACCTACCACCAAGCTGTAATTTTGCATGTCTACTCATATCCATTATGCTAACAAAGTTGACGACCTCCGTGGCGTAATGGTTACCACGCCAGACCGCCATCCAGGAGGTCGGTTCGGGTTCGTCACGATAAAAAACTAACTTTTCTGATTGACCTCGGGTCTTGGATGTTTATCTATATATGTATTTGTTATAAAATATAGTATCGTTGAGTTAGTATCCCATAACACAAGTTTCGAACTTACTTTGGGGCTAGCTCAATCTGTGTGATTTGTCCCTGAATATTTATTAAAGTGAAAGAAAAATTTTAAAGATTTTTTTTACCTATCTGCTTAATTTTCGTTTCACACGGTGACCCACCATCTCCGAAAAAAATATTTCATTCAGAAGATAAAAAATACTTTGCCGATATATGAAAAAAAAATATTACAATTCTGTTACATTGTGTACGGATGTAATTAACATTGGAAATATTGTCCCTTGAACCTAAAACTGGCATTCACCTTGAAAAGTCACACTTGGATTAACCGGTATAAAGCAATTTCAACGTTAGCCATTTTTTTTTATACATCCGCGATTATTTCTGAGCAAGAAGTCCACAGAATACAGAAACAGATTGCTTAGTACGAGCCGAGCAAATTGAAAGTTTCAAATTGTTAATTTATCAGACGCGTGTGTACAGTCGAGCTTTACACTTGCAGTACCATTTTGGCTCATATGTCATAGAACTTAAGAATGGTATAAAGTCCAATATGTAAAGGTCAACGTGCTCTTGACTGTACATATCCGAATTAAAATGTGAGCAAGTAAGCCACATAATTTTGATACACGAGTATTATAAATTAACAACATGAGAGTTCCTATCTCTGTGAATCGACATCATGGTTCATAGGATTAGCTTGGCGTACGCTTGCTCTAATCCACTTCGATATAAGGGAGACTCAACCCTGCAGTGGGATGATGGGGGTTGATATGGTAAAACCATAGATTTATTATATACTAGCGTTAGATTGGCAATGCAAAAGAAATAGATCATAGCATACGCGTTTGTTAGAGCGAGATAGATAGGCGAGACCATTATTCCTATACACGCTATCGGCCTGTATCGGCCTGACGTCAGTCGTGTTAAAAACAAATCCCACTTATTTTTTAAAAAAATATGTTTTTTTTAAGTGTAATTTTTGGTGTTAATTAGACGTGATTAAATATGGTTACCTGTGCAGTGCCTGGATGTAACTCAAACAAAAAAGGAAAATTCACAAAATTATATATTTTGCTTGCACACATGTACATTACACGCACTAGTGTATTTTGTTTTTGGTCTCGCCTTAATCAAACCATAGCCGATCTATACGCTAGTATATTATACTAAATCTATGGGTAAACACATATTACAAATTCCATTGTAGAGTCCACGGAAGATCAGCTTCTCGACAGTCCAAAAATGTGGAGTGGATAGCTTTTCTGTGTGTCATTTGTCGTTAATAAACTTTTGTTATTGTTTTACTGTTTCAGTGTTACGTGTGACTGACACTGAATAAATAATTTTCTTCCTTTTTTTAAGTTAATACAAAAAAGGTAGTAATTTTCATGTCTGATCAACAGGACCACAAATAGACTTGTACAATGCAACATCGGTGAGTGCCTTCTCACCGGCGTCAAAAAGCGAAGGACAATCACCAAGGGACATCTACTTGGTCTTCCCTGGAGTAGATCCTGAGGCGGATATGTGAGTATGAGACTAGAAAAATGGGCTGTTCTACACGGTTTAAAACATTCGTTTGGAAACGAGGCTCTGAAGGACCTACACCTTACAGAAGATCGTAGTCAAATTGCACGGGTCTCGGCCATGTTGTGTTCCTACGATGAGTAAGGTCTCCAGAGCTCCACTTGGGGGGGTTGGGAGGGTTGGCAACGCGTGAGTGATACACCCGGTATTGCAAGCGTCTATAGGCTACGGTGATGCTTACCATCAGAACAAGCATACGACCCATGGTTGTTTGCCAACTTTGTGGTATAAAAAACATGATTACTTCTTTATTGCCAGTTCTTCTAAGTACAAATCTGCCGTCCGAACAGGTGGTGGAAAAAAATTGTGACGATTCGAAAGAGCTAATAATAGGCCTATTTGAAAAGACTTTCATTTCATTTCTTCCAGGTTATCAGTGATACCGGCAAACCCGTCCAGCGAACCTGCCAGCACTTTAGTGGGAGTATGGCATCTAAGTGTCAAATGTGACACTTGCGATTATAGACTGTGCGTTGGTGCCAGAGCGAGACTACACTTTGACATTGAGACTAACGTGCCCGGTAAGTGTTTCCTGCATTAAAAAGCAAGCTAAGGAATAATGATCCTGGTCAAAAAATGGGTTTGAAAATCTCATACTTGTTTGAATACGTCTGAGATTTTCGGTCAGAGGTTTTAGGACTTTAGGCGGCTTGGATTTGGGTCGATGATCTGACTGAGATTATTCAATATTTCGAGAGCTTTTCCAAATAGGCTTTGACTCTAAAATCTAAAATAAAATATTAGTCTTACACACGCCACGTAAAGACAGCGAAAGGTTATCAAGTCGCTTAAAGTGAGGAACACACGAGTCTCTTTTTTAGTTTGCACATTTCTCTGATTCAAAGCTTGGCTTTAAATACGTCTTTCCAAAATAAAACTTCTTCGATATTTACAATTGACCTATTATGGACACCTATTTTCAAAATTTACATCGTTCACCGGTGAGTCATAACTCATAACTTTTCAATACGTTACTTTACGAACAAGAAAAAGTATATAGCTAAAAGCGACATAATATGTCTAGACTGCTTTTTTTTTTTAATACTATGGTCAATAAACTATTCAGTTATAAAAAAAAAGTTCAACAACCGTTTAATATATTAATAAAATAATTTGTTATATGCCATTTACAGTTATTTATTTTTAAAAAACAAACAAAAAAGAATATAAATTTTTTTCTTGACACTAGAATTATAATACCTTTTTTTTTCTCTTTAATTAATATGACTATTGTATTTTTTTTTTCTATAATAATTATTATAAAGACGAAAGATTTGTGTTTTTGTTTGTAACGAATAAACTCAGAAACTACTGAATCGATTACAAAAATTCTTTCACCGTTGGAAAGCTAGGGATCCTTAGGACGGGACGCTAGTCTATACTAATATTATAAAGAGGAAAGATTTGATTGTTTGCTTGCATTGAAAAGGCTCCGAAACTACTGGACAGATTTCAAAAATTCTTTCACCAGTAGAAAGCTACATTATCAGGGAGTAACATAGACATAGGCTATAGCTTTTCCCGAAATTCAATGTGGTTTGACACGGGAACGGGTCCGGGAATTCACGCAGACGAAGCCACGGGCAAAAAAGCTAGTTTATTATAAATTGGTTTAGTTTAGTGGTTTTTTTATGTACACATTACAGAAATATATGATGTTATGAGATACATATGCGTACAAAGTGTAATTATGTATGTAATGGGTAAAAAACGCCACTTCTATAACAGATTTCCACCGCTTTTTTTATACAGGGAGGAAAAAGGCGACGAACACAGCCGAAAGTTTGATGATATGTACCTTACAGACATGCGTTTTATATAGGTTTCATTTAAAAATAGTTTATTTAAAAAAAAGGCACAGATTTGAAAATTTCCTACGTGCCGATAACCCTAATTCCAGAACAACAGTGCATTTGATAAGATAACTACACGGACGGGTACTACTACGCTACGGACAGGCTGTAGGTACCTAGCTTAGCCCTTGCCTAGCCCACGATACACACATACCTACCTATTAATAGTAATTCTGATTATCATTTAAAAAATCTAGCAAACATGAAGTAGGTACGCCAGGAACTTACCTACAACACACGATGCTCGATGTATCTGAGTCTGAGCGCATCTCTCTCATGCGACTCATGCGACACAACACTCAAAACCACTAAACAACATTTAAAACACTAAACATCACTTAAAACACCAATACCATTTAATAAATAATAGAAACTTTCACAATTTACTTCTAGCATGTACCTATTGACAATAGGATATTTTTGTATCACTATGGTAACCGTGACAATTACCATGTACCAAAGGCAAATAAACTTTTCATTCATTCATCCGTTCATTCAATTAATTCAGGGCTGGATTCGGTAAGTCTGATTATTGGCGTATTTGTTTTAACATAGGTACTCTCTTCGCTAAAAAGAATAAGTAATTACGAATAGTTTTTATTAGGCCGTAGGTACCTAGCGCTCACCCCCTTACAGCCGATGCTCAATGTGTCCGCCGCGTCTTATGCGACACAGTCGGATACGCTGCTTGGTATGACGGTGCACACGCGCAAGCAACTGTGTCTCCACATTTTGCTGGCGGAGTTCAGCAAACGCCTGTTCAATTCTGTGCACCATTTGCTCTCGCGTTTCGTATTCATCCCGGTACACTCGGTCTTTGAGAGTGCCCCACAAAAAAAAGTCGAGAGGCGTGAGGTCTGGTGAGCGCGGCGGCCATCTGTTCGGCCCGTATCGCCCGATCCATTGTTGGCCGAATAGTTTGTTTAGAGCTTCGCGCACTTCCACAACCGAATGAGCTGGAGCCCCATCCTGTTGAAACCACGCAGCACGTCGTTCCTCTGACGGTAATTGGTCCAGGTATGGCGACACCACGTTTCTAAGTAGCTCATGGTATCCATGTCGATTCAAAGTGGGTGGTAAAAAAATTGGTCCAATTATGGTGTCGCCATGAATCGCGGCCCACACGTTAATCGACCACCTCTGTTGGTGCGCTGTCTGTCGGAAAATGCGAGGATTTTCCTCCGCCCAAACGTGCTCGTTTCGACGGTTCCATAAACCATTCCGCGTAAATGTCGCCTCGTCGCTCCAAATGATTTGCTGCACGAAACGAGGATTCTCGCGGATGCCGTCGTCCAGCCAACGGCAGTATGCTGCTCGCACCGCCAAATCCCTCGGCAGCATTGCCTGCTTTTTTTGGATGCGGTATGGATGGCGCCTGTTTATCTTTAAAACGTCCAAAACCAACATGTGGCCAACGCCGAAACGGCGCCCGGCCTGTCGAGAACTTGCCGGGGGGGTTCTGGTCAAAGAAACTTAAAATGTTCTCCTCAAGCCGCACAGGCACACGTCTAGACCCGCCACCACGATGGTCATCCATCGATGTCCGTGGAACGATCGGACGATTCTCCTGTACCCGGTAAAGGGCGTTGGTAACTACGCGAGGATTTACCGGATGCGGCGGAGGAAAACGCTCTCGGTACAACCGCAAAGCTGCCCTTGCGTTGTACTCGGACTCTACGTACAGCATTATTAAGTTTAAATAATCTCGCGCTTGTAACGACATTTAGTTTTTTTGCTACACGTCACTGTTGACAACACTATGATTACCGTGACAATTGTAGAAAAAAAGCATTTCTTCGTAACAAAAAAAAAAATCGAATCGAGTTCGAAATTCAAGACGTACATACCTTTTTTTAGTGTCAGAAAGGCCATTAAGGAGTACCTACTAAAACAAATAAAATAATAAATACGTTATCACTAAGGAATGATAGTATGAGTTGCTGGCGGTACAATTAACAAAAAACACATGTTTTATTCCAATCACTACGGCATAAAGGAATGAAAAGCCTTAAAGGTCGTTATTAGGCTACGCTACCAACATCTAAGATTAAAAAGTTATGAAATCAATGTTATGGTTATGTTTACTTATGGTTAAAAATAATCGTGGTCAGGTCAATGACCGATTTAAAAAAAACGACCTTAATACATCCCCGTTGCTGCGTTCACAGCTGATTTTAGGGATGAAATCACACAGTTTTACAACTAATGTTTGTTAGTCAATTACTCCGAAACTATCATACTTAGACAAAAGATCTTTCACCAGCATAAAGCAGATGTATAAACCTCTTAAGAAATTTCGGGAGTGTCGGTCGCCCTCAGGGCACCCGTATACCTACATGAACATTCTTTTATATGTTCATTTTCTATGTGCATTCCAACTCAATCGGTTAAGGATAACTACTTTAAAATCACTTGCATAAGTTGATTCGAACAAACATTGCACAGTTAAGCTGGTAATTTTTTTTTTATACCACAATGTTGGCAAACAAGCATACGGCCCGCCTTGATGGTAAGCATCACCGTAGTCTATAGACGCTTGCAATACCGGGGGTATCACTCACGCGTTGCCTGCCCTCCCAACCCCCCCAAGTGGAGCTCTGGAGACCTTACTACTACGATCTTCTGTATAACCCGTTTTTCTTAACTAGACCAATGTAGTAAACAATCTTAGCATGTCTTTTTATTCAATTATCCATGTGCAAAATCAATAAATCACCAGAACAATAAAAGTGTATTAAATGCCATTTCTAACTATATTGTTATTATTTGGGTGTGAATGATAATTTTAATTGCCTATTTTCGTTAAAGACATGCTAAGATTGTTAACTACATTGGTCAAGCTAAGAAAAACAGGGTTTAAGGTGGAGGTCCTTCCCCAGACGGGCTGCTCCGATTTGAGCGGATTATCCGCTGTGTACTACTATAACTAGGTACTCATAACAAAACAAGAGCCATTCGTAACTTCGTATCTACCATAAACAATCACAAATGTATTTTAACGTTTACAATAACATTGTAATGTTATGTTTTCCTAGTGTGTAATTATGATAATGAATAATGTAGATTTTTTTTGTAGACATTTAAAATATTGAACAAGATAATGGCAGTCAATAATTCTATTAAGTAATAATAAATGCAAAATGCACAAATAATCAATGCAAGTTTTATCTAAACTACGAAATTAAAAAAAAAGTTTAAATATAGAATCAATTTACAAATGAAACTCAACAGCAAAAAATCTGCCACACAAGTTGTTCAATCAAATATTGATTGAATAAACACGTGGCTTTAAAAACAAGACAAAAAAAAACACAAAAAAGGATGTAATAACATGCAATCAAGCGATGATTCATACGAACACAAAAAAAAGGGTTGCCAAAATCAAATCAATATTGGCATATAACATAAATAAAAATAAACAAATTGTACACAGTTCACAACAGCGTCACTTGGTCCCAAAGTAAGCAATGCTTGTGTTATGAGAACCAGACAACTTATACAGGTGATTTTTTTAGTCACTATCCAAATTTTAATATATTTTTCCGTTGTGAAAATCATGATATACGTGTTTTTTCTTTTAGTATCATTTAGTACTAAAATATGAATTTACAGCATCACAAAGTTATCTAAGTTCATAGAAAACCGCGCGCGCAACTCGGGAAAATATTATTATTTTGAAATTTTTACCTACATTTAAATTTTCATAAATGTCTTTTAATGATACCTTGTACATAGAAAAAAATTGGATAGTGACTAAAACCCACCCAGACTCGAGAACAAACACAAATGTCATCACATATTTGCCCTAAACGGGGATCGAACCCGCGCCCTCTCTAAGCAAAGATAGGACCACTACCAACGCACCTATCCACCTGTCAAATAGATGAGTCGTTTATAAAAAAAAAGTTTACCAAAATCAAATAAACACTGGCATAAAACATTCTTAATTTAAAAAAAAAAACAAAATCAAAGATAAACATGCGTAAAAAAAGAATAATAACCTCAAAATGTCACGGTGACAGCGCGCCCATCTTCCCAACATGGCGACGCACTTTTTCTAGGCCAAGGCCACGAATATTGCACACTTTAACACAATCTTATATTAAATCGACAGGTTCAAATGTCGAATGCTTTCTAAGTTCTAAATCTTATACGGTGACGTCAGAACCGGTTTTTTACGCGTTACATGACTAAATTACTATGTTGAAATGACTAAGCATAAAAAATATTATTATAGGGCAAATTCCCAGTCGTGGAACATTTAAGCGGATTTTTTTTTAATATTTGTCTACATCTGTCCTTGTTTTGCTATAGACACAGTGAATAATACTGATAGCTGAAGAGTGGATCTATTAATTTTTCGTTAATTGAACGCTTAAGTTTATATATTTATTTTTAGAAAAACGACTTAAACATCTAGTCGTGGGACAGCATTTTGCAGGCAACTTCGCCAGCCATTGCAATTTCGAACATAATGATGGAATTTCGATATACTAAGATTATTATCGTTAAATAATATAATAACAAAAACGCATCATAGCTCTTTTAAAATCGGAAAGATAATGTAGTGTCCCACCACCATGTCCAACGACTACACATTTACACCATTATGTTTCGCGTGTGAGAATTAGAGGAAACAATTTATTGTTAAATAGTGGAAAAAAAATGACCGGAAATTATTATATTGCTGCAACAAATTGCTATATTTATGCGAATTAAAGACATGAAAAATTTATCATTATGATCTATGACCATAAACAATAATGTTTAAACATTTACGTCAACCATAAATCAAAGTACCTATAGACAAAAAAAAACTATTATCCGTTCCAATACATAAAAACAATTGACTAATTTAAAATAATCATCGATAATCCGGTCAAATTGGACCAAAAATGACCAAACGATGTGAAATAGACTTGAATCGGTCACAAATTACTTTATTGCGATTAAACACACGACAATAAGGCATCACAAACTAGTTCAAACATTGAATTCCACTGAAAATCTTGCGCCAAGTATATTTTATCGGAATTTTAACTTATGTTGGTATTGATATTTCACTATTATTAACATCATTCGAACACGTTTGTATTTTTTTTTTATATCGACCAACGATCCGCACAGTCGACCTTATTTATTCACATCACGACTAACATTATATTACACCCGCTAATTTAACATAATGCTATAAGGTTGCTACCTCACAAAAAACACAAAGAGGACTGGCTTAAAAACAAAAAAAAAATAAAAAAAAAACAAAACACGGAAATGTCACTTTTTGGCGCGCAAATAAAAATATGGATGACGCGCGCCTCGCGATAAATCGATGGTAAAACTAAACACTTAGTTTTAACTCGTATTATCTATATCTTATAGGTTATTTTGTTATCACGTGTTTGTTTACAATAAATTGACAATAAATTGACACATTTAGTATTTTTCATTACTCGTGGATGGGATGTAGGTTAGCCTGTTCGTCTAACTACTACTACGTCATGGCAGTCAGTGCTTTGCTCCCATAGCTGTGAGTAAAGATTACAATGAGTTAACGACCTTTTTGGATGGCTGCAACATACATAGGCTGTTGTGTCGTGTTTTTTTTAAATACCCACTGTGTTACATATTGTTTTTAAAATAGTTTGTGTGTTAATTTTTTATCCAAATAAAGTCCTATTCTATTCTAAAAAAGCATTTAAGTCCATCTCAAATAATAAACGTAATTTTTGCTGTTTTTTGAGTGTCTAAAGTTGTATAGATTAACCCTACGTGCGAGTGTCCGACTCACACAGGGCCGTTTTTTTTATACATAAATACACGATATCTATATATATAAAAATGAAACCCGTTTTCCGTTGTCACGACATAACATGAAAACGGCTTGACCGATTTGGCTGATTTTTTTTTTGTAGTTTTCTAATACTCTGTACAAGGTTCTTACGGAAAAAAATTAGGGGTAGGGTAGGGGTAGGGTAGGGTAGGGGTAGGGTAGGGGTAGGGGTAGGGGTAGGGTAGGGTAGGGATACACGCAAACGAAGTTGCGCGGGTTTCGCTAGTAATTAAATATATTTAAAGTATCTACAGACTAGTACAGACACGGTTCTATAACGATTTTTTTCTTATATCAATAAGGTGGAGGTCTGGAGACCTCACTCACCGTAGGAACACAGCATGGCCGAGACCAATGCTATTTGGCTACGATCTTCTGTAAGATGGTCCTTCCCCAGACGGGTTTCACCGATTTGAGGGGATAATTCGCTCGAAAATCGATCGATTTAAAGATTTGAGTCAATTTAATTTAAATGTACTGTACAGCAGAAACAGGACAAGCGGCCTATACTTAAATCCGCGATTAGATTAATTCATTAACACTAATCGTTGACACAAAACAAGTCAGAGGCATTGCAAACTGGTCAACATCGTTAACAACCAAAGTGTCAAGCTATCTCTTTTCTTCTCCTTTAATTTGACAGTGACAGCTACAATGTGTCATCAACATTATAAATACGTTTGACAAACAGGCTGCAAGTCACCTATTTTAAATTCCATAATGGACTTTAAACTTTGCGTTCACAACAGTCAAAGTAAATCGACTATACATGCTTTACATCGTACTAATCCTACTAATATTATAAAGGCGAATGTTATGTGTATGTTTGTTACAAATGGCTGGGCCAATATGTATAATATTTGGTGCGTAGGTAGCTGATACCTTGGACTAACACATAGGGTACTTTTTATTCCGAAATACTTTTCGAAATAAAAAGGTGTGGTGTTAATCTCGATTCCCGTAGGATTTGATCAAAAATCTGATAAAGGTGGCGCTGCTGTGCATAAATAAATACACGCAAACGAAGTTGCGCGGGTTTCACTAGCAGAAAATAAGAGCTGACAGAAGAGACCACATCGATATCCGAGACGCATGTCACTTATTGTACAGTACTAAAAAATCTTTCAAAACTTCCTAACACCATCTAATATCTTTCTGGTTAAATTCGTTGTGAGTTCCAAGACAGCTGTAGTTTCTCCCCCGGGATGTCAATAAGCTTCATTGCTTATTGTCAATCTGTGGTCCTGGGGCAGGATTCACAACGGTGGGATTTATTTATTTAACTCACGTTGAACGTGCTCAGAGGCCGAGTGAGCAACCAGACCGTACTGCAGTGGCGCTCTGCGCGCCGGACAGGTACGTGTGGCGGCGACGGCAACCCCCTCTGTTAGCAATACCGACCGCGCGCACCGACATGTTAAAACAGACGCCAATCGTCCAGGCACTGCGGGTTCTCAACACGGTTGCAAATAAGATTGACATATTCACCTGTCCATTGTCGGAATCCACAAGAGCGACACTATTCGTACTCAGTAACGAAAACTAAGGTATAGGTATTGAATTGGGTACTAACCTGTAATAATATTGTATTGTATATAATTATAAATAATTAAATAAACTTTACTGACCATACAAAAGTACTGATACAATAAGCGGACTTAATGCTAAGTGCATTCTCCACCAGTCAACCATTGGGAAGTGCAGAAATTCACGAATGGGACTGTGTGGTATTGTCTTTATTGGACTTTAACTTTTCTTGGTCTGTACTATAGGTACTAGTCGATAAATATACATAAATGCATTTAATTAATGTACTGTTATTACAATTAGACTTTGAACATTACAAAATATTGTGTTGATGGGTGACTAGAGAATTGAGTCATTCAATGAAAAGATAAGATTATTATAAATATTAAATTGATGCATGTAAATAAATAAAATGATACTATTTCTTAAGTATGGATGACTATATTATCCTAACCTAACAGCAGTGAATCTTAGCTGACTCACAAGGGCTCATAATGTCAATCACACACAAATAGCCAACTTCTCAGCATGCAACTTCCTAAAACGCCAACTCTCCATGTCAACTTTCTCATAATGACAATTTAAAAGAGTTACATGGATTAAAGCTTGTAGGTGCAAGGTGCTTGTAATACAGTTCGTGTGCTAATCACAACTATCGAGCCAAGATAATCAGAGTCTTGTTGACAACGATTACACACGAATTACGAGCCCATCCAAATCAGACGACGCATATTTTAAGGGCACAGAGTTTTGACACAGCCTAAATCGATCTCTTATTGGCCGAAACCTAACTACAACTAAAACCAACCAGAATATTTAATCGGTCTGCAGTTGTACCATTATCTATCATTCAATACATCATAAATAAGGAAATGTGACCAGATCAGGGGGGTCAACATGTTATCTGTTGCTCTAGTCCGCTGGGATGACGGTATCAGATGTAGTAAATAAATATTTCTATCAACGAACAAACCTAATATTCTATTAAATTCAACACGGGTTCTAAAAACAGCTGAGTTACCGTTGTTAATCCTGGCTATTCCCGATACAAATTCCGGTCTATAATTATATTTACTACAACCGTTCACCCATGGGCGACATATACCTCATGTCGTTTGTCACAATGAGTCACTTGTGGGTCACACTTGTATTCACGGTATATTTTATTCTTAAACTAAACCCGCGCAACTTCGTTTGCGTGTATCTCGCTTTGAATGAATGAATGAATGAATATATTTATTTGCTTAGACAAAGGTACATTAGGTCTTAAAAGTAAGTAGGTACGTTCTACTTTGCCTGCCACATAATAGCATGCAAATATTAACAAAAATATTTAATTACAACAACAAAAATTACATAAAAGATAAAATAATAATAATAAATTATAATCAACAATGATAATGATTAATTATAAGGATTAAAATTTAATTTTTTGTATTCATCAATACTATAGACACACTTTTTCACAAGAATGTTATAGAGAGAATTTTTGAATTTGTTGAAGGGTAGTGCCTTTACGGATACAGGTAATATATTAAATAACGTTACTTTCTCGTGGGAATTTGTGGAATGAATATGTAAACCCTCCTCTTGAATCACTCTCTCTATTAAAAACCGCATTAAACTCCGTTTTTAGTAGCGTAGTTTTAAAGATCTAAACATAGGGGTAAACAGACAGGGAAGCGACTTCATTTTACACTTTAAAGATTTGATAAATCAATTAAAATTTACAGATATGCTGAAACTACGTGTGTCTGGTCCAGTAGCCAGCGTTAGGGAGTCGTTACTCGTCGATGAATATGGGACGGAGTTAGCTAAACTACCATTTAAGTAAGTAAATATTTTTGGATCAATCACACAACGTCATCTAGTTCCTAACTAAGCTGATAAATAGCTAATAATAGTTTTAGACAGGAGAGTGGAGGAACACGTAATGCACCGTCCACAAATGAAGGGAACAAGTAAGAGAATTTCATCAAGTGTCCAATAATAGTTTCGATATTTCCGTTTGACGACCTCCGTGGCGTTACGGTTACCACGCCGGAACGCCGCCACCCAGAAGGTCCTGGGTTCGAATCCCGGTCGGGTCATGATGAAAAACGAACTTTTTCTGATTGGCCTCGGGTCTTGGATGTTAATATTTATCTATATAAAACGTATTTGTTATAAAGTATAGTATCGTTAAGTTAGTATCCCATCGCATAACACAAGTTTCGAACTTACTTTGGAGCTAGCTCAATCTGTGTGATTTGTTTCCATATAATTATTTATTTATTTAATTGTTATTATAGGCATAATAAGCAAATAACAAATAGAAAAAAGTTTTTTTCCAATGTTTTCAATAGTTTCTGCTATTCTGGACTGAAAAATCGGTCCAGCCTTTCACGAGTTATACCTGTTCGAACAAAACAAACTTTGTTTTATGTTTTGTATTAATTGTCTTTGGATTTTAAAAGAATTGGGATTTTGAAATTAGAATTTTTTAAAGATAATAAAAAATATTAAGATTTCTTTTTTTAATTTTCAGCTATCAACCAATGTCAACTGATGGGCATGAAGCCAAAGAGAACCCTATATCTGAAGTGGAAGCCGAAGTAGATCTACCCAACGTCAAAGGATCGAAGATTTATGTGAAGATCATTGGAAGAGATGTCCGAGGTACTGTTATAAAGTCAAACTATAAAGTACGTCTTTAAGAGAGGTAGGGCACAGCGGGTAATCCGCTCAAATCGGAGCAGCCATGCTGTGTTCCTACGGTAAGGTCTCCAGAGCTCCACTTGGAGGGAGGGGGGAGGATTGGTAACGCGTGAGTGATACCCCCGGTATGGCAAGCGTCTATAGGCTACGGTGATGCTTACCAACAGGTGGGCCGTATACTTGTGTGCCACATTTGTGGTATGAAAAAAAAGGCGAAACCTAGGGACAATGTAGATACAAAGCAAATAAATATCGGGGCAAGTCTACCACACATTCCCACCGCTGTGTCTCCTACAAAACCAGGATCAACAACGGCGACCTCAGATTGACATCAAGCAATGAAGCTTATTGACGTACCGGGAGAGAAACTACAGCTATCTTTGAACTCACAACGAATCTGATAGAAATTAGACGAAGTAGAAAGTATTGAAAGAACTGCTCCTTAGCAACTACGTGAGAGACAGCAATTTAAAACAAAAGCATAAAAATAAAGCAAATAAATATGCTTAGCGACGTTGTCACTTCCTTCATTCTCCCACCAAGTAATACAATATAATTAATTAATTTTAGAAAGTGCTCGTGAAGTTCTAGGTCTCAGAATAATAGATTTCATTTTTGATTTCCAGGTGATCCCTTCACAAGGCTAGCTGGTCCATTAAACCAAAAATCTGAAGGTAGAACCGGAAGATCTGCTTCTATAGTATTCCCTGACACATCTAACGACTTGGAAAGAGCTGAAGAGGATAATATTAGAATGCACAATGCAAGACTACAATATAATGATAGTAACGTACTGCCTTTTGGTAGAGCCACGTCTCAGGTAAGTCCATGAGCAATCGAGTATATTCAAACTCGATTTGAACGCAAAGTCAAATATTTTTATTCAAATAGGCCTAATATAAGCTCTTTCGAATCGTCACAATTTTTTCCTACCACCAGTTCAGACGTCAGATTTGTATTAAGAACAGTCAATCTTCTAAGCTAAGCACACGGGGCGATCGTGAAACGCTCATCTACTGTGCGTATACGCGCAGATACAGCGATGCTGACGCGCAGTAGTCGCTCGTAGCTTTCGCTTTTTGATCAGAGACTACTCGTCAGTTAGTTACTTCCCTCCTCCGCCGCTTTGTAATGTACGTGATACAAACGCGCTTCATAAGAGATGTAGGGCACAGCGGATAATCCGCTCAAATCGGCCCAAAAAAAGCAGCCCGTCTGGGGAAGGACCTCCCCTTAAGGACCTTACAGAAGATCGTAGCCAAATAGCATTGGTCTCGGCCATGTTGTGATCCTACGATAAGTAGGGTCTCCAGAGCTCCACTTTCTACAGAGTCGGCAACGCGGAAGTGATGCCCCCGGTATTGCAAGCGTCCATAGGCTACGGTGACGGCTTACCATCAGGCCGACCGTATGCCTGTTTGCCACCTTTGTGGTATAATAAAAAATACGCGCGTATTTCGATACAAACGCAAAAATCGGAATCTATGGCGACACTGAAAATCAATTATCTAAACCGTGTATTTTCTTACAGATTGTAAATCAAAGAGGATCTTTATTGACAGCAGTGCAAATTGGTCTCAGTTCAAGATTGTACGGTGCTCCCGGTGACAATTTACAGGTGAATTTACGTGTTTTTTTTTTTACCACCAACGTCTTACACATTAATATAACATAATAAACACATGTAAACACAACATTTTGAATGCATAAGCCATTTATAGGTAGATACAACATGCTTGAAATAGCATAGGTACAGCGCTTTATATAATATGTTATCCTAGCACAGTTATACTTAAATATAAGAACAAAAAAACAGATTAAAAGCAAGATCTGAAAAATAAACAAAATTAAACTAAAGTGTGGTCAGATAGTAATTTCATAATTTTAGATTTCAAGATTGCCACTGAGTCATAGTGTATATCAATTTGGTCACTATATTTATTTATTATTCTGCACATCCGAGGTACTGGTGAATTTGCACCCAGTACAGTAGCCCTAAGAGGTGGTACCAACGGCGTTATCCTGCGTGGATATCGTTTTTTTTTTTTTTTACATTTATTTTACAAGTCGATTTACAAGAAATACTTTTGCATGCCATACATTCATTTCAAATTTGAAAGTCATGATACAACATATTATTTTTTATATAATAATTTATTCGTATTGAAACAAATTATTTTTTCTATCGATAAAACTATTTATTGAAGGCGCACTGTTCCCGATTTTCATCACAGACACCTAAAAGTTACATCAAGCACGAAACACATTGTCTTTTTAATATCAAAATTTTCTTTACAGCTCCACTTTGAAGTGACCAACTACAGAGAGCAAGCAGTTAGGTTTCAATTTGGAGCTAGGGGTGAATTAAGGTTCCTAAGAGGAATAAGTCCTACCAGGTATGTATCGAAATCGATTAAGCTTTCCTTAATTAAACTTAGAAAGTCTTTCTAGAAAATGACATAGACATAGACAAAGCACACATAGACAAGAGAGGTAGGGCACAGCGGATAATCCGTTCAAATCGAAACAGCCCGTCTGGGGAAGGACCTCCACCTTACAGAAGATCGTAGCCAAATAGCATTGGTCTCGGCCATGTTGTCTTCCTACGGTGAGTGAGGTCTCCAGAGCTCTACTTGTTATACCCCCGGTATTGCAAGCGTCTATAGGCTTCGGTGATGCTTACCATCAGACCGACCGTATACTTGTTTGCCACCTTTGTGGTATATTAAAAAAAAACATCCAAAAACAATACTAGCTCATCCTAAAAATATCCTTATGCAGCAGATCTTGTCGTCGATGCAAGCCGCAACCAGCCAGTCTTATTAGCATTATATACGGGACAAGCCCACCACACATTCCCACCGCTGTGTCTTCTGTAGACCCAGGATCAACAACGGCGACCTCAGTTTGACAATAAGCAATGAAGCTTATTGACGTCCCGGGGGAGAAACTACAGCTGTCTTGGAACTCACAACGAATCTAATCAAAAAGAAATTAGATGGAGTAGTATTGAAAAGAAAATCAGTATTATATCTAATTTTTTTTCCAGCCAAACAGTACCTTCAGGGCAGACAGTGAATATTATAGTCAGTGTTGGCATAACAGCATCAGCTCAACCAGGAGCCAGAGATTTGATAACATTCACAGCATATAATTCTAACGGTAATTTATTTTATATTTTGGTGTGGCCTACTAACAATTAGGATATTTTTCTTCAGAAACAAATTCCGGCACGGCCCGGTACGGTACGGTTCCATTCGGTCCGATCAGGTTCGATCCGTTCCGATCTGCTCCGGTCAGTCCGGTCCTTATAAAGACCTACATGCCAAATTTGGTATCTCTAGACCCAGTGGTTTGGGCTGTGCGTTGATATACGCTAGCAAATTCGTTTGCGTGTATCTCGCTTTCCCGTGGGAATTTTGAAAAATCCTTTCTTAGTACACCCCTAGACGTCGTAAGGAACCTACATTCCAAATTTGGAATCTCTAGACCCAGCGGTTTGGGCTGTGCGTTGATAATTAGTTAAGTCTGTCTAATAAGCTGGCTACTTTTCAAAATATAAATCTCTTTCAGGTCTAGACCAGGTGTCAATCTCAGCATACATCTACGTGGTGAACAGTGGTGAAACGACAACCGATGTTTGGGCTCCAGAAGTAAGGCACAACTTCCAGGGCACATGTATGGGACGGCAGGGAAGCGACTGCGCTCAGCATGCATGGTCAGCAAATATTATTGTACGGGACTCTTTGGGAGGTAAGTTTTAGGAAATGCCTATGGATGTTACTCCCACAGGGGAGGATTATGTCTATACTTCTATTAAAGACTCGTGGCGGATGGTGCCTTGAATCAACTTTTGCAATAAAGATGAACAAAAGAGGTGGACCAAAAAAAAACTCAGGCACCGGTGCAAAAATGTTGTATTCCAGATTTTAGAGCATATTTATAAATACACATTCCCACCGATGTGTCTCCTGTGTAGCCAGGATCAACAACGGCGACCTCAGATAGACAATAAGCAATGAAGCTTATTGACGTCCCGGGGGAGAAAACTACAGCTGTCTTGGAACTCACAACGAATTTAATCAGAAAGAAGATAGTCGGAGTAGGAAGTATTGAAAGGACTCTTCTAAACTATCAATGTGTATCTATCGGGTGGCTAACGCTTTTTTTTTTAAATCATAAAGGTTTGTAGGCGTTCGTTCCACACCATTGTGTATAACATTCCGCGTATTCTTCTTATAAATTTTAATGTACTTATACCTACATTGTAACTAATGAGTAGAAAAAAAAAGGAGAAAAAAAAAAAGTACAAAATGACAAAAAAGGCCGTAACCGGTTTTCTTTCGCCATTTCTTTTTACCGGTTGCCATTTTGCTTGTGTCCGAAATGGTGGTAGTATATAACGTAGTTTATTTTCTTTATTTATACAAGTTGTAAATGACAAGAAAAAGTGCCTGTGAAGGTCTAATTTCTGAAATAAACGATTTCATTTCATTTCATTTCGTTCATAATAAAATCTTCGGGGCTACCATGAAAGTGTCCATCCAAAACAACGAAACAGGTAGTTTTGTTAAAAAAAGACTTAGTTAGAATAAGGTTTAAAACTGGTTAGAATTCGACGAAACGTCAGTCAGTATTTTCGGATTTTGGTTTTAATAATTGCCCCGATTATTGTGGGTTATTTTTATAAGGGAAACTTACCTCCTTTACTCGCCTGTCGATTAAAAAAAAATCATGTGTCTATCGCACTTAAAACCTGTTATCAATAAACGTCCGTAACCAAACAACGTGCATCTCTAAGTATTTGTGACGTCACCCATTAACTGTGTAAGTGCGAGAGAAAACATGATATGCGCTGTCTCGTTTTTACGTTTTATTGCACCGTCTGCCACGAATCTAACGCTGACAGACAGCACGCTGACATATACATTTTCGCCTGTCAGCGCTGATGGTCCGCGTGCTGTCAGCGCGACTCTAAAACCAGCCTTAGCAGAATAGCAGTGGCTGAGATGATGAAAACATTTTCTGTTTACAGGTCTCCTCAGATTGGCCTCGTCACCAGTTGGCATAATATATGACAGTAACTTCATATCTGGGACCAGGGAAGAGGTGATAGCCACATACAGGGCCACATGCTGCGCACCAAGAGTCATGGTAACAGCTGTGGACGCTTATGGGAACGCTAATAGCTATATCGTCGATATATCCAGTGAGTATTTTATTCAGGCTTTTAACTATCCGCCGGCGGGGTCACGGAAGTATCTTAGTTCCCGTGGCCCCGCCCATCTAGGCGGATAAGGCGGCAGTGAGTGAGAGTTTTAGTCGGTATACCCTAAGTGGCTTAGAGGGGGAGCCCGACATACCCCCGCCGCTTCCCCAAGCGGCGGGGCATGCAGTAATGCATTTCTCTCACTATAATAATTTTTTTTTTTTAAAAAGGCTTTTAACTATGGATAGAAATTGCCATTTTATTCCAAGGGGTTCGTGTCCTGCGCAAAGCAAACTTGTGAACCACGGTTACATCGATTTAACCAGACTTCTTTGTCGTGTGCTTCACGCAACTAGTGTCCCAAAACTGTCGAGGTCAGTTAAACCTTCCCTCCGAAGCACAGACAAGACAAGAACCAATTACTGTCTGGAGTCTATTCTGTTTTACGCGGTAGAACACTCACACAATGGTACAACCTTGAAAGAAACTAACTTGACCTTAAAGTTTCGATGTCCCGTTAAGAATTGAGCGACTTGATAGTGTCATAGAGTTATAAACAGTTTATTATAAGCCCTATTTAAATTTTAACGATGTTTTTTTCTAGATTACTTCACACCAGCATCAATAGCAGCTATCGTCTTAGGTGTGTTCTTGGCTATAGCATTGATAGCATTAATCATATTCTTAATATACTGGTGCGTGAAGCGACGGCGGGAGTCCAGAGAACTGCCTACGTATAGCACATCATCGAGAAATGTCAGTTGAGCCCATTGATTCATAGGAAATTGGCAGATTTGACAAGCGTTACATCCCATTATCCCTATTACATTCCGTTAGCACTAAGCACAAGATTTCCAGTGACACTTAACAAGTGTTTGAAGTAGTTTGTGTTACTTTTAGGTAACATAATGTTGTGTTGAATCGCAATAAATTCATTTCTGAACGATTCATGTCTATCGATGTATATTTTAAATTAGACAATTTTTAAGTGAGCCAAGTATAACGGAACGGGATATAGACATTTTGAGCCATATAGTTAACACGTCACATATTCGCAAAATGACTAATGGAGATAATGCCACCATAATCTATTAAAATAGCATTTCCTTTCCATGGATCAGGTAACATTATCGGAAGTATCGAAACTACAACATGTCCAATTTTCTCAAAATAACGATATGATAATATATATATATGTATATATATATTTTGCGAGAGGGAACTTTTGTGTAATGGACCTCTTGCGTATTTGCCATTTTGCAAATGGGTCTACTTGCGTTGTTATCGTTTTGCGAAAAGGAATTCCATTAATGGTAAACGGTGGACGAATTGTGAAACTTTTAAGCGTCGAAAAATTGTATTTAATTTTGTCACTTCTCCAGTTTCTGTATTCTATGATTGAAACAATAATTTAAAAAGGCAAAAACTATTTATTATTGTTAATAATTATATTTTAATGTAAGATTATAAAATAATTTTATATTGTAATCCAAAATTTTAGTTTTAATCTTGTAATGATATTTTAATTTATATTCTTCCTTTAACTCGAATTATTTCCTGACTAAAATCACTTAACTATTTGACAATCTGTCATTTAGGGTAGGGCCCATTTAGACCATGCCAGTTTATTGCCTGTGGCATACAATAATGTCAAAGCATAGATTTAGTATATACTAGCGTACCTATAGATCGGCTTTGTTTGATTGAGGCGAGACCAAAAACAAAATACACTAGTGTGCGTGTAATGTACATGTGTGCTAGAAAGATATATAATTATGTGGATTTTCCTTTTTGTTTGAGTTACATCCAGGCACTGCACAGGTAACCATATTCAATCACGTCTAATTAACACCAAAACTACACATAAAAACCATAAATTTTGTAAAACTGACGTCAGGCCGACACAGGCCGATAGCGTGTATAGGAAGAATGGTCTTGCATATCTATCTCGCTCTAACAAACGCGTATGCTATGATCTATCTCTTTTGCATTGCCGATCTATACGCTATGGTCTTCACAGACACTTTCTCTTGTCAAAGAGTACTTACAGTAATAAATTATTTGTGTAGTTAATCGACTCTATAAGCTACTACCATTTATTTACAACCTTTGATGAAGGTAAGCCAAAAGAAATAATCACATTCATGTGACATCACTTACAGTTAACATCTAACAGTCCTTAGTCCAATAATGAGTCAATTACATACTTTGTTGACCACAAATTAGTATTATTTAGAATGTCATACCTAATTGTTATTTAATTAAATACAATATTTATGATCGCATGTTTAAGAGTAAAGGGTTGGGCAGTTACATAAAATACAAATTCTTAAATGAATCGAGAGAGGTGGGGCATAGCGGATATGCTACTCAAATCAGAGCAACCAGTCCGGGGAAGGACCTCCACCTCACAGAAGATCGTAGCCAAATAGCATTGGTCTCGGCCATGTTCCTTCGGTGAGTAAGGTCTCCAGAGCTCCACTTGGAGGGGTTGGGACGGTTGGCAACGTGTGAGTGATACCCATGCTTACCACCAGGCGGGCCGTATGTTTGTTTGCCAACTTTGTGGTATCAAAAAATTGACGAAAAACAGAAAAAGCGGATACGCAAACAATTTCTGAAATTCCTGAAACTAAGATGACTAACCATATTTTTTCTATTTTCTTTCCAATTGCATTATTTCATTTATTTATTATTATCCATTTTTTTTTTTTTTAAACAATAATTACTCTAATATAAAATTTTACTAATACGGGTAGTATTATAAGTAATTAATTTAATATTATTTTGTAAAATGGAAGCCATATTTTTTTGTAAAACGTTTTTTTTTGCAAATAAATATATTTATTATAAAGTATGTTTTATTTTAATAACTAGGAGATGTACAAATAATAATAAGATCCTATTTTCCAAGAATTTTGTTCATTTATAAAAAACAAATTACGACCTCCATGGCGTAATGGTTACTGCACCCAACCGCCACCCAGGAGGTCCCCGACTCTAATCCCGGTTATTGGGTTATGATGAAAAACTTTTTTTTTTATTGAGTCTTGGATGTTTATCTATATTACGTATTTGTTGTAAAATATAGTATCGTTGAGTTCCCATAACACAAGTCTCGAACTTGCTTTGGGGCTAGCTCAATCTGTCTGATTTGTCCCTAAATATTTATTTATTTAAATGATAAAATCTTCCAGCACGGCTTAACGTGCCCTCTGAAGCATGGAGAAGCTCGAGATAACAAAACCCATCCAAACGGTGGCTAGGGTCGACGTCGCTTTACTTGCGTGTTCATATTAGAGTGCGACACACAGTGACGCCATCGAGCTCTCACACAGCGACGCCATCGAGCTCTCACACAGCGACGCCATCGAGCTCTCACACAGCGATGCCATCGCTCTCACACATCGACACCATCAAGCTCTCAGACTTGACTATCGTTAAACGCAAAACAGTAGCGCAAAGCAGTAGTATTTGTCATTAACTTTTAAAGATGAGTCTATTATCAAATGTTTCATGCAACTCAATGTTTTGTAATTAATAAACAATACAACTTACAAGAAAAACGAAATCAAGGCCTCTACGCACTTTCCGATACTTCAAACATGAGTAAAACGGAAAATCTGGTATGAAACCACTTTGAAATGGTGCGTTTTTATACGACTTGTATAGAAATGACGACATCTTTTCACCACTTCACTTTTAACACGAAGAAAACTTGATATGATCGTTTATATTTTAACGTTTCAAAGACACAGACACGTTATTAATCTATTAAAGTACAAGATAATATGTTTATTTGATAATTTAATGATGATTTACAACGAAGAAAATCGCGTGAAGAAATCGCGAATTTTTCCGATCGACTACCAATGTTTTCGCGAGTTTTAGCCCTTCAAGGTCGATCTTATACAGTTATGCACGTAGATATGGGATAAAAATAAAGATAAATACTCACCTCGGGGACTAAATAACTCCTGGCTTCTAGCTACGGGCAGCAATACGGCATTATGTGTCAAGTCTTCATACGAGAGACCAGTAACAGCAGTAGACAAAAGAGGATTTTTCAATGTGTTCCTGCTCGCGTGATCACCGAAACTTTTATCAGTCATGTTGATATAAAGTTTATTAACGGCAACAAACGCGAATTTTCACTAATTTGCACATTTGGAGGTCACAAAAATGATATTTAATTATGTGAAATTACGTGTCACTGAAATATTTTGACAATTTTGACAGATTCGTACACATGTGACAGTTCGATTATGATTACTGCGTTTTGTTTTTCAATACCAACTTCACATCTAACATTGGTCTCATTCTACTATCAAAATGCATTTTTAGCATTTTTAAAATGATTAGATTATGTACAATTTTTTTACCGAAAATAAAAATAACTTATAAAAAATAAACTGAAACAACGAAACAAAACGCAATGCCAATATTTTACCTGTATCTAATGTCAAATTTATTATGCCTTCATACTACACGCTACGCTAAAATCATCTCTATTGCCTTGCAATAGAAGACATAGACATACTTTACTATTATTTTACATAGTGACTAAAGCGTGTGTAATGTTTACTGTTTAGATTTACGAAAATATCATTATTTCTCATTAAAATTAACTAAAAAATATAATGGCAGATGATAAAAAAGATCCTCCGCCAATTAAAAGGTATAGACGCGAAGAGAAGTCCTCAGAATCGGAGGAGGACGATAATTATCAACCGTATGTACCAGTGAAGGAACGGAAGAAACAGAGGCTTTTGAAGCTCGGTAGACTTGGTCAGGTTGCTGCTGAGGTGTCAGCAGAGACTAAAAGCTCAAGTGAAAACGATCCTGATGACGAAAGTAAGTAAATCACTTCGAATCTTGAAACACAATAAAAGTAGATAGGGAACAGCGGATAATCTGCTCAAATCGGAGCAGCCCGTCTGGGGAACGACCACCACCTTACAGAAGATCGTAGCCAAATAGCATTGGTCTCGGGCATGTTGTATTCCTACGGTGAGTAAGGTCTCCAGAGCTCCACTTGGGGGGTTGGGAGGGTTGGCAATGCGTGAGTGATACCCCCGGTATTGCAAGTGTCTATAGGCTACGGTGATGCTTACCATCAGGTGGGCCGTATGCTTGTTTGCCAACTTTGTGGTATAAAAAAAAAGATTGTGCACACAGTAGATCCACTATTATTGTGTTCCCTGCCCCTAAGGTGACTCTGACTCAGGTTTTAGTTTAGTGTGTTCAGACCTCCTGATGGTTGACATGGTTTAACAAGTATTATCAATAATATTTGAAATAGACAAGTATTTAAATATCTAGTACATAGTTCCTCTGATAATAATTAAATTGATAATAAATTCTATACGATTCACATTGCAACACCTGGTAGCAAAGTAATAGATTAAAGGTCATAGCACACTTAAACAACTCCAATACCGCTCCCACCCAACACTGCACTAAACTAAGACGACTGCTTGCAGTACACGCGGCTACAGCTAGCAGGCATCCAGCAGTCCACGCGGCGGCAGCTAGCAGACGGCCAGCTGTCCATCCGCCGACCGCTCTCGGTTTTCGCAATAGACATAGTTCACGATCAGTTTCATTGCAGCAACTCGTAGTTATATAGTTTGCTTGGATACTGACCGACTGAGCTTGGACTGCGCGCCGACCGCTCCTCTAAAACGTGAGGCCGGCGAGGCGTCCACTACCGAGCAGTCGGATGGCGGTAAGCTCGCTGACAGCGAGCCGTCTGCTAATTTATGATGCCAATATAAAATATATCTAAAGAGCAATATTTAAAGCACGTATTCGAATTTTATTCTTTTTGCCGGGTGGGAGCAGAGTCGTTAGCCACTCGTCCATCGGACCTGTCAATATGAAATCTCATTATTCACAGTATAATAATAGTATTTAAAATCAACCACAATTTTAGCATGCTAAATTTGTAGGGCAATAAGTTGAACCAAATATTGTATTTAACACCCATTGTACAGTCGCCTCGAGGATAGCAGGACCATCGTTAGAATGATTTTTGGTTGCAACATCCAACATCCTAGTGGACACATGTGGCTCTAACAAACAAAAACCCTGTTACGTAACAAAGAAAAGGGCGGAGCTGACAAAAATCCACTTACAAGATGTGCAAGCGATTTTATTTCAAAATGGTCCTCCTATCTTCGAGGCCACCATACCTTTTAAATCATGAATCCTATCACAGTTGAAAATAAGCGAACGTCTTTCATCGATGTGCTATCAGAGGATTCTGAGCTACTTTGGAATGTTTTTAAATGTTTAAAAACATTGAAAGAGAAGAAAAAATAAAAAATGGAATGACGAAAAGGACCGTAACTGGTTTTCTTTCGCCATTTCTTTCCCCAGTGGTAATTTTGCTTGCTTCCGAAATGGTGGTAGTTTATAGAGTTGGTGGTTTTTATTTAATAAAGATTCATTGTAAGTTGTCTAAGTGCCCACGAGGACAGAATAAAGTATTATTTGATTTGGTCATGTGACTACAATGTGGATAGACCAACTGAAAGATGATAAAAAATCAGCAAGTTTCTACCAAATCCCCAAAATTGCCAACGATAGTGGTCGATGGAGACAGTGTATCTATTCTCGAATGAGATCCCACCATGACCACGATCTTCAGACATGAAGGACCGACCAGAGAGAGTACCTTTTAAAAATAAATATTCTATTTATTCTGGTGTTGAAGGTGGGATCACTACTAATGCATCATCAGGCTGACAAATCGTCATTTTTCACAGCATCACAAGAAGACTGGGGCCGTCGTTACAACGTGTCTCTTCTTGATCAGCACAGCGAGTTGAAAAGGTTAGCCGAAGCACGAGCACTGTCTGCTGCCGAGAGACAGCAACGCGAAGAGGAGCATATACTGGAGAGCGTTGCTCAGAGCAAAGCGCTGATGGGAGTCGCCGAGTTGGCGAAAGGTAAGCAGTATAAAATAATAACTTTTCTCTCGCGGTTAATTTTATGACATAGATCTCGTTTGACAACAAAAAAAACCCATAGCGCGACTTGTGGCGCCATCTGTTAGCCGATACAGCGCCGTCTTTTCCCCGCGGCTTCGCTCGCGATATTTATGACATAGATCTCGTTTGACAACAAAAAAAACCCATAGCGCGACTTGTGGCGCCATCTGTTCGCCGATAGCCCATCTCATACAGCGCCATCTATAGTAGAAAATGTATTTTCCTATTGGAATGACATAATTTCACGGGATATAAAGTAGCCTATGTTGGACTCTGCACCTCTGACAATATGTATACAAATTTTCATAATGATCGGCTGATTAGACAAGCCGTGAAGGAATAACAAACAAAGTTACTTTCTCATTTATAATATTAGAAAGTATATGATTGCAGCTAACTTAAAATTAAAATGAAAAAGAAAGGATGGGGGAAGGAAAGTGAACAAGGAAGTAGGAGCTTCCATCTCTCTCACTCATTGTACAAAACACAGCAGCATATCACTGCTATATTATTTATTTATTTTTACTTTAACACTGCTATTTCTTCACATCAATATTCTGTGAGGGTGGTGTCTTTTACGAGTTGTATCATTTATTTCTTTTTTGTGTACAAAATCAAAAAATCAAAAAAAACAAACCCTCGCATCATTGAATTTTGACTGAGAACATTTTTATAAACATTATTTATCGTTCAGGTATACAATACGAAGAGCCAATAAAGACATCATGGCGTCCGCCAGCGTGCATTCGTTCCGCACCGCAAGAGCGACACGAAGAAATCCGAACGCGACTTCGCATCCTGGTCGAGGGAGAAGACATCCCACCGCCTGTCTCCACATTCCAACATATGAAGTTTCCTAAAAGTATGTATTTTATATAAGCCTTTATCACGTCCGCTGCCTATTTGCATAGAAGGCAAGAAACAGAAGGCAAGACAACAAGTATTTCTTTTTCAACATATCCATAAATTAATTTCTATCACTCCGAAAAAAAAACACAGCAAAGAACACACACAGTCGTATAGAAATGGCGTCAGTTCCTGTAGATATTAATATATACCATGTTTCTTTTGATTTGACCAATGTAGTAAACAATCTTAGCGTGTCTTTTTATTCAAATATCCATGTGTAAAATCTATAAATCGCCAGAATTATTAGAGTGTTGTGTTAAATGCCATTTTCTAACTAATTATTTAGGTGTGAATGATAATTTTAATTGCCTATTTTCGTTAAAAAGACTTGAAAGTTAAGAAAAACAGGTTATATGTAACTGAATATAAAATTATAAATTTAATTCCCACAGGTATACTACGAGGTTTAGAAGCTAAAGGTATAAAGAAGCCGACCCCAATCCAGGTGCAGGGAATCCCAGCAGTTCTATCTGGTCGAGACATGATCGGGATTGCATTCACTGGCAGCGGCAAAACCCTGGTCTTCACATTACCGTTGGTCATGTTCAGTTTGGAGCAGGAAGTCAAGATGCCATTTATCAGGTAACTAGCTTTCGCCCTGTCTTCGAGTTCGAGTTTCAGTAAGGATAATTTAAAAAAATATGTAATACTAGTGAAACCGCAATTTTGTTTGCTTATATTTATTTATGCACAGTGGCGCCATCTATATTAGACTTTTGATCAAATCCTGCGGGAATCGCGTAGTTTTGGAGATAAAAAGTACCCTATGTGTTAATCCAAGGTATCAGCTACCTACATACCAAATATCATAAATATTGGCCCAGCCATTTGAGCGTGAAGAAGTAACAAACGTACACATAACTTTCGCCTTTGTAATATTGTAGTAATGTAAGTTCTACTTTTTACTAATATCCTACTAATTCTAGTAATCCTAGTAGTAATCCTATTAGTAAGAAGAAAGTAATTATTGATTTATACATTTATAATGCCATTTAATTTTATTACAGAAACGAAGGCCCGTACGGTCTAATAATTTGTCCATCGCGCGAACTAGCAAAACAAACTCACGACATTGTCCAGCACTTTGTGAAACACGTCAAAATGGCAGGAGGACCAGAATTACGGAGCTGTTTGGCTATCGGTGGTAAGTGTACAAAACCCAGCAGTTTTCCACCACCGCACCGCAACAAAAAATCAAATCTATACATATAATAAAACAGTAGACCCCGATATGTCTGTACTTTGAACATATTTGGCAAAAATGGAGAGAGAACAGTTAGAGACAGGTAATAAATAAAAGCGTTTTTTTTTTGTATGTCTGTCTGTTTGAACGCGCACATCTTCTAAGTTACTGAACGGATTTTAATGCTGTTTTCACACGAAGATAGAGCTCGCCTTGGAGCAGAATATAGGCTTTGTTTCATTTAAATTGCATGTCAGGAAAAGGAGTTATCCTTATTTGAACATTTCACGCGGACGAAGTCGCGGGTAACAGCTAGTATTTTATAAGTACATGAAGCATAGAAGTATGAAAATCTATGAAGTGTCATAAATAGATAGGCAGGAATCGCGCACTTTTCCACAGGTTTTAAAATAAAAAATTTATTTTGCAAGTAGATTTTTTATTTATTTTATACCACAAAGTTGGCACACAAGCATACGGCCCGCCTGATGGTAAGCATCACCGTAGCCTATAGATTATCACGCACGCTTTGCCAACTGGCAATTTTATTGAGGATAGTTTAAGGTCTGGAGAGTGACACAGGCTACTTTTTATCCCGGAAAAACATCTCATTCCCATATTTCCACGGGGAAAAAAGTATAACGTAATTTTTTCATAATTTTTTAACGGACCTAATTTAAGGGTCTGGATGGTGACATAAGGCTACTTTTTTCCCCCACGGGATAAAGAGATTCCCATGGGACATATTGACATTTTCCCTTGACCACGCGGGCGGAGCCGCGGGCAACAGATAGTTATAAAAAGAAAGATAACCTTTTTAAAAAAAATGAAATTCCCGAGCATAATATAACATTTACTTAATCTTTAACAACTTAAATTAAGCATTAAAATTAAAAAGACTGCTAGCATTTTGGGCACCCTGCCACAGGGACCATGTCTTTTTAATGCTTAATTTTAGTTTTTAATGTTACTTTAGTTTTTATTTAGTTTTTAATTTTAATTGTTAGTTTAGTTTTAATTAATTTTAAGAGAGGTAGGGCACAGCGGATAATCCGCTCTGCATCTTTCGCAGCCCGTCTGGGGAAGGACCTCCACCTTACAGAAGATCGTAGCCAAATAGCATTGGTCTCGGCCATGTTGTGTTCCTACGGTGAGTAAGGTCTCCAGAGCTCCACTTAAGGGGGTTGGGAGGGTTGGCAATGCGTGAGTGATTGCATCTATAGGCTACGGTCACGGCTTACCATCAGGCCGACCGTATGCTTGTTTGTCACATGTGTGGTATAAAAAAATAAAAATTTATTTCATGTTATTTAGTTATGTATTTTACCAATAAATGATTATTATAATTGTAACAACTTTAATACAGGCGTAGCAGTGTCTGAGTCTATGGAAGTAGTGCAAAGAGGTGTTCACATTATGGTGGCCACACCTGGTAGACTTATGGACATGCTTGACAAGAAAATGGTAAGTAAATAAATAAATATATAGGGACAATTCATACAGATTGTGCTAGCCCCAAAGTAAGTTCGAAACTTGTGTTATGGGATACTAACTCAACGATATTATATTTTATAACAAATACATATATAGATAAACATCCAAGACCCGAGGCCAATCAGAAAAAGTTCGTTTTTCATCATGACCCGACCGGGGATCGAAGCCGGGACCTCCTGGGTGGCGGTCTGGCGTGGTAACAACAAAAAAAGTACATACATATTTCAAAATTTTTGAAGTGTAAACTTCCTTTCGGCGTCGTGCACTTTTTGGGATGGGTGAAAAATATTGGACTCGCGTCAGGATGTTTAAGTTTTCACTTCTGCTGGCACTCCCGGAGTGCAACCCCTTTTTTAGGGCTCCGCAGTAAACTACAAGGAACCGATAAAAACCCTGTTTTTCTTAACTTGACCAATATAGTAAACAATCTTAGCACGTCTTTTAACGAAAATAGGCAATTAAAATTATCATTCACACCCAAATAATAATAATATAGTTAGAAATGGCATTTAACACAACACTCTTATTATTCTGGCGATTTATCGATTTTACACATGGATAATTGAATAAAAAGACACGCTAAGATTGTTTACTACATTGGTCAAGTCAAAAGAAACAGGGTTTACGTTTATTTGTAACACAAAGAGAAAAAGATATAAAAATACAGTAAGAACATAAAACAATTTTTTTATAATAATAATATCATTTATTAAAAAAACAATTTGGCACATTTCACAATAATTATTTCTAACACTAGTAGGTACAGTATATTTGAGCAAGTAGGTACACAACTTATACTATACTTAATAACTGTTATATAATATAAACTCTGGCGCCATAATTAGGTAAAAACCTGTGTTTATAGCAACAGTGCTCCCCTTTTTTTAATTGACAATAAAGAATGTTTAACAATGCTTGTGAGTGTCAAGAATTAATATTACTTACACATATTACATACATACACATATTTATTTATTTATATATACTTAACTTGTATACACATATAAATATATATAATACATATTTATATCAATAAAAAGTAAAACATAAATAGTGATAGTGAATAAGTTAGTGTTTTTGCAGCAAGGCGGCCTTATTACTGACAGCAATTTCAAGGCTTGTTTTAAATAAGTTATTATACTTTTTTTTTATGTCTTTGTAGGTGCGTCTTAACGTCTGCCGCTACCTCTGCATGGACGAAGCTGATCGCATGATCGACATGGGTTTCGAAGAGGATGTCCGAACGATATTCTCATACTTCGCTGGACAGCGGCAAACTTTGCTCTTCAGCGCTACAATGCCAAGGAAAATACAGAACTTCGCCAGGTTTGTTTTAGTTTTTCAATTCAGATTTTTCCATAATTTATAATAATAATAAATATATCGGACAATTCACACAGATTGAGCTAGCCCCAAAGTAAGTTCGAGACTTGTGTTATGGGATACTAACTCAACAATACTATATTTTATAACAAATACATATATAGATAAACATCCAAGACCCGAGGCCAATCAGAAAAAGTTCGTTTTTCATGATGACCCGACCGGGATTCGAACCCGGGACCACGTGGGTGGCGGTCTGGCGTGGTAACCATTACGCCACGGAGGTCGTCCTTATTTTATATATAATAATATGTATTTTATTATATATTTTTTGAGTTTATTTATTATTTAACTTATAAAACATATCCAACATTAATATGTAAATACTCATGTTTTCTGCAAATAAATTTATCTTTATCTTTATAGTCTTTGATGTGTCTGTAATGTTTTCGTAAGCGCCTAATTTTTGTGGTTCTTATTTTATTTTGACTAGTATAACATCGTTACCCTAAGGTTGCCTTGAAAAGAGTTTGAGCAATAAGGCCGCCTTGTTGCTCATACACTAGTGTCACAAGTCTATAAGCTATTTTTTGTGTTTGTTTGTACTTAGTTGTAAAAATAAATATTATTTATTACTAGCTTTTCCCCGCGGCTTTGCTCGCTTTAATTTTATGACATAGATCTCGTTTGACAACAAAACAACCCAAAGCGCGACTTGTGGCGCCATCTGTTGGCCGATAGCATCCCATACAGCGCCCTTAGTAGAAAAAATATTTTACCATTGGTATGACATACTTTCACGGAATAAAAAGTAGCCTACGTTGGGCTCTGTACCCCTAACAATATGTATACAAATTTTCATAATGATCGGCTGATTAGTCAAGCCGTGAAGATAACAAACTCACTTTCTCATTTATAATATTAGTATGATAAATAAAAAGATTTATTTTTATTTTTTATTTATTGAACACACAATTAATAAAAAAAACTATAGGAACTAACATCATTATTTTTTCTATCAGGTCAGCATTAGTAAAACCGGTAACCGTCAACGTGGGTCGCGCCGGTGCTGCCTCGCTCCAAGTGCGGCAGGAGTTGGAACCTGTGAAGGCTGAAGCAAGGACAGTGCACTTACTGCAATGTCTGCAGAAGACCCCACCACCTGTATTAGTATTTGCTGAGAGGAAACAAGACGTTGATGCTATACACGAGTATTTGTTGTTAAAAGGTAACATTTTATTTAATTTTATCCACAAAAGTTACTCGCCGTAGGAACACAACATGGCCGAGACCAATGCTATTTGGCTGCGATCTTCTGTAAGGTGGAGGTCCTTCCCCGGACGGGCTGCGAAAAAGCGGAGCGAATTATCCGCTGTGCCCTACCTCTCTTAAAAACTATGTAAAGATATTACGATTATAACAAGAAAGATTCGTTGATATTTAAGGATTTATACATTCTTACACATCTAACATCATATCAACCCATAATCATCCCACTGCTGGGATACGGGTCTCCCTTCAATCGAAGGTGATTAGAGCGTACTCTGCCACGCTGCTCCAATGCGAATCGGCAGAGGCCGATGTTTTCAAGCCGCCCGAAGGCCACCGACTTGGTTTCATGTCTGTCCTCAAACAGCCGGGACCGACGGCTTAACGTGCCCTCCGAAGCACGGAGAAGCTCGAGATAACGAAACCCATCCAAACACTGGCTAGGGTCGACGTCGCTTGACTTGCGTGTTCATATTAGAGTGCGACACACAGCGACGCCATCAAGCTCAACATTTAACATATCTACACATTCGACGTGAAGGAAGACAAACAAACAAACACTTTCACATTTATAATATTAATATGGATTTATCGTAACTGTGGCAAACCGAACTCTTTTTAAAAACCTTTTTGTAAATAGTTATGTTTCTTTATGGTTTTTATATTCTATTTTACCCACTTCACTTCACTTTTTCACCTTGCCATCAAATCATATTTTTCTACAATTTAAGAGAGGTAGGGCACAGCGGATAATCCGCTCAAATCGGAGCGGCCCATCTGGGGAAGGACCTCCACCTTACATCGTATCGTAGCCAAATAGCATTGGTCTCGGCCATGTTGTGTTCCTACGGTGAGTAAGGTCTCCAGAGCTCCACTTGGGGGTTGGGAGGGTTGGCAACACGTGAGTGATACCCCCGGTATTGCTTACGTCTATAGGCTACGGTGACGGCTTATCATCAAGCCGACCGTATGCTTGTTTGCCACCTGTGTGGTATAAAAAAATAAATATAAGTTTTGTTTATCCCATCCTCTTTTCCTAATCCTTCCATCCTTAATAGGAACTATCATGTTACTTCTTCCAGGAGTGGAAGCGGTGGCCATTCATGGTGGAAAAGACCAGGAGGAGAGATCTCGCGCCGTCGAGGCCTTCAGGAGGGGAGAGAAAGATGTGTTAGTGGCTACCGATGTTGCCAGCAAAGGTAGGAAACATTATTTATATAGTACTAGCTGTGCCCGCGGCTTCGCCCGCGTAGAATTGGACTTGTGACTAATGAAATAGTATAGACGGATATAACAGTCTCCTATTACTGAAGTTTTCTCCGAGACGTCAGTGTTCTTCATTGCTACCTACTGTATACAAAATCCTGTTGTTTTATTATTTTAATAGCTGTTACCCGCGGCTCCGCCCGCGTGGTCAAGCGATAATGCTAATAATTTCGTTCCCGTGGGAATTTAAAAAAAACCCGACTTTATCCTTGTCAACATCATAAAGGGAATCTCTATAAAAAAAACAGCTTTTCAGGTTAAGCGCTTCCGATAATACACGCGTAGTCTAATTATTCCGAATCCTGTGGGAATTTAAAAAAAAAACCATCTTTATCCTTGTCTACTTTATAAGGAAAGCTTAATACAAAATCTAGGAGTTCTAGGTGGAGCGCCCACGATAATACACGTGCAGTCCTATTTTTCGTTCCCGTAGGAATTTAAAAAAGTCCGACTTTATCCTTGTCAACATCATAAAGGGAATCTCTATAAAAAAAATCAGCTTTCTAGGTTGAGCGCTCTCTATAATACACGTGTAGTCTTATTATTCCGAATCCTGTGGGAATTTTAATAATTCCGTCTTTATCCTTGTCTAAGTACTTTATCTAGGCGTTCTAGGTTGAGCGCCCACAATAACACACGGGCAGTCCTATTTGTCCCGTTCCCGTGGGAATTAAAAAAAGCCCGTCTTCATCCTTGTCAACATCATAAAAGGAACCTCTATACAAAATTTCAGCTTTCTAGGTTGAGCGCCTGCGATAATACACTTACAGTCCTATTACTCCCTTTCCCGTGGGAATTTCATAAATCCCATCTTTATCCTTGTCAACATCATAAAGAGAACCTCTTTACAAAATTTCAGCTTTCTAGGTTGAGCGACTGCGATAAAACACTTACAGTCCTATTATTCCCGTTCCCGTGGAATTGTATAAAACCCCATCTTTGTCCTTGTCAACATCGTAAAGAGAACCTCTATACAAAATTTCAGTTTCTAGGTTGAGCGCCTGCGATATTACACTTGCAGTCCTATTACTCCCTTTCCCGTTGGAATTTCGTAAAACCCCATCTTTATCCTTGTCAACATAATAAAGGGAACCTCTATTCGAAATTTCAGCTTTCTAGGTTGAGCGCCTGCGATAAAACACTTACAGTCCTATTACTCCCTTTCCCGTGGGAATTATATAAAACCCCATCTTTGTCCTTGTCAACATATGTCAACATCATAAAGAGAACCTCTATACAAAATTTCAGCTTTCTAGGTTGAGCGCCTGCGATAATACACTGGCAGTCCTATTACTCCCTTTCCCGTGGGAATGTCGTAAAACCCCATCGTTATCCTTGTCAACATCATAAAGGGAACCTCTAAACAAAATTTTAGCTAAATTAAATTACCTAAACCAGATTCGCGAGATCTCACTACCGATAATTGTTTTGATTATGTTTATTAGTATGTAAGTTACTCATAAGTGAACTGTAAATTGTTCTTGAGTGATAATAAATTTCTTTAAACCGAGCTTTCTAGGTCAAGCGCCCTCTATAATACACGTGTAGACGCTTAGGTAGTAGGTCACCCCATTTCATCCCTCTAGTCTAAGGGTTGAATTTTGAAAAATCATGAAACACGTACTTACTCATTTACCGCCAGGAGAAATCCTGCGAAGTTTCAAATAAAATGCTCTAACTAATCTAGTTTCTTCATACAAACTTTGGACCCCCGTTTCTCCCCCGTTGGATGTGAGTTTTGAAAAATCCTTTCTTAGTGCACACCTAGACTTCATGGGGGTTTGGGCTGTGCGTTGATATGTCAGTCACCAATCAGTCATTTTCTGGGATGATTTCTGAGAAAAATATTTTACTCGTGTCTCATGTCTTTCAATAAAGAACCTTAATACTGAATTTCATTCGAATAACTTCAAAAATGGCAAAGTTTCATACTAACTTTGCACCCCCGTTTAACCCCCTAAGGGATGATTTTTGAGAAAAATATTTTACTCGTGTTTCATGCTATTCAATAAAGAACCTTCATGCTGAATTTCATTCGAATAACTTCAAAAACGGCAAAGTTTCATACTGTCTTTGCACCCCCGTTTAACCCCATAAGGGATGAATTTTGAAAAAAATATTTTACTCATGTTTCATGCCTTTCAGTAAAGAACCATAATGCTGAATTTCATTTGAATAACTTTAAAAACGGCAAAGTTTCATACTAACTTTGCGCCCCTTAGAAAAATATTTACTCGTGTTTCATGCCTTTCAAGAACCTTCATGCTGAATTTCATTCGAATAACTTCAAAAACGGCAAAGTTTCATACTATCTTTGCACCCCCGTTTTACCCCCTAAGGGATGATTTTTGAGAAAAATATTTAACTTGTGTTTCATGCCTTTCAATAAAGAACCTTCATGCTGAAATTCATTCGAATAACTTCAAAAACGGCAAAGTTTCATACTATCTCTGCACCCCCGTTTAACCCCCTAAGGGATGAATTTTGAAAAAAAATATTTTACTCATGTTTCATGCTTTTCAGTAAAGAACCTTCATGCTGAATTTCATTAGAGTAACTTCAAAAACGGCAAAGTTTCATACTAACTTTGCACCCCCGTTTTACCCCCTTAGGGGATGAATTTCCAAAAATCCTTTCTTAGTGAGCACCTACGCCCCAAAAGGAACCCCCATGCAAAATTTGAGACTCCTGGCACTTGTAGTTTCGGAGATTTCGTGATGAATCAGTCAGTGATTTTCTCTTTTATATATATAGACTAGCTGTGCCCGCGGCTTTGCCCGCGTGGAATTGGACTTGTGACTTTGTGACTAATTAAATCGTATAGACGGATTTAACAGTCTCCTATTACTGTAGTCTTCCCCGAGACGTCAGTGTTCTTCATTGCTCATTGTCTATTTGCTCGCCGCTGTTTGGCTACCTACTGTGTACAAAATCCTGTTGTTTTATTATTTTAATAGCTGTTACCCGCGGCTCTGCCCGCGTGGTCAAGCGAAAATGCCAATAATTTTGTTCCCGTGGGAATTAAAAAAAAAACCCAACTTTATCCTTGTCAACATCATAAAGGGAACCTCTATACAAAATTTCAGCTTTCTAGGTTGAGCGCCTGCGAAAATACACTTGCAGTCCTATTACTCCCTTTCCCGTGGGAATTAAAAAAAAATCCTTTCTTAGTGAGCACCTACGCCCGAAAAGGAACCCCCATGCAAAATTTGAGACTCCTGGCACGTAGTTTTGGAGATGTTGTGATGAATCAGTCAGTGATTTTATATACTAACTTTGCATCCTCGTTTTACCGCCCTTACTGGATGATTTTTGGGAAAAATATTTTACTCGTGTTTCATGCCTTTCAATAAAGAACCTTAATGCTGAATTTCATTTAAATAACTTCAAAAACGGCAAAGTTTCATACGAAATTTCCGCCCCCGTTTAACGCCCTAACCTAAGGGATGATTTTTGAGAAAAATATTTTACTCGTGTTTCATGTCTTTCATTAAAGAACCTTCATGCTGAATTTCATTCGAATAACTTCAAAAACGGCTAAGTTTCATACTAACTTTGCGCCCCCGTTTAACCCCCTAAGGGATGATTTTTGAGAAAATATTTTAATCGTGTTTCATACTTTTCAATAAAGAACCTTCATGCTGAATTTCATTCGAATAACTAAAAAAACGGCAAAGTTTCATACTAAATTTGCACCCCCGTTTAACCCCCTAAGGGATGATTTTTGAGAAAAATATTTTACTCGTGTTTCGTGCCTTTCAATAAAAACCTTTATGCTGGAATTTCATTCGAATAACTTTAAAAACGGCAAAGTTTCATACTAACTTTGCACCCCCGTGTAACCCCCTAAGGGATGATTTTTGAGAAAAATGTTTTACTCGTGTTTCATGCCTTTGAATAAAGAACCTTAATGCTGAATTTCATTTAAATAACTTTAAAAACGGCAAAGTTTCATACTAACTTTGCGCCCCCGTTTAACCCCATAGGGGATGTTTTTTGAGAAAAATATTTTACTCGTGTTTCATGCCTTTTAATAAAGAACCTTCATGCTGAATTTCATTCGAATAACTTCAAAAACGGCAAAATTTCATACTATCTTTGCACCCCCGTTTAACCCCCTAAGGGATGAATTTTGAAAAAAATATTTTACTCATGTTTCATGCTTTTCAGTAAAGAACCTTCATGCTGGATTTCATTCGAATAACTTCAAAAACGGCAAAGTTTCATACTAACTTTGCACCCCCGTTTTACCTCCTTAGGGGATGAATTTCCAAAAATCCTTTCTTAGTGAGCACCTACGCCCCAAAAGGAACCCCCATGCAAAATTTGAGACTCCTGGCACTTGTAGTTTCGCAGATTTCGTGATGAATCAGTCAGTGATTTTCTCTTTTATATAAATAGATAACTAGCTGACCCGTGCCCACTTCGTTGGGCATAATGTAAAAGCCTTTTTATTTTTTTGTTTTTTATATAACCTATGACACTCCGCAATAATGTGGCTTTCTATTGGTGAAAGAATTTTTAAAATCGGTTCAGTAGATCCCGAGATTACCCCTTACAATTTAACAAATACACAAACTTTACCTCTTTATAATATTAGTATAGATAAAATTATTATTATTATAAAACTAGCTGACCCGGCGAGCTTTTTTCCGCACTAAAAGACACTACCCTACCCTACCCTACTCACCCTTAAAACCTTTCCTGGACTTCCACGAATATTTCAAGACTAAAATAAGCCAAATCGGTTCAACCGTTCTCCAGTTTTAGCGAGAGTAAAGAACAACAATTCATTTTTATATATAAGGTGTAACAAAATCAACTGTAAAGATTTTAGGGGGTGATTCTACTCTTCAATACAAACAATATTTACTATGGCCAACTTCGAAATCACAAAAAAAACAGCTGTTTCATACATTTGTATCGAGTAGTATGGATATTTTCTATGGAACAGCTGATTTTTTTTTCGTGATTTGGAAGTTGGTCCCATAGTAAATATTGTTTGTATTGAAGAGTAGAATCACCCCCTAAAATCTTTACAGTTGATTTTGTTACACCTTATATACAAGGTTATTTTTAAAACATTGAAGACCTCTTAGGGGGTGATTCTACTCTTCAATACGAACAATATTTACTATGGGACCAATTTCATTTCACATAAATTCTACAGCAATATTATACGTAGTAAAATTAATTTGCTTTTGCTATCTGTCTTACGAGTTATTGTTCGAGCCTCACTTGATTTGCCATCTCTCTAGGGTATAAGCCTTTTGTTTCAAATTGCTGTTTCACGTAGTTGTTAACGAGGGAAGTCCTTTCAATACTTCCTACTCCGACTATCTTCTTTCTGATTAGATTCGTTGTGAGTTCCAAGACAGCTGTTTCTCCCCCGGGATGTCAATAAGCTTCATCGCTTATTGTCTATCTGAGGTCGCCGTTGTTGATCCTGGCTACACAGGAGACACATCGGTGGGAATGTGTGGTGGGCTAATCCCACATCTGTTCCTTTAGATCTTTTAAATTAATCAACTTTATTGCATAAGAACGTTCACTTGTAGTATACATACTAGGATTTTCTGAAATTCCCACGGGAAAGCGGTATTGCAAGCGTCTATAGGCTACGGTATAGTCTGCGAGTATGTCCGTCGCACATTTCCAATATTGACAGAGTGAGATGGGTATCAATCGAAACCATTTTGCAGGTCTAGACTTCGCAAACATACAACACGTAATAAACTACGACATGCCGGAGGACATCGAGAACTACGTGCACCGCATCGGGCGCACGGGGCGCGCGGGCGGCGACGGCGTGGCGACGACGCTGCTGGGGCGCGCCGCCGACGACTCGGTGCTCAGGGACCTGGCGCACTTGCTCAGGGAGGCGGGCCAGAAGGTATTGCAGGCGTCTATAGACTACGGTCGTCGTTAGTAGCATAGATATAAACATAGGATAGGCCCGTCCATACAAAGAGTACATCCTATCATGTTATTACTTAAAGAGGCGCACGCACAACTCTTGCCTCAGTACGAAACACGCGCTTGCCGTGAACGGGCGCGGAGCTAACGTAGTTTATTTTTAGAAATTATCACGTAAAAATGCCTTCGTGTTCCTTTTGGAAGTGTAAAAACACAAGCCGAAACACAAATAAGGATAAAGGTGTCACTTTTCATGCGTAAGTGTTTCATAACAATTTAATTTTGATTTATTTTAAAACACTCGTCTCTCGCAGCCGAGCGGGACGCAAGATACTCACAGGGGGCGGGGCAACCGGCCGACCGCCAAAGAATATAAATCAAATAGAATTGCCAAAGTTCTGGTGACTACGAAATCTATACTTACACCTTTTTGTTAATCCAAAATTTAATCATTTTTTTAACCGACTTCATAAATGGAGGAGGTTCTATGTTTCATTGTATATTTTATTTTGTATGTCCGCCGATTACTCCGTCTATTGTGGACCGATTTTCAAAATTATTTTTTTATTCGAAAGTATATACTTCCATTTTGGTCCGTTTTGGTCACCAAGTTTTTTATTTACTTACTGTGCGAGGTGGTGCGAGCATGGATGAATCAATAGACAAAATTTGACATTTCTGTTCGATAAAAACCACAATGTCGACATAATATAAGTAGATATTAAAATGCGCTGGACATACGTGTATGTACATAGGTAGCATACAATTCGTGTTTTATCGATTAGTGATGTGAAATTTTATCCATGGATCCATTCATGCTCGCATATCTGAAGTAAAATAGTAAGTAGGTACCTAATCAAGTAATCAGAACTTTGTCGCATCTGATCAATGTTCTATGTATTCTATGACAAGTGATGACGTAATAACGAATGGAATCAGTAACAAGTCGGCGACGCGTAGGGCCTATCTAACGATCTACGATCTATGGTTAGTAGTATAAAAATTTAATCATTTGACGACCTCCGTGGCGTAATGGTTACCACGCCAGACCGCCACCCAGGAGGTCCCGGGTTCGATCCCCGGTCGGGTCGTGATGAAAAACGAACTTTTTCTGATTGGCCTCGGGTCTTGGATGTTTATCTATATATGTATTTGTTATAAAAATATAATATCGTTGAGTTAGTATCCCATAACACAAGTTTCGAACTTACTTTGGGGCTAGCTCAATCTGTATGAATTGTCCCTATATATTTATTTTATTTAAAAATAAAAATAAATTGTATGTATACTTAAACTATACTATTTGGCCAGGCCAGGCGTTGGTCGAGTGGCTACCAAAGGTCACTTTATCCCAATGAACATGTCTGTTTGCCTTGGTCTGGGTGTTTCTATGTATGTTGACAAACGCATAAAGACTTCACTTTTAATTAACATTAAGATTCAAAATGTATATCAACGAATCCAATTTAATGTATTAGTGTTATGTTGGTGATCAATAAATAAAATTAAACCAGGTCATGGCAGAATATCAGTGGTTTGCTCCCATAACTGTGAGTAAAGACAACACTGAGCTAATGACCTTTTTGTAGGGCTGCAGCACACAGGCTGTTTACGTGTCGTGTTCTTCTGTACCCACTGTGTTAATGTCTTTGTAATAGTGATCCAAATAAAGTTTAATTCTATTTAAATGTGTATTTTTTCTGTTTGAATTATCTACGATTTATGTCTACAGGTGCCCTCGTTCCTATTGGACATGATCGGGGAGCCCGACGTGCCTCGCGCCGCTGGACACGGCTGCGCGTATTGTGGCGGTTTAGGACACAGAATCACAGGTACACGTCCACAGAAATGTTTTTTCACTTTCATCACTTTTTAAGAGGGGTAGGGCACAGCAGATAATCAGCTCAAATCGGAGCAGCCCGTCTGGGAAAGACCTCCACCTTACAGAAGATCGTAGCCAAATAGCATTGGTCTCGGCCATGTTGTGTTCCTACGGTGAGTAAGGTCTCCAGAGCTCCACTTGGGGGGAGTTGGGTTGGCAACGCGTAAGTGATACCCCCGGTATTGCAAGCGTCTATAGGCTACGGTGATGCTTACCATCAGGCGGGCCGTATGCTTTGCCAACTTTGTTGTATAAAAAAAAACACCCGTCCTTCCTTTTTCACTCCTCCATCAACGGCAACGCATCCAAGATCTTGTAGTCGTGTGTCCATGGGCAGCGGACTGCTTACCATCAGGTTACCAACCAGGGGCCCGATTCTACTAAACAAATGCACCAATGGACTCTCAGTCGTGTCTCAATAGAATGCCGATAGTGTATCTGTGGAATAGTTTTTGACATTTGTTATGGGCTTTAAACAAATGTCAAAAACTATTCCACAATATGAGTTTACTTATTGTTTAAGTCCATAACAAATGTCAAAAACTATTCCACAGATACACTATCGACATTCTATTGAGACACCATTGAGAGTCCATTGGTGCAGTTGTTTAGTAGAATCGGGCCCCAGCTCCTTTGTCCTTCTCTGTCATTAAAAAATTATATAATCTCTCTTAATATATATTTTAATTGAACTTATATTTGTTTCAGAATGTCCGAAACTGGAGGCGGTACAAAACAAACAAGCTTCGAATATTGGAAGGAGGGATTATCTGGCGAATACTGCAGCAGATTATTAAGAATATCTATTTAAGGTTGTGCGTTTCGGTCCGCGCGGGAAACTCAAATTTTTTGGGGTTTTTTACAAATTGCATCTCAATCATTGATAGAATTTTCGTGAAAATTGGTTTGGCGACACCAAATACAATATGCTGAATAATCATCATATAAATTATAAATATTGGCTCTTCTCATTATGAATGTGCATAATGCACGTTTATAGGGAAAAAGATGCATCGTATCGTGGACATTCTTATGAGCTAATATTTATTTGATAATTATTCAGTATTAGTTGTCGCCAAATTTTCACGAAAATTCTATCAATGATTGAGATGCAATTTGTAAAAAACGCCAAAAAATTTGAATTTCCCGCGCGGACCGAAACGTACCAACTTAAGTGACTATTATTTTATACATATAAAATTAATGACTTACTGACAGATCAATGCTCAGACGGATTGTAGATAAATTCACTGTTTTAAATGGTTACCTAATCAGGACTTATCACTATATGCCTACATTTCTTGCCTGGATAGTACGTGTATACTCGAGGTAAGGGGGGATGACAATTCAATGGGTTTGCAACCTTTTGTATAATTTATTAACACGAGGTATTTAAAAGTAAAATACAGGCATGGTATAAATAATAAAAAGCTTTTGTTTGTCTATTCAAAATGTTGACCACTCTTTCTACACTTAAATAATAACATCACAAAAATACCAGTAACCAATTCATTTGTTTTCGACTGTGGTTTGGTTCGGATCTCATTATTTTGTTATTTTCGAAACATAGTGCTTAGTTAATAGAATCAATTAACTAATGTGTATGTTGTGAGCATCGCCAATGTAAATATTTTAAGAGAGGTAGGGCACAGCGGATAACCTTACAGAAGACCGTAGCCAAATAGCATTGGTCTCGGCCATGTTGTGTTCCTACGGTGAGTAAGGTCTCCAGAGCTCCACTTGGGGGGTTGGGAGAGTTGGCAACGCATGAGTGATAACCTCGGTATTGCAAGCCTCTATAGGCTACGGTGATGCTTACCATCAGGCGGGCTGTATGCTTGTTTGCCAACCTTGTGGTACAAGAATTTTTTTTACGTGAAATTAAATTTATTCCGAAAGAAGTATTACAATGGTGAAGTTACCGACTCCTGAGGAGCAGCCAGCAAGACCTGGCAGCAGGGTACCCTCAACCATCGCTTGTATGGTATGAGAAGTCACCAGTAACCAACAGTAGAAGTCGCTAGGAGATGAAATTGAAAGGCGAACCGAATACCCTAAACGAACTTTAGGCATTGACACGACGCGCAACCGAAATTATGGATGAACACGAATTTCTCCCAAGTTCGAGCAAAAAGTTTGAGAATATCATGGAATTATTATGACGACCTCCGTGGCGTAATGGTTACCACGCTAGACCGCCACCAAGGAGGTCCCGGGTTCGAATCCCGGTCGGGTCATGATGAAAAACGAACTTTTTCTGATTGGCTGGGAAAGGATGTTTATCTATATATGTATTTGTTATAAAATATAATTGAGTTAGGATCCCATAACACAGTTTCGAACATTCTTTGGGGCTAGCTCAATCTGTGTGCTTTGCCCCCATAAATCTATAGATGAACACGAATTTCTCCCAAGTTCGAGCAAAAGGTTTGAGAATGTTATGGATTTATTACGGGCGCAGCATAATTAGGTAAATATTTATTTTATTATCGACATAATATTAAATTTATTTAAAAAAATACTTCAAACCCGCTTTCCCGTGGGAATTTTGAAAAATCCTTACTTATTGGACGCCTACGTCATACAATGATTACACCCTCCAAGTTTTGATTTTTACGATGAGCGGCTGTGCGTTGATTCTCAGTCAGTCAGGACAAAGCATTATATGTATATAGATGAGTGTAAATAGAATAATTAAATTAAGTATACTTAGATATAATTCATAATAAAAAACTTGTCAAAAATTGACTATTCTTTTATAGATCCTCAGTTTAAACTATAAGTTGACAGCCCGGTGGCGCGTTGGTTGGATTCTACCTTCGGCACCAGAGGGAGCCGGTTCGATTCCCGCTCGGCGCAAACATGCCATGGCATTTTTGTTTGTTTTCGCGTCTAGTTGCTTACTATATCATCTAATATTATAAATGAGAAAATGATTTTTTTTGTCATTCCTTCACGGCTTGACTAATCAGCCGATCATTATAAAAATTTGTAAACAATGACATATTGCCAGCGGTACATAGGCTTTTTGTCCCGTGAAAGTATGTCATTCCAATGGGAAAATATTTTTCCTACTATAGAGGGCGCTGTATGGGATTGGCTATCGGCCAACAGATGGCGCCACAAGTCGGGCTATGGGTTATTTTGGTGTCAAACTAGATCTATGTTACAAAATTAACCGCGAGCGAAGCCGCGGGGAAACGCTAGTGTATTCATAATTTAGAGATTTTCATTTTGAATGAAAAATTTCACTTTCCGCCCCAGGTGGGATTCGAACCCACGTCCTCTCGATATCAGGCAGAGCTCAGTGCTCTTATCACTGAACAAACATTCGAGCGGGCCACCCGATGGAAAGTGGTCACGCCTATGGACATCAGCGACACAAGTGACTCTACCAATGCGTCGCCCACCTCTGACGAGACCTCTAATGTGCCTCTTAAACAGTCATAGTCCAAAGGAAACAGAGGCTTAGCTCATTCCACAACCGTATAGTGCAAGCGAGAAACGTTCTTTCGAAAATTTAAATGAATAAATATAAGGTCCTAATTTATTAGTGAACTTCATTTTAAAACATGACTATGTACGTTACATAAGATCGTTTAAACAAGGAAATAATGGTCTAGTATTCAGTGAATATGGATGGCTTTATGTAGTAAGCAACATTTTCTAACTACTTACAATACAATCTTTTTTTTTTGCTGAATACATTATTTCCTTGCTTAAACGATCATATGTAACCTATATTTATAATATTTTATAGTAGGACCTTATTTGATTATGGGTATCAAGAAAAATGTTTTATGTATATATTTCATTTATTATTACTTTCTTCTAATAACTAACAAAAAAAACACTTTTCTAATAATAAAAAAAAGTATAATATAATTCTATTGAATTATCTTACGTTCTGTACACCTTCATTAGAGATATTAACTATATAATAATATAACCACGCAAAAACCAAAGCTTACACTAATGTGGGATGTGTTTTGAAAAATAACGACCATTTTACTTTTTCATATTAATTTTATGAGAATCAAGAAAATACTTGAAGCAGTCGGGATGAATTGCTTGAGACTGCATAGTGAACAGCTCGAGCAGTTTCAACTGCTTCAGGCGGTCGTACGGTCAAAGCTGCAATGAACTACGTCTACATATACGAACCACACATTTATTCTGCTACAGAATTATTCTCTGACACTTATCTTGAGTGTCTAAACCTGTTTTTACATCTGTCAGAGGTAAAATAACTGCATGAGCTGTAGTTATGATAAGTATTTTTATCTCAAAATAAATTAATGATCGTTATTTTTTCAAAACTACGTCCAAATTACGGTTTAGAAACATATTATACAGTCCATAAAGGATTAAACTCGAAAGTCCTAAACAAAATAGGAACTGGCCGAATTTAAAAAAAAATTTTCAAATCGTACTGGCCGAAAATATTACACAATAAAAAAAAAGTTTTCGATGTCCAATTTGCTGGCAATCTATACAACAAAATTTTTTTGGTATTCCAAAACATAATTTAAAAAAAAATGCATATTTTTAATGCTTTAGCTACATTAGCGGGCGAATATTCGTATCGCGTTAAAAACATCGTGTATGGGTTCCCGACTATAAATACAATATTATCTACTGAATAATCATCATATAAATTATAAATAGTAGCGTTTGTCTTTGTATTTGTGACAAATGCATTTTTTTCTCCTATAAACTTGTATTTGATACAAATACAAAGAGATTTATAATTTGTACGATGATTATTCAGTAGATTATATTGTGTTTAGGAAAATTATGTCCCGGAAGGAAGATATCGAGCTGCAATTGCTTAAAAACGTAAGAAAATTTGAATTGTTTGACCGTAACACGAATATTTGCCGTATCCCACTAATGTAGCCAAGCCGTGATAATTCTCCACGTTTATTATTAGATTTCAAAAATTTGATGAACATGATTTGATTTTACTAAAATTACTGTGACAAGACTTTTTAAACAACGACTTAGAACCTGCACTGCTTTAAGCTCATTTAGACCATGCCAGTGTATTGCCTGTGGCATACAATAATGTCAAAGCAACAATTGACATGCAAACGACAGTTGCCTACAATTTTTGAAGGACAAATTATTGCTCCCATTAGATTGCATGCAATTATTGCTCTGTGCAAGAAACTGGCGTAGTCTAAATGGGCCTTTAGGGACTTTTGTCATAGAATAAGTAACCCGAGGTAGAATGAACACTCTCCGCCCCGCACCGGAGCGAGTTACCGCACCCCGGGAGCCCCTCGAGGAGCCCTCAGTCGCAAAGGTGTGCGTTTAGTGAACGAATGTGTATACGTGTGCGCATACGTGTGCGCGTGTACAGACGACATTAGCCTATGTAGTAGAAATAGGTAATTATTTCACGCGCGTCGTATGGAGTGTCCGGGCTGTGCTTTTATTCAAATCATTTTATATTTTTCGATGCTTTCTTGCTATTACGCTAGTCTATTGTAAAACTGCGCAGCTTTTGCGTTTATTTCGCTTTCCCGTGGGAATTTTTGAAAATCCTTTCTTATCGGATGTCCACGTTATACAAAGAACCACCTTCCACGTTTCAGGACTCTACGATCAGCGGTTTAGGCTGTGCGTTGATACTTCGGTCATTCAGGACAAATAATTTTTATATGTATAATTAATATCTATATATATAAAAGAAAGTCGTGTTAGTTACACTATTTATAACTCAAGAACGGCTGAAGTGATTTGGCTGAAAATTGATGGAGAGGTAGCTTAGAACCAGGAGAAAGACCCTATGTCTTTCTCCTGGTTCTAAGCAGTGGCGTGCCTAGGGTTCAATAGCAAGGCAAGCCAGATAGGTAGGTACAGGTATGTACTTATATTTTTTGAGAGAATTGATGCTACCTATTCAAAGTTTCATAGAATACAATTATGTAATCGATTTTTTTATATCTTAGAAATCGTATCGAGATTTAAATTAGGTAAATATAAGGGAACAATTCATACAGATTGAGCTAGCCCCAAAGTAAGTTCGAAACTTGTGTTATGGGATACTAACTCAACGATATTATATTTTATAACAAATACATATATAGATAAACATCCAGGACCCGAGGCCAATCAGAAAAAGTTCGTTTTTCATCATGACCCAACCGGGGATCGAACCAGGGACCTCCTGGGTGGCGGTCTGGCGTGGTAACCATTACGCCACGGAGGTCGTCGTCATAATAACAATTCGAATCGAATTTATTTCTAAAATTATGCGTTATTTAATCCAAGCGAGGGATTAGATTTATAATATTTTTGAAAAGGCAAATTCTTATTGTGCATAATGCACAGCACAAAATAGTCAATAACTACCTATCTATTAATCTTTAGAAAACACTGCGATTGTGGTCATTCCGTAAATACATGATTGAAATATCGAGTGAAATAAGATTGAGATAGGTAGGTACCTATTTTACGAGTTTACGTTATAAATATGCAAAACTTAAATAAATAACAATATAAGATCGAGAGCAGCCAACTATTGTATTTCTCTTTCCGTTCTAATATAGAGTTAATAATACTTACTTAAGTCCGGAGAGTAGGTTTTAGAGTTGTTAACTAACCTGTTAAAATAAATTCTAACAGAAAATCTATCCGATTTCACATTTACTAAGTTTACAAATCGTAAAAACACACAAACTTATCACTTCACACGAAACAATATTCACTGAGATTCACTGATTATAAACACGTTATTTAATGCAAAGTCAATTTTTTCACAAAACAACAACAAATTAGCCTCATGAACACTAATAATATGAATGAAGTTCGATCGAATCAAATCCAGCGCTGAGCCGCTGAGGATCCGCGGCTACATTCATTAGCAATCATGGCTTATTTTTCCATAGTAATTTGTTCAATTTTGACAGATACGTCAGATACGTTTGTGTGCGTTTTTTCATACGTTAGAGCGAGAAGTCTGAAGCCGTTGTGTAGCACGGTACAAATCGCATATAAAGCCCATTTTTAGCGGTCTCTGTCTCGCTCGCTCGAGACTGTGTCATCATTATGTCGACGGGGATGTGTGCGTGTGCCGCGTGCGGTGCGGATGGGGAACACAGTTCGTATTAAAAATTAACCTTCATGTTTAGTTCATCCGCCGGCCGCGGCGCGGTAATGAATTATTTATTTTTGAATATTTTGAATATTATTTCGATCGATTTTGATTTTTAAAAATAAGTATGAAAATGTAGTTAAGCTATAATGAGTTTTTTATATTATATTGCCTATTTTAGTAGGGCAAGCCCGGCTTTTCGGCTTTATTGGAAGTACCGCCACTGGTTCTAAGCTACCTCTCCATCAATTTTTTCAGTTCATAGGGTAGTGCCTCTAAGACGGAACAAAGTTCGCCGCGTCAGCTAGTAATCTTATAAAATAAAATAAAGCGTACGCGTAGTGAAGACAATGCAGGTTTCCAATTTAATAATTTTGACATTAACCTTGAAAATTATATAAAAACACTCGGCTTTAAAAAAATATTAACAGACATTTTACATTGCATAATCGTCGCTTAGAATAATATTCCACTAAGGGCCGAACCCAATATGCGATCATTCGTTATTGACGGAAGTATTGATTCGTAGTTTACTTCCATAGATTAAAAATATAATGCAACGATTGGTTATAGAGACGCGATAAAGTGACGTTTTCAATCTGACATAGGGAAAAAACCATTCAGATTGCATTTTGGGTACGGGCGTAAGCGTGAGTGAGAAACATCAAAAACCGGGTTTAGAATAGAATATGGGGTCTGTTCGACCACTGTTATACCAGCGGCATTTTTTTAAATGTTACGCGGCGGTCAAACAGGCAAGCGGGCCACCTGATGGAAAGTGGTCACGCCTATGGACATCAGCAACACCAGTGGCGCTACCAATGCGTTGCCCACCTCTGACGAGACCCCTAATGTAACTTTAAACAGTCCCATGTCATAGTCCGAAGGAAACACAGAGGCCGGGATCTCATTCCACATCCTTCTACAAATTTAAAAAAATACTAATCTTTAAAAATTAACATATTGCCAATTTATGAAAAGCATTTTAATTCGACATTAAGTCTCATGTCAACTTGTTTGGCTAAATAAAAAAGGCTATCTCTCTTTTTCTCCTTTAGTGTGACAGTGATAACTATATTTTAATTTGTCATTAACTTTAAAAATGCGTTTAAAAACTGACTGAAAGTTAAGTTTCGATTCCAAGCGGCCATCCTGCTCATTCGTGATGCAAATGAGAGAGACAGGGAACTAGATTTTAACTGTATTTGTTACCAGAATAGGCCCACATGTTTTTTGTAAAATAACTGTCAAAATGCTAAATTATACAAAGTATGTCAATTTATTTGATAGATAAGTTCCACAAGTCGTCAAACAGACCCCTACAAACTTAATTTATTCTATCCAGTTCGTATAATATAAAAACCCAAATCCTATTCTAATGCTACGTTTACACAAGGCAAGTGTCGACAAGCCCACCACACATTCCCACCGCTGTGTCTCCTGTAAAGCCAGGATCAACAACGGCGGCCTCAGATGGACAATATGCAATGAACTCTATTGACGTGCCGGGGGAGAAACTACAGCTGTCTTGTCTGTATTCAATACAGACATTGGCCCGAATCGTTGGCAAACTCACGCAAGCCAAACAAGCTTGTTTGTCGACACTTGCCATGCGTGTAAACGTAGCATAACATTCAACGGACTAGTCTGCAAGTACTTAGAATAATATTCGGGTCTTTTATCTTGACTATAACAATATGTATTCAGAGTTAGAATATATTCTGTACCAGTTATGATATAATTTTAAAAACCCCGAAACCTATTCTAACGTTTAACATGTCAGTCTATGATTTAGAATAGTAGAATAGGTTTTCAATATTTTTTAATACTATAACCGGTTTTACACACCCGAATTTTATTCTAACTTAACTGCCCACAGATTTACAAAACTGATATCGACATTATGTTAAGAAGAATTTAAATTTAAACGCATTATATAATACCCTATTATAGTACCAAATACATGTATGAAACGACGTGTATATAGTGAATTTTTAACTAAATGTACAATCCATAATCATCCCACTGCAGGTTTCCCCTATCGGAGGCGATTAAAGCGTACTCTGACACACTGCTCCAATGCGGATTGACGGAAGCTAGTGTTTTCAGTCGGCTTCGGCTCAACGACTCATTCATCGACAAAAGGCTGGACTGACGGCTCAACGTGTCTTCCGAAGCACGCTGAAGCTCCAGATAACGAAACCCACCCAAAATTTATTTTAGAGTGCAACACACAGCAACGCCATCGAGCTCCACGTGAAACACAAATAAGCGTTTGATATAAATGCTATTTTTTTAATGTTTTCTTTAGTACACCGCCATCTAATAACACAAAACGAAACGATATCACTAAGGACAAGCCCACCACACATTCCCACCGATGTGTCTCCTGTGTAGCCAGGATCAACAACGGCGACCTCAGATTGACAATAAGCGATGAAGCTTATTGACGTCCCGGGGGAGAAAACTACATCTGTCTTGGAACTCACAACGAATTTAATCAGAAAGAAGATAGTCGGAGTAGGACAGATATCACTAGATGGCGCTAATCTTGAATTAAGTTTCAAATCTTTACAAAATCACTTCATACATGTATCTCATACTAAAAGGACTCTTTACACCTCTGTTTTTACTGTAGAAGTCCGTATTTTATATTGTTAGTTCCTTAGTCCATTGGCAACTCAACTGAGATTCGACTTTGTGGGTTCAGAGGATTTATCATGAAAATTTGACCTAATGTTGTCTTTGTCTAATTTAGATAGAGAAAAAGAGAAAACATACTGATTGTGGTATTATTATTTAAAATTGCAGTTTTTTAAATTATTGCTTTAATGTTTCCTATATTATAATTGTAACTTTTATCAGTTCTTAAAAAAGCAAGTGCCAAGTTTCTTGCCAGTTCTTCTTAGCACAAATCTGCCGTCTGAACTGGTGGTAGGGAAAAATATGAGGATTCGAAGGAGCTCGTAATATGCCTATTTTAATAAAAATTGTTAACTTATTGATACAGATGTATATTTCACGATTAGCATTAGTCTATGATGTTGTAAGGCTTGTACGTACAGTCACTTCTTCTTGTCACTATAACATTATTGACATGTTCACTCAAATGTCTCAAGTAATTGATAAGATGAAGTGATTACATATTTATGGAGGTGACTGTACGTGCACACTGCACATAACTTTAGTGTGCGTAACCGATTTTACGAGCGTTTCCGTGGTTACTCACATTAACACATGTGTTTGTGGACGTTACAACATTCATAGCTCTTCGTAAAATAGAAGATATATAATATATGAATGCAATTTTAATAAGAATCTCAGTATTTGCTTTTTAAAGTAACGTACGTACAGTCAAAAGGCTCTATATAGTCTGGCTATTTGTCGGATCCCAGTCGAGTTGCCTCCCAGACGCTTGAATATAGACTTAGAAGCTTGATATTATTGAGGACTCGGGATCGTAATACACCTGCAACAGAATTTATTTTATTTTAAAATTGCAGGTCGAAATCCTACTAATATTATAAAGGCGAAATGTTACTTCTTCACGCTCAAATGGCTGGGCCAATTTTTATGATATTTTGTATGTAAGTAGCTGATACCTTGGATTAACACATACGGAAAAGTACGCTATTCCCGTAGGATACGTAGTTTCGCTAGTTAATTAATAATAATATATTGTATAATATAAACTGTCGCCCCATTTTTCACCCCATTACGGGACGATTTCTGGGATGTCCTTTCTCAGGTGTCAAACTATCCACATGCCAAATTTCATTTAAATCAGCACAGCGGTTTTAACGAGAAGAGTTAACAGACAAGAGTTACTTTATCTAATAATAATAAAATATTATAAAGAGAAAAAATTTGTTTGGGGTTTGCATTGAATAAACTCAACTACTTGACCGATTTGAAGAATTCTTTCAACGTTAAGAAGCTACACTAACGCGGGTGACATAGGCTATATTTAAGAGAGGAAGGGCTGGGCGGATAATCCGCTCAAATCAGAGCAGCCCGTCTGGGGAACGACCTCCACCTTATAGAAGATCGTAGCCAAATAGCATTGGTCTCGGCCATATTGTGTTCCTACGGTGAGTAAGGTCTCCAGACCTCCACTTGGGGGGGTTGGCAACGCGTGAGTGATACCCCCGGTATTGCAAGCGTCTATAGGCTACGGTGACGGCTTACCATCAGGCGGCCCGTATGCTTGTTTGCCAACTTTGTGGTATAATTTTTTTTTATCCGTTTCGTTAGTAATATATTTATCATTTAAACTTTATTGACCACAATATTTGGGTACAAAAGGCGGATAACGCTAGAAGTCAACCTTTCTATCAACCAGTCAACCTTTGGGAATTGCAGATATACACGAATAATAATGTAATGGTATTTTTACCATCGACTTAAAAAGACTTGCGTGTTATTTTGACTGTGTGTATATATAAATCTCTCTGTTTACGACATCATAGCTCCCAAAATCTCCATTGCAATATACTTGGCCCAAGATAAACAGTGAAATTCAATGATCATACTAATATTATAAATGAGAAAGTGAGTTTGTTTGTTATTCCTTCACGGCTTGACTAATGAGCCGATCATTATGAAAATTTGTGTATATTTTGTCAGGGGTACAGAGCCCAACATAGGCATCCCGTGAAAGTATGTCATTCCAGTGGAAAAATATTTCTTTCTACTATAAAGGGCGCTGTATGGGATGCTATCGGCCAACAGATGGCGCCACAAGTCGCGCTATGGGTTGTTTTGTTGTCAAACGAGATCTATGTCATAAAATTAACGCGAGCGAAGCCGCGGGGAAAGGCTAGTTGTATATATAATATTGTGTCATTGCAAGAGAGTGTTTAAAATTGATTAATGTTTATTTATCAATTTATGCTTTAAATCAAGACGTTCATTTATAGCTTTTGTGCCAAGTATATAATGAAATATTACAATTTTGATGAAATTTAAAGTGCTGTTTTAAGAAAAGTAATTTTTAAAAAAATAGTCAAATATCCTATAAAAAAGTTTATTTAACGATCGAAATACAATATAACATACGTTCACACCAGAAAAATGTTTACAGCCCTGATCAACTCTTTCATTGGCTGACTGTCAACAAAGGAAGTTGATCCGAGTCGTAAATATAATTAAAGATTTCTAAATATTGCATAAATTAATTTACTAGAAAAGTGATTACATTTTTTTTTTCATGCCACAAGCATACGTCTCGATGGTAAGCCGTCACCGTAGCCTATAGACGCTTGCAATACCGGGGGTATCACTCACGCGCCCAAGTGGAGCTCTGGAGACCTTACTCGCCGTAGGAACACAACATGGCCGAGACCAATGCTATTTGGCTACGATGTAAGGTGGAGGTCCTTCCCCAGACGGGCAAGAAAGATGCGGAGCGGATTATCCACTGTGCCCTACCTCTCCTAATATTACATAGTACAATATGAAAACTATTGATAAATATTTTTTTCTAATAAATCCCTTTACGCAATATTTACGGCCCGGGTCAACCCTTTCATTGTCTGACTGTACTTCTCTCATTCTAATTTGATAAATTAGAAATAGAGATAGTCTTCTCAATGTAACTCCTCTTATCTATGACCTCATAAACCAAAAAGCGTTAAATCAAAAAAAACTTTAGTGAAAATCTATTCCAACAAATATTATAAAGGCGAAAGTATGACTATGTTTGTTACTTCTTCACGCTCAAATGGGTGGGCCAATTTTTATGATATTTGGTATGTAGGTAGCTGATACCTTGGTTTAACACATAGGGTACTTTTTATCCCGAAAAGTACGCGATTCCCGTAGAATATGGTTAAAAATCTGATAGTCTACATAAACTAGATGGCGCTGCTGTGCACAAAATTAAAAAAACGCGGGTAACACCGCGAGCAGCAGCTACTCGTTACTAATTGGCTTATGAGGTCAATGCGGGCCTCACCTTAACGATCTACGTAACAAAATCAAATCCAGTATACTTTTTATTTTTTCTCCGAACCCTGGCCGCCTTTTTCGCTTCCTCATACGCGCCTGTGTCCTCGTACGCAATGTTATTCTCAATGATCCAATCTTCCGCCTCATTCTTTATTTGTATCTGTTTCACCTGGTGACAAAAAAGTTTGATTGTTAGAGCGAGACAGCACATTGCGTACTATTCAACGCGCGCAGATAAGGCGCAGATGAAACGCATATACGCGCTTGAAACAAGAATTGAAGGCAACTTTGTAACATAAGAGCCACAGCACACGGCGTATTTTAAACGCGCAGATGACGAGCGTATATCGAGTTGCAATCATTTCGTCGTGACACCTAATGCCGGGGACTGACTGCAGTAACGTATCATGTAATCTATATATAAAATTCAAAATCCTGACTGACTTAACTATTATATCAACGCACAACCCAAACCGCTGGGTCTACAGATTCTTCGTTAAATATAATATCTGTAACATCTTTCTTTAGGTCGTATACTGAGTTAAAACAACATGAAGCTGCTTTAAATAAATAAATAAATATTTAGGGACAATTCATACAGATTGAGCTAGCCCCAAAGTAAGTTTGAAACTTGTGTTATGGGATACTAACTCAACGATATTATATTTTATAACAAATACATATATAGATAAACATCCAAGACCCGAGGCCAATCAGAAAAAGTTCGTTTTTCATCATGACCCTACCGGGGATCGAACTCAGGACCTCCTGGGTGGCGGTCTGGCGTGGTAACCATTACGCCACGGAGATCGTCAATAATGCTTTGAATGCATAGGCCCTAAAAAAACTAACCTGTTCTCTGACAGCGGAGAATTTCTTCTTCTTCCTTTTACTACCCTCAGCTGGCTCTTTGCTCCGTTTACCTCTCGGCCTGTCCTCCAATACCAACTCTTGGTACTCCTCCACAATATAGTTCTCCGGTTCATAGCTCGTTGTTATTTCCACACCAACCGATGGGTCGACATCTGTAAACAAAAATAATTGTTTTACATTGAGATACGGTGGGGAATTAGTAAAGTTAACAAATTAAAGAGATGAACAGGGTAGAGAAGTAAAAACAAAGATTTTAATTTTTAAAAAAATCTTTCTTTAATTTATAATATTTATCCATACTAATATTATAAATGGGGTCACGTACAATGGTCCAGAACAGGACTAAGTGCGGAAACCACACCCACTAGAGGGTTTATGATGATGATGATGATGATTATAAATGGGAAAGTGTGTGTCTGTTTATTTGTACGTTTTTTACGGCAAAACGGCGCGACGAATTGACGTGATTTTTTTAGTGGAGATAGTTGAAAGGATGGTTCTAACCCCCCACTTCCCTAAAATGGGGGGTGGAAGTTTGTATGGAGCATTCCGCAATTTTCAAGGTAGAAAGCTAAAAATTGGTATGCGGACTATTTGTGACTAACAAAACAAACGTGAATAATTTTTTTTTAAAATCTGTCCCCCCAACCCCTTAAAAGAGGGGGTGAAATTTTATATGGGACTTCTCGCAGTTTTCAAGGTAGGAAGCAAGAGGAACCGTGGTACCCTGAATTTAACGCGAGCGAAGCCGCGGGCATAAGCTAGTAATATATAAATTATCTTACCTGGCAATATATAATAGTTCTCGAAGTCCCCATGCAATGTTATCTCATTCATTTCGGCCGTAAAGTGCCGCTTCTTTTTGCCAGTGTTGCAATGCTTGATGTAAGCATATTTCGGTTTGGACTCCTCCGGTATAATGTTGACCTGTTAAAAAAAATTACTTTATTTTATAAAAATAAAAAAAGACAGATTTTTGTATGGAATCTATATGCTTTTTTTTCTGAAGGAGTTTACCAGAACAGCATTGTTTAACTAATACTAGCGCCGAGTCGCAGCGTCAATCTGAAACATAATATTGCAAATTCACACTTATCTCCGCAGCATAAGGTACATTATTTCGCGCGCACCAGTCAGGTCGCGCCCAGACGCGAGAATTCCGTCGAATGCGCGCGTCTTCCATTTATCTTAGATGTACATTACATTACATCGTAGAAAGGGTAGATATTAGAGTGAATTTGCTACGTCCAGATTGACTCCAAAAATACTCGGAGCAGCCCGTCTGGGGAAGGACCTCCACCTTACAGAAGATCGTAGCCAAATAGCATTGGTCTCGGCCATGCTGTGTTCCTACGGTGAGTAAGGGCTCCAGAGGTCCACTTGGGGGGTTGGGAGGGTTGGCAACGCGTGAGTGATACCCCTGGTATTGCAAGCGTCTATAGGCTACGGTGACGGCTTACCATCAGGCGGACCGTATGATTGTTTGCCAACTTTGTGGTTAAGCAAAAAAAAACTCACCATCCACTCCCTATTCTCTTCAGCGGGTATCTCCTTGACTTCCTCCATGGTGATCTCCTGTTCTTCAGCGATCTCGTATATAAACGTATCTGGTATAGTACCGTCGTCCATGATTTGCAATACTTCTGGCGTAGGTTCAGTTTCCGCTGTAGATGTCTGTGGTACAATCTGAAGAGATTAGTCAAATAAGTAATAAACATAAATTCCAGCTGCGTTCCAAATTCTATTGTAAAAAAAAGGGAAAAGTTACAAAAAATAATTAAATATTAAAGTGTACAAAATAATTGTAAAGACACTTATTGAATTAAACCAACACCAGGTTGACAGTACAGACAGTTATTACGTCGTCGTTTGGGGGGGTCAGGTCTCTCAGCACCTGTCTGTACATTCTGCGCTTAAACATACCTCTATGATCTGCTTCGGGTCCTGCATCTTGGTGATGACCTGTTCCGACTGTGTGATGGATGCTTCCGCTTTCTCCGTTTCAACTTTGACCACCCATAACTGCTTCCGTTGGAGGTTCTTCAAAGATCTGGATAAAATGTTATTTTAATTAGTCAAGTTTTTTTTTACGAAGAATTAGTCGCTTGGGGAACGCTGCCAGTATCTTCGGACTCCTTTTAATAATATATTTTAGTTATTATAATATTATATTTTTTAATGTTTTAAGCCTTTACATTGTCTGTCACTTTGTTGATTATTTTTTAATATAAGTTTAGTTTTTAATTAAATAATGTAATTTTGTTTTATTATTTTCATTTATCCGATTTATTTTAATTCATTTTTAATTAATTTCTAATGGTTAATGAATAATATGTTTTTTTTTGTAACTTGTAATTTCATTTTGTAATTGTTATTAGGATAAAATAGTATTGTTAATTGTGATAATAATAAATTGTTAAACATGCATCAGTGATTTAATCCATTAGTTAAAATGGTGTCACCGGCCGATGCAACTGTGACGTACTTCACTGATGACACGAATTGTGGTGCTGTATTTGTGGTCGTTAAACCGAATATAATATAAAAGTACCCACATTATAATAAATAATTTTGATGATTGTACATACGTACGCTTACCTATAAAAATGTATTTAAATAATTTGTTATGTTTCTTTGTAAGTGATTAGTCATAATCTTTTGAGAAATAAATATTTTGAAACCGTATTAGTAATTATTAGTTGAAATAACTTCTGCTGTCTCTTCCCTTGTTAAATGAAGTCACTTTCGATGTCCATTCACTAAGATCTTTAAACTACTCAACGGATATTAATGCATTTTTAGCAATATATAGAGTAAATAAATAAATATATAGGAACAAATCACACAGATTGAGCTAGCCCCAAAGTAACTTCGAAACTTGTGTTATGGGATACTGACTCAACGATATTATATTTTATAACAAACACATATACAGATAAACATCCAAGACCCGAGGCCAAATAGAAAAAGTTCGTTTTTCATCATAACCCGACCGGGATTCGAACCCGGGACCTCCTGGGTGGCAGTCCGGCGTGGTAACCATTACGCCACGGAGGTCGTCAAAAAGATGTCCCATTGTCTGCATGGCAATTTTTTTTTTTTAAATTTCGCTAACGGTAACATGTTATGATCAACTTACAGATATCCAAGTGTGTCGACCAGTTGCCTGACGTTCAATCGAGAGATGCTCTCTTGTGGGTCACTCTTCGCTGGTTCAATACTATAGTTGTGCTCCACCTTTATTATATCCATGGCTGTTGACAAAGAGATTTTTTTTTTACTTTTATTACCAGTCTAGTCCCAACATAATTACATACTTAGAACAAACTAAGGACCACTCGTAATTTAGTACCTACTAGTTTAGTAAACAACTTTTATTTTACACACAAACATAAAAAAGCCGCCTAAAAGAATGGAATCTCTGGATTAGACCAATCGATCTTTTCATACCATAAAATTACGACAAAAACAAAATTGGGTAAAAATCGAATGGTACCAATTCGCATGATCCTCGAAGTCATTTCGTGCGAGATGACGAATAAGGGCGCGGCGTCACTCATTAAGAGTAGTTAAGAGTAATATAAAATTTACAGAAGCAACAGTTCGTGGGACGTACATAAAAGCCATGGTCGGGGTGCGGTTGGCAGTATCAGGCGCTCATAGCAACTTATACAAATTAGTTTGATTTAGTCAATTAATAAAACAAAAACTCCGGCGAAATACTGGACAAGATTATTTTCTAACGAAATGTCTTCATCATGATTGCTGCTCGACCACTGAACTTGTCAAAAATTGTCTAGTCTTGTTATTAAACTGATTACACCATTAATACAATGAGAACTTCCGCGGAAACACGAATTTAATATTAGCTGATTTTGTTTTGGGGTTAATAAACATAATAGATATAAATAATATATAATATAATAGATAAAATAAAGGGACAATTCATACAGATTGAGCTAGCCCCAAAGTAAGTTCGAAACTTGTGTTATGGGATACTAACTCAACGATACTAAATTTATAACAAATACATATATAGACAAACATCCAAGACCCAAGGCCAATCAGAAAAAGTTCGTTTTTCATCATGACCCGACCGGGGATCGAACCCGGGACCTCCTGGGTGGCGGTCTGGCGTGGTAACCATTACGCCACGGAGGTCGTCGAAACATACTTTGTAGTGCGTTGTGTTAAATTGATCCCTGGTATGTGAGACTTATTGTATTTTCACCACAAACCATTACTTATTTTGCATAATTAATTCTTTACGGAAGTAAAAATTTTAAAAAGCAATATGACCAATTTAGCAAATTCATAATAATCCTAATTAATATATTATGACGAATTTACTTTATAAAAAAATTACTGTGACAAATTCACATATAAACCCTGTTTCTTTTAACTTGACCAATGTAAACATTCTTAGCATGTCTTTTTAACGAAAAAAGGGAATTAAAATTATCATTCACATCCGAATAATAATAATATAGTTAGAAATGGCATCTAACACAACAGTCTTATTATTCTGGCGATTTATCAATTTAACTCATGGATATTTGAATAAAAAGACACGCTAAGATTGTTTACTACATTGGTCAAGTCAAAAGAAACAGGGTTTACATACTTTTATCATTCGCGAATTGACGTCTCTTGTAGGAACACCGCGCCCGCGCCGCCTATGTATGTCCCACGTCTTATATGTAAAAATATAGTACCTTTGGGTGTAGCTATAAACTTTTGGAACAGTTCTTGGTAGCTGACCCCCTGCCATAGGCCACCGCCTGCAACCATAGGGGTCGTCACTGGCAATACACCCATAGAACTATATACAAAATTAGGGGCTACCTAAATTATGAATGGTCGCGAAGCAAACCATTCATAGCCAGGAGAGCTACTACGAATAATTTTTTGTAATTCGTTGAATTATATCTATGAAATACATTGTACTTTTTTTTTTTTTGTAGTAAGTACAGTCACCTTCATAAATATGTACTCACTTTAGCACGTCATCATTTTCGTATATCATTTCAATTACCTAAGACATTTGAGAGAACATATCAAATATGTTATAGTGACAAGGTACAAAAGTGATTACATATTTATGGAGGTGACTGTACGTTGAATTTTATAAGTATCGGAAGAATTTTAACCATGAAATATAAGACATAAGCGAAACGTATGCACAGTAGCGACACCTATATTTATAACGCGCCATTTTTATCAGACTTTTGATCAAATCCTACGGGAATCGCGTACTTTTCGGATCCAAGGTATGAGCTACCTACACACCATCATATCAACCCATAATCATCCCGCTGCTGGGATACGGGTCTCTCTTCAATCGAAGGTGATTAGAGCGTACTCTGCCATGCTCCAATGCGGATTGGCAGAGGCCGGTGTTTTCAAGCCGCCCGAAGACCACCGACTTGGCGACTGTCATCTTTCCACAACAACCGGGACCGACGGCTTAACGTGCCCTCCGAAGCACGGAGAAGCTCGAGATAACGAAACCAATCCAAACGCTAGCTAGGGTCGACGTCGCTTAACTTGCGTGTTCATATTAGAGTGCGACACACAGCGACGCCATCGAGCTCCTCCTACACACCGAGTATCATGAAAATTTACCGCCATTTGAGCGTGAAGTAATAAACAAACACACAAAATTTTCGCCTTTATTTATATTAGTGGGATTTTGGTTAAAATACTTCGACCGAACTATCTGATTTGGTTCCGTAGGCCCTCTGTTTCTGAAACGCATTTTTAATAAATCAACCAGAAAAAATATTTGCTATTGTCGTTTAAATCTTTTAAATTAATATAAAATAAATATATAGGGACAAATCACACAGATTGAGTAAGCCCCAAAGTTCGAAACTTGTGTTATGGGAACTCAACGATACTATATTTTATAACAAATACATATATAGATAAACATCCAAGACCCGAGGCCAATCAGAAAAAGTTCGTTTTTCATCATGACCCGACCGGGATTCGAACCCGGAAACTCCTGAGTGGCGGTCTGGCGTGGTAACCAATACGCCACGGAGGTCGTCGATATAAAAAGAAATGTGCCAGTCTTCTAAAACTGCGTTTCATAAACTGGCTGTTAGTAAAATACAGTTATTCTATATTCTATTACACAAATATAATTTGGGTATGAACGTTGTAAGGCTACGCCTAGACTTCACGACACAGGGAATCCTAGTGTGAAGTCTGAGAATCATTGTATTGTAACATTTTGTTTGTGAAATAAATTTAAAAAAAGGACGGGTTGCACTCCGGGAGTGCCGGCAGAAGTGAAAACTTAAACATCTACGTTGTGCATTTTTGAATATTTTGGAATGGTTAGGGAATCTTACGCTTTTTCGATCAGGCTACGGATCTGACGCGAGTTTAACATTTTTTACCCATCTAAAAAAGTGCCAAGCGCCGCTAAAGAAGTTTACACTTCAATAAAAAAAAAACAAGGCGTGCACATGCACAATGTTTGTTTCCGAGCTTACGCACACTACAATAAAGTGTATGTAAACCTTACAAGATTCATAGACAGTCAAAAGTTTTTAGCATCTAAAAACTAGCGTTTTTTTTTAATTAGCAAAAGAATGAACAAAACATTTTTTTTGCGTAATATAGCAGACAAACAAGCAAGCGGACCACCTAATGGAAAGTGAGTACCGCCTTTACCCTTGTGGAACACCACCTATGATCTGTTCTAATATACCTGGCACAAGATTTCCATTGGTATACAACAATTATCGAATTAGCTTGTCATATCATTTTGTGAGAACATATTTTTTTTATGCCAAACAAGCATACGACCCCCCCTGATGATAAGCATCATCGTAGGTAGCCTATAGATGCTTGCAATAGCCGGGGGCGGCATTCACGCGTTAAGGCGCTGTCCCACTGCTGCGCACGAAGAGGCTACGCACGTGTGTTAAGCTTTGCTTTGAAAGAGGATGTACACGGACGTACGTGATTGTTTCCACTGCAACCCACGGACACGTTAACCATCAAGTGACGTCATTGATACACGCGTGGCTTGCTCAACATATATTCGTGTATAGCTTGTACTGCCGTGGCAACGTAGACCCACGTAGTCATCCACGCAGCTGTAATGTGCCACGTGGCCCACGTGTTCGTGCGCAGCGTGCGCAGCAGTGGGACAGCGCCTTTACGGCCTCATTTGTCCATTGGGTTGCGTCGTGTCGACGTTTTTCGAACATTTGACAGTATTTGAGTGGCATTCACTGTCAAATGTATGGAAAAAGTCGACGCGACGCAGCGCAACGGACAAATGAGGCCGCAGCCTAAATGAGACTACATTTGAACTGTTCTTATTAAAATAGATCTGCAGATGTTTTGAGCTTTTGTGTCAAATATATTGTAACAAATCATACCAATGCGTTGCCCGCTACAAAAAACATAATTTCAGGCATTTACCTTTCTTTTCCTCAGCAGTCGGAACTGGTGCCTCCTTCTCTTGCGGAGTGAGGAGCTCTGGCAACATTGGGGAGTCGATCCATAGTCCTTGGTTGTCCAGCTCAAAGTGATACCTGAGGGAGAGATTTTTGAGTATAAATATGTAAAAATTATTATTATTTAAATATGAGATTCTTGAAAATGAAAACTTGTTTTTTTTGTCACACCGCAGACAATCAAGCAAGATAGAATTATTTCTGTAGTCAGTACATATATTTCTTACAACTTCCAAGATTTTTCAGCTTTCTGTCACAATATTGAATCAGTAGCGACTAGGGGTCCTATGTGTGTTCGCAATAATTTCCTCGCATATCATTTCCTCTGAGAGAGGTAGGGCACAGCGGATAATCCACTCAAATCGGAGCAGTCCATCTGGGGAAGGACCTCCACCTTACAGAAGATCGTAGCCAAATAGCATTAGTCTCAACCATGTTGTGTTCCTACGGTGAGTAGATCTCCAGAACTCCACTTGGGGTGGTTGGGAGGGTTGGCAACGCGTGAGTTATACCCCCGGTATTGCAATCGTCTATAGGCTACAGTGATGCTTGCCATATGATGATAAAAATTAGCACTGATGTATAAAATTCGCAAACTGATCTAACAATAATCTTGCCAATGCTATTATAAACCGCTACTCTATCCATTGCTATCACTTACTACTCTATTTATTACTATGCTCAATTAAATCCCCTTTGATTAAGACTCTGCAGTGGTATGATTTATGTATTTAATCCTTTTATTTCCGTACTTATTTAATTTACATTGCATTGTGGTTAGTATGTTAGTTTGCATTACATGTATGCTAGGTTAGTTTGTTGTTAGTATGGACCCTTTAAGGGTAAAAGCCAAAGGGCTTACAATGAGCTTAAAACACAAAAGACCTGGATACAAAACCTAAAAGATTATCTGATAATCGGTTTTAGTTTTTGATTTCCAATCAGTAGTCTACTATAAGCAGACGATTTGTGAGATGTCATGACAATTTGATATGATGACTATTCTTTAGAATACTTACCCACAAAGATGCAAGCTGACATGCCTCCAGAGCACCTCACTCTCCTCATGCATGGCCCCCTCGATCCATTCCTGCCTCTTTAGGTCGTTATCGGACCCTATATTAGCACTGTTGAAGAATAAACAAAACAAATCATTTACAGAATAGTAAAATGATGTGTGTAAGTGCCCGCAAGTGACTACACAATAAAGTATTTTTCACTTTGGCTTTTAGAAAGTGTGAATTAAAAAAATTTTTTTTTTTTTTTCTCTAATTTTCTTTGAGGCTTTTAGCCATGCCTGACCATGTCAGCCTCATAGGGAAGTTCGTTGGACAAACTACTCCATGTCCCTCATTGCAAGTGTTGCAAAGATGTACAACTTCTTTGCAACACCCGAAAGAGGGTTACTTAATATTTCAGTAATGTTCGCAAAAAAAAATTATTTTATTTTAAATTTTATGTCATATCTTCTATGTTAGTATGTATTTAGTAAGAATTATAAATAAATATTAAATAGGAAAATTTTTCAATTCATTTATTCTCAGGGGGATATGTGGCTAGATTCTAGCCTCTAGAAGATAACCCTATGATATGCTGAAGCACTTATTTTAGTTATTATTATACTGTATTTTTAGCAAATCTTACTATTATTATAAAGAGGAAAGATTTGTACCTAATTTTACTAACGAATGAACACTACTAGGCCAATTTCGAAAATTCTTTAACCGTTAAAATGCTACGGTATCTCCAGGTGACAAAGGCTATATATTTTATTTATTTAATTATCTTTATTGACCACAATACAAAGTACTGATACAACAGGCGGACTTAATGCTAAATGCATTCTCTACCAGTCAACCCTTGGGAGTGCAAAAATTCACGAACGCGGCTTGTTAAAGTAAAAATAAAAATATTCTAAAATAAATTTAGCATATACCTACATATATAATATAATAGATACAATATAATAAGATACATAGATAATAAATATATAATACATATAGATGATTCCTATGCAACATAAAACAATTAAAGGAATTACACGAACAAAATGATGACGATTACTTATTAAGCAAATCCAGGAAATGAGCACGTACTTTCTTTTTAAAAATACAGGCATTTTTGGTGTCTCTGATAGGGTCCGGCAGCGCATTCCAGAGTCGTGAAGCATGAAGAGTGAAAGAATTGGACATAAATGCAGAATGACAGAGAGGAGTAAAAAGTTTGAAAGAATTATCAGAACGGAGTTGACGGTCATGAGAGTCAGAAAGAAAACGGAATTTATCTTTCAGATATTCGGGAGAGTTTGGATTAAATAAAATAGAAAAGAGAGTTGTTAATATTCTCTGATGTCTGCGCTGGCGAATTATTTTTTTTTTAAATTGGTTTTTACTAAAACTGTTGCAAAGCCGGAACGGAGTGCTAGTATTAAATGAAAATCGAACAGTGTGCTAGAAAATTGTGTCTATGTCCATTATGTTACCACAATGACTTGTGCAATATAATATCATATTTCGCATAATAATAATATGAAAGGTTAAGAATTAAAAAGATCTACACTTTCATATTTCAAATACAAAATATATAAAATAAAATAAACAAAATAAATATATTTGTTTAATGTTTATTACAATGTTGCTATAATAAAATCTATCTCTAAAAAGGGTCCAAATTTTTCTATTGAATTTTTTTTTATAAAAAAATACACAGCTAATCAGACCCCTCCCATCTACTTTGTATAACCCTATTTACTTAAAATTAAATAATTATGTAAAAAATAATAATGCATATAGGGCGACTCTGACCAATAATAGGTAGGTTTTGATAACAAAAAATAAACATACATAAAACCAATAAGATTGATAACCATAGTTCACGAGCCAAAATCGTCCATTTTATACACAAGGTTTGCTTTTCGAGGTCACTAAACGCCTGTGATTTTTAAGTGTTTTCTGACCTCCAAAAACACCAAATATGGTAAGAAAACTACTTACTTATAGAAGGAAAAGCTGCACACAACATCATACTCCAAGTTGCAGCCTTCCACGACGCATTTCTGGGCGCTCATGATGTCCTATGGCGCGTCCTCTTTGAGCAGCAAGCACGCTACCTCACATAGCTAATTACACCAATTTATTATTGTACACAAACATTTAGCGCCCAAACTAACTTTCAAACAAACTAATTTGATGGATCTTTGGAAAATTATCAATCAAATGTCGAAAATGACGTGCTGTCACGAAAAGTCGAAAAATTAACAAATGCCGTCAAAAGCCCTGCGTGCCATGAAAATGGTGATGTAATTTTTCGCTTATTCAGGTATATGGCAACACTGGTGTTGGGTGTGATGTCAATGCGAGTGTTGTGAAATGTATCGATTTGATTAAAACGTTTTTTTTATCGATTAAGGCATGTAAAAAATTTAATACAAAAATTCATACAAATCATAATGAAATGTATTCCTAAATTATTTTCAAATAAAAAATTCTAGTTATTTGTACACGCCATAGTGCATACTCAAATGATGAGCGGTGTTAGCCGGGGGATAGGACTCGAGTACATTGCTTTTAAGATTATTTAGGATTAGAAATGATTTTAGCAATATCCCATTCGTTATTATTTAAATCAATTTCATTTTTCTTAGGAGATAATTTCAGTACAGAACAAGACATCATTAGAATGGAAAAATAGAGTCCTGTATTTAAGCAAAAGTTGAAAGAATACAAATTAATTTCGTAAAATTATTAAATTGTGACCCGGTTTTCGAAACGTGTATTCTACAAGAAAATAAATACATGGTATTATCTCATTAACACGTAACATACTGAACACGATTAAATCGATTTCTTCCATGTTTCTTCATGATAACTTCAACTAGAATCGATAACAGTGTCGCCAGTCGTAAAAATGCACATCATAGACTATCACTTCATATTTTTTTAAACGTGGACTAAGGAGTTAAAATCCGAACATCCAAAGTAGAACTATTTGGATTAATGATTAACGGCACATAATTGCTACCTAAAAATTTGTTTTCGACCATCTATAGGTAACGTTTAATTACTATGGTAATAAACGTAATGAGATATCTTTATAAACTGCTGCCTATTTAGTTATCAATTAAATTGAAACTGAACCATAGACCATTGTAAACTTTTGCTTATCGACTAAATTACAACATCCGGTAATCGTTTTCTAACTAAATTAACAAAAAGGATTTAATTACATTTCAATACTGTACGTGTGCACAATAATAACAGCAAACAAAAATATTACATTGAACTGTGTTGTTATAAGAACATTGCTATTGTTGAAATGTCTTGTCATTATTTGACAAAAGAGAGGCTCTGTTGACAACAATGACAACAAAAATGTCAATACAACCTGTGTCACGGGAAGGCTTTCTTTTTTTAAATTCTATCCAACCTTTACCAACCAAAGCAAAGCGGCCACCACGCGGCCACTGCGCAATCTGAGCATTGAGCAAGTAATCAATCAATAAATACGTTTAGCGTTTAGCGGCGCGGAATTCAGTTTACAGAATATTATAAGAAAAAATATATTTTGCATATAAGGATTTATTCGACAATATTGTTTGAAATAAGCGGTTATGGAATTCATAAAAATTATTAAGCAGAAATTAAGCTAAAATAAGCTTTTATGATGGCAGAATTTTACTTATTTTTATCATAAATAAAAATAAATACTTTTGGTAGTATAGTACCTAACGTAATCAATCCTTACTAATATTATAAATGAGAAAGTGAGTTTGTTTGTTATTCCTGCACGGCTTGACTAAGCAGCCGATCTTTTGAAAATTTGCATACATATTGTTAGGGGTACAGAGCCCAACATAGGCTACTTTTTATCCCGTGAAAGTATGTCGTTCCAATGGGAAAATAATTTTTCTACTATAGAGGGCGCTGTATCGGTCCACAGATGGCGCCACAAGTCGCGCTATGGGTTGTTTTGTTGTTACAAACTTTCTCATACAAGATGGTAGTAAAAAAAAATCAAAGCATGCGAGTGGGTATCGCAGCAAAGTGATTTGTAACAGATTCTTTTTTATTTCATATCGAATTATATTTTAAATCTGACGATTGTTTGATGCTTTGAAGGTATACTGACAGCCAGTGAGCAGCCAGTTTATGAAACGCATTTTTTTAATTAATGACACATTCAAGTTTTTTTTTTCTTTCGTTTGGAAATCGGACTTCAGACGAAGATTCCATTGTGCCACTTTCAAGTTATGCTTGTGTATGTAATTCAAAGCAGCGTATTCATGCTATCTCGACTCAGTATATAGTCTCTGAGCCAAGACGCTCCGATGAATTCTTTAGTGAAGGCCGATTTTGAAGTCAACACGATAATGCATTTTTAATTAAGCACACACTATGCACTTTAACCAATACCTACCTGTTTACCACATTTACTGCGAATAAATGAATTTGAATATAATTATAGGTAAGTACAGGTAATATGTTTTGGGTTAAAAATAAAAGACATTTTTTTATTATTAATTTATTTATCAATATAATAATATTATGTATATGTGTAAACTTACAGCCGGGAGCGCCAACAGCGGTGGTGAATACCAGAAAAAAAATGCTAAGGGCAGTAGTACCTAGCAGTGCGATATTAACCCTAAATTACAGCTTAAGGCTCTGCATATGGTTAGCAATGAAACATACACCACGTAACCCCCGCAGCCGGCGCTAAGCACTCTTAAAAAAACATGTTTTTTCACGTATATACCTATTTTACTCGCTAATTCTATTTAAACACCTATGCGAACTAATATACAACAACCAATTTTAATTTTTTATAATTTCCGAAAAAAGTTTCCATCAAAATTATAAAACGAAAAAAAAATAACAAAACTCCTGGCTGGAAAGAAATGTGTCCGCTTTTCCTAGAAACTCCTTACACCTACAGCACTTAGAAAGTAACAGCAAGATTTTTTTTTAATTTTTTCTCTCTTTGCACTGGTCAATATTTTTTACTTTTTTTTTCTCGAATAGGCATCGTCTGCTTTGGCGTGACAAAGTTGTAACAATCGTAAGAACTTAATAAAAACTTAACAAATACATAACGCATCATAAGTAAATCAAATTAATGTCATATTTCCGAAAACGTTCAATTTTCCGAAAAAAAAAAAACATTTTCGTTTTTTTCTTCTGCTGTACGCGTATAGCAAATAAAGCATATTCTATCTATTCATCTATCTAAAGTTTTATTAATTTACACTTCATACCATAAGTACTTCATTTTATGATAATTCCAAACTATTTTTTTAATTAAAAAAGAAAACAAACATTTCGGCATATTGCGGCAAAATTCGTGAAATATCGCCTCAATTCGTATACTTAAATCCCCTTTTAAAAGAAGAATCGTCAAAATATTTTAAAAAAAATACAACTCATAAAAATTAAACATATTTTATTTAATCTCGAAACTTTTCGGAAATATGACATCACAGGCTCACGATCGCTTCGTCAAAAAAAAAAACTAATGGACCTCTATGGTTAACTTGAAATGCATCTAAAATTACTTTAGGACGGTTAAAATTAACTGAAGTATTGTGTTACTTTCGCCTCTTTACAAACATCGTAGGGATTAGAAACGAAGCGTACTGTAAATGTCAGTTTCTGAAAAAACATGTTAATTTCAATCCCTTTCATATTTTAACTGCTGGCGACCTCAGATTGACACTAAGCAATGATGCTAGACTTCCCGGGGCAGAAACTACAGCTGTCTTGGAACTCGCAACGAATTTAAACAGAAATTAGATGGAGTGCAAACTATTGAAAGGCCGATACACCGGACAAAGTTATTAAAGATAGTCATCCCGTAAAGAAAGGATATTTTAAATATTGTAATTTTGAGGCGAAAGTGACACAACAACTAACATTGCCAAAATACCTAAAAATATCCATTAGATGGCCTAGTTGTTATTCTTAAACACTTTGACGTTTGCATTGTCAAAATCGATTTTAGAATAACAATGTCATTGGATTTTATGCTTTGCACAGAAATCGTTAATCTATATATACAATAACTTATTATAACGCAGCAGCAATTTAAAAAGAACCACAGGCTATCTCTCTCATTTCACATTTTGTACGAGGGAGATGGTGTGTGAATTCGAAACTTAAGGTTTTGTTAGTTTTTGTTAAGAGAATTTATAGTTTTTTAAGATTCCGTTTTTTTGTTCGAATTAATGAGCAAGTTACAATTTTACTAGAGGCCGAATTCAAAGCATTTTTGTTGAATGAGACAATACGATTCCTGTGCAAAATTTGTTAAATTAAAAAATCTAAATTACAATAATATAGGAACTATTTAATATTGAAGCGATCTAAGCATTGTCTAGAAATATATTTTTTTAATTTTTAAACCTTTATTCTAATAGTTATGAAATAATTCGTCATATTAATCAACACAGTCTGTACAAAGTCATAATTTTGGCATAGTTTCGAATTTCATTTTTCGAACATTTGTGTTTCGAACGAGATCATTTTTTCGAAATATTTAATATTACGAAAACAAACATTTATTCGATGTTTATAAATACTGGCTGATAGTACCTATGTATAAACTTATATCTTCGTTTAGTGCGTATGAGTCTACGTGAAAGTTGAAATGTACGTCATCCGATGCAATATTTGGTGGGAATATCTATGAAATTATGCTCTCCACAGACTATATTTACTAATGACATATTAAAAATAAAAAAGCACACTTAACAACTAAAAAAAAACTTGTAATCTAAACCGACTTATCGTTTCTGTTAAAATATTTCGTGCAATATACATGTTTATTTATTAAATAAGAAAAACGCGACAATTTTTATCCAAATTGAAAAAAAATAATCGTAGTTATTAATTAAATCATTAATATTAGAGGTTTGTTATACATGTTGTTTAACATGTTGCTGATAAGGTTCAGTTAAGTTATCTGATGGTCAAATGATTGTATATTAAATTGCCAATTTTTATTTACATTTTTTTTATTTTATTTAGTTAAAACTGCTGAATTCTTCTCAATCTTTCTGAAAAACTGCTAAATGGGTAAGTCGTTATTCTAAGATTGCATTGGTTCTTTTAACAATAAAGCCCTTGCATATACACAAGTCTGTAAGATGTAAGGTCTAATTAAACCCTAAATAAAAAAGAAATAAGTTTGAGATATGGACAGAGAGTCTCTATATTACGTTCTAAGTAGAAAGTGTTATTAAATATAATATGTTAAGATATTATATTGAGAAGATAATAATATAAGTAATATATAAATATATAGTCAAGAAATTATGTTATCTTAAGAGAATAGTGAAAAGGAATTAACAGTATGACTTTCCCATACCGGTATGGGTAACCCATACCTTCCCATACGGACATGGGAAACCCATACAGTTCGTTTAAAAACAAATTTTTGAGAATTTAATAAACGAATGTACCTAATTGTCTGTTTATTAATAACAAATGAAAAAGAAATTGAGAATTATTATTACTTAAACATTTTTGTATTTTTAAATTGACTTTAAAAATAAAGATTATGAAATGCGTATGATGTATTAGTATTTATGAAATAATTTTTCAAGTATTTCAATTTGGATAATTATGTCGGTATGTCGAGTCGTGAATTTTTCGTACATTTAAAAAATATATTGAGCAAATTAAATGTGTTTCTAGTTTTTACAAGTGGTATACATGAAAATGTAATATAAAATTTTAATGTACTGTTTTAATCACAGATGGCAAACAAGCTAGTCGCATGTTGGTAAGCAGTGAGTGAAAGTGAAATCTCTGGGTCTTTATTTTTTCTTCTGTAACATTTTAAGTTAATTATAATTTTATGTGAGTAATTATATGACACAATTACTGATTCCTTTCAATCAGCGCTTCCCATGGACATCAACAACTATAAGAATAATTTCATTGCCTAACTTACTGAGTCGAAATTGAGTATTTTTTATCATTTACTAATTAATTGTTGTGTTATAAAAGGCAAAAGTTAATCATTATGCGGGTTGCAGATCAAGAGTCAAGCTAAGTTGGTTTCCAGTTAATTTTACATACATTAAGCGTTGTGGTCTGCACCTAAGTATGAAAAATCATTACGGTTATGCTGACTAAGCTAAACTAAGTTAGCAATGAATTAGCTAAGCTCTTGATCTGCAACCCGCTTCATTGTAGACTGTGTTGAGATGGGTGAGACGTTATTTACAGTCAGATACTGGACTAACAGCCGGTTCTACATTACCCTCAGTCTCGTCCCAAAGATATTAATGTATATGACAGGAGCAAGTGGGTGCGAAAGCCTGGTCTAAATATTAGATTATTTCACCTCTCAAGATACGAGGACGCATCATACTGACCTGAGGCCATACCATGACCGCTTAAAACAGAACAAGAACGGCTGAGTGAGGGAGACGGCGCAATATAAAGGATAGTTATGAAAGGTGGTGGTACGGCCCCTGTATATTTACATAAAGTACATTAAAATTTCATATTTTATAAGTTAAAAAAAAAATTAAGACAGTCACGGAGAAAGAAAATAATTAGTTCAAGTTTTGCATCACAATTTCATCGTAATAAACACACAAATATACACACATATCCTAATTTTTTTATACAAATTGAACAACGTCATTCCGAATCGATTATACTTGCGATTATTTATTTTATTTAAAAAAAAACGTACGGTTATTGAATAATGACTAAATGACTATATTTTACTTGATTGTAATCATAAGACACCAGTATGGGAAACACATACTGGTATGGGAAACACATACCAGTATGGGTTTCACATACTGGTATGGGAATCACAATGGCATAGTGCTACCATGCTGGTATGTGAAAACCATGTTGGTATGTGTTTCCCATACAGGTAACGGAAACCCATATTGTTAAATTTCAACTACCGTACGTTCAGAACCCAATTTAAGACTGTCCTATAGTTTATAATAACATGGGATTACACGTCCAATGCCGCCACAAATTAATGAAATCCGCCAGATCCGCCAGATAAGATATCCGTCAGATAAGTTATAGTATTAAAGAGTATCACAATAACTATTGATAAGGTCGAGATCGAGAGGTCAATTTATCCTGACGGTCGCGCTTTAGAATCCAGCGAAAGGGAAACATGTGTAACAAACTATAGTTGCTTAGTTTGATTTGATTTTGTCAGCACGAGTTTCCGACATTTTATCTGACAGTTAGGCGTATACGTAAAACCAGACATAATATGTAATCTATAAACGAAAACTGACATGACGAACCTTAGAGGATCCTGCATATTATGTTACAGAAAACAGTAAAACTCTAGAAAATAAGTGGCAAGGAACATGTTTAACCCCCTCCCCCCCCCCCCCTAAATTTAAGAACAAACCTATATTTACATTCCCCGCTAACTGTCTAACCTATTAATATTATTGTGTGCTCATAAAATCTGGCAGTATTTTGGTGTGGGAGACGCTACAAAATATTAGCAAAAACGTTTTTACAATAAAATGTTGAACATTTTGTAGTAAAAAAAAATGTATTGCTATAATATTTTATGTGCTAGTATTTGCGAGTTCCCGGAGTAAGGATTGTATCTAATCATCTCGGGGACGAGTCTAATAGGACTAGACGTACAATTTGAAAAAAAAAAGGAAATATTTTTTTATTTTGCTGTTTTTATTTTACATGTAATTGTAAAATGGAAACAAAAAAAAAATTCTCACTTTTTTTACTGTAAAATGTTTTAAAACAAACCAACACATAAAATATTATAGTAGATATACAGAATGATGCACAAACTCATTTTATACTTAATTTTACATTAAAATTCACACTATCTCTTTCTTAGTTTAACAGACAGCTAGTTTCTGTCACGCATTTTAATTTCCACATTAAACCTCAAGCTGTCTTTTTTCTTCTTTAATTAGACAGTGACAGACTATAATTTAATGTGTCGTTAACTTTAAAAATGCGGAAACTGGCTGAATGACAGAATTTTAAAGTACATTTTAATTTTAAGATGTGCTTGTGCAACTCATTACACTTACAATGGCTTGGTCTCCTAAGAACATAAACATTGAAAAGAAAAATCGTCGTATTACAATCAACATTCAAGACATTACTCAATTTAAATACATACTTTTTTAACCTGTACAGTACATACTATAAAATACGCTAATATATATCTATCCTTGTTTCTCCCTTATATATAGAGCGAGACAGATACACTGAATTTTAATCGTAAGAACTTTTGCCTAAGCATGTCAGAATGGGATAGATTTACACAGTTCATATTTAGGCTCTAATCTTTCTTTCAATGTACGACTATTTAATTAGGTCATTACAAACGTATACCCATCTCTTTCTATTGTCTTATACGAGAGTGGGATAGAGATATATATTAGTCTATATTCTAGTAAACAAGGGGCCAGTCTTCTGACGTTTTACGAAATCCTAAAAGAGGTCTAATATCATTTTCGACTATCAACATTGTTTTTTTTATGTACACTTTTACAAATTTTGATTCTAAATAACAAAAAAAAAAGAAGTTTTATTCACACGTCCGTAAAGTTTAAAAATTAGTAACAGCTGTTCGACTTTCTATTTTTCAATTAACTTTCTAACCAGCCGCTCCGGCCAGCATTCAATAATTATAGAGATTTTTTTTCTAACCAGCCAGCATTCTAGTTACGAAATTTGATACAATTTTTTTTTTTATTAATTCTCTAACCAGTCAGCATTCATAGTAATTAAGTTTTAAGAATAATTTGAATTTGGTAGTTAGGTAATAAGCTAATATTATTAGGCTAGACACAAACAGCGTGTGAAAGGCTTCTCTGGCTGTGATTGGTGGCCCTAGTGTGCCAAGCCTTAGATTAATTTGATTTTTTATTAATTGTAAAACTGCTGTTACTTTAATTTTTAACACAAACTCATTAAAAGCATTAGTGATTGAATCTTAAAACATATAAATACCTACTTTATTCATCACAATAAAAAGTTTAATTTTTTTGTACGGGCAACACTTTGAATTTTTTTGTGTCATATGATCATAGTCGAATCAGAATAGTAAAATTTTTAGCTCCACAAAATAATTTCTGGTACAATTAGTTATAATTCTGCACCTAATATTATAATTATTTTAAGCTATCCGATAGGTTTTACTATTTTCTCTGAATTGACATATGTCATATGACATTGACGGTTGCAGACTGACAGTTCAGAAATGGTATTTTTGACGCTGGCAACACATACACGATTACAGCACTTGTGCTTTTAACGAGCAGTATATTATTGGACATCAAGGGAACATTGTACTTTTAGTTGTTTTTAGGAATGAATAATTTCTTTAAACTAATCAATAAACGACAATAATCTCAAATGCTAACAATGACCAATGATTTTAAAAAAATCTGCTATTAGCTAATGTGTATAGTTTCTAGGTAATTTATTGCGAAAACATTTTCTTCCAACAGAGAAACCTACATTAACCGGACAATGTATAACATTAACAGAAATGTTAACATTGACCTATTATTTAGTAAAATATCCAACAATATCACCGTAAATCACGGACGTGTGAATGTCTGTAACGCATACCGATTTTTCGATTTATGAAAATAAGTAGTTTGTTAAGTAGATAGTTAAAAGTATGCTAATATTGCCCACACATGAAGTTTACCGTCAAATTTGCTCTGAAACCAAAACGTTCATTTTATAAATTTGCCAACTTTAAAGTTTGCATCGTCATTTTTTATCTTAGGGTTTGACTAACGAACTTCAGGTCCATTCTCGTAATAAAGCAAGTCAAAATCTACTCTCAATTTCAAGCTATCTCGCTCTTTTCTATTATGTATGAGCGAGTTAGCGCTCGAGATTAATATAAGATTTTTAACCGTTACGAGAGGTCAGTGATTACCACCACCAAAAAGAAACACGAGAGGACTAACTCTGTAATTTCTGGTCATAATGTAAACTAGATCGTGTATGGCCACTGTAAGACTTCTCGAAATAGTTTTTTTATACCACTAAGGTGGCAAACAAGCTTACGGCCCGCCTGATGGTACGCGGTCACCGTAGCCTTTGTACGCTTGCAACACCGGGGGTATCGCGCGTTGCCGACCCAAGAAGTAAGAAGAGTATAGGAAAAAATAGAATTAAGTATGTATATCTTTAAGCTTGAGCTTATTGTAGGTTGAAAATAACCGTTAATTGCAAAATGTTATATAAAATGTAATTTACTATTAACAAAGATTTTTTAAGTATTTAGTTTACAAGTTATAAATAACGAGGGCAAGTGTTTTTAAAGACTTAGTCTTTAAATAAATGATTTGGAGTTTGAAAGAAATTGTTAGTCTGTCTTTTCACGAACCAAAAAATACGAAATGCGTACAGATTTTTTACAGTAAAAAAAAAAACAACACTTTAGAAATAGTGCTCAACTTAGCCTAAACAAAAAAGCGACAACTTAAAAAAAAACATATTATATATTAAGAAAATCACTAGTTCTCATGACTTGCTTGTTATATATATATTACACGTCAATTTATTATTATTTTTTGTGAAATTTATACATAATAATAAATACATTTATATATATAAATGCCTGTACACAAAATTTTAGATTGCCATTAGGGTCAATGCGTACTAACGCAGTCTGAAATGAGACATTGTAAATTCACACTTATCTCTCGCAACTTATGGAATATCGCAATTCTGTGTATAAGCCCTTAGACTGCATCTGCATAAAGATGTAGATATCGCATGCAAAAAAAAAAAAATTTTTTTAATGACTCATGTGTAATTTGCATGGGACTGTAAAGTTAAAGACTGTCAAATGTCATATTTATGTCACCTAAGATTGAAAATTTTAATAAGACCACAGTACAATCGCTTGCAAAAAATTAATCATTATGTCCTATCTTAATGTCGACCCGATGTGTGTACTTTGCAAGGGCTGTACCAATTTGACAGCTGTCAAATTTTTGACAAGTTGACATACAATAATGACAAGACGTTTGAAAGAACATTAAAATCATGAGATTAGTAATTAAGTTAATTTTAATGTACAACTCAAGACAAAATAAGGGCGGCAAATGTCAATTCCACAATAGAAACATTGCAGACACAACCTATAACATAACATTACGATGTTATTGTAAACGTTTAATATAAACTGTCGTTGTTTATAGTATCAACAAAGGAACGAGTTAACCAGCCGTAAATGTTCAGAGATATCTAAATATCGCGTGCAGAGATTCACTAGAATATTCGTTTGTCAATAGCATTCATATTTTACTGTTACCCGTCGCGCGTACGTGCGGCCAGTTACGAACATATGCGTTCTACGGTTAGATAACTACGCGGGCGAAGGCGTTTACAAATTTTCTAGTAAATCCCTTCACGCAATATTTAGATATCTTTAATCATATACGACCCTGGTTAACTCTTTCTTTACCTAAGTTATGAGTAGCCCTTATTTTGTTTTGATTGGTTTATTTTTTTTTATGGAGATGCCAAAAAATCTTTTTGGTGAGGGTTAATCTTTTTCGTTATTTTTTTATGGTGCCAAGCAATCTTATTAGGGTTATTCTATGCATAATTATTGTATAAATTTCACGATGTATATATAAAATGTTTATGATATATATGTAGTTATATTATTACAATTGAAGCCTTTAGTCGGGTGTGATACCGCTTAGCGCTGCTTTATTGTCGTTGCATACAAGCTGAAACAATGAAAATTTTATATGTTTATAAAAAAGAAGAAAAAGATGAAAGACAGGAGAGTTTTTTCTCGGCAATGGAACACAAATTAAATAGTATTTACTAATTTTGTATAGAATTTATTCTGAATGAAATGACATATTATTATAAAAGGCTAGTTGCCGTAAATAATGTAATTAGTTCAGTCTTTTAGATTATTCAAAAATAAGGGCAACTCATTTTTTCATTTGTAAATTAGACCAAAAATGACAAAGATATAGACCATTAAAGTTACGTGTGACGTCACTCGGCATTTTTTCGCACGGGGTGACGTCAAAGGCCCCCTCCTAAATTTTTATGCCTTGTATTTTTGTTATTTTTTGTTTAATCGAAAAAATTAAGTGTCCAATATTTTTTTATAATCTAAAATACGGACTTAATATAATGTAATTATTTTGACCCTGGAAACAACCCTAATAGGTAATTAAAAATATATTTATATATATTAGTCTAGGCTTGTCTACAGCTGGGAAAAGGCCCCCTTTCAATGAGTTTCTTATATTCATGGATATGATAGAGTGGTTTGTGTATGAAAATCTACCATAAAACACAACCAGAATTCAAACAAATCCAAATCAAATAATTTTCTTTATACATCGACCACGTTTTTCGCCACTTGTAAGAGTGATTTCCTTGATAAAAATATCCTTTGTCCTTTCTCGGATCTTAAACTATTCTCTTACAAACTTTCATCTCAATCGGTTCAGTGGTTTTAACGTGAAGAGGTACATTAGGCAGACTTTGTCACTATAACATGATCTTTCTATCTAATAAAACAATCTAAAAAAAATAGTGGTTGCCAAAATTAAAAGAAGAGGAAGAATCTGACAGCTGTCAATGTCAACTCACCTAGGCTCCGTATATAGTCAGCCTGCAAATCCAGACACCGTCACAATCCACTTCCGTTCACAACACAAAAACACAGCAAGGTAAAAGAAAAAAAAATAACAAGTGTCCAAACAGCACTATAATAAATTTTTTAGTTCGTTTTTTCCTTTTTCAATTATTTATGTATATAAAATGCATTTTAACGTATTCTACGGCTGGCAACACTATTCTAAGGTACGGTGTTGCCATTATTTACAGTTTTAAGGTGCGTTTTTATTGCGTGTTGGCTGCTACGGGTTTCAGTTCGGATGGCGCGGTATCTGGCTTTGTTTTTGGCGCCGCTGTAAAAGATAATGTTTGATTACAAACTTATGATAATAATAAATTGTAAAATATAATAATATATATGATTTCTTTTAAATTTATAAATGATAATTTATGTCGTGATAAGATGTTAAAAATAAAAATATTCTGTGGAAAAAAATATTTCTTAAATATATCAAATAATTGTAGACAAAAATTTGTATGTAATACAAGACAAAAATGCTAAATGACAAAACGGCCGTAACTGGTTATTTCTCATTTACCAGTGGCTATTCTGCTTGTCGCCGAAATGGAATAGTTGACTTTAAATTAATTTAGTTGTAAATGACCAGATGAAGTGCCTATAAAGGCCTTTTTTTTGTTTTAAGTCGGGAAAATGCATTACTGCATGCCACGCCGCTTGGGGAGCGGCGGGGGTGTGTCGGACTCCCCCTCTAGACCACTTGGGGTATACCGACTAAAAACATGACTGACTACCACCTCATCATGCAGATGGGCTCCCACCGAAGATACAACATACAACAATGATACAACCGCTGCTCCGCCGAAGTGCCTACGAAGGCCTAGTCTCTAAACACAGAGCACCCCCAATAGAGTCCGCTATGCCCATTTATTGTTTGAAAACGACATCGCCACAAGTGCGGGGTGCGGGGAGAACGAACTGTGTTCTTATTGGGCAGGTCAAGGACACGTCATGTCGTAAATCAAATTGGTGCCATTTGATTGGTGGGCGTGTCATCAATATTAGTTGTACTGCATAAGCTTGGCAGAAGCGGGGTCCCTGATATGTGGTCTCTATTGGGGGTGCTCTGTGTCTAAATAAATGTCAGGTTTCTGCACAAGACAGGTCTGGATAGAAAAGTGGTAGAGCAATTATTATGAAATGGGCTAGCTCGACCGGGGAAGTACCACCCTCTCACAGAATATCGACGTGAAGCAGCAATGCGTTTCGTTCGGTGAGTGAGAGATCCGGAGGCCCAACTCCTTCCTTATCCCCTCTTTCCCTTCCCTTCCTCCAACCTCCTTAGTGGACAACGCATTAGTAGGGTGTGGCGGCTGTATGATGAGCGGTGGTGGACTCGTTCGCTCGCTGATCCTCCCCAAAAGCGTCTTCGCCCCGACTGGTGTCCGGGCCTACTCCACCCGTTGATACCGGGGGCGACCTCCGTATGGTGGAACGCGGAGGCCCTGTAGACACTGGGTCTCGCCAACCCAGACACTGCGGGGGGCGTTAAGGGTTGGGTCACATGGGCGAATGAGACCACCCTGGAAGAGGGAGTGCGCGGTGGCGCAAAGTGTCACAGAGTCCACTAAGTACGTAGTGGACGCTGTGGCACTTGGAGTGGCGCAGGAGGCGCGGTGGAGGAAGAAAACCTCGTTAAAAAATTGAAGAAGAGGGGCCGGCGGCTCGCAGAGCCCAGCCAGCGGTCGCACGTTGTTGCGACCGCAGAGATGGAGGGGACCCTTGCCCAGCCGAGACGGCGAGCCGGGGAAGGCCCGTCGTCTTGAGGGGGCAATGGTCCTCGGTGTCGGCAGTGCACCTGGATGCGGTGTGCTGCTGACGGGGCGTTCCGGGGAGAGCGGGTCCGGCCAGTTTAACTTTGGCCGGACGGCCCTGGCGGGGTCGCGGATGTATGACAGTACCCGTGGCCCCGTCACTTAGGGGGCGAGTGGCATCCCGTCAGTTTTTTAGTGGTAAGTCCCACAGTCCCCACCGCATATTCCCCGGGCGGTGGGGCTGCTGCAAAGCATTTTTCTGACGATAATATAAAAAAAAAAAAAAAAAAAGGGTGTGGTGTTACTGATGTCCATAGGCGGCGGTGACCGCTTTCCATCAGATATATGCCATAAAAAGGTGTACTCACGCCTGGCCCTGGCCTGCGCGACGACGCTCTGCTCCCCGCAGGAGCCGGCCCGGCCGCGGCTGGCCGCGCGGCCCGCGTTCGAGCCGTAGGCGGGGCCCGGGGCCCGGCTGTATTTGGAAGATAGTGTAAGGATAAAATCATTTGGCCTTGTTGTGGGTGTTAAATACGTAATGATCACTCAAATTAGGCGACGACAACTCGCGACCAATACTTAAAATGAGAAAAACCAGAACCTTTTGTTGGAGAGATAAATTTAAAAAATCTTTTTTTTTTTACCTGTTAAATTGCGAGTTCTTCCAAGCTGTTGTTGTTGGTACAAAGTGGTCATTTTAGGAAATAGTCGTATAGAAAGTTGTTATTCTCAGTCTGAGGGCTTCGGAGGGCAAGTATCAGTCACTAACCATTTTAAGTCTAGTAGTGACGAACTATTGTAATTTTAGATTTTATTATTTGGTGATAACATATTAGTATAAAAGTAACAAAGATATAGGTGTACCTGTAGGCGTTCACGGGCGGCGCGGCGTGCGGCCTCGGCGGCGGGCGGTCGCTCTCGGAGACGGAGCGGTGCCGGTCGTAGGGCCGGGCGTGCGGGCCGCGCCCCGGCGCCAGCGCGCCCTGCGACGCCAGCAGCTCGTTCAGCTGCGGCTGGAACGAACGACTCGCGTGTCAAAGGTTTTACTATACTGCGCGTGGAAGTGCTAGTCACCTACTTAGGTATATGTGCGTAATCTATGCAATATTATGAGAAAGGACACACCAAACGTACGACGCGTAGCTGCGCAGCGCTGTACAGCATCATGCGGTGTACTCCGCCCTTAACACAAGGGGTACTTTTTATCCCGAAAAGTACGCGATTCCCGTAGGATTTCGAAAGTCTGATACAGATGGCGCTGCTGTGCAATGTGCAATTCACGCCAACGAAGCTGCGTGGTTTCACTAGTGTCATATACATATTTTGTAAATTGTTATCCATGTCCGTTGCCAACAAATGTATAATTTATCTATCTAGTATATAAGTACTAGATTTTCCTCGCGGCTTCACTCGCGGTTAATTTTATGACATAGATTTGACAACAAAACAACCCATAGCGCGACTTGTGGCGCCATCTGCTGGCCGATAGAACCCATACAGCTCTATAGTTAAAAAAATATTTTCCCATTGGAAGATATACTTTCACTGGATAAAAAGTAGCTTATGTTGGGCTCTGGCAATATATATATAAATTTTCATAATGATCGACTGATTAGTCAAGCCATGGAGGAATAACAAACAAACAAACTCACTTTCTCATTTATAATATTAGTTTGATAGATATATATACCTCCAAAACGCGAAAATCTTCAATACTCTTGAATTGAGACAAGTGACCCTGTAGTTTTGGTTCGACCTGGAGCGCACCAGCATGCTTGTAGTACTTCATGAACGCCCAGAATTTCTCAAGACCGTACAGCTGACCTGGAGAAAAAAAAATTAAGATAAAATATTTGCCCGAGCTAGAAGACTCCCTGTATCGTGCAAAAGAGACATAATATAACAAAAAGATAATCAAATAATCACTATAATGTTGAAATATACGTATAATAGAAATAAAACTCTATAATATCATAATTATAATAAATGTATAGGCAGGGGGGTGCCACTCCGCAGTTTAGGTACGATTGACCTTGGGACCGGCCCGGCCGGTTAATCTCAAGGCTACCACCACTCGGCTCTCGCTCGTGCCGCTAGCTAGACGCATCGCGCGGACTCGGCCGCAGCGCGTGTCGAGTAAATAAAAAATGACTAACTATACGAAAACTAGGTACTACTGTTGTGTGCAAGGTTGTTTAAATAAATCAAAGGCGGAATCGGATATAAATTTTTTTACACTCCGTACGGATATTACTATTTATTAAATTAAGTGATACACATGTTATTTTTATCTATTATTTATTAAATAAGTAGGTACAATTTATATCGGCGAGTGAGAACCTTATGCTCTTGCATTGAAACCGATTTCAATTTAGCGCTATTCAAGGGAATATCTAAATAAGATATTTAGTTATCTTCTTAGATTAAAGAAATAGGCACATACCTAACTGGTAATTTAATATTCAGATTAAATTCTTCTCTAAAAGAAGACAACCCTAACGTCGTCAGAAGAGGTAAGAAATACGCGATAGAAAGAGAGGCAACTTCTAGGTGATTATAACTGTAGGTTGTGTGCGCTGTGCGAGCTGAATTGCACCTTATTGTATCGTAGCGAGAGTCCCTATTTCTTTAATTGATTTTTCGGAGTGGAACTTCTGTACGTAGTACTATTATCTATTCTGTGGTATAGGGACAAATCTCATAGATTGAGCTAGTCCCCAAAGTAAGTTCGAAACTTGTGGTATAGGATACTAACTCAACAATACTATTTTTATAACAAATACATATATAGATAAACATCCAAGACCCGAGGCCAATCAGAAAAAGTTCATCATGATGACCAGGATTCGAACCCGGGACCTCCTGGGTGGCGGTCCGGCGTGGTAACCATTACGTCACGGAGGTCGTCAATTCCACCACAAACATTATATGAAGCAGTACTCACTACGTGGCGCTGCAATCGTCGAAACTTAAAAACTCATGTCCACCAATAGCGGCTCTGTTCTCGTAATAAAAGTCATTCGAAACTCGTCTCTCATCTCTCTCTCTCTCTATTTTGTATGAGTGAGACAGCGTTTGAGGATTGTATGTAACTGTTTTTGTTACGAGACTAGACTGTGTGTTGATTCGTCAGGCAGTCATTGAGGACAGAGCATTTTATATGTAAACCCTGTTTCTTTTAACTTGACCAATGTGGTAAACAATCTTAGCATGTCTTTTTAACGAAAATAGGAAATTAAAATTATAATTCACATCCAGAAATGGCATTTAACACAAAACTCTTATTATTCTGGCGATTTATCGATTTTACACATGGATATTTGAATAAAAAGACACGCTAAGATTGTTTACTACATTGGTCAAATCAAAAGAAATATGGTTTATACATTTTAAGTCATACCCTTTTTATGATCCGCTATGGTCTCATGCTGGAAATCCTGTTACAGCTCCGGTCTGAACTTGCGCTTCAGTCCGTATGAGTAGAAGCGGAAGAGACGCTTCAGACCGTACCGGAATGCGTCAGCTGCGTCCTCGTTCGCTATTACAATATGTTTAATGTCTTACCCTTCTCATAGTCAGCTATGGTCTCATGCTGGAAGTCCTGGTATAACTCCGGTCTGAACTTGCGCTTCAGTCCGTATGAGTAGAAGCGGAAGAGACGCTTCAGACCGTACCGGAATCCGACAGCTGCGTCCGCGTTCGCTATTATGATATGTTTAATGTCTTACCCTTCTCATAGTCAGCTATTGTCTCATGCTGGAAGTCCTGGTATAGCTCCGGTCTGAACTTGCGCTCTAGTCCGTACGAGTAGAAGCGGAAGAGGCACTCCAGACCGTACCGGAATCCGGCCGCGGCGTCCTCATTCGCTAATGTTCTGGGAATAGAATAAAAATCGTTAATTTAATCACAGCGGTATAAATATGTTGGTTTTACAGTGACTTTTTTTTCATGCCACAAAGTTGGAAAACAAGCATACGGCCCGCCTGATGGTAAGCATCACCGTAGCATCACCGTAGACGCTAGCAACACTCACGCGTTGCCAACCCTCCCAACCCCCCCAAGTGGAGCTCTGGAGACCTTACTCACCGTAGGAACACAACATGGCCGAGACCAATGCTATTTGGCTACGATCTTCTGCGAGGTCCTTCCCCAGACGGGCTGCTCCGATTTAAGCGGGTTATCCGCATGTGCCCTACCTCTCTTAGCATAGTGGCATAGAATATATATGTGTATGTTACCTGAATTCGTTGTACATAGTACGATTGAAGTGATCTCGTAGGAAGAATGACCAGAATCTGAATAACGTGTTCATTTCTTGCGACTGTCCAATGCCGAGTTTCTTGCGTTCTGTCGGAGAAAAATCATGATATGAATACCCATCATAAAAATAGACTATACTCAGGAATTATTCGATAAAAAGGAATCAACTACCATCAGATATTAAAAATCACCCAAACAATTTTTTTTAATGCCGCTGGTAATATGTAGAAATTAAAAACTTGCTACAATCATTAATTTTTCAATAAATATATAGTTTATTCTGGAACCCAGTACTCGAAACATTTGAAACTTTTATCTATTTAATAGAATCATATGAAAAATATTATATGGAAAAGGCCCTATTAAGAGAAAATTGGAGAAGTGGGGAGGCCTTTGCCCCGGGACACAAATGGCTAATAAAAAATAAAAAAACATGCGTTTTTCACAAATCGTTTCATACTTTGGCAATGACGTTTGTTTGTTAACATTTCTGATCTTAAATTCCACTTCAAGGTATAGCATTGTACCCACCTTTCAAGCACCTAGAGTGGTACTTGTGATAAGCCTGCTGCGTGAAGTGGTTCTCTCTGAGCAGACCATGGCTCGGGTGATGGAAGGCCGGCAGCGCCTGGGGCAGCGAGCCGGCGGACGAGCCCAGGGTCGGACTGGCGCCCAAGGAGGACCTGGATAACACGACATATTTATTAACTACTAGTTAAACCCGCGCAACTTCGTTTGCGTGTATTTATTTACGGACAGCAGCGCCATCTATATCAGACTTTTGATCAAATCCTCCGGGAATCGAGTACTTTTCGGGATAAAAAGTACCCTATGTGTTAATCCAAGTTATCAGCTACCTACATACCAAATATCATAAATATTGGTCCAGCTCATAGATTTAGTATATACTAGCGTAGATCGGCAATGGTATGATTGAGGCGAGACCAAAAACAAAATACAGTAGCTGCGTGTAATGTACATGTGTGCAAGCAAGATAGTGCAAATTTTTTGGATTTTCCTTTTAGTTCGAGTTACATCCAGGCACTGCACAGGTAACCATATTTAATCATATCTAATTAACACCAAAACTACACTTAAAAACCATAAATTTTGTAAAAATAAGTGTATTGTGAATCTATGGTCCAACTATTTGAGCGTGAAGAAGTAACAATCATACACATAACTTTCGCCTTTATAATATTAGTAGGATGTAAGCCTATGTCAATTTTTGTGAATTTATGTGATTTTTTTTTTAAATCGGTTCAGTAGATTTTATTTTATTAGAGTTTATGCTTTATTCGTTACAAAAGATAATGCAAATTTCTCCTTTTTATAATATACTAGCTTTTTTTGCCCGCGTATTCGTCCGCTTGAAGTTCCGGGCCCGTTCCCGTGGGAACCACATTGAATTTTGGGAAAAGCTATAGCCTATGTCACTCCCTGATAATGTAGCTTTCTACTGGTGAAAGAATTTTTGTAATCGGTCCAGTAGTTTCGAAGCTTATTCAATGCAAACCAACAAACAAACAATCAGATCTTTCCTCTTTATAATATTAGTATAGATTAGTTTATATACATACCCAGTGCTATGCGTCCGTGGCCTGTGCTCGCGTATATCCATGATCCAGCCGACATGGTGCTCGACGGGTGGATTGAGGCTGTGTCGAGTTTTGTGTTTTCTGCTAGTACTGTAAAATATAAACTATGAATTAGGGAATATGTTTTTTTATATATTTATTTGATCATTTAAATCATTATAATGACGGCGACAAGAATGTATTAATCTTTAATTATTTGTAAAATTTTTTTTTCGTCATCAGAAATTACAGATATTTTCTGTCATTGTAATTTGTATCTTATTAATACCATTTTAAAAGAGCAAGCGCTAAGTTTCTTCTTAGCACAAATCTGCCGTCTGAACTGGTGGTAGGAAAAAATTGTGACGATTCGAAAGAGCTTATATTAGGCCTATTTGAATAAAAATATTTTGAATTTGAATTTATGCCAAGAACAATTTTTTTAATTACAATACTTTTCTCAATGAATCTATTCGGTTATTTTTCATTTTAAGTTTTTCTTTTCATCCATAAAGTGTTGTGTTCTTTTTATTTTATTCTAATTGTTAAAGTTTATTTTGTGTTGATTAATTTCTAATTTGATTTATTGTGTGTGCGTACTTTTTTGAATAAAATATTTAATTACAATATCAATTAGAGCACACAGGACGAAATGAGAATCGACAATACTGGTCGCCAACACGGCTGGCACCCGCAGTCATAAAACGGAGTTCGGAACGGACGGAGTCATAACGACAATCGATTTTTAATGTTTTATAAACAGTGGGTCAAAGTTTTGGCGCGTAGCAACACAGTGCAATACGGTAACATTATTGGTCAATAACACTTTAAAACATTCTTCTACAAAAAGTAACTGCGGTGTGGATGCACGGTAATAAATATAAATAAAATAAATAAATATATAGGGACAATTCATACAGATTGAGCTAGCCCCAAAGTAAGTTCGAAACTTGTGTTATGGGATACTAACTCAACGATATTATATTTTATAACAAATACATATATAGATAAACATTCAAGACCCGAGGCCAATCAGAAAAAGTTCGTTTTTCATCATGACCCGACCGGGGATCGAACCCGGGACCTCCTGGGTGGCGGTCTGGCGTGGTAACCATTACGCCACGGAGGTCGCCAAAAAAATAAAATTATCCGCCAAAACAAATGGTCGTTTTTTGAGACACAAAACTTTGTAGGACTTATTTTCTTTGACTTATATTATTTAATTTGTCACTTACATAACATCAGTAGCATGCGGGTCCTTGTTCGCCGCGTAAAACCTCGCCGTGCGTCGAGGCCGCTTCGCTTTGCTGCCTTGCTGTTCCGGCTGATCGGCCTAACAGAGTTACAGACTTTACTTAGTATTGTATTATATGATATTTGCCCTATATTACAAAAAAGCATAGAGACATAAATATTTGGAAGTTACGCCATACGCCAAAGAGGCGATTTTTATCCAGATGGGAATTTAGTGTAGAAAAAAAACTTTAAAAAAAGTTATTAATAAAATTGCAAGTTTTTTTTTATACCACACAGGTGGCAAACAAGCATACGGTCGGCCTGATGGTAAGCCGTCACCGTAGCCTATAGACGTTTGCAATACCGGGGGTATCACTCGCGCGTTGCCAACCCTCCCAACCCTCCCAAGTGGAACTCCGGAGACCTTACTCACGTAGGAACACAACATGGCTGAGACCAATGCTATTTGGCTACGATCTTCTGTAAGGTGGAGGTCCTTCCCCAGACGGGCTGCTCCGATTTGAGCGGATTATCCGCTGTACCCTACCTCTCTTAAATAATATTATTTATAGTTTTAAACATTAATAATATAATTGTGATAATAGTAGAATGTACTAAAAATATTTCTAATGATTATGTTAATAATCTGTCTACTTGGACGTGGGAAAAGGTCAACAGCGTTGGCGTCTCACCCTCTTGGGCCTGGGCGGCGGCGGCGGCGGCTCGGCGGGGTTGCTGTGCCGCTCCGACGGCAGCGACGCCTCGAACTGCTCGCGGCTGATCAGCGAGACCGTGCGGTACTGCTGCTGGCTACCGTACGACTGCACGGAACACATGGCACTTTAAATATCTATTTATTCTTATATATTTATTTAGACTTTCTCAAATAGAGCCCGGGGAGAAACGGGGAAATTCATGCATCAGGCATTTATTTATTTCTTTATTACACGATTGAGAGTACAATTGGCGGACTTAATGCCTAAAGACATTCTCTACCAGTCAACCATCGGGTAATGCAGAAACATTGTTGGCGGGACAAAAGTTTAAGGGAAATATCTGGTTACCTAAGAACTAATATATACGGCTATAAACATCCACATATAAATATATATTAATAATAAACTTACATTTACATACTATACGCACCTAGTAAAATATTCTGACAAGTATTGACGACTAAAAGAATAAATATAAATAAAATAAATATATAAATAGTAAATATATATAGGGACAATCATGCAGATTGAGCTGGCCCCAAAGTAAGTTCGAAACTTGTGTTATGGGATACTAACTCAACGATATTATATTTTATAACAAATACATACATAGATAAACATCCAAGGCCCGAGGCCAATCAGAAAAAGTTCGTTTTTCATTATGACCTGACCGGGGATCGAACCCGGGACCTTCAATTCGAACCAGTATTTCCAGAGATTAACGCGTTCAAACAAACAAACACACTCTTCAGCTATACATATTAGTTTATATAAGCGTTTGTTTGTAACCTATGGGCGATCCATCGCACTAAGAGGATTTTTAAATCCTCTTAGTGCGATTGATCGAACTATTTCTTTTTTTAAATCCTCTTCGTTCGATTGATCGAACTAAGAGGATTTAAAAATCCTCTTCGTGCGATTGATCGAACCGTGCGATCGAACTATGTTGCCGGAAGGATTGTGTCCACTGCAACCCACGGACACGTTAACCATCAAGTGACGTCATTGATACACGCGTGGCTTGCTCAACATAGCTCAACGCTGTCAACGCCATGCACGCAGTGAATGCGGTACACAGCTTGTTCCACAAAGCGTGCACATCGCTGCGCACGCTGTGGAAACGTAGACCCACGTAGTCATCCACGCAGCTGTAATGTGCCACGTGGCCCACGTGTTCGTGCGCAGCGTGCGCAGCGTGCGCAGCAGTGGGACCGCGCCTTAAACTGGCATGGTCTAAATTGGCCTTTACGTTAATTAAAAAAAAAAATAATAATTTGCCAAACAAACACTTACCGAAGTATACTCTGAATCATTCCAAAGATCTTCTTCGTAACGCCTCAAACCGTCAGTTATAACCTGTAAACAAAGACAAAATAAATAATTATAAATAAATATTCTTGGACAAATCAGACAACGCCATCTAGTTCCAAACTAAGCAAAGATTGTACTATGGATACTAGATTGCTGATAAATATACATAATTGTGTAATAATTTTACGACCTCCCGCCAGACCGCCGCCCAGGAAGTTCCGGGTTTGAATCCTGGTCGGGTCATGATGAAAAACGAACTTTTTCTGATTGGCCTCGGGTCTTGGATGTTTATCTATATATGCATTTGTTATAAAATATAATATCGATGAGTTAGTATCCCATAACACAAATTTTGAACTTTGGGGCTAACTCAATCTGTGTGATTATTTTTTTTCACTATATATTTGTCACTATATATATATTTATTTATTTTTAAATACTTTTTTTTTTGTAAATAAATACTTATTATACATAGAAAACAACCAGACCAAGACAAACAGACATGCTCAGCAATCTAGTCCCCATAGTACATGCTTAGTTGCTTAGTTTGGGACTAGATGGCGTTGTGAGATTCGTTCAAGACTATTATTAATAATTAATATATTTGTATTTTTTTATTTAATTCATTATTAATTTACGGTGAACGCTGTCTCCATAGGCAAAATATATTTTGACCAATAAATATATTGAAAATTGTTTTACTTTTCTGGGCAAAATAATTAGCTGATTAAGTAAGTACCAGAGCTTGATGGCGTCGCTGTGTTGCACTCTAATATGAACACGTAAGTTAAGCGACGTCGACCCTAGCCAGCGTTTGGATGGGTTTCGTTATCTCGAGCTTCTCCGTGCTTCGGAGGGCACGTTAAGCCGTCGGTACCGGCTGTTGTTGATGACAGTCGTTAAGCTAAGTCGGTGGTTAGGGCGGTTTGAAAACACCCTCCACGCCTCTGCCAATCCGCATTGGAGCAGCGTGGCAGAGTACGCTCTAATCACCTTCAATTGAAGGGAGACCCGTATCCCAGCAGTGGGATGATTGTGGGTTGATATGATGAAATTAGTACCTGTTCCAAATCCTGTGTGATCTTGGTCCTCGTATTCCAATCTCCCTGTCGATCGTGCGGGTCGTGTCTCGCGGGTCGGGCCGACGCCTGCGTCACGATCAACAGTCGGCCGACGTCGCGATCCGACAATTCCATGTCGGATTCCTCCTCGCCGTCAGACCTGTCAGATAGATAGGAAAAATTTAATGACGGACTAAATGCTAGTCAATAATAAAATAATAATGGCGGATTGGATTACAATGGTTTTGCAATCAAAGAGGATCCTATCATGTCTGTACATAAAAGGCGTGACGAAAGATTTTGAAAACCTCTTCCGTAATGTGGGTATACATTTACTATTTACGAAAAAAAACTTTATTTCGGTAATAAACTTAAGTTTAACGAAGTTTAAAACCATTTTTCAAATATTTTTCAATTAGTGCGCCAAAACAGCGGCAGGTGTCATGGCGTCGGCTCTGACGTCACGCCTTGGTAACAATGTCATTGTGTCTATGGCGTAACGAAGAAGTTGTAGTAATGTTTACCGACACGTGACGTCAGAGCCGACGCCATGATACCGCTAGTGTTTCAATCAAAATGGCCGATTGAGGTATTTTAATGTTTTATTTTATTGAAAATCTTAATAATGTTTTTTTTTAAACAAAACTAAAGCAGTGTTTTATTTTTATTTTTAATATGAATGTTCACTTACAAACATTAAATTGACGATTTTTTGATACTGTCGTCATGCCTATTAAATCGGCATTTTGTAAAATGTAAATCGACGCAATTTTAAACGAGCACGTGATATTTCTTACAAATGGATGAGATATCTTTAATTTCTTTATCTACGTTTATATTTATGACTAGCTGACCCGTGCCCACTTCGTTGGGCATAATGTTAAAAGCCTTTTTATTTTTCGGTTTTTTATATAACCTATGACACTCAGCAATAATGTGGCTTTCTATTGGTGAAAGAATTTTTAAAATCGGTTCAGTAGATCCCGAGATTACCCCTTACAATTTAACAAATACACAAACTTTACCTCTTTATAATATTAGTATAGATATAGATAATAATAGCTGTTCCCCGCGGCTTCGCCCGCGCGGCTCTGTACCCCTGACAATATGTTTACAAATTTTCGTAATGATCGGCTGCTTAGTCAAGCCGTAAAGGGAAACCAAACAAACAACTCACTTTCTCATTTATAATATTAGTTTTACATAACAATTTAAATAGGTACTTTTTTTTTGTAAATAAAATACTTATTATATATAGAAAACACCCAGACCGAGGCAAACAGACATGTACACGCACACAAAACGTTTGCCTTGTGCAGGATTCTTGGGATAAAGTGAGCATTGCTAGCCATTCGACCACCGGGCCTGTCAAATATAAAAGATCTTCCACAACAACTCACCAAGTATCAGTGAACGTGTTATGCCTGGGCGGCGGCAGTTCCAGCTCCTCGTCCAGCTGGAAGTGCAGCTCCTCGCGCAGCTCTTCGTGCGGCTCTTCGCCCGACGGCGGCGCGGCGCGCTCGCGGGAGCCGGCCTTGGTGCGTCTTTTCACCTGTAATATGGGATAAAACCTATATGTACCCCTACACAATTATATCAAAATAGTATAGTACACATATTCTCTTTCACGAAGAGTATTTGGCAATGAATGTTGTACCGTCCACATGCAAATTGTTTATGTGTGCGTGACCGATTTTACGAGCGTGTCCGAGGTTACGCACACTACAATGATGTGCACGTGAACGTAACAACATTAATAGTCGAATGCTCTTCGTGCAATCTGTTATGTAACAAAAGAATAGACTTAGGCTGAGTTGCACCATTTTAGAAGTGAAGAAATTTGACACTAACGTAACGCTGACTTTAACGGTTACAGCAAAATGTGTTGCACCGGCGAATTCATTAGCTTGGTTAAAGTTAAAAGTGTTACAAGTCAAATGAGGTGTGATTTACCACAAATTCGTTGGGGGTAACATTTTTAAATATGGCATCATAATCTAGCGCTGTCCAATAGTGTCCATTTTTTTACAGTTCGGTGTGTTTGTTTTATTTCAACGCGTTTGACAGCTTGACGGATAATTTAACACAAACTATAGCACTAACCAGCGAAAAGTGAGCGGTTAAGGTTAAAGTTATGACGTCATTTAACTATTTGTCAACTGGTGCAACTCATTTTTAGCCTGACCGGTACTTTAACTGAAGTTTCGATGTTTGGTATTGTTAAAGTAAGATGGTGCAACTCAGCCTTAGAACTTCATTTGATTTGCCATCTCCTAAGGCTATAATACTTTTTGTTTTAAAACGCTGCATCTCACGTAGTTGTTAAGGAGGGTGAACACGACGAAACGACTTTATACAGAAGGATGTCCTTTCAATATTTCCAGTAGGAAATATTTGGACATCCCTACTTAAAAACTACGGGAGACCGTCTAATTTCGTTCTGATTGGATTCGTTGTGAGTTCCAAGGCAGCTGTAGTTTCTCCCCCGGGACGTCAATAAGCTTCATCGCTTATTGTCAATCTGAGGTCGCCGTTGTTGATTCTGAATCTACAGTGGTGCGAATGTGTGGTGTACTTATCCCTATCGCATACATATACACCATAGAAAAAAATGGATGCAAGTTATATGTTGCGACACTTATGATCTATGTGCGCACAACACGCGGCAGCTCGGTAATGTCGCTTTATTATTACCTCAACTAATGCAATGTTACAATAAACATAACGCCACGTCACGTTATATCGTCAAGGTAATTTATGAGAACACCAAAATTCGTTTTTAAAACATTTTTCTGTATTGTAAATACTAAAGCTTCCAATCGAAAAATGTGTTTTTAAAAAAACCTGTAATACTAAATCTTTAGCCACGGAATTCTTAAGATTATTTACGGATTTGCTCATTGAGAAATTCAGCTCGAAAACACGACGACTTGTTTCCTTTTTAGAAAAATGCAAATATGCCTCAAGAATAAAGTATGCCAATTATAGCCTAAATACTGAAATGAAATGAAAGTTTATTTCAGAAATTAGACCTTCAAAGGCCTTTTTCTTGTCATTTACAATTTGTATATATGTATAAAGAATATAAACTACGTTATATACTTCACGGAAGATCGTCAAATGAATAATAACAGATAAACATGTTCTTTTTGGTAAATCAAGCAAAAAAAAACACACAATACGATCCAAAAATAATAAATTCAATGTACAGACCGGCGGGTTCTACTCTTTATATATAAATATAGATATTTATAAATATGATCTGTGCAAATTGGCGCCTTTCATGTTTACTTTCTCTATGGCACTCTCTCTGCTCCGTGACATTGAATAGGAAAGTAGTTGTTACACATATTATTTAATTAAACCCAATTTAAACCTGCAATAGGACATTTTTTTTTCAATAATCCAACGAAGAAATCCGCCATCATGAATTTCTGCATTGCAAAAGTTCAGTCAACTTTTGAAGTAGACAATGCAGCATTATATATCACTTTGTGCATTGTGATAAAAATTAATAAATACCTCAGTCCAAGCGTTCATTTCGGAGGGGCTCTGCAGTCCAGATTCGCTCCTTTCTTGTTCAGGCTTATCGCTCGGTTCTTCTGTTAAAAAACATAATATTTAAGTTTATTTTCAATGCAACAAGGTTGAGAATTATTTTCTATACAAAAAAAATACTTTCGTAATTATACGATTTAGGTATATATTTCAGTATTTTCATCACTACGACGAAAATACTACGAAGTTTTTTTTTATACCATATAGGGGGCAAACAAGCATACGGTCGGCCTGATGGTAAGCCGTCACCGTAGCCTTTAGACGTTTGCAATACCGGGGGTATCACTCGCGCGTTGCCAACCCTCCCAACCCCCCCAAGTGGAGCTCTGGAGACCCTACTCACCGTAGGAACACAACATGGCCGAGACCAATGCTATTTGGCTACGATATAATCGTATTGCGAATAAGAGTTTATAAAATACTATTATTATCCCCCCCCCCCCCCCCCCAGGTCCCCCCTTGACAGAATGTGTGATTACCTGTCCTCTGCGCCTGCGGCACGAACTCGGGCACGTCGGGGTTGAGCGGGTCGTGCGGGGACGGCGCCGGGCTGCGCAGGGACGCCGTGCGGAACATCCTGCTCGGTTTGAAGAAACATTATTCTAATTAGGTACTTGCTTATTATACAAAGAGATAGACAAAATATGTATTTTTTAAAATCCAGTCTTAGGCATTGGCCGAATGTATCTAGGAAGCAGGATGTACCTGGGCAGCGGCGGCGGCGGCACGGCGCGGAGCAGCCCCGACACGGGAGCCACCAGGGGGCCGCCCAGCGTCGCTAAGGGGAAGATGCCCAGCATCTGCTTCTTGCGGCTGGAAGGACAAACCCACCATACATTCAACAATTATTAAATCACACAGATCCGAGCTAGCCCCAAAGTAAGTTCGAGACTTGTGTTATGGGATACTAACTCAACGATATTATATTTTATAACAAATACATATATAGATAAACATCCAAGACCCGAGGCCAATCAGAAAAAGTTTCTTTTTCATCACGACCCGACGGGGATTCGAACCCAGGACCTCCTGGGTGGCGGACCGGTGTGGTAACCATTACGCCACGGAGGTCGTCAATACATCTTTATCTAAAATACATCTTTTATATTTATTCGTAAATTTTAAAATGTGTAAAAAATCTTTAAACATTTTTGTGTTTAATGGCTAACTGTCGAGTTTCTTGCGGTACTTCTCAACAGGCCATTCACGTCGGAAGTGCTGGTAGGTTTAAAAACATTAACGTGCAAAGTATTTCCTGTAAATTTACTTGCAAAATAAATGATTTTATTTTGATTGTAGTCAATAGCAGGTCGATCTTTACATATCAGACTTTGTACAGTCGCCTCGAGGATAGCAGGACCATCTTTAGGATGATTTTTGGTTGCAACATCCAACATCCTGGTGGACACATGTGGCTCTAATAAACAAAAACCCTGTTTGATAACGAAGACAAGGACGGAGCTGGCAAAAAATCCGCTTACAAGATGTGCAAGCGATTTTTTTCTAAAATGGTCCTCCTATCTTCGAGGCCACCGTACCTTAAGTTCTATGTCATAAGAGCCAAAATTGTACTACAAGTGTATGACTTCATTTAGACGACGCCAGTTTCTTGCACATTCAAGCGCAAATAATTGCATGCAATCTAGTGGGAGCAATAATTTGTCCTTCAAAAATTGTAGGCAACTCCAAAAATTGTAGGTGACGACTTCCGTGGCGTAATGGTTACCACGCCAGACCCAGGAGGTCCCGGGTTCGATCCCCGGTCGGGTCATGATGAAAAACGAACTTTTTCTGATTGGCCTCGGGTCTTGGATGTTTATCTATGTATGTGTTTGTTATAAAATATAATATCGTTGAGTTAGTATCCCATAACACAAGTTTCGAACTTACTTTGGGGCTAGCTCAATCTGTATGAATTGTCCCTATATTTATTTATTTATAACTGTCGTTTAGACGATGCATGTCAATTGTTGCTTTGACATTATTGTATGCCACAGGCAATAAACTGGCATGGTCTAAATGGGCCTTAAAGCTCAATGCGCTCGTGACTGTACCAGGCTTTCAACAGCTGTCAGCTGAGCAATACAAGGTCTTTATTTATAAATATTTTAAAAATAATAAATACGAGTATGTGTTAGCAAAATAGTGAAAATATTGCAAATAATAATATAATGTATAAGTGAGAGTGTTATCTTTAAGAAATATAATACCATAGTGACAAAAAAATCAGTTCGAAACACAAAAGCCGTTCAGTGATTCATGTAAATAAAACTGTCTAAATACGATCGAAATTAGTGTAAATACTTAAAAATAACGTCATAATTATATCACATTCCATATTTATAATAATTATTTTCGATAAAAGTGATTTTAAAAAGGTAAACAGTGAAAAAAAATATCAAAATTGTCATATAATACAACGGCTGAGTGAACGACATCTAGGGAATGAATAAACAACTAAAATGAGCACGTCGATAATGCAGCATTGACGGGCTCATATTATGAACCTTATTTTCATCACTTGACTTAACTAGTCTGGTGGCGTAATGGTATGAGGGGTTGACTTGTTAAACTATCAACACCAAGTTCGATCCCCGGTAACTGTACACTTTTTGTCAATAAAATTTCATAATAAATAAATACCATAATGGAGAATGACAATATTACACGAAGAAAAAAGAAATGTTATAAACAAATTAGCAACTCTTGCGAATCGCTACCAAATATGGATGGCTCAACTTCATCACCTTTGTCTAACATGTCAGACAGAATAAATAGCCTGCCTGACCTATCAACCACACGCTACACTGATGAAACGGATAAATTAAAAACTATTATAAATGAATTAAAATTGCAACTTTCTAGCGCACACGCTGAAGTTGACAGACTAGCAATAGAAAATAATACCCTACACAATATTATTAAAAATGATAAAACTAAAATTAATGAATTACTTCACATCTGTTCATCCACTAAAAACAAAAAGGATCCAAAATTTAGTTCGAAACGCGATCAAAAAAACTTGAATAAAAGGCGAATTGATTTCATAAACTTATCTACACCCAATTTAGACTCTGATATCCGTCACACAGAATTTATTGATAAAACTACACAAACAAAATTTGAAGATGAGGAAATATTGCAGAAAGACCTACTAGATACCACAAGACAAATAAAAATATTGAGTACACAGCAATGTTCGGGATTAGCTGCAGTAATGATAGGGCAAAGAGACAGTAACAAATATGAAAAATATAGTATATCCTCAATAATAAAACCCAATGCACCTTGTGAAGAAGTTCTCAGAGAATGCGATACCTTACGTGCAGAATCTACAGATAAAATAATAATATGTATCGGGGAAAATGATCGTAACCCAACCAAATTAACTATCGAACTTTCTTGTACTTTAAGAAAACTTCAAAAATGTACCGTTATTGTGTTGAATGTATTGAATAATGATTGTATGAATGTTAATTTGTTGAATAATAATATTAGAAAAATCTGTAATCACTTTGATAATTGCTATTATGTAAACGTAAAACCTGTATCCAATAGTTATATTGTTGATATTGCAAATAAATTAAATGTTGTCATAGATTCTCATGATTATGAAGAGAAATACTTGCCATTCAATAAACCATTCAATCGTAAATTTAAAAATCCTAACAAAACTAGAAACAAATTGGCCCAAATGAAATCATTAAATAGTAACATAAAAAGTAACAATGTAAGCAACCACTCTTTGAAACAAACCACCATACCTGATTACTTTCAGATCACTAAGTCTAGGAAGCGAAATGATATTCACTTGCAACAATCTTTTAACCATCAAAACTTTACTACGCCTGTGAGTAGTTCGTCTAAGCGACCATATGAAACACGAAAACAACTTTTTCGAACCCCACGATAACTCTCAGTCAGTAATAGTCTTACATCAGAACATCGCTGGCATATTAAGCAAACTCGACTTATTCCAGGCTGCCCTTGATGAATTATATAAAAACGGAAATATCGTGGACTTTATCTGCTTAAGTGAAACTTTTCTCAAAGAAGGACATCAAAATAATTTAGCTCTAAAAGGATATAATCTAGCAGACCACTTTTCTCGACCTGGCCAACGACGTGGAGGGGTCTGTGTTCTTTGTAGAGATGGCTATAATTATAGACCGATCCCTTTGGTATCTGAACTTGCATCAGAAAAAACTTTTGAATGTTCTGGCGTTGATATTCCAGATCTCAAGTTGCTCATTGTTTGCATTTACAGAATACCAAATTCAAATCCAGACATTTTTCTCGAGAAACTCGAAATCATGCTGTCTAAGCTGAGGTATAGACGTAATAGGAAATTGGTGTTAACCGGAGATTTCAACATTGACATATTAAAAGAAAATCATATAAAAGACAGGTATGTACAGATAATCCAGAATTATGGATTTACTCTACACATTATTCAACCCACGCGTAGAAACGCCTGCTTAGACCAAATGACGAGCAACATACCTGATGCTCATGGAGAGGTTCAACATTTGGGGCTATCTGATCATGAAACCTGTCAAATTCTATATATTCCATCTTGTAAAAAAGTCAGTGTCAAAAGAGCATGTTATGTTTACAAAAGAGATATTACCCAGGAAAATACCAAGCTTTATGCAAAATGCTTAGAAGCCCTCTCCTGGATAGAAGTATATGAGACACGTAACACAAATACTGCTTTTCAAATGTTTCATGAGACGTTGGTATTATTTTACAAGCTATGTTTTCCAATATGCAAAATGAAAATATTCCAAGAACCTAAGAAGTGCCGTTGGCTCACCACTGGACTCAAAAGATCATGTTTAACTAAAAGAAATTTACGCTTTAATTATTACTACAGTCAGAATAGAGAATCTAAAGAAAAGTATCGGAGTTATTCCTTACTATTAAAAAAATGCATAAATAAAGCAAAAAAAATAAATAACGAAAAATTTCTCAAAAAATCTAAAAATATCTGCAAAGATGCATGGAATGTGATAAAAGAATACGACCAGGGTAACTCTTCTAATGATAGATATATAAATGAAATGACCCATGATAATGATATAATAACAGATCCAAATAAAATATCTAATACCTTTAATAACTATTTTATTAACTTAACTAACTTAAACAATAAACAAAATACTACAAAATTAAATAATAAGCATTGTGATATACCATTGGTTGAGCAAACAATTTTTCTTCAACCTTGCACATCTGATGAAATATTTAAGATAATTATTTCTCTTAAGAATACTTCAAGTGTAGGGTACGATGAGATCCCAACCAAAATTGTGAAATATTGTGCCAACATTCTGTCCCCACCACTGTGCTATCTGGTAAATATGTCGTTCACCGACGGTGTATTCCCTGAACTTTTGAAACGCACAGTAATAAAACCAATTCACAAAAAAGGGGAAAAAAATATCATGGATAATTACAGGCCGATTGCTCTTATACCCATTTTGGCCAAGGTGTTTGAAAAGGCTATGCATACTAGACTTATATCATTTCTAGAAAAATACAAAATCTTAAAAGAAGAGCAAAATGGATTTAGGAAAGATAAATCTACATCTCTTGCAGCTTTTAATCTTGTAAAAACCATCACAGAAAATGTAGACAAAAAATTGGATACCGTAGCTCTATTCTTTGACATGAGCAAAGCTTTTGATTTTGTATCTCATGAAATCCTGTTACAAAAATGTGAAAGATATGGCTTGAGAGGTATTGTAAATAAGTGGCTACATAGTTATTTAAGAGACCGGCTCCAATACACAGAAGTTTGTAATGTAAACGCTAGGAAAGAAGAAGTATTCTTTAAGTCGTCGTTGGCAATGAACAAAGTGGGCGTCCCTCAAGGTACCATCCTGGGACCATTACTATTTATTATATATATAAACGATTTACCTAACATAACTCGTCATAATTGTACCCTGTTTGCAGATGATATCTCCATTGTGATAGCTGACAATGAAAGTGTAGTTTTCAATGATGAGATCAATTTGACGGTGTGTAATATTGTTAACTGGCTAGAGGATAATAATTTACATGTTAACATTAAGAAAACAAAATTTGTGAGATTCTTCAACAGAAATCCTCAAAATTCACATCTAGAAATATTATCGAGGAATATACCAATAACTGAATCGATTGAAGTTAATTTCTTAGGCATCACTATAGATAATCAATGCTCATGGAAACAACATGTTAAAAAAGTCTGTACCAAATTAAATAGGTTTGCATATGCTTTATGGCGACTGACTAAACAAATTAATGAAAAGACCGCCTTGATGGCCTATCATGGCTACGTTGCGTCAACTCTCAGGTATGGTATACTCTTATGGGGTAATTCCGTTAGCGTGAATTCTGCATTCATTTCACAGAAGCAATGCATTAGAGCGATATGTGATGTACCACCCATGACCTCATGCAGACCACTTTTCCAAAAACTCAAGTTACTAACTTTACCATCACTATTCATACTGGAATGTTGCATGTTCGTGAAATTACATATGGACTTATTTACTCGCAAAGATCACAATGCAATAAAATCCGTAAGACACCCAGAAAGATTAATGTTTCCCCAGATACGGACAAAATATTTTCACTCTAATTCCTATACCAACTGCATAAAAATTTACAACAAATTACCCAAAAATATAAAAGAACTCCATCCAACGTTATTTAAAGCTAAATTGACAAAATGGTTGAATGACAGGTGTTTTTATTCATTAAATGAATATCTAAATTCATATGTTGACATATTATGCTAAAATTGATAACTTGTTTATAGCTTCTGATATTGTATTATTATTATTTTTTGCATGCTATTATATGGCTGGCGAAGTGTAACTGAACTACTCACAACCTAACACCACTATGTATACCTTTGTCTTGCAAATAAATTATTTGAATTTGAATTTGAATTTGAATTCATCATACGAGGAGTAAGACGTTTAAGCTCACCGTTTCTCTCCGGGTTTCTCTTCGTTGGCCTCCATCATCAGTGGTGGTTCCTCGGAGCTGTCATTTTTGTCATCGGTGTCTTTTTCAGATGGTTCATCGTGATCTTCTGCAGGCTCGGTCACCTGCAACTGAAATAATAATAAAATAAATAATTATTTTTGGACGAATCTAACGACGCCATCTATTAATATATTTTATAAATCCCTCGCAACTTCGTTTGCGTATATCTCGCTTTCCCGTGGGAATTTTGAAAAATCCTTTCTTAGTGCTCCCCTACGTTATAAAAGGAACCCCTGAGCAAAATTTCAAGTTTCTAATTGCGTTGATATGTCAGTCAGTCAGTCAGCTTCTCCTTTTATATATAGATAGATACGATTGGTAAGTGGCCAAGTTTGAGCTACGTAATACATTCTAGAGATATATCTCATAGATTATAGAGTATACTGGCTTCTGCCAGCGGCTTCGCCCGCGTGGACTACTAAAAATTAGCATATTTTTCTTCAGAAACAAATTCCGGTCCGGTCCTTATAAAGAACCTACATGCCAAATTTGGAATCTCTAGACCCAGCGGTTTGGGCTGTGCGTTGATATACCCTGGCAATTTCGTTTGAGTATATTTCACTTTCCCGTAAGTAATAATTTTGAAAAATCCTATCTTAGTACACCCCTAGAAGTCGTAAGGAACCTACATTCCAAATTTGGAATCTCTAGACCCAGCTGTTTGAGCTGTGCGTTGATATATAGTTAAGTCAGTCAGTCATTCTGGACTTTGAATTTTATATATAAGTACACTTCGACTACAGAAAATGGCTGTGTGGGTCTAGTCTCTGAATAAACGCTTTATCCTAATCCTAACTAATATTATAAATGAGAAAGTGAGTTTTTTTGTTATTCCTTCACGGCTTAACTAATGAGCCGATCATTATGAAAATTTGTATATATATTGTCACGGGTTCAGTTCAACATAGGCTACTTTTTATTCCGTGAAAGTATGTCATTCCAATGGGAAAATATTTTTTCTACTATAGAGGGCGCTGTATCGGCCAGTAAATGGCGCCACAAGTCGCGCTATGGGTTGTATTCTTGTCAAACGAGATCTATGTCATTAACGCGAGAGAAGCCGCGGCGAAAAGCTAGTCTTTATCATAAATAAAAAAATACTTACATCACTTTGCACATCCGCAACAGTTTCAACGTCTTCCGTCTCAGTCGCACTTTTAGCCTCAGCCTCTATACTGGGCGCTTCCTCCTTTCTAATCTCATCTTGCGTCTCTTTCTTTTCTTCTGTTTCGATGGGTACTTTTTCTTCTACATGTTGTTCGGGTTCTGGAATCGTTGGTTTCTCTTCCGGTTCCTATGGGAATTAAGAAGAAATTAGTATGCTAAAATAAGACAAATTAAATATGAAATTCTGGGTAAATATCAAAACCCATTTTAAACTCGAACATCTCAAGAACAGCTAAGACTTGGCCCATACATTGGCGTGGTTAATTTTGTTGCTTTTGAGCCGTAATAAAAAGTTCCGGATGTCTGTCGAATTATGGGTAACCCTGTATACACGTATGTTAAGCCGCAGTGAAGGAAAACATAGCATGAGAGCTTCTTGGGACAAACGTATGGATTTCACTTCACAAACTCGGTGTCTTGCATTGCAGTAGAAAAATATACTAACCTTGGGTTTGTCATCAAATTTTTTGTCATCAATAATACGCTTCTCGCCGTCGTCGGAATTCGTTATGTCCAGAATCGGCCATTTTGTTGGCTCGAACGCTGTGCGCACCTGTTAATTAATATATTTACATGTTAAATGCAGTCTTAATTAATATATTTACATATTAAATGCAGTCTTCATCTTAATTATTATTGTAGTATTGATAGTAAAGGATTCAGACTTTATTATAATCATATCTTCAATGAACAAGGATCATTATTTGTTAGTAATTAGGTACATCAAATGACAGGTTATGTGATTTGGAAGTGACAATCAAAATATGCAATTTTACGGCATGCAGTCCTAAATTATAAATGTATGTTTTTTTTATTATTTTTTTTATTTAAACTTGAATACTTAAATCATCTGTGTTAAAAAAATCATGTAGGTACTTAGGTTCCTTTCGACGTGAAAGAAGAACAAAAAAATATATAATTTATTTTTTTCCGTGGGAATAAGACGTTTTTCGTCGTTGGATAAAAAGTAGCCTATGTCACTCTCCAGACCTTAAACTATCCCCAATAAAAAAATCATATCAATCCGTTCATTACTTTCGACGTGAAGAGAGGACAAACAAACAAACACATTTTCACATTTATAATATTCGTATGGAAGTATGGATATTAAATGGCTTACTTTGAACCCATCAATAAGCTGCAGCTTATCAGAATCCCTGATAGCGTTCAAAACGAGCTGCACGTCGGCCGTCAGCGCCCTCACGCGGTGGAAAGATGCAATTAATGTGACAGGTATCGTCCCGTCCGCCTCCATCTTGCGACGCAAGAAGAAATCTCTCGCTAAATTGTCCGGACTGAAGTAATATTCACTGTGGACGAAAAAAATTATGTAAATTTAATTTAATGATTATTTATCTATACTAACATTATAAAGCTCGATGGTTTCGATGGCGTCGCTGTGTGTCGCACTCTAATATGAACAAGCAAGTTAAGCGACGTCGACCCTAGCCAGCATTTGGATGGGTTTTCGTTATTCTTCATCTCCGTGCTTCGGAGGGCACGTTAAGCCGTCGGTCCCGGCTGTTGTCGATGGATGACAGTCGTTATGCCAAGTCGGTGGCCTTAGGGCGGTTTGAAAACACCGGCCTCAGCCAATTCGCTTACAAGGGTTCCTTGTAGTTTACTATGGAACCCTAAAAAAAGGACCAAGAAAATTAAAGTATTTACGGTATTTATTTATATTGATTAAGTTTCTATCCTGGTCTGATTGATTTCGATGTACAGTAAAAAAATAAATGACTAACTCTTATAATAAATAATAAATGACTCACATCTGCTTCTTAATCAAATCCTTAAGCGTGGCCTGGTCCAATCCCATCCCGTACGGCGCAGCGGTGGCCGCGGCGGCTCCATAGTAAAACGCCTGAGCCAGCGGCGCCCCTATGGGCGTGCCGAGTGGCGCCAGCGCAGAGTACTGCAACACCAAACCCTGCGCGACTCCCGCTTGAGCTACTCGCAACTATGCAATGGGGGGAGGGTGGGAAATTAGGGATATGCCATTGGTTTTGAATAAGCACGTATCCGGTAATGGGGTACTGCTTTAATAAAGACTTAAGAATATATTTTTTTAGTTCTATGTAATCTATTTAAGGCCTTTTATAGTTATTTTTATTTTTATATTTAATAATTTATTTATTAGCTATTTTTTTCTTTAATAAAACCAATGACATGTGGATTCCTATCATTTTCAGACAATGAATGAAATGAAAATGACCATAACCCATATTAGTATGAATCACCATAACACATAAAATAAAAATTAGTTTCAATAAATAATATAAACCAGACCTTGTATTATGTGAAGATTAATAATGTCTAAGCAATGATATGCGATATTCTATAAGCTAACCCCCTTTCTAATAAACGTTGTATACAATGTTTTGTCACTTTCACACTTCATTTAATTCGCATCAAGAAAGACAGTGACAGTGAATAACTATATACTCGTTAGATACGTTTATTAGTAAGGGGGTAAAACGTTATGTACTAATGACTAGTCAAAACAAAATAAGGTCCACAATTTTTGATTGTCTTCCAGTGCATTCACACCACAGTTACATTTTTGTGGAGCAACATAATGCAACACATTGATTTTCTTATACCACTAAATTGACAAACAAGCATACGGCCCGCCTGATGGTAAGCAGTCACCGTAGCCTATAGATGCTTGCAATACCGGGGGTATCACTCACGCGTTGCCAACTCTGCTCTGGCTCTGGAGAACTTACTCACCGTAGGAACACAACATGGCCGAGACCAATGCTATTTGGCTACGATCTTCTGTAAGATGGAGGTCCTTCCCCAGACAGGCAAGAAGGATGCGGAGCGGATTATCCGCTGTGCCCTACCTCTCTTATAATCCTCTTTGACAACATGGGTAACATTCTTCAACTTTACGACTTTTCTAACTTTTTATTATCGAATGTTGCAAATTAACATTTGGTAAGTTTGCTCTTCAAAAACTGCGGTATGGTTATAATCTTGAATCAATTTCACACTAGAAACATTACACACACACACACACATCAACCAGTAACATAACCACAGCCCGGACACTCCATACGACGCGCGTGAAATAATTACCTATTTCTACTACATAGGCCAATGTCGTCCGTACACGCGCACACGTATACACATTCGTTCACTAAGCCACAGCCCGGACACTCCATACAACGCGCCTGAAATAATTACGTATTACTACTAAATAGGCCAATGTCGTCTGTACACGCGCACACGTATACACATTCGTTCACTAAGCCACAGCCCGGACACTCCATACAACGCGCGTGAAATAATTACCTATTTCTACTACATAGGCCAATGTCGTCTGTACACGCGCACACGAATACACATTCGTTCACTAAGCCACAGCCCGGACACTCCATACAACGCGCGTGAAATAATTACCTACTTCTACTACATAGGCCAATGTCGTCTGTACACGCGCACACGAATACACATTCGTTCACTTAACGCACACCTTTGCGACTGCACACGCCTCGACACCCCCCGGGGTTGAGGTAACGCGATTCGGTGCAGGGCGGGTGGCCATTCTACCTCAGGTTATTACTTATTCTATGACATAACATTACAAAGTTATTTTAGACGTTAAATAATAGTTGTAATTGTTTTTAGTGCGAAAACGTATCCCTTATTTTGTTTTGAGCAGCCAGTCTAACATGCACTCGAGATAGTTTCTCGCACGCGACAAAGCTTCTTCGTCAATAGCAATGCCTGTTTTGTCTACTGTAGACATAACCGAGATACGTTATTGGCAGAGCGGAGCGAGAACATTTTGTCGCGTTTGTCATGTTAGCCCGGCAGTGGTGTTAAATCTGTTGTACATTTAACTAGACTAAACTAATTTTGACAGGACTAGAAGTGTTGCTATCCTTGTCACTAATTGTGAACCAAAGAAGGACAACAACACCTTTGATCCTGTCAAAATTAGTTTAGTCTAGTTAAATGTACAACAGAATTAGCACCAGTATATATTAATAATTTCTAACTAGTTATTTGTGATTGAAACCCAATGGAATATGACCATAGATTACAGTAACTAACAGAACTGACATTATACCGGAGCACATGATCATCTATTTTTATTTAGTACTAGCTTTTTTGCCAGCTCCGCACCCGTTCCCGTGGGAACCACATTGAATTTCGGGAAAAGCTATAGCCTATGTCACTCCCTGATAATGTAGCTTTCTAGTGGTGAAAGAATTTTTGAAATCGGTCCAGTAGTTTCGGAGCCTATTCAATTCAAACAAACAACCAAATCTTTCCTCTTTATAATATTAGTATAGATGAATATCTGCATTTAATAATAATTTACAGTCAGGTGCACTTTGAGCACCAACACATGCTGTACAATTTTGGCTCTTATGACATAGAACTTAAGAATGGTACAAAGTACAATTAGGTATGTAAAGGTCGACATGCTCTTGCTTAAAAAGAATTGTATGTTTCTGCTTTGAGCATATTACGATACAAAGTATGCCATATTTTGTAGTTTCTGTTATCTATGGTAATGATAGTGAAATAAAATAAAAAAATACTAATAAAATCATTAAATTTATTAAAATTATGGAATATATAATTTGACGACCTCCGTGGCGTAATGGTTGCCACGCCAGACCGCCGCCCAGGAGGTCCCGGGTTCGAACCCTGGTCGGGTCATGATGAAAAACGAACTTTTTCTGATTGGCCTCGGGTCTTGGATGTTTATCTATATAAGTATTTGTGATAAAAATATAGTATCGTTGAGTAAGTATCCCATAACGAGACTTGTGTCATGGCATACTAACTCAACGATAATTTGTAACAAATACATTATATAAGAGCCAGGCCAATTAGAAATTATGGAGTCCCCCAAGGTACTTATACCAAATACTATAGAAGACTAATACGCACAGCTTCGGAAGAATTCGGGCAAGACGCGACACTAGCGCCCCTAGCGGCATGAGGTGAACGGAGGTTGCCAAGTCATTGTATGAGAAACGTCAAGAGCTGTGCGTATTAGTCTTCTATAGTATTTGTTTATACTAGGTCCACCTCGTACCTGCGCCAACTCCGGGTGGTGGGGGAAGTCGTGCGGGTGGTAGGGCAGATGCGCGTGCGGGGGCGCCGGCAGCGCCGAGGCGGGGCGCGGGCGGCGGGCGCCGCGGCCGCGGGCGCCGAAGCGGCCGCGGATGGCGCCTCGGCCGCGGGACTCTTCGCCGTTCAGCGATACCGTGTCTGTGGGCACAAATCGATTGGTTCGATATTTACCAAAAACAAAGAACACCACAAAAAATCTTATGTACAGTCAAGTGCACGTCGACTTTGCACTTGCTTTACACAATTTTGGCTCTTATGTCATATTCAATTCAAAATATTTTTATTCAAATAGGCCTAATATATTTTCCTACCACCAGTTCAGACGGCAGATTTGTGCTAAGAAGAAACTGGCAAGAAACTTAGCACTTGCTCTTTTAAAATGGTATTAATAAGATACAACTTAAGAATGGTACAAAGTGCAATATGTCGACCTGCTCTTGACTGTACAATTGTAACAATTACTTAAAGGTAATACCGCTTATGTATTTACTGACAAAGACATAATTATGTTTAAAGTACTTATACAAATTAACTAAACCAAACAAATACATTATGAATAGATAAAAACAATCAAATTAATATCGTTGTTATTATCGTTATTTTTTTTAAATCTATGTTAAGGTAGCAAATTGATTATTGTCTACCATACAGATGTCTTGGTCAAAACTGTAAATCTGTATGCAACATACTAAATAAATAAAATAAAAATTGGGTGATTTTTAAACCGAAATTAGTTTCCTTTCATACGTTTCTTCACTCTACTATTCTCTATTACGATTGGGTGTACTAAAAGCGATAGCATACAGCGTATTGAGGACGCGTTTCAGGTTCACGCTTTTACAGCAGCGTAGATGCCGATTTTTGAGTTTGTATCGAATACGCGCTTAAAACACACGCTTAAAAAGGGGGCGGGGGGCGTGGTGCTCACGTAAATGCGCAGTAGATGCAATTTCACGATGTTACTTAAACTTGCGTGTTTGATTTAAGAGTGCGACACACAGCGACATTGAGCTCCATACACTATAGTAAAGGCGCGGTCCCACTGCTGCGCACGCTGTGCACGAACACGTGGGCCACGTGGCACATTACAGCTGCGTGGATGACTACGTGGGTCTACGTTTCCACAGCGTGCGCAGCGATGTGCACGCTTTGTGGAACAAGCTGTGTACCGCATTCACTGCGTGCATGGCGTTGACAGCGTTGAGCTATGTTGAGCAAGCCACGCGTGTATCAATGACGTCACTTGATGGTTAACGTGTCCGTGGGTTGCAGTGGACACAATCACGTACATCCTCTTGCAAAGCAAAGCTTAACACACGTGCGTAGCCTCTTCGTGCGCAGCAGTGGGATAGCGCCTTCATACAATATGGGATACGAACACGCGAACGTTCGGATAAAATAGTAATAAATTACTTTTGTATTTTACACACAGTCAGTCCAAATACGTCGTAATAACATAAAGGACATAATTATCATGTTTAAAAACAGTTTTTTTACCCGTTTGCGTAACCTCACGCTCTCATTGTGAACGAGAGGTCTAAATTACGGGATGTAATGTAACGTCAGCAAAAAGTAGTCAAAAGCTATTAATGTATAGTCAGATAATTCAAGAAGTTAATAATTAGACGTAATTATGACTGAAGTTTTCTAAAAAATTACGTTTTTTTTATACCACAGAGGTGGGAAACAATCATACGGCTGGCCTGATGGTAAGCCGTCACCGTAGCCTATAGACGTTTGCAATACCGAGGGTATCACTCACGAGTTGACTGACTGACAGAAATTGTCGTTTTAGAAAGTTGCCGTTTCAAGAAGTTGTCGTTCTTAGCCTTACCATTATCCGGTCTCATTGCATGCTGCGGCCCATGCTTGCCAGGTCTAGCTGCCTTCACGTCAATGTCCAGTGGTACCCATTTGTGCTTCCCGGACTTACTGCCTCCTTTGCCAGCACCTGAAAACGACATTTATAAACTAGGTTCTAACGCCATCTCTTGGGCTAGAAGATGAATTTGACAAAACAAAACCGTATCGGAACAAGCCGACCCGCACGTTCTCACGGTTGTGTCTCCTGTGTAGCCAGGATCAACAACGGCGACTTCAGATTGACAATAAGCGATGAAGCTCATTGACGTCCCGGGGGAGAAACTACAGCTGTCTTGGAACTCACAATGAATATCAGAAGAAAATCAAAACCACAGAGCGATTTAAGCTATAATCAGCGCTATCTATTGGTATAGACTTGAATTTTTAAGATTTGGTGATTGTAGCGACGTGCAGCGCCATCAAGAAAAACTTTGGTGGCAGTTGGATTATCTAATTTTAAAAAATATATGAGAACTATTATTAAAAAATTGTGTAGAATTAATTTAATGGGTGTCACTCTTAATTTTGACAATTAATTATGCCGTCAGAGTCTAAATATCGAAACTCAGTAGTACAAAACTCATTACTTCGACTAAACGTTATATTTCGTTTTTGTAATTAATAAGTTCAGAAATATATGTCGAAGTAAAGAGTTTCGAAGTTTAGGCTCTGTCTGACACCCTAATTTATTATTTGTGCCCGATACGTGTTCACATTACTTCACATACCTTTGTCATATTTGTCGTGATGCCTATCATGACTCTGGTGGTTCTGAGTCGGTTCCACCTTCTCTATCTTGGTCTGAATATGCTCCTCCAAGGGTTTGCTCTCTTGGTCCTGAAATAGAGAAGATATATTATTTGTGTGGCAAAACGTCTGGCGCAGGGGAGGCTTGACTAAGCAGCCGATCATTATGAAAATTTGTATACATATTGTCAGGGGTACAGAGCCCAACATAGGCTACTTTTTATCCCGTGAAAGTATGTCATTCCAATGGGAAAATATTTTTTCTACTATACAGAGCGCTGTATGGGATGCTATCGGCCAACAGGTGGCGCCAAAAGTCGCGCTATGGGTGGGTTGTTTTGTTGTCAAACGAGACTTTTATCCCGTGAAAGTATGTCATTGTTATGGGAAAATATTTTTTCTACTATAGAGGGCGCTGTGTCGGCCAGCAGATGGCGCCACAAGTCGACTTATGGGTAGTTTTGTTGTCAAACGAGATCTAAATCTGTCATAAAATTAATGCAAGCGAAGCCGCGGGGAAAAGCTAGTGAAGAATAAAAATAAAAATGCGCTCCAAAAGCTGACTGTCAGTTACACAAAAACTTTCACATTTGATTTAACCTAGACTAGGATTTAAGGCCTGTTTTTGTTCATATGTTGCGGAAATAAATTCTTGACATATGCCAAAAATGAAACCTTGATAAATACTAAGCTTATAACTAATCACGTAGGTTCTACTTTCGATCTGACGACCTCCGTGGCGTAATGGTTACCATGCCGGTCCGCCACCCAGGAGGTCCCGGGTTCGAATCCGTGTCGGGTCAGAGGCCTGAGTCTTGAATGTTTATTAAATGTATTTGTTACAAAATATAGTATCGTTGAGTTAGTATCCCATAACACAAGTCTCGAACTTACTTTGGGCCTAGCTCGATCTGTGTGATTTGACAAAAAAAATCTAGACTCAGATCTTTCATTTTACCACCACCACAACCCACTGCTGGGGTACGCGTCTCCCTTCAAACGAATGTGATTAGAGCGTACTCTGCCACGCTCCAATGCGGATTGGCAGAGGCCGGTGTTTTCAAGCCGCCCGAAGACCACCGACTTGGCTTAACATCCATCGACAACAGCCGGAACCGACGGCTTAACTTAACGTGTACTCCGAAGCACGGAGAAGCTCGAGATAACGAAACAAATCCAAACACTGGCTAGGTTCAACGTGGCTTTACTTGCGTGTTCGTTATATAATCGACGATATAATAGACGACCTCCGTGGCGTAATGGTTACCACGCCAGACCGCCACCCAGGAGGTCCCGGGTTCGATCCCCGGTCGGGTCATGATGAAAAACGAACTTTTTCTGATTGGCCTCGGGTCTTGGATGTTTATAATGTATGTATTTGTTATAAAAATATAATATCGTTGAGTTAGTATCCCATAACACAAGTTTCGAACTTACTTTGGGGCTAGCTCAATCTGTATGAATTGTCCCTATATATTTATTTATTATTATTATTATTATTATTTATAATGCGACACACAGCGTATCCAGCTCTTTACTTCTATTATTGTGCCGTGTCATGGAAAAGCATATCTACTCCAAACAAAATAAATTTCGTATTTTTTTTATACCACTAAGGTGGCAAACAAGCATACGGCCCGCCTGATGGTAAGCATCACCGTAGCCTATAGACGCTTGCAATACCGGGGGTATCACTCCCGAGTTGCCACTCAGCTCTGGAGACCTTGCTCACCGTAGGAACACAACATGGCCAAGACCAATGCTATTTGGCTACGATCTTCTGTAAGGTGTTGTTCTTTCCCCAGACGGACTGATCCGATTTGAGCTGATTATCCGCTGTGCCCTACCTCTCTTAAATAAAGAAATATATCACAACTCACCGCATTTCCATTGTGGTGCGAGTGTGACGCGTCCGGTTGCGTCTGCGCAGGCGGCGGCGTCGAGTGGCATCTCGCGCCTGCGACCGCCGCACCCAACGTCGGCCAATCGCCTATATCAGTGAAGTCTGATGCCTGGTGACAAAATAAAATAATACATTAATAAATATGTAGTAATAAACGAACGCCCGGACGAAAACGTACATCATGACTCCAGATTCTCCGATCATGGGTCAATCTAAGGCCTGAATTTCATAGAAACGGCGCACGGTGAAGCCACGATGTCGCTTCAAAAAGTTGTCACAGAAAATGTATGAAAGCGACGCGCGATGTAAATTATACTTAAGTAAATTATACGCGGCGCAGGCTCGACACAACAGACATGCCGTATGCCGCTTGGTCACCTGTCCCGCGCCTTCACCGTACACCATTTCGGAATGTTTTACGTTAAGTACGAGGTCCCGGTTCGGCGCAGCTATGTTCATTTTTATTTTTTTTATGTCATACAGTAGACAAACAAGCAAGCGGGCCAGCTGATGGAAAGCGGTCACCGCCGCCTATGGACATCAGTAACACCAGGGGCGCTACCAATGTGTTGTCCACCAAGGAAGATGGAGGAAAGGAAGGAGGAAGGGAAGGGAAAGAAGGAGGCGGAAGGAGTTGGGCTTCCATGATAGCCGACCTCTGGTAGGAGATGACTCTCGAAGAAGAAGAATGTAATAATAATCAGAATGACCAGAATCCCGTGATTAGTACGACATAATCCCGGTAATTCTAGTCTAATGTCTAGAATCCCGGGATCTTTACAATAAATCTCGCTAGTTAACCTATAATGCATTCCACTATACTTGGCACAAGTTATCCAGTGAAATTCAATGACAGTGTTTGTACTTTATCGTGATACTTAGTTGGGGATATATAATGAGTTTGATTTTTTATTATAATTTATTATGCCACAAAGGTGGCAAACAAGCATACCGCCCACCTGATGGTAAGCATCACCGTAGCCTATAGACGCTTGCAATACCGGCAGAATCACTCACGCGTTGTCACTACTCACCGTAGCAACACAACATGGCCGAAACCAATGCTATTTAGCTACGATCTTCTGTAAGATTGAGGTCCTTCCGCTGTGCCACCTCTCTTGATTACATTAAAGTCATTAGTGATCTATTCATTCACGTCTATTACACATCAATAAATATTTTAAATCGGACAATCATTTTTACATTTATTGCCAAGTGTATTGCAATGAAAAAAAAAGCTGGTTGCTAATGACTTAAAGCTTACTTAAGCCTTGCCTTAGGTAGCGGATACCGGCAATCCTGATAAAGAAATAACAGATTTTACATCCACTATACCTGTACATCATTCTCAACTCTTGCCCAGCACCTCCTCGGCCTCGTCTTCCGCCTTGTGGCGACACCTGCTGTCATTTCCACTCAACTACACTTATATTGATATATTCATATTCAATATTGTCACTATGTTTTACACTTCACTTACACGTACGCACTATAGGGTTAATAATAAAATAAGGATATAATTTTATAAGTAGAAAAATAAATAATAAAGTACTCGGCCGAGTTACTCGGTTCAATTTAAATAGGTTTTGGCGCGAAAACGCGTTTACATGATCGTAACGTTTATGGGGAGAAAAGGAACCGATTATTACCAATATAAATTAATGTTCTTGTCTGTTTTTCTTTCTAGTATTGTATTGTTAATTTTTCATAAAATTATACAAATTTACAAACGTTACTTGCTTATTTTATATCTATTATTTACCTGGTAAATTTTTTTTTACTATATTATTAGAGTACGGTACGGTCGTTTTATATACTTACGGTATATAAAACGAGTTACTCGGTCGAATACGAGTACTATAAAACTCGCCGAGTACGCCGAGTACCGAGTAATAACCGAGTACTCGGCGCATCAACAGCTTTTTTTATACCTACATTTACAAATAAATAAATTGAATTAGCTTTCTATTGGAAAAAAACTTTTTTAAATGGGTACAGTAGATCTAGAGATTATCCCCTACAATTTACAACGGCTACAACCTCCCACACTTCATCTGTTTATAATATTAGTTTAGATAAAGAGGACTTAAAAAAGACTATTCGAAAATGCTAGAAATAGACTCATTTGAATAAAAATATTTTGTATCTTTTAAACAACTGCGTAAAACCATGTTTGAACTACAGGCTGGCAGTTACTTGGCTCGACGTATTTCCATTGCTATTCAACAACACAACACTGCAAGCGTTTTGAATACCCCGTCATAAAGACCTACTCTGTTTAATTTTTAATATTAGTTTAACAATAAATAAATAATAATAAAAAAAATCGCTAAAAATGCAATTGCGGAAATTACAAAAATTCTAACAAATAACATTGCATTTTACACATTATCAGTTTTCGCTTACATGTTGCTACTGTATTGAAAAATATTTTAAATAGATAACATTTTATCTATGCATGATAACTATTTTTATATTGCTACTAGTAGATGCCTGTGTCACCGCGCGCATAACATCAAACTTTTTTTTTTAATTATCGTCAGAAAAATGCTTTGCAGCAGCGCCAGCATAACATCAAACCTTTCCTGACTAGCCCACGACACAATCGAACCGCTGCGCTGGGGCCTATTTTTGGGACGTTAAAAAGCTTCATTGCTTATTGTCAATCTGAGGTCACCGTTGTTCATCCTGGCTTTACAGGAGACACTGCGGTGGGAATGTGTAGTGGGCTTGTCCCGTAAGCAACATGTAAAACTTTCATACAGGTGCTCCTTCACCGCGAGCATTCGCGTGTAATGTAACATTTTATATTTATTTTAGATTAACTTTGAGCATTACATTACAATACTACCTCCCTGACTGACGAGCGTTCGTCTCCCTCACTGCTGTAATGCTCGAATCTGAGCGTTACATTACACGCGAATGCTCCCGGTGAAGGAGCACCTTATGTAAACATATGTTATTTTTACAGCACAATTAGAAACTTTAATTTTAATATATGTATCGATGTTTATGAGTAATTTATATTTATAATCTTACACGTAGCTCCACGTTGTGCATAATGTTGTCATTTTTTTACGATAAAATATAGATTACGTATAAACCCGAGATTCCGTCCGTGTGGACTAGGCCATCAGAAATAGGTATTAATTAAATTGGAAAAGTGTACCGTAGTTATGCATTTTTGGTATGTTGTATTGTATGTATGGGTTAGGGTAGTGTCAATTTAAAGCAACTTCGACAAACTGTGAAAACTTAGAACATCGATAAAAACTTCGAAATCTTACGACCTATGTCACTGTTTGACTTCCAGGACCAGAACTATGCATTTTTTGCGAACGATGTTTTCCACACATATATGAACTGTATTAAATTACTTTCAACTTCAGCCTAATCGCAGATTTATATTAAATCGAAGACAAGCAATTTTTTCGAACATTAAAATTTTCATTTTTTAGCCACATATGTCGCTTAGAAGTACAAACAAAATAGATTGTAGCACTATTCTAGAAACGCCCTTAGTTTTAGTTGAAACTTATTATTGCCTTCACAGAAAATCCACACGACCAAAGTCACCTAGCAGCTAGTTTAAAATAAATTTTACAACTCGCAAACGATATATTTAAATTGTAAAATAATGAATTGTATATTAATTTTGACACACAAATTACATCCTTATGTGTTTTTGAAAATGTCACGATCGCTAATTGCATTATGAGCCTGTTTTACGAATTAATTAAATACGATTTTAGCATGGGTTATGTGAGTATGGCAACATTTTTGGTTGGTAGTGATACATTCGTCACCAGTTTTCCAACCATTCGTTTGGTTCACGCTCGGGGCAAAAATGTATGTCATGTGATATGTGTTTGTTCTCGGGTCTGGGTGTTTACTACAATAACATAATCGTTGTCTGGTACCCATAATACAAGCAGGTAAAGGCTAGCTTATTTTGGGACCGGGTGGCGATGTGTGAATAGTGTAGAATTTATTCGCCAGAGAATTATCTGAATGCAAGAATATCGACGTGGAATCGCGGTGATATACCGCTGTGTTTCGTACGATGAGTGAGAGAGCCGGTAGCCTAATTACTATTAAACCCGTCCCCCTTCCTTCCCGATTTGCTCGCCGAGCACTGAGCTACTACCTTTTTGTATAACTTTGTATAACTTTTCTCCTGCTGTAACCTATAAGCAGGTTCTGTTTTATATTTATGGAAAAAGGTGACGTCACGTGTCTTTTGTTTTTATAGAAAACTAGCTGACCTGGCGAACTTTGTTCCGTCTTAAAGGCACTACCCTACCCTACCCTACCCTACCCTAACGGGATAAGTATCCTATGCCTATGCTCCTGGTTCTAAGCTACCTCTCCACCAATTTTCAGCCAAATCGCTTCAGGCGTTCTTGAGTTATAAATGGTGTAACTAACACGACTTTCTTTTATATAACTAGATTATTGATTTCATGTAAACTTTTATAATATTACATTTTTTTTATGAGTGATTTTTATTATTTTTGAAGATGTTTTTACACAATACACAATTTAAATTCCAACTAAACACATATCATGCATGAATTGAATGCCTATGGATATAGTAATTATATTATTGAAGATTTCTATAACTGCAATTTTGTTATTGTCAACCACAGAGTTGTCAACTTTCTGATTTATCTATTTAAATATACGGGGTAAAACCGTCAATTAGTTATTTACAATTTTACATAGCAACATTACATTATCACTGTATCAGTCGAAGCCCTGTCTTATCATAAGTACCCTTACACAACTTAGTTGTTTTGCACTGGTAATTGTTAGTCCAGATTCCTACGTCCTCAGTGTAATATTTTAGGAGTTGTGCTTTTTATTCAGTCAAAATACTTTGTAAAAATAATTTATAAGTAACTATCCTTGTTTGTGGAGACAAATAAATATTTTTATTTAAACCTAATCGTCATTCAATCCCCGCGTTGGCCCTCACAGCGTAGGGGAGCGTCCCCAAGGTGGCGGATAGGGGAATGGTCGGTAGTACAGCCTAGCTACACTAACCGGCTAAGTCCGATGGACTCGCTGACCAACGACGGGTGTGGTCCTCCAGCATTTCGGGGGTTGTGCGGCGGGTTGACACCTCGCCCACGTAAAACCAATGTTGCTGGTGAAGCGTATCCCGTTAGCGCTTCACTAGCTTGCACAACATCGTCAAGAAAAAAAAAATCGTCATTCAATTATTTTTATTTATTATGGTCATTCCGTAATACTAGAAGATTATAAAAGAGGTAGGTAAATCATTGTAAAATACGTGTCTAAGTGAACGAGAGGCCTCACAGAATAAATAAATATTTACTTTGTCTTCTAAAGCAAGTCAAATCACATAAAAAATATTTGTTTAACTAATTATTAGCCAGAGCACAGTCCACCCCACCCCACTACTATCAGTACGGCTAAAAGGCGGGATCGATTTCTAAGCCTAACCCCTACGTTGAATCAAAACCCAAATAAATGCTTACATTAAATTAAACTTATATTTAAAACCTAGCTTTAATTATCTATATTTTAGTCAGACAAGAGTAATTAATTTTTTAAAGGTTTATACCCTCAATAACTCAAACGTTATCTTTTTTCTGTCATTTCCTTAAAATATGTCAAAAACAGTTTACGTAAAACCAAAAATATAAGATACAAACACAATACTACAAAAACCACTTAAAAATCACAGCACAGCACAGAAAAAACTAAGTTAATAAGTTATAGAAAATACAGACACCGCCAAAATATGTTACTTATAAATTATAACCTAAAAGTTGGAAACGCCATTCTGTGCCGCGTGGAGCACACGTTGCTCGAGCCGGTATAGTTGTCCTTGTCTCGCATTACGGTATTTGTTTTTGTCTTGCTCTAACCCTCTCTCTTGTCAAGTTTCGTACCAAGGTCATTGGATAGCGAGTGGTCGCGTTGATTACTGACGTCGTATTAATGATTAATATATTATCAGTCGTTTCTTGGGTAAGCAACAAAATCAATACATATAAATAAAATTGTATGTCTGTGATATTTAACCCCTTTCTAAATAAATCTTTAAGAATAAAATGCGTTGTCATGAATCAACGGATCAAAGCACAGCTTAAACCGCTGATCGTAGATAACTGAAAATTGGAGGGTGTGTTTTTTATAATGACGACTGTGACGTAGGCATCCGATATAAAAAGATTTTCTGAAATACACGCGGGAATCCGCGGTAAACGCTCAAACTAATTTGCGCGGGTTTCGCTAGTCTAATAAATAAATACATCTAAATAAAATTGTTGGTTTTCTTTTTATAATCTCATTCACTAACTTATAAATTTTAATAAGGTATTCCATTCAAAATTTTGTAACTGTAATTTACGAGGGAAGTAAAAGGTGCGCCCTCACTCACTCGCAGAAATATAACACACCTGAAAGAAGGATTGTTCCAATAATAATAAAACATTCATGACGTAAAAAAAATTCGTTAAAAAAACTTCATGGCTTTGTTGAATGAACCTACCAGACATTTCACATTTATCGTAATAGTAAAAAAATGCTCTATTTGAAGAGCTCTATCTAATGGTATATCAATTATTACTATTGAATGATGTTGAGTGGTGGGCTCAAAAAATATTTTTTATATTTTACTTATAAGTGAAATGTAAAAATTATTTATGCAATATGTAAAAACTATTAATTTTCCAAAAACACTAGCTACAACCATACAAAAATTATATTTACGAAAATTACGAAAATAATATAAATTTTATACAAAATACCGTTGCATTTTTTAATGTCATATAAAATTTACGTTGAGCAAAGTACACACCTACCTAGTTTCGCATAATATCTACTAGTGACATATAAAGATATGGCCTTGGCCTTTGCGCAGGCGCATGATAATACGTCTCCAAATCCGCTTAAAGAAAGTTACCGTAATCGAGACAATCGTAATCGTTTCTTACATCCTTCATATCAAATCAACCCATTATCTTGCCACTGCAGAGGGATCGGGACAAGCCTACCACACATTCCCACCGATATGTGTCTCCTGTATTTTGACAGATAATAAGCATGACGTCAATAAGTTTCATTGCTTATTGACTGACAATAAACAACGCCGAGGTAGAATGGACACTCCGCCCTGCACCGGACCGAGTTACCGCACCCCGGGAGCCCCTCGAGGAGCCCTCAGTCGCAGAGGTGTGCGTTTAGTGAACGAATGTGTATAAGTGTACGCATACGTGTGCGTGTGCGTATACGTGAACGCATACGTGTGCGCGTGTACAGACGACATTGGCCTATGTAGTAGTAATAGGTGATTATTTCACGCGCGTTGTATGGAATGTCCGGGCTGTGTCAAGGGGGTGAATGAAACTACAGCTGTCTTGGAACTCACAATGAATTTAATCAGAAAGAAAATAGATCGAGTAAGACGTATGAATAAAGAGAGAGCAATTTGAAGCAAAATGCATTATGCACTAGAGAGATGGAAAATCAAGTGAAGCTCGATTGCCGAGCACCACGGTCTATTGTTAGATTACTATTGATTCCTAACACTGCGAGCTGTTGTTTACAAATTTGATTCCTGTAATTTATATTACAAAACCGTCTAAATCTATACTAATATTATAAAGAGGAAAGATTTGATTGTTTGTTTGAATTGAATAGGCTCCGAAACTACTGGACCGATTTCAAAAATTCTTTCGTCAGTAGAAAGCTACATTATCAGGGAGTGACATGGGCTATAGCTTTTTCCGAAATTCAATGTGGTTCCCACGGGAACTGGTCCGGAACTTCACGCGGACGAAGTCGCGGGCAAAAAGCTGGTACTAAGCTTACTGATAATTCTACGAGATCAGAATAATAAACTACGCCCGAAGTTACATTTGAGGAATCCAACATGATTTCGCGTTCCTTATGAAGCCTAGCTAGCTCAGTGGGTAGAGTAAGATACTTTTTGACGTTATAATAATAATACCGTACATTATAATAGACCAGATATCACTTTAGTCGACAAAATCAATAGAACCGGATTCCTGATCGATATTGCCGTCCCAAATACACACAATTTACAAACAAAATACATTGAACTAAAAGAAGAAATAACTCGTCTCTGGCGCCTGCAAAAAGTAACAATAGTGCCCGTCGTCGTCTCCACAACAGCAGTAATACCAAAACAATTACACGAATCATTACGGACACTGGACCTACCACCTAACACCTACAATCTCATACAAAAAGCAATAGTACTGAACACATGCCGTGTAGTTAGAAAATTTCTACAAACAGACAGACAAACAGACGACCATAATCAACCACTCACACAAACAACCTCAAGTCCAATCTGAACAAAACCGATAAATCCTTTGGTGGACACTTGGCTTGTGTGCATTAATTTACCGGCAATAAGCCGAGAAACACAAAAGTGTATTTAAAAATAATAATAATAATTTTATTTTCCTCAAAAACAAGGTTTGCTTACTGGCTAAGGATTACAATTTGTTAGGTAGGTTTCCTTAGGTGTACCGATGTAAGACGACCCATGTAAATGTGAGGCTGGTGCCTATAGTAGGTTTGGATAAACAAACCTGTGTCACAGGTCACCAGGGCCTACGTTGAAGCAGAAATAAGGACGAATGTGGGAAACAACACGTGGAGGAGCTCTATGGCGTCGCTGTTGTGTTGTAAGCGAAGACGCAAGTTAAGCGACGTCGACCCTAGCCAGAGTTTGGATGGGTTTCGTTATCTCGAGCTCTGTGCTTCGGAGGGCACGTCCCCGCTGTTGTCGATAGATGACAGTCGTTAAACCAAGTCGGTGGTCTTCAGGCGGCTTCAAAACACCGGCCTCTGCCAATCCGCATCGGAGCAGCGTGGCAGAGTACGCTCTAGTCCCCTTCGATTGACGGGAGACCCGTATGTATCCCTGCAGCGGGATGATTATGGGTTGATATGATGATTAGATTTTGACGTTGTGAAGCAGAAATTAGTTGATGTATGTGCGAAAAAACGCTTATCACTCGCATGTTTTATTAACATGGCGTGTAATGCTTTCCGTGTATAACACATTTTTGTTTGAAGGTCGTCGATTACGCAGTATTCAAACAAATATGTTTAAAGTTACGTGCGTTATCATAAAAATTTTTCGCTATTTTTATATTGTTCTGTGATAATAATAATCTTTATATATAAAAGGAGACGCTGACTGACTGACTGACTGACTGACTGACTATCAACGCAGGGCCTAAACTATAAGGGTTAGAAACTTCAAATTTTGAACACGCGCAACTCCGTTTGCGTGTATCCGCTTTCCCGTGGGAATTTCTGAATGTATTATACATTTAATTCTTCTTCTCAAACTTATTTATTTATCTATTACACTATTACGGGCTCAACACAACAAATTGTCCGTTATTCTGGTAATTTTGTCAGTATCCACTTAACTATTGCATCAATGATGAACTAGTAGATCATTGCAACTTTACGCTCCATTGGCTCACTAAACAATGAGTGAATAATCCATATTGTAACGGAAAATACTTGCTATAAAATAAATATCGTATTGTTTTGTTGTTTATTGTACTAATGAACGGAAAATGGAACAGTGCACAATACTTTTTATAGAAAAGATGAATGCTCATGCGAGATAACGAAACCCATAACCCATCTAAACACTATCTAGGGTTGAAGTTGCTTAACTTGAAGACTACTTCTTTTGACCGTAAAATTATAACATTCCAAGGGGAAAGAAAAATATTTTTTTTAACTATGAATTGCTGCAGTACATGGCACTGCATTCGTCAAAATCCTAGTTCATGTGTATGCCAACAGATGGCACTAATCATTGTTGAAAATTGCGCTCTGGTTCAACCAAAACCGCGAGCAAAACCACAGGCAAAATATAGTAAATTGATATTTTCAATGACCTTTTAAATAATTCCTGTTATATTCTTTGTCCTCGTCTCACATACGTGAAATATTTCCTGTCCCTTTCTACGTCCTTAAACTATCACATATGGTTATTACGAAAGTTGTCATTAAGATCTTAGGCTGGTTCTACAATCGCGACAGTAATGGCTTATTTTTAAAATGATGTTGTCTAGAAAGGACGCGAATTCGGTCGATGCTTATGTGGACGTAATCTATTGCTACTTATTATCTCGATAAAAAGCGCGAACAGATACACATCGAAAGACGAACGAACACGAACGAAACCACGAACCGTGCATGCTGGGCGCCTCGAAGGCCCGCGTGCAAACTGCAAACTTTTCATGGCGAAACGGTAGGCTCGCTCGTTAACACGTCAAAAGATGGACATATAATGTTCCTAAGGTATTAAATCGCACGATTCGCGCGCGTCTTAAGAATTCGCGGCGAATTTCTAGACAAGCTTGCAAGACAAAAGAAAATTCTTCTATCTATCACGGTTCATGAGATACAAGTTGGTGACAGACAGATAGACAGCGAAGACTTATGGTCACAGCACACATATCATCTCGGAAAAGGATCGTAACGTATCACCTCGAGTAGTTCAGTATTGTTTGTATGAAACTCGCAACGCACACTAATCAAAATCGTAACGTAATCGACTCGCCTCGGGAAAGCTCAAGAACGAATGCGATACTGTTACGATCTGTTTCCGAGTTGATATGTGTGCTGTCCTTTAGTTAGTAATAGGGTCCCGTTGGCACGATAAAAATAATACAGACTAGCTGACCCGTGCCCACTTCGTTGGGCATAATGTTAATAATCCTTTTTTAGTACAGGCGTTCGTAAGAAACGCTTTCATTCGACCGTTTTTTCTCCGATTCACTTTGCAAAACCGACTACCACGTAAAGCCTTTTTATTTTTCGGTTTTTTATATAACATATGACACTCAGCAATAATGTGGCTTTCTATTGGTGAAAGAATTTTTAAAATCGGTTCAGTAGATCCCGAGATTACCCCTTACAATTTAACAAATATACAAACACACAAACTTTACTTCTTTATAATATTAAGTATAGATTAAGAGTCTGCAGTAACATTACTCTGTGGTAAGAAAACTGTTCTTTAATAATAATAAAAAATACATTTACAATTCACATTCAGTGTGTACTAACGAAAGTAACTTCTTACGAAATGTGTTTGGAAACTGAGATTAATTCTTAATGTATTGACCAACATCACATTAAGGAGTATTTGACATTTCAATATTAGAGGTCCATTAAATGATAACATAAAGGTGTTAAGTTATAGTTTTTCATAAATCTACATTAAGTGTCAAGTTTTTTTTTGCAAGAAAGATAATGGTTTTATTGTCTAACTTACATTTTAACAACTTAGAAATAAATAACAACAATCATACTAAAATTATAAATGAGAAAGTGAGTTTGTTTGTTATTCCTTCACAGCTTGACTAAGCAGCCGATCATTATGAAAATTTGTAAACATATTGTCGGGGGTACAGAGCCCAACATAGGCTACTTTTTATCCCGTGAAAGTATGTCATCGTGTACTCCATGAATCCATGTCCGTGGACCCACCCCCCAGAGACCCGTATACCTGAAGTGAGATAATTAAGGGTTGATATTATATAATGAGCTTAGAACGCCTGCCTAAAACGTTTATTTAACTGTCTGATATAGATTTTAATTCTGTGCTGGCTTCGAGCCAGAGTATTTCGAAACTACGCTGTTATTGTTTTTATTATTATTAGTTTAACACCTTGAAATAAAACTGTTTGTTATAGTTAGACTGGCTTAACTCCGTTTGAGCGTATCGCACATTCATTCCCGTGGGAATTTCGATAAATAAAATAAATATATAGGGACAATTCATACAGATTGAGCTAGCCCCAAAGTAAGTTCGAAACTTGTGTTATGGGATACTAACTCAACGATATTATATTTTATAACAAATACATATATAGATAAACATCCAAGACCCGAGGCCAATCAGAAAAATCGTTTCTTAGCGGATGCACGTCATACAAAGAACTGATCCTAGTTTCAGGTCTCCAAGATCAGCGTTTTCTGTGTTGATCCGTCAGTCATTTAGGACAAAGCATTTGATATCCTTACTCATCATCATCATCATCTCAGCCACAAGAAGTCCACTGCTGGACATAGGACTCCCCCAAACGCCTCCAATACGACCTGTTGGCAACGGCCTTACTATTCTCACTATCCTACTAATATTATAAAGGCGAAAGTTATGTGTATGTTTGTTACTTTATCACGCTCAAATGGCTGGACCAATATTATGATATTTGGTATGTAGGTAGCTAATACCTTGGATTAACACATAGGGTACTTTTTATCCCGAAAAGTACGCGATTCCTGTAGTTTTTTTTTAATGTCATACAGTAGACAAACAAGCAAGCGGGCCACCCGATGGAAAGTGGTCACCGCCGCCTATAGACATCAGTAACACCAGGGGGCGCTACCAATGCGTTGTCCACCAAGGAGGTTGGAGGAAAGGAAGGAGGAAGGAAAGGGAAAGAAGGAGGGGAAACAGGGGATAGGAAAGGAGTTGGCCTTCCGGATCTCTCACTTACCGAACGAAACGCATTGCTGCTTCACGTCGATATTCTGTGAGAGGGTGGTACTTCCCCGTTCGAGCTAGCCCATTTCATAATAATTGCTCTACCACTCCAAAATCGATGATTGACAAAACCAGGATTTGATCAAGTCTGATATAGATGGCGCTGTTATGCATAAATACACGCAAACGAAGTTGCGCGGCCATCACTAGTATATAATAAAGGCGAAAGTTATGTGTATGTTTGTTACTTCTTCACGCTCAAATGGCTGGACCAAATTTTATGATATTTGGTATGTAGGTAGCTAATACCTTGGATTAACACATAGGGTACTTTTTGTCGCATAAAGGAGTGTAGGAGTGTAGAGTGCAGTGAGTAGGATTTGACAAAAATCTGATATAGATGGCAGTGGCGTGCCTAGGGTTCAATAGCAAGGCAAGCCAGATAGGTAGGTAAGGTACTTATATTTTTTGAGAGAATTGATGCTAGGTACCTATTCAAAGTTTCATAGAATACAATTATGTAATCGATTTTTTTTATATCTTAGAAATCGTTTCGAGATTTAAATTATGTAAATATAAAGGAACAATTCATACAGATTGAGCTAGCCCCAAAGTAAGTTCGAAACTTGTGTTATGGAATACTAACTCAACGATATTATATTTTATAACAAATAGGATAGAACTACATATTTAGATAAACATCCAGGACCCGAGGCCAATCAGAAAAAGTTCGTTTTTCATCATGACCCGACCGGGGATCGAATCAGGGACCTCCTGGGTGGCGGTCTGGCGTGGTAACCATTACGCCACGGAGGTCGTCGTCATAATAACAATTCGAATCGAATTTATTTCTAAAATTATGCGTTATTTAATCCAAGCGAGGGATTAGATTTATAATATTTTTGAAAAGGCAAATTCTTATTGTGCATAATGCACAGCACAAAATAGTCAATAACTACCTATCTATTAATCTATAAAAAACACTGCGATTGTGGTCATTCCGTAAATACATGATTGAAATATCGAGTGAAATAAGATTGAGATAGGTAGGTACCTATTTTACGAGTTTACGTTAAAAATATGCAAAACTTAAATAAATAACAATATAAGATCGAGAGCAGCCAACTATTGTATTTCTCTTTCCGTTCTAATATAATAGAGTTAATAATACTTACATAAGTCCGGAGAGTAGGTTTTAGAGTTGTTAACTAACCTGTTAAAATAAATTCTAACAGCAAATCTATCCGATTTTACATTTACTAAGTTTACAAATCGTAAAAACACAAACATAACACTTCACACGAAACAATATTCAATGAGATTCACTGATTTTATACACGTTATATAATGCAAAGTCAATTTTTTCACAAAACAACAACAAATTAGCCGCATGAACACTAATAATATGAATGAAGTTCGATCGAATCAAATCCAGCGCTGAGCCGCTGAGGATCCGCGGCTACATTCATTAGCAATCAAGGCTTATTTTTCCATAGTAATTTGTTCAATTTTGACAGATACGTCAGATACGTTTGTGTGCGTTTTTTCATACGTTAGAGCGAGAAGTCTGAAGCCGTTGTGTAGCACGGTACAAATTGCATATAAAGCCCATTTTTAGCGGTCTCTGTCTCGCTCGCTCGAGACTGTGTCATCATTACGTCGACGGGGATGTGTGCGTGTGCCGCGTGTGGTGCGGATGGGGAACACAGTTCGTATTAAAAATCAAACTTCATGTTTAGTTCATCCGCCGGCCGCGGCGCGCTAATGAATTATTTATTTCTGAATATTATTTCGATCGATTTTGATTTAAAAAAATAAGTATGAAAATGTAGTTAAGCTTTATTGAGGTTTTTATATTATATTGCCTATTTTAGTAGGGCAAGCCCGGCTTTTCGGCTTTATTGGAAGTACCGCCACTGATAGATGGCGCCGCTGTGCAGTTAGTAATCTATACTAATATTATAAAGAGGAAAGATTTGATTGGTTGTTTGCTTTGAATAGGCTCCGAAACTACTGGACCGATTTCAAAAATTTCACCAGTAGAAAGCTACATTATCAGGGAGTGACATAGGCTATAGCTTTTCCCGAAATTCAATGTGGTTCCCACGGGAACGGGTCCGGAACTTCACGCGGACGAAGTCGCGAGCAAAAAAGCTAGTAATATTATAAATGCGAAAATTTGTGACGATTTATGTTTGTTACTCTTTCACGTAAAAACGGCTTGACAGATTTGCTTGAAATTAGGTACACGGGTAGCTTATTACCTGGATTAACACATGGGATAGTTTTTATGTATACTAATATTATAAAGAAGTAAAGTTTATGTGTTTGTATATTTGTTAAATTGTAAGGGGTAATCTCGGGATCTACTGAACCGATTTTAAAAATTCTTCCACCAATAGAAAGCCACATTATTGCTGAGTGTCATAGGTTATATAAAAAAACCGAAAAATAAAAAGGCTTTTATGTGGTAGTCGGTTTTGCAAAGTGAATCGGAGAAAAAACGGTCGAATGAAAGCGTTTCTTACGAACGCCTGTACTAAATAAGGATTAACATTATGCCCAACGAAGTGGGCACGGGTCAGTTAGTCATACATTTATGGTCCTAATTTATTAATGAACTTCCTTTTAACACATGACTATATAGGTTACATATGATCGTTTAAGCAAGGCTATAATGGTCTAGTATTCAGTAAAAAAATGACATAAAATTTTGAAATACTCTGTAAAATGCGCCTCTCTTGTAGCAGCCATACGTCAGTAGAAAAAAAAGGTTTAGGGGTGCGATGCGAGGTTCGCGTCAACGCGTCTCACATAACAAAATGGTTGAATATGTAAGAATTCATGTAGTAAGCAAATTTTTCTAACTACCTACAATACAATCAAATTATTTTTTACTCAATACTAGACAATTATTTCCTTGCTTAAACGATCATTATGTAACCTATATCATGTGTTAAAAGGAAGTTCAATAATAAATTAGAACCTTATATAGATAAACATTTCTCTTTCATCACAATAATTCTAAATAATATAAGTAAATAGGTATTACGCTGATTATAATATAATTTTATTATATTATCTAAATCCTAACGTATTTGCACTTGTGGCGTGCGATAACAATTTTATCAATTAATAAATTATGCAAAACATATAATCAATCTTATAATCTGCTACGGGGTAGAGAGACCGTTTAACCCACCAAAGCTTAAAACAGACGGGTGAAACCCAAATGTGACGAAACTGAAACTTCTAGTGACTTTTGAGTTGCATTTCTGTCATAGACTCCTTTGACGGACCACACATGATGCAACCTTCAAATCGGTGGGTGCATCCCCGTAGTACCCATGAAGAAATTACTAAGAGGAGTTGCTACCTACAATGAGCAGATCGTATGAACGACCCTGTCGCTGACGTGAGGGGGTGCGGAAGGGTGTTTAACCTGTCTGAACGACTCGCACTTGTGCCGCACCCCCCGCACAGCCCGAAAATGCGTGACGTCAGTGCTCAGTGCCCAATTGAACGTGCTGGACTACATTGCTTAGGGCAACTCCTCTTAGTAATTTCTTCATGTAGTAAGTAATACCTGTGGTTCTATAGAACTGTTGAGGCCTCATATTAGTGTTTAATATCCCATCAGTACTGTATAGTACAGTCAACAAAGGAGTTGACTGACCCCCCTCTGTATATATGATTAAAGATTTCTATATATTGCGTGAAGGGATTTACTTGAAAATTTGTAATTACATAGTACAATATGAATACTATTGATAAATAAATTTTCAAGTAAATCCCTTCACGCAATATTTAGAAATCTTTAATCATATATACAGAGGGGGGTCAGTCAACTCCTTTGTTGACTGTACTAACGCATGTAATAGGAATAAAGCATGGTGAATACTCCAACAGTTCTATAGAACTACAGGTATGGGGTACTATAGGGATACACCCAAATCGTTTTGAAACGCGTTCCAAACTAGTTTCATTGATATTGGCATGCGGGAAATGTAAAACAATTGAAACTCACAATCTCAAAAGGGTAGCGTTTCACCGTCTGTTATGGGCCTAAGTCAATTTAAAAACACGGTGATTCCGGGATAAAAGCTATCATCGGTATTTAAAAAAGGAGAAGCTGACTGACCGACTGACATATCAACGCAGGGCCTAAACTTTAAGAGTTAGAAACTTAAAATTTTGCACAGGGGTTCCTTTTATAACGTAGGGGAGCACTAAGAAAGGATTTTTCAAAATTCCCACGGGAAAGCGATATATACGCAAACGAAGTTGCGAGGGATTTACTAGTCTATCATATACAATTAGCATTAAGTCCGCCTGTTGTATCAATATTATGTGTGGTGGTACTGGTGGTCATAAAATATAAATTAAAAAAAAAAACGTTTTTAAACTCGAGTAATTTCCAGGATAATAAGCAAGTTTCTAACGCATGTTAATTTAAATAACATATTAAGTCTCAGTCTATCTCTTTTTTAATTTATTTTGACAGTGACAGCTAAAATTTAATGTGTCATTAAATTTAAAAATGCGTTTCAGAAACTTTTTAAGAAGCTATCATCTATCTATACTAATATTATAAAGTTTGTGATGTAGTAGAGGGTAATCATTTAAGAGAGGTAGGACACAGCGGATAATCCGCTACAAATCGGAGCCCGTCTGGGGAAGGACCTCCACCTTACAGAAGATCGTAGCCAAATAGCATTGGACTCGGCCATGTTGTGTTCCTACGGTGAGTAAGGTCTCCAGAGTTCCACTTGGGGGGTTGGGAGGGTTGGCAACGCGTGAGTGATACCCCCGGTATTGCATGCGTCTATTCTATAGGCTACGGTGATGCTTACCATCAGGCGGGTCGTATGCTCGTTTGCCGACTTTGTAGTATAAAAAAATCCGGATCTACTGAACCAATTATGAAAATTCTTTTTTCAATAGAAAACCACGATATTTGTGAGTAATAGGCGATGCCGGGCATAACAGCCAGTATTAATATTTTTAATTCGGTATATACTGGTGCTAATTCTGTTGTACATTTAACTAGACTAAACTAATTTTGACAGGACTAGAAGTGTTGCTATCCTTGTCACTAATCGTAAACCAAGGACAACAACACCTTTGAACCTGTCAAAATTAGTTTAGTCTAGTTAAATGTACAACAGAATTAGCACCATTGTTTGTATCGGATATCGGATCTCTAACTATTCATTTATCAAAAATTTTTTTTGTGAATCCCTTTGAATCAATTTCACAATGGAAACATACAGACACTTAAATCGATCAGTAACATGACATTATTGAAAACGTTAAATAAAAGGGACATCCGTATCCCAGCAGTGGGATAATATATGAGTTTATATGAGTATATCACGGAAATTACATTAGAATAGTGCAAAACCATGAACTTCTGTTAGTACATTATGAAATATAAATACTTTAGGTATTATTTGTGTTGTATATAATTATTTTCCTCCACATAACTACGCAATATATACCATGAAAAATACACTAACACGCTACCATAACGAATAAAGCAATAAAAACAATTCGATAACAGCACCTCAATTAAAAAAAAAAGTCCGAAACACAAGTTATCCAAATCCACTTATTTAAAAAAAAATAAACACTGGCTGGAAAACTACTTTTTAAAAGGAATAAATCCAATATTTGAATATTCCAATTTCAAAAAACACAGTACGCACGACCGTGGTACGCGCCGCGCCGCGAATGACTGGTGCGGTGTAGTGATGTGACATGGTCGACGAGATTTTGTGCGAATCGAATCGATGGTAATTGATTTATTAATAAGGATCATTTATAACAAAATTCTGTATTACACATTTCAAGTTTTTGTTGGCAAATAAAGCTATTTTTTATGCAGCCCGGCACGGTCTATCAATATCATCAATCTCAAGAGTGAAATAGCGGTTAGTTAATACTCAGAAGATCGTTATGTATGTCTTAGAGCAAGTTCAGATGACAAGCGCTCAACGCGCGTTTTGATAACGCGCGTTTACAACTACATACTTTTTTTATTCAGGCCATCCATATGCTAACGCGCGTTTTAATAAAGCTCGCGTAATAAAATGTATATAGTTGTAAACGCGCGTTATCAAAACGCGCGTTGAGCGCTTGTCATCTGAACTTGCTCTAAGACATACATAACGATCTTCTGAGTATTAACTAACCGCTTTTTCACTCTTAAGATTGATGATATTAATAAACCGTGCCGAGCTGCATAATAAATAGCTTTATTTGCCAACAAAAACTTGAAATGTGTAATACAGAATTTTGTTATAAATGATCCTGTAAGCTGCAAAAATCTTTTAATGCCCCTTTTTAAGAACCCATATTCAATGTTACGGGGGCATGTTGTCCTATGTGACCTCTAGCAGTACTAGTCCTTAGCTACTGAACCTAACTTTCAAACGTATATCACTAGTGTTACAAATTATTAAATCTGTGAGAATATTGATGCCAAGGCAAACTATATAGCAACCGACTGTGTAAAAATGCAATCATTACAGGGCATATCGGTATATTCATGGCAATAAAAAATAAATTGTATTTCATTAAAAATTACATAAATGATTTGACACAGTTAATGAAGTAGAATTGAGTCAAAAATAATAAAAATAGACGGTCAAGCGAGTGTCGGATTTGCGTACCTAGGAAACTACATACGAGATAGTATCCCAAATTATTATGGAATGCTAAGCGAGTAAAACGACCTTTACACTCTAACAAAAGATTTGGTGCAATACTAAGAAGCGAGAAGTTTTAAATGCTTCTCGGTTATTCGTATGGCACCATCTCTTTTGTTAGACTCTGAATTTAGCCAAGTGTAAAGGCCGTTTAAGCGTCTTGTATAAAAACAGCGAGCCTCTCTTAACGTATGTCAAGTTTCGAACTCAAGCGCTATCTTGCTCACACGAAATAAGAAATGAAGGAGATAGTGAGTGAGTTTGAAACTAAACTTAAACTGTTATTTTTCTTTCGAGAATAGACCACCTGATCATAAGCAGTATCTTTTAATTTCGTTGGCTTAGAAGTTTAATTTCATCATTGGCTCAAGGGATTGTTTAGAAGTGTTTGCAATAAAATTGGCAAGGGCAGAATGACAGACAACGAAGTGATTTTATTACCATTTTTTTCTTACGAGTTATGGAACCCTAAAAGCCATCTATTAGGCAAAAATATCATCGTAACAAATTAATTTTATGTGTACTGGAAGGACTCTGACCGAAATATCCATAAGAAATTAATTCTTTAAAACAAAATTTTATTTTTGTTTCTTGCATCCATACTATTAAGTGAAGCCAAATCGGTGGCCTTCTGGCGGCTTGACAACACCGACCTCTGCCAATCCACATTGAAGCAGCGTGGCAGAGTACACTCTAATCCCCTTGATGGAAGGGAGACCCGTATTCTTGCAGTGGGAGATTATGAGTTGATATGGTTTTTATCTCGGAAAATTACTTCGAGAACATGAAGAACGGGACTACGCGGGAAACAAAGTACGTCTAGTCGTAAAAAAAATACAATCTCATTAAAAATCGACATAATCGTATACAACACTATAGAAATCGTAATCTACATATTGTGTTGTCTACACGAAAACGTTCACAAACCGGATTTGAGTAACAATCGGAATAATTCGGACTTTAAACGCAATTATTTATCGATGTCGATACGATGTTTGATATTTTTTTTATAGACATTCGATAAATATTTAATGACATGTCGCATCACTTGACTGTGTCATGCGAAATGTCATTTTAGAGATTATTATTGATTAGAGCACACTCTGCCACGCTGCTCTAATGCGGATTTGCAGAGACAAGTGTTTTCATGCCAAAAGGCCACCGACAGCAGCCGGGACCGACGTCTTAACGTGCCCTCCAAAGCACGGAGAAGCTCGAGATAACGAAACCCATCCAAACACTGGCTAGGGTCGACGTTGCTTAACATGTTCGTTTAGAGACACACAGCGACGCCATCGAACTCTTCGCAGATGTGTGTGCAAAAATGAAACTTGTGCATTAAAAGATTTTTACAGGTACAGTCAAGAGCAGGTTGACCTTTACATATTGGACTTTGTACCATTCTTAAGTTCTATGTCATAAGAGCCAAAATTCTACTGCAAGTGTAAAGCTCGGCGTGCACCTGACTGTACGACAACGCGCGAGTGATACCGCCGGTATTGCAGGCGTCTATAGGCTACGGTGACAGCTTATCAACAGGCGGGTCGTATGCTCGTTTTCCACCTTAGTGGCATTAAAAAAAAAAAGAATTTATAATAATAAAACTGATTAAATAGGCATTAAGTTACCTAAAAGGCGATCTTACAAAACATAATTATGTATTTGCAACAAAGTATGCACAAGGCTGATCACAGCTTGCTCTCAAATAATGTAAACATCTGTATCTTTTACCTGTAGATCACAAATAGATTTGATTTGCACATCTAGCTGTAAGAACAAATTTTGTGACAGAAATGAATTTTTTTTTTTAAACTTACCTTTTGATTGATTTTAGGAGGTTTGGGCGCCTTAACAATCGCTGGCTTCGGAGCTGGAGGCGCAACCACGGGCTCTGCTAAACAACAAAAATTTATGGTCATCATCTCAGCCACAATTAAGTCCACTGCCTCCTCCCTCAAACGCCTCCAGTGTGACCGGTTGGCAACGGTCTGCATCCAAATTATTCGGCACATTTTTCTTTCACACTTTCTTTCTATTTCCTTTTCTTTACAGTTTTATTTTATTTTATTTATTACTAGCTGCCCGGCCCGGCTTCGCCAGGGTACTGTTTCGTTTTTTTTTCAATCTTTCTGAGAGATTTTCTTAATATTTTTTTCCGTAAGAACCTTGTACAGAGTATTAGAAAACTACAAAAAAAAAATCAGCCAAATCGGTCAAGCCGTTTTCATGTTATGTCGTGACAACGGAAAACGGGTTTCATTTTTATATATATAGACTAGCGAAACCCGCGCAACTTCCTTTGCGTGTATTCCGCTTTCCCGTGGGAATTTTGGGAATGTATTATACATGCGCAGTTGGTGAATAGCTCAAGTAGGCAAAAGGAGTGCGGATAGTGAAAAGCGTAGGTTGGGGAATCGCGCCATTGGCGAAACGATGAAGTTGGCAACAGATTTCCACTCCTACTTAAGGACAGACAGACTAGTTCAGTAAAGATGTATATTCGTGCACGCAAAAGGTCAGATAAATCTGAATTTTTCATATGTTGTTAAGACCTAAATCAGTATTAAAAATCCAGATTTGCAATTTCGAAAGTACTGTGCGAGACGGTATGTCCAAAAAAACCATGAAATTTTAAGATTTTTGCTAATATCTCAGTGAAGGAAGGGTCTGACCGGTATAGTCACTATGAATACTTTTAAGTAGACTGCATTTGCTACAATATGAGACTAGGGCGAGCTCTATACAGCCTTTGGTTCCCAAGATACAGTTCTTCGAAAAAAAATATTTTTTTCTTCAAAAAGTCCAATTCTTCGGAATTCTTTGAAATATCTTCTAAAATACGTATCCTACGTCAAATATAAAATTTGCTATAGTAGTTAATTTTATTAGATTTCATTTAAAACCAACTTGTAGGCTCAGGTTCCCTCAAAAATATCCCTATTTGTACTGATGCCCATTTTAGAAAATCGCGGGATTCGAACCCGGGACCTCCTGAGTGGCGGTCTGGCGTGGTAACCATTACGCCACGGAGGTCGTCAAATGTATAGAACTACTAGCTGTTACCCGCGCGTTGACGTAAAAGAAGAACAAAAAAATATATTCTTTATTTTTTCCCGTGGGAATAAGATGTTTTTCCGGGATAAAAAGTAGCCAATGTCACTCTACAGACCTTAAACTATTCCCAAAAAAAAACACACATCAATCCGTTCATTACTTTCTACGTGAAGGAAGGACAAACAAACAAACACACTTTCACATTTATTAGGGTTATTCACTGAGTGGCCCCACGACGAACTGGCCCAAGGGGGTCAGTTGCGGATGACTCCTTTTGAATTGGCCGACTGAACCAAATGGGGCCAGTCGAGTAACAATATTCGGGACGTGGCCGACTGACCCCATTAGTATGGATAGATGTTCTTACCAGCCGGTAGTTGGGCCCTGCCCTGCTGCTGTGGCTGTAGAGGCGACCTCTTCTCCTGTTCTATGAGGGACGGCGGTGCAGGTGGAGGTACCCCCGTACTGCCTCCTCTCACCTGTTGAGACAGACAAACAAATGTGAGTACATATTTTACATATAACTAACTTATCGGTTAATTTTATGACATAGATCTCGTTTGACAACAAAACAACCAATAGCGCGACTTGTGGGACCATCTGTTGGCCAAAATCGCAATTGCAGCGCCACCTATAATAGAAAAAATATTTTCCCATTGGAATGACATACTTTCACGGGATAAAAAGTAGCCTATGTTGGGCTCTGTACACCTGACAATATGTATACAAATCATAATGATCCGCTGCTTAGTCAAGCCGTGAAGGAATAACAAACAAACAAACTCACTTTCTCATTTATAATATTAGTATGGATTATTTTAAAATTATCATAGTCTACTACTTCTTACGTGCACAAGATTTTCCTGTAAATTGCGAAAAACACATGATTATATTTTTAAAGTGAAAACTTCTTTAGCGGCGTTGTGCACTTTTTAAACTCGTGACCTGATCGAAATTCGTAAGACGGAGGGAGTTGTTTTAGTGACATCTACCGTTGAGTGAAGTCAATAATTTAATCTGATAAATTAAAGCAATTAATGCGAAATTATTCCCTAACCAAATAAAATAAATAAAGCAATTAATAACAGAGGTAGGGCACAGCGGATAATCCGCTCAAATCGGAGCAGCCCGTCTGGGGAAAGACCTCCACCTACAGAAGATCGTAACCAAATAGCATTGGTATCGACCATGTTGTGTTCCTACGATGAGTAAGGTCCCCAGAGCTCCACCTGGGGGTGTTGGGAGGGTTGGCAACGCGTGAGTGATACCCCCGGTATTGCAAGCGTTTATAGGCTACGGTGAAGCTTACCATCAGGCGGGCCGTATGCTTGTTTGCATTCAAAAATATTCAAAAATGCACAACGTTAATGTTTCCACTTCTGCCGGCACTCCCGGAGTGCAACCCGTTTTTTTTTCAAATTCAAACGCCATCACATAATATTAATAAAAGTTAAAGGCGTTAAGATTCTAGGATACATAATCGTTGTCTGGCTATTAATAATGAATAATAGCTGATAATTTATGAACATAAATAATAATAAAAATATAATAATAAAAATTTATTTATTTCCTCCACAATATACACCATATCACTAGTATCACTACACAATAATTGCAACTATACAATACGATACTTATTACTAGGTATATTTATTACAGAATTAACTTGCAACTGTTTATTGTGGAAGACTGGTGCCTAAGCTAGGCTAATGCCCGTATTTCAGGTCACCAGGTCTCCACCCCGTGGTATATAACTAAAATAATAATAATATAATAATTATTGAAACAGACCTATGCCATCGTATGGTTTCTTGCTGTGGTATGTAAACAAGTGTCTGTAAGTCCCTACTGAGTGTACGTGAGTTAGCTTCATGTCTGTGGGGAACGTGTAAAAATAATAATAAAACTTAATTAAAATTTATGTGATGTGTAAAGATAAGTATAATCAAAAATTTTAAAAATTTAAAAGTTTTTCTGTGTCCTCATAACTAAGGCTCAGCAGCCAAACTCTAACGACCATTTTGCAAGCTCTTCTGTTTAGAGAGTAAATAGAAACGATTCTATTTATTTTGTTGTACAGAACACAACCTAGAAAGCCAAAGAAGTGGCGGGATAGGGAAAACGAGTAACTTTTTTTCTGTACGCACACTATATCCTTGCGTCTCTTCTGTGCTACATAGTTAGGTTCGTAAGGATAAAGGGCATGTTGCTTGAGAATCGTATTATGTATGAAGAGTTGTCGGACCGTCAATACCCTTGCCTTGCTATATAATTCACTCGTAGGAAACCTAAAAGGTAAGCCGAAAATAACCTTCAACACCGAACGCTGTGCTCTCTCCAGAGTAATCATAGCTCCCTTAGCTGCCCCACCCCATGAGGTAATACAGTAGAGCAACAGTGACTGACAAAGAGCATAGTAAACAGATATTAATATTTTGTACTCAGCCACCCCTCTCAGATTTTTAAAAACATAAATTAGTTTTCTAATTCTTCCTGCGAGCTTATTTATATGGGACTGAAAATTCAATCTATCGTCTACTATTACGCCCAGGTATCGAATGGTCTCTACTCTTTCCAAGCTCGTACACGAACAGCTTGGAACGCCAGTATTAGTGCAAAAATGTGGTTTAATTTCTAATTGTGAAGACAAGACTTGCGCTGGATGCCTTATAGAGAAAGTCATATATTTGGTCTTTTCTACATTAAGTGTCAGTAAATTATTCCGAAGCCAAGAGATTATGGCATTGAACCCCGATTGGGCCTTTGAGTATGCCTCCAGCCATGTATCACCGCTGAACAAGATAGAGGTATCATCAGCAAACGCGATAATTCTTCCGTCCCCAATATTGACATTGAACAAATCGTTCATATAAATAAGGAAGAGGGTAGGCCCAAGGATACTTCCCTGAGGCACACCATACCAAACAGGAATTTCGCCGCTTATCTGAGAACCTATTTTTACACACTGAGTTCGTCCGGAAAGGTAATCTTTAAAAAGACTTAGTTGCGTTCCACGTATACCAATACACTCCAGTTTATTTGTAAGCAGTGGGACAGAGACCGTATCGAAGGCTTTCGCTAGATCAAGAAAAATTCCAACTACTTTTCTCTTACCATCCAGACTTTCAACAATATAATCGGTAAGATTATGAACCGCATCAGATGTCGATAAGCCTTGCCGGAATCCAAATTGGCAAGAGGAAAGCAACCCATTAGCCTCAAGATACTTCACCAGCCTTTTGTTAATTATGCGTTCAAGAACTTTTGACAGTGATGGAAGTATGGAGATAGGGCGGTAATTATTGACGCAGTCTCTATCCCCTGCCTTAAAGACCGGGGTTATAATTGACTTTTTAAAGACATTTGGGAACACACCCAGGGAGAGTGCCAGATTAAAAATGTAATTCAATGGAGCAACGAGTTGATGTTTAAATATTTTAAGAAAATTGCTAGGGATTCCATCCCACCCTACAGCACAGTTCGGTTTAAGAGCTGAAATTAAGGATAGAATTTCTCCTTCATCCGTTGGTAGTAGAACGAACGAATCAGACTGGGACCTGCTAAGAGGCGCGATCCCAGCTGAATCGACCGATATATTTTCCATATTTTTTTCTGCCAGCGTCCTCCCTATATTACCAAAGTACTCATTTATAGAGTTAATTGAATGCGTGTTCGATAAAAGGTGATGAGGCGATTCCCTACATTTATTTCTAAGAGTTATTTTATTTATAGCTTTCCATAACTGCTTGTTGTCTGAGCCAGCATCAGCAAGTTCCTTTTTCTCAAATTCCATTTTACACTTACGAAGTAGTACTTTACAGTAATTACGGTATCTTGAGTATGTTGTTTTTAGCAATTCGTTATCGGGCGACTGGTTTACTTTCCTATGCAGTCGATCTCTGTGACGTAGACATCTTAGAAGACCAGGTGTCATCCAAGGTTGTAAAATATTTTTACGGTTGGCTGTTTTATGAGTAAATGAATTTTCTCTTAGTAAGTCAGTCAGTAAAGTAGTAAAGGTCTCAGCTGCAGCATTGGGATCAACACATTTATAAATTTCATCAAAAGTTGTTTTCTTTAGGACTTTCTCAATTTCATCATATCTATATTTTGTACTATACTGAACAGTTTTTACTTTTGGAAGTTTCATTGTCAAGAAAAAAAGAATTGTATCGTGATCAGTCAGAGAAGTGTGAGCTACAAATGTATTTGCTGGAAGAATTGATTTCAGCAGTAAATGATCAAGACAAGAGCCTTGCCTCGTAGGTAGAGTGTGTGCAGGTAAAAGCCCATGTGTTGCAGTTAGACTTAGGTAGTTGTCTTTTGCTACATCTACACCCTCAATGGCAATATTGATATTTAGATCTCCTGTGAGGATGATATTTTGAAATCCTTTCAGCTCCGTTAGCAGAGATTCTAATGAGATCAGGAAATTTGTGATATCCCGCGTTGCAGGCGGGCGATAAATAGCAATTAGTGCAGTTGTAGAATTAATTTTTAGCAGTAAACAATTAGCGTCACAGATAATAGGTTCTACCACTGTATATAGCAGGTTTTTGCTGATATAAATAACTATACCTTCGTTTTGTGTAAGATTATTTGATGTATGTACAACGCTGTAACCATCAACACTCGGTATGTTACAACCGCCTTTCAGCCAGCATTCAGTTAAAACCATAATATCCCAGCAGATATTTGATCGCGCTATCAGTGTTAGAAAATCAGGAAAGTTCTTTGAGATGCTTCGTATATTTTGACTAATTATCTTCAGTGAGGAAGCGAACTTAAAATTCTGACAGTCTTCTATTTCGCAAACAGAACTGTGCGATACAGTTATCTCGTCTATTTCATCTATATTATTTTGTACGTTGAATGTTATTCAAGTAGAGAATGACCCATATAGCTGTACATTTTGTCAGGAAATGAGCGAAAACTGATGACCCATGCGCAATTAGTTCAATTACTACACCTGAAGCAATTGTATGGCTCAAAAACGAGTGAAGTCTATGCACAGAGCAAGCAGCAAGGATTGACGGGACATGTGTAATTGTCATGACATGAATTTTACTAAGGTGATGCAAGAGGTAGCTATTGTATGTGTGTAATGGTAACAGCGCAATGGTGATTTGTATTATGAATAAGTGTCTATCTTGTTTGAATGTGTGGCGTGAGGCAGAATAGATAATACAATTGTCCTGTACAGTACAAGTAAAGCCAACAAAAAATGCAAAATAAATCAGCGGCATGGCAGGAACTGAGCCATGACACAATATAAAAGCTTCTACTAGATATCTTATAAGTAAACAATTTATAAAATAAATACAAAACGATGTGTTACCCACATTAAGAGTTGAAAATAGTCACTTATTGTCTTCTAATTTCTCGAGGTCCTCTTCCCTGTTCACGCGTATAGGTGGTACTCCTTCGGCTTTCCTCAGGTAAATTACGCCCTTTGCCGTCCAACAGAATTTAAAGTTGTGATCTCTAGCATATTGCCTTGTTACGTAAAACAGCCGTTGAGCACCAGTGGTGAGGGCTTCCGATACAAAGATGGGATTTTTGACTCCCTTAATATTTAAATTTTCCGTGTTAAGTTTCTCCAATTTTTGCTTCTTACTGTTAAATTTTTTTACTGAAGCTAAGACCGATTCTTTAATTATAGGACTGTCAAATTCAACTACAATCGGCGCCGAGCTTTTGTTCTTACCGCTGCGGGTCCTGTGAATGTTCTTTATGTTTGTCGCATTTATGTTCATGTTGACCGATTTGGCCAACGTCAATACCACATCTGATAACTCCACTTTAGTTTCTGGCACCATCTCGTTGTTGTTAATACGAGGTACATTGCGTATTTCTACACTGGAGGCTAACAAGCCACGCTCCAAGGCAGCAACCCGGTCCTCAAGGAATACTATATGTTTCGAGTCTTCCAATCTTTTTTCTTCTAAATGTGATATCTTTTTATAAAATTCGTCATATTTAATAGATAAAAATTCCATACTCTTAGTGATTTCAGTATTCTGGTTTTTGATATCCTCTATGGTTTTTTGTAAAAGGGAAAATTTCTTTTCTTGTTCTATTGAAAAGGAGGCAAACATACCTCTAATAGATCCCATCATTTGCTGCCATTCATCCGTATCCTTGCCGCTATACTTTCTCTTTACCCGCGAGTTCACATTCGGTGCATCATATTCAGGTGCTGAATCGCATTGCGATTGTTCTAAGTTAAACGCTACCTCTAAGGGGGTTGACGGTGTTATGGGTGGAGTGCGATTTAGCGGCATAATCAAAAATAATCAAAATATACCTTGCTCAAACGATATGTAATGCGTCTGTTGATATCCGCGATGACGTAGTAACAGGCAGGTCACCCAAGATGATAGTGAAATTCGTCGCGGTCGATCACTCGTTCGATGGCTCAACGGTAGCAACGTCGCTATATGGACCCGAGACACCGAGTTCGAATCTTCGTGGGCTCCCTCACTTTTTCCGATTACAAATTTAAATTTAATTATTTAATTTCAAAAAAATAAACTCCAATAGCACTCAGTGGACGCGTCCACGCCTCACAGCGGTCCAGGGGGGAGAGGATATTATAGATAGGAAATGAATAATTATTTATTAATTTGTCATTAAATACCTCATTTCGAGACTGAGTGAGTAGCAGTTTTCCTTGCTCAAGGTAAGTAATTTGAATTATTTCATACTGATTCTCAAATATTTAAATACAGTGCTAGGAATTTTAGTGGTAAATTCCAGTCTGACTTCTTTAAAAAAAAAGGACGATTTGCACTCCGGGAGTGCCGGCAGAAGTGAAAACTTAAACATTGTGCATTTTTGAATATTTTGGAATGGTTAGGGAATCTTACGCTTTTTCGATCAGGCTACGGATCTGACTCAAGTTTAACATTTTTTACCCATCTAAAAAAAGTGCCAAGCGCCGCTAAAGAAGTGTTCACTTCAAAAATCGTGCAGACGTCGACCGACATTATGTTAGTTTAGTATAGACATATTGCTTTTCTTTCCGAAATGTTTATAGAGTAGATTAATTGCACCAAAAAATATTTTTATGTAATCAGACGACCTAAGGAAAGTCGCAAGAAGCCGCTGGATGCAGGCCGCATTGGAGGCATTTGGGGGAGGCCTATGTCCAGCAGTGAAGTTCTTGTAGCTGAGCTGATGAATGTAATCTTTAACGAGAGAAAATGTTTGTGAGGTCCTAATCACTTTAATTTTTGACGTGAAATCTTCTTTAGCAGCGCTTGGCACTTTTTTTTAGATGGGTAAAAAATGTTAAACTCGCGTCAGAACCGTAGCCTGATCGAAAAAGCGTAAGATTCCCTAACAATTCCAAAATATTCAATAATGCACAACGTTGATGTTTAAGTTTTCACTTCTGCCGGCACTCCCGGAGTGCAGTCCAACCCGTCCTTTTTTTAGTGTCAATCAATAAAAGATGTATCCAGGACCATAAAGTATCTGAACTGGTGGTAGGAAAAGAAGACGATTCTATAGAGCTAGTTAACAAATTCAAACCCTCGCATCTAAGTTCTGATTAAATTCGTTGTGAGTTCCAAGACAGCTGTAGTTTCTCCCCCGGGACGTCAATAAGCTTCATTGCTTATTGTCAAACTGAGGTCGCCGTTGATCCTGGCTATAAAGGAGACACAGCGGTAGGAATGTGTGGTGGTCTTGTTCCGAACATAATTCTGAATAAACTATTACAATACCTATGTTTGCCGTTTGACATTTGTGAAATAAATAAAAAAAACTACAAGTTGTGAATACTAAACCACTTCCTACTATGATAATTGGCTTCGATCAATTTTTTGTCGAAAATGTCATGTGAATATTAAATACTAGCTTTTCCCCGCGGCTTCGCTCGCGTTAATTTTATGACAAATCTCGTTTGACAACAAACAACCCACAGCGCGACTTGTGGCGCCCTCTGTTTGGCCTATAGCATCCCATACAGCGCCATCTATAGTACAAAAATATATTTTCCCATTGGAATGACATACTTTCACGGGATAAAAAGTAACCTATTTTGGGCTATGTACCCCTGACAATATACAGGGTGTTTGGTATAGGATTGAACATGGGATAACGGCAGAAAGGTGAGATGGTCTGCTACATGCTGAGCGAAAAAAATTTGACCTAGGGCCCATAGTTTTTTTTTAATGATTTTTTTTTAAATTTTCACCAAACTTCCTTCCTTCGTGAATTTGAAGTACTATAACTTTTTTTTTATAGGATCTATCGGCCAGTTTATTTTTTTATTCTTATATTAACTGTATGTAGCTTACTTTTAAATTGATATTTGTCGGTTAGAGTTACCACAAAAAATGATATGAGTCCTCAAACATCAAAAAGACGAAAAGTACACGCCGAGCGTTCAACTTTGGACTGCTGTAAAAAAAAAACTAAAAGTGGTACTGCAGTTCTAATTCTAGGAAAACAGCTCTAGTTCATGCCCTTTAGAATGGTATTCAATTTACATTGTTTTTTTATTCTAAGTAGTCTTTTTCGTTCATTCTACATGAAATTTACCATTTCTGACAAAAATCCTCTAAAGAAAATAAATCAAAATAATGTTACGAAACATAGAGCGGGATGGTTACACAAGGCAGGTAGAAACGTTAACGTTTCTCTTCATCAATATCAGCATCCGTTCTTCCTTTTTCACTCTTCATAGGTGGGCAATGCATCCAAGACCTTGTAGTGGTGTAGAGTGGTAAGTGGTAAGCAATCACCGCTGCCTATTGACATCTACGATTTTTTAATGACACGAAGAGGACAAACTAGCTAGCAAGTCACCTGATGGTAAGCAATCACCGCTGCCCATAGACATGCACAACTTTTTTTTTGACACGAGGAGGACAAACAAGCACCTTATGGTAAGCAATCACCGACTACAAAATCTTGGATGCGTTGTCCACCTATAACGGAATGAAAAAGGAAGGACCGGGGAAGGAAAGTTAATAAGGGAGTAGGAAATAGGAGGTGTATCAGGCTTCCGGCTCTCTCACTCATCCTACGAAACACGGGGGACATACGAGGTACTGCCCCGGTCGAGCCTGCCCATTTACGAGCTACTACTAGTTCATAGTAGTGGCTACGCTCTACCACTCTTCACCACGACAAGGTCTTGGATGCATTGCCCACCTATGAAGAGTGAAGAAGGAAGGACGGATGCTGATAATGATGAACCGTAATCATCCCGCTCTATGTTTCGTAACATTTTTTTGATTTATTTTCATTAAAGTATTTTTGTCAGAAATGGTCAATTTCATGTAGAAAGTACGAGAAAGACTACTTCGAAAAAAATAAACTATACAAATTACATACCATTCGAAAGGGCATAAACTAGAGCTGTTTTCCTATAATTAAAACTGCTGTACCACTTTTAGTTTTTTTTTAACTGCAGTCCAAAGTTGAACGCTCGGCATGGACTTCTCGCCTTATTGATGTTTGAGGGCTCATAATTTTTTTCCTGGTAACTCTAACCAACAAATATCAATTTAAAAGTAAGCTACATTCAGTTCGGATAAGAATAAAAAAATAAGCTGGACGATTGATCCAATAAAAAAAAGTTATAGTACTTCAAATTCACGAAGGAAGAAAGTTTGGTAAAAATAAAAATAAAATCATTAAAAAGAACTATGGGCCCTAGGTCAATTTTTTTTCGCTCAGCATGTAGCAGACCATCTCACCTTTCTGCCATTATCCCATGTTCAATCCTCTACCAAACACCCTGTATATTAAATTTTTCATAATAATCGGCTGATTAGTCAAGCCGTGAAGGTATAACAAACAAACAAATAAACAAACTCACTTTCTCATTTATAATAGTATAGTATTGTATAGTATAGTATAGTATAGTATGACTAGTATGATATGATATGATTACGTGTCCATATGAATGTGAAGACAATACTAGGTCCTCTAATCTAAAACATTGGGTTGGATACGAGGTTTAAAATAGTGTAGACAAGAGGTTTTGTTTTAAACCACTAAGGTGGCAAACAAGCATACGGCCCGCCCGATGATGGTAAGCAAGCAGTCACCTTAGCCTATGGACGCTTGCAATACCGGGGGTATTGCAATTGCAGTAAGACTGCAATTACATAAAAAAGTTCTTCTTAGTACAAATCAGCCGTCTGAACTGGTGGTAGGAAAAAATTGTGACGATTCGAAAGAGTATTGAGCCTGTATCTATATAAACATATAATAAAACAGTAGACCCCGATATGTCTGTACATTGAACATATTGCAAAAATTGTGAGAGAACAGTTAGAGTAAGGTAATAAAAGCAAAAAAAATTTTTTGGATTTTTCTGTCTGTTTGATTTGAACGCGCACATCTTCTAGGTTACTGAACTGATTTTAATGCTGTTTTCACAGGAAGATAGAGCTCGGGATGGAGCAGAATATAGGCATAGGTTAGGCATTTGTTTCATTTAAATCGCATATCAGGAAAAGGAGTTATCCTTATTTTAACATTTCACACGCAACAGCTCGTATATAAATATAAATATTTGACTTTTAAAATTTTATTTTTAAGAAGACTTCGACTTTGATAAGTAAGCCCACTGATGGGCCTCTGAACATAAACAAACCAGTGAAAGAGAGAGCAAGAACTCTACTATGTTTTTTATTTAGTATCGCAACAAAAAACCATGCTCGGGCGCTGCTTTTTGCAAGATTAATTGAGGGCCACGAAAAGTGAGATTTCTTCAACTAAGCGTTGTCTATACTAAAATTATATAGAGGAAAGATTTGATTGTTTGTTGGTTTGTTTGCATTGAATAGGCTCCGAAACTACTGGACCGATTACAAAAATCCTTTCACCAGTAGTAAGCTACATTATCAGGGAGTGACATGGGATATAGCTTTTCCCGAAATTCAATGTGGTTCCCACGGGAACGGGTCCGAAACTTCACGCGGACGAAGTCGCGAGCAAAAAAGCTAGTTTCTAATAAATTAGGACTGTGATAATGTGTAGAGACTACCTATTTACTAAGAGGAGTTGCTACAATGAGCCGTTCGTATGAACGACCTTGTCGGTGACGGGTGAGGGTGCGGGAGGGTGTTACGTGTCTAAATACCCTCCCGCACCTATGTCGCACAGCCTGACAATACGTGACGTCAGTTCCCAATTAAACGTGCTGGACTACATTGCTTAGTTAGGGCAACTCCTCATAGTAATTTCTTCATGACATGAATACATCATGTGTGAAAATTTCGACTGTCTAGCTTAAACGGTTCATGAGATTACAGATTGGAGACAGACGGACCGCGGAGGCTTAGTTATAGGGTTCCGTTGGCACCCTTTGAGTACGGAACTCTAAAAACGCTTCTGCTACCTTAATCGCTGTTGTACTGGCCACAAACATCGCCTACCAGAGTTTTTGACTGTATCACTGACAATTCAAAATGGCTGCCGTTTTTTGCTAACCAATGTTATATTTGTGGTCATTGACTCCAGTAAAGAGAATCATTCTAGATAATCTATTAATATTCTAGAAAATTGGAAAGCCTTCTTCTTCTTCTTTCTGATTCCCGCAAATAGTGTCAACTATTGCGGGTCGTAATATATGCGGTCGTGTCTAAGTCCCGTGGTCGAGTGGCTAGCAATGGTCACTTTATCCCAAGGGTCGCGGGTTCGAATCCTGCGCTAGGCAAACATTTGTGTGCATGAACGAACATGCCCGTTTGCCTTGGTCTAGATGTTTTCTAGTATCATATTATTTATTTACAAAAAAAAGTATTTAAGTATATTTATCAGCAATCTAGTACCCATAGCACAAGCTTAGTTGCTTAGTTTGGGACTAGATGGCGTTGTGTGATTCGTCTAAGAATATTTATATTTTTTTATTGCAACTACATATTACAGTGCCCAACAGGGTCCCTAAATATCTGTTATTTTGTATTGTACTGATGATTGTATTTAAGGAAGCAATAAATATAGAGTACTGGCGTGTGTCATTGTTTTCAAGTCACCTAACTGTCACTGACTTGACGACTGTTACCTGTCGACAACAGTCGGGACCGACAGCTCAAGCAATTAGAATGCCTAATTTAGACAGACCGGTGGTGTGTTGGTTGGTAGTGACGGTAGTGACTCTACCGTCGGCACCAGACACGTGTTTGATCCCCGCACGAGACGATGATTTATGTTTTAAGAGAGGTAGGGCACAGCGGCTCAAATCGGGGCAGCCCGTCTGGGAAAGAACCTCCACCTTACATCGTATCGTAACCAAATAGCATTGGTCTCGGCCATGTTGTGTTCCTACGGTAAGGTCTCCAGAGCTCTACTTGGGGGGAGGGAGGGTTGAGGGTTGGCAACGCGTGAGTGATATCATCATATCAACCCATAATCATTGCTGCTGGGATACGGGTCTCCCTTCAATCGAAGGTGATTAGAGCTTACTCTGCCACGCTGCTCCAATGCGGATTGGCAGAGGCCGGTGTTTTCAAACCGCCCTAAGGCCACCGACTTGGCTTAACGACTGTCATCGATCGACAACAGCCGGGACCGACGGCTTAACGTGCTCTACGAAGCACGGAGAAGCTCGAGACAACGAAACGCATCCAAACGCTGGCTAGGGTCGACGTCGTTTGACTTGCGTGTTCAAATTAGAGTGCGACACACAGCGACGCCATTGAGCTCCTCTCTCGCTCGCGTTAATTTAATGACATAGATCTCGTTTGACAACAAAACAACCCATAGCGCGACTTGTGGCGCCATCTGTGGCCGATAGCATCCCATACAGCGCCCTCTATAGTAAAAAATTTTTTTTTCCATTGGAATGACATACTTTTACGAAATAAAAAGAAGCCTGAATTGGGCTTTGTACCCCAACAACAATGACAATATATATTTAATTTTTCATAATTATCGGCTGATTAGTCAAGCCGTGAAGGAATAACAAACAAACAAGCAAACTCACTTTCTCATTTATAATATTAGTATGATAAACAGACCGCACATTTATCGCCGCCTTGCAAGGCATCCAAGTCTGTCTGTACACAGCCTAAAAACTACAGTTGATCGATGAGTTCCCTATCTCCGTTATCAATTTCAAGGCTGGATAAGTTGAGCAATAGCCCTCTTACGAACATTATATAATCTGTGACATGTTGAGTAGCCGTCACAGCATTAGGTCCCAATAGTATTTGTAACAATAGACCGTGGTGCTGAGCAATCGAACTTCACTTCAGCCATCTCTCTAGCAAGGCTTTAATGCTGTGGTACCGAAACTGGGGGTAATTACCCCTGCCGGGGTAAGTTTGCTTTTTTGTTGGGGTAACGAAGAACCTAATAATTAAGACATAATCTATAATATAAAAATTAATCGCCAAATATGTTTCTAAGCGCAAATCTCGAGAACGGCTGAACCGATTTCGCAAATTCTTTTTTTAGAATATTCCTTGAAGTACGAGGATGATTCTTACGGAGAAAAAAAATAAGGATTCCCACGGGGCAGGGGTAGAGTAGGGTAGTGGTAGGGTAGTGGTAGGGTGTGGGTAGGGTAGGGTGGGGTGGGATAGGGGTAGGGGTAGGGTAGGGTAGTGCCTCTAAGGCAAAATAAAGTTTGCCGGGTCCGCTAGCCTATTCTAATATTATAAAGAGGAAAGATTTGATTGTTTGTTTGTTTGTTTGCATTGAATAGGCTCCGAAACTACTGGACCGATTTCAAAAATTCTTTAACCAGTAGAAAGCATTATCAGGGAGTGACATAGGCTATAGCTTTTCCCGAAATTCAATGTGGTTCCCACGGGAACGGGTCCGGAACTTCACGTGGACAAAGTCACGAGCAAAAAAGCTAGTATGTATATGATAAATCTGTGGTTACCCCTATGACCTATTAGGAAAACCGATTTTACCTGTGGGCTTGTCCCGAAAATACTGACGAGCCTACGGAGTCCATCATACAGCTCTGCGCTGGTGAGTCAGGAAAAACAGTGTGACGTCACCAGAAAATGTCGTAATAGTGACGTAATGTTCAAAGATATAAATCGTACAGTACATGAATGAATACATTATCATTTTTACGCGCAAAATCCTGTAGCTTCGATCCAACTGATGTCTGGAATAAAAACTATCCTAGGTATGTATCTATGTATAACCTGTTTTTCTTAACTTGACCAATGTAGTAAACAGTCTAAGCGTGTCTTTTTATTCCATTATCCATGTGTAAAATCGATAAATCGCCAGAACAATAAGAGTGTTGTGTTAAATGCCATTTCTAACTATATTATTATTATTTGGGCGTGAATGATAATGTTATTGCCTATTTTCGTTAAAAATACGTGCTAAAATTGTTTACTACATTAGTAAAGTTAAGAAAAACAGGGTTTACATGTAATCCAGATTATAAACTAACCGTGTACAAAATTTCAAGAAAATCAATCAAGCCGTTTTTGTGTGAAAGAGTAATAAGCATCCATACAAACGCATTTATAATATTAAAATTAGTGATTCTTACTAAAAAAAACCTGCCAGTACACCGAAAGAACTCATAGGATAAACTTCCTTGGCAAATAAAAAGAAGATTCTACATGAATCATTAAATGTAAACCAGCCCCTTCTCGGTCACGACCTTTCGGGAACTTCGCCTAATGTCAAGGACGTCGAAAGGACGTTATACAGCATCCCCGTGAACTCTTAACCCCTTCCCTTGGGTATATTTTGCTGGAAACTTTAAACAGGGAAATAATACCTAAAAGCTTTCGTCTTCCTAGCGGTAAATCGACTCAACAAGTCGCGTCAGCTCTGTAAGTAAATTATTGTTTGTTGCCAAAATAAATGGAAAAAAAACCTCGTGACTGGGTGTCGCCAAGGGCGGACTGGTCTGCTCACTCTTATAAGTACTGATTTTGATATTTTTACTTCTTCTAGATTTATGACTTATTTATTACATACTAGCTGACCCGTGCCCACTTCGTTGGGCATAATGTTAATAATCCTTTTTTAGTACAGGCGTTCGTAAGAAACGGTTTCATTCGACCGTTTTTTCTCCGATTTACTTTGCAAAACCGACTACCACGTAAAAGCCTTTTTATTTTTCGGTTTTTTAAATAACCTATGACACTCAGCAATAATGTGGCTTTCTATTGGTGAAAGAATTTTTAAAATCGGTTCAGTAGATCCCAAGATTACCCCTTACAATTTAACAAATACACAAACTTTACTTCTTTATAATATTAGTATATTAGTATAAGTATAGAAGTATAGATTAGCTTTTTGCCCGTGACTTCGTCCGCGTGAAGTTCCGAACTCGTTCCCGTGGGAACCACATTGAATTTCGGGAAAAGTTATAGCCTATGTCACTCCCTGATAATGTAGCTTTCTACTGGTGAAAGAATTTTTAAAATCGGTCCAGTAGTTTCGGAGCCTATTCAATGCAAACAAACAAACCAACAATCAATGAAAAAAAAATGTCGTCTGGTTCCCCCCCCTGTATATATGATTTAAGATTTCTAAATATTGCGTGAAGGGATTTACTTGAAAATTTATTTATCAATAGTATTCATATTGTACTATGTAATTACAAATTTTCAAGTAAATCCCTTCACGCAATATTTAGAAATCTTTAATCATATATACAGGGGGGGGTCAGTCAATTCCTTTGCTGACTGTACTATTTTATAGGAGCAAGTACTAAGTTTATTGCCAGTTCTTCTTAGTACAAATCTACCGTCTGAATCTGAATTAATGGTATGATAAGAAAAGACGTTTCGAAAGAGCTTGTAATATGGTCTATTTGAATAATAATATTTTGTATATGCACTGTGGTATTACCGCTTTTCCAGAGCTCCACTTGGAGGGGGTTGGGAGGGTTGGCAACACTCGAGTGATACCCCCCGGTAATGCAAGCGTCTATAGGCTGCGGTGACGGCTTACCATCACGCGGCCCGTATGCTTGTTCGCCACCATTGTGGTATAAAAAAAAAAGTACGAAAGACAAGGATGGCACAACGAACTATAACGTTTAATAATCACGTACTGTGCGTTTAAGAAAACCGCGAAAATTACGTCTGAACTCTGGCAACACTCCAACAAACAGTCAAACAGCTTTATTATCAAACATACCTAGCTTCGAATTGTTATTACGTTATGTAATCCGTTTCTCATTAACTATTGTAAAGAAAACGCATTTTTTTAATGAATAAGGTAGGCAAATGGGCATACTGAAAGTGATAATCTTTATTTTCAGAAAAAACTTTTCTTTTATGCCACAAAGTTGGCAAACAAGCTTACGGCCCGCCGCCTGATGGTAAGCATCACCGTAGCCTATAGACGCTTGCAATACCAGGGGTATCACTCACGCGTTGCCACGATGGTGCACATTAACACCACCACCACCACCCTTCAGTCAGTTGCGAGTGAGCGACAGAAGCAGTGGTGTCCAATTGCCAAAAGCAATCTTTTCAATGCAACCTTAAGGTAACGAATTATTTTATGAACAGAGCAGAGCTATCATAATGGTATATCGTGTCGTGCAACAGCAAACTGGTATGTATAATTGACCTTATAAAACCACCCCTAACCTTAACGGATATCGTTGGGACTAAAATTAGTACTTTCAACGGAATTTAACACTTGCCTTATTACCTCATATCGATTTTCTCGTTCACCATCATGCATAATACACTATCCTGTCCCGCTCACTCAGTTGACTTTTGCCTTGTTACTTTTTATGATTAAAATATTGGTATTTCGAAAGAAACATACAACTCTGCACTATACGCATAGCAATAAGGCTGCCATGAGACGGACTGCATCGTACCAACTTTAAGCAGTCGGTGTATTCAAGTTGTACGTTCGACTTCGTGCAGTCATGATATCATCTGCACGCGGTCGGCTGCAGTCGTGTGAAGTCAATATCAACTGCATGCAGTCGTGCCTTTGACTCCGCGCGGTCAACTACAGTCGTGTAGGATCGCCGCACGTTGTCCACCGCAGCTCCAGTTGATATCATGGCTGCACGTAACGACGTACAACAGCATGCAGTTGCAGACACTGCCTGCGTGAAGTTGGTGCGATGCAGTCCGCTTGATGGCAGTCTAAGGCCCGCCGCTCATTGTGACTTTTTGTCACGGTAACTTTTTGTCACCGAGTTGAGTGCTATGAAGATATATGGGAGTACGCTGACTATGGTGACGTGACATTACGGTGATTGTGAAGTCACACGTATATATTGTGAAGCGACAAAAAGTCACCGTGACAAAAAGTCACAAATGAGCGGCGGGCTTAATACGCGTTGCAACGATTTACCCGGACACACTACACGTTAATAAGAATATTCTCGGTAGCACGCTAATGTAGCCAAGTCAGCAAAGAAATTAAGTAAATTTTGGCGTAATGATTACCACGCCGGACTGCCATAAAGGAGGTCCCGGGTTCGAATCCCGGTCGGGTCATGGTGAACTTTTTCTGATTGGCCTGGGTCTTGGATGTTTGATGTATGAATTTGTTACAAAATATAGTATCGTTGAATTAGTATCCAACAACAAGTCTCGAACTTATTTTGGGGCTAGTTCAATCTGTGTGATTTGTCCCTATTATTCCTTTTTCGGAAGTCGGTTAAAAATTTAGTAACGCTAGGAAGAAGAAGATTTGTACCTTGACAAGTACACCATGAGTCCTTACTCTTGGCCGTTACGCCACGCCGTACGTCATTTCTCAGTCATGGCCGATGCAAGGTCATTTACGCGAAATATAATTTAGAATTACGAACAAATTTCATGTTGCGCGTGCGAATTTATTTTAGGACGTCAGGTGGTATGGGAATCAGGACAAGTCCACTACACATCTCTTGCATAGCCAGGATCAACAACGGATCAGACTGTCAATAGGCAACGAAGCTTATTGACGTTTTGGGAGATTACTTTTTTTTCAATAATTCGATACCCCAAGGTTGCCTTGAAAAGATTGCTTTAGTAATAAGGCCGCCTTGTTGCTAATACACTATTGTATGTTAGATATCCAATGTAATATTTCTTTGTTTCAGGTCCCTACGATCAGCGGTTTTAGACTAAGTTAATCGGGACAAAGCATTTTATATGACAACTAGCTGACCCGTGCCCACTTCGTTGGGCATAATGTTAAAAGCCTTTTTATATTTTGGTTTTTTATATAACCTATGACACTCAGCAATAATGTGGCTTTGTATTGGTGAAAGAATTTTTAAAATCGGTTCAGTAGATCCCGAGATTACCCGTTACAATTTAACATATACACAAACTTTACCTCTTTATAATATTAGTATAGAGATGATGTACAGATTACTATAAGTTGATACGATAGATAAATGTAGGTTACATAATAAATGCATCAGTCTAATTAACAATTAAACAAATCGTTATTTAGATACATTGCAATTAGCCAGATAGTCTCTGTTGGCTAGAAGCCAGTTGCAGTTCTTTTTGAATGGCCACAAAAAACAATGAATTAACATTTACCACAGAGCAAGCAAATTGTTCTGGTTCCCATGGGAATCAAGCAGCTAGATAGGTCGAGACAAGTCCACCACACATTCCCACCGCTGTGTCTCCTGTACATATAGCGAAGATCTACAACGGCGATCTCAGATTGACAATAAGCAAAGAAGCTTATTGACTGGGAAACTACAGCTGTCTTGGAACTCACAACGAATTTAATCAGATAGAAATTAGGAGTAGGAAGTATTGAAAGGACGAGTTGACGGCATAAAATATGCAAAAATCGAATGGTATGGTACCCAGTCGCACGATTGTGTGAGTTTTTTCGTGCGAGATGACGAATAACTCGGCCTACGCTATGTGCGTCGACGGATCGCCAAAAAGTGCATTCTCATCATAATAACGATACAAACTACAACTAAAATAAACCAAGTGTTAACCCCAGAGTAACACGTGACATTGTGACGTCATATCTGGCACATATCCAGCAGTAATATATCATTACTGCGGCCATCAATGATGTTAATAACCTAAATTATTTTCGAATATAACATTCAACTATAGACGCTATTACACTGTCAAACCAGACCGAGATTGTGATCATGATCCATGATCCATATTGACTGTGTAGTGTAACGTATGACCGAGATTGTGATCATGATCCAAGATCCATATTGACCGTGTAGTGTAACGTATGACCGAGATTGTGATCATGATCCAAGAACCATAATGACTGTGTAGTGTAACGTTTGACCGATATTGTAATCATGATCGAAGATACATATTGACTGTGTAGTGTAACATATGACCGAGATTGTGATCATGATATAAGATATAATATAATATCGTTAATCAATGCATTTCATATTATTAAATAAAATACTTTTATTTAATAATATCTATAAACTACTACCATTTCGATTAAACTAAATGAACGCTGGAAAAGGAACCCGGCGGCGGCGATTGAAACCCAGTTACGGTCATTCGTGTGCAGTGTCGGAAGTGCTTGTAGAATAACAATATTACATTAATATTTAATTATTTATTGCAAAAGTATTTCCTGTGAATATACTTATAAGAAATAAACAATTTTATTAATAACTAGCTTTCTTGCCCGCGGCTACGTCCGCGTGAAGTTCCGTCCCCGTTCCCGCGGGAACCACATTGAATTTCGGGAAAAGCTATAGCCTATGTCACTCCCTGATAATGTAGCTTTCTACTGGTGAAATAATTTTTTAAATCGGTCCAGTAGTTTCAGAGCCCATTCAATGCAAACAAACAATCAAATCTTTCCTCTTTATAATATTAGTATAGACTAGCGCCCCGTCCTAACTTCTCCTGGTTTTTTTTGTAAGAATCCCTATTTAAAAAAAAATATATAAGTAGTAGTCACCCGCGGATACTCTAGTTTTTTTTTTGAGTTTGTTCGTTACAAACTAATGTACAAATCTTTACTCTTTATAATATTAGTATTATTATACTAAGAGGTAAAGTTAATCAAATAAAGCATATTCATTCATTCAACATTCACACAATGACACAATCACATCCTCAATACGATTTCAGAAAAAATACTCTTTACTTCAAGCAAAAATTAAAATACTGACACCATCTAGCGCAAGAGCCTTGAACTACAATGTGTTTACGAGTTTTTATTACAAAAGTTATGAAACACGTGATTCCTGATGTAACATGGAACAATATGTGCTAAATAGATCACAGTTATAAATTAAAACAATTAAGTAAACGCATTCTTAAAGTTATGGCACGTTATTTTTTAAGACGTAGGGCACAGCGGATAATCCGCTCAAATAGGAGCAGCCCGTCTGGGGAAGGACCTCCACCTTACAGAAGATCGTAGCCCAATAGCATTGGTCTCGGCCATGTTGTGTTCCTACGATGAGAAAGGTCTCCAGAGCTCCACTTTCTAGGGGTCGGCAACGCGCGAGTGATGCTCCCGGTATTGCAAGCGTTCACACGGTGACTGCTTACCATCAGGCTGGCCGTATGCTTGTTTGCCACCTTAGTTGTATAAAAAAACATGAAATATAGCTGTCACTTTCAAACTAAAGAAGAAGAAAAAAATAATATGAGAATTAATGTGGAACTAAAAATTAAATGCGTTTCAGAAACTCTAAACGCGTATTACACTACACGATATTCAGAGTCTAACAAAAGAGATGGTGCAATACGAATAAGCGAGACATACAACTTCTCACTTCTTAGTATTGCACCATCTCTTTTGTTAGACTCTGAATATCGTGTAGTTGTTACGCGCTTTAGGTGTAAAATTGTTTTTAAATCTATTTTACCTACTATTTTAGACATCGATTCTATCGCTGTGCGCTGTGTGTCTAACTCTAAACGAACGCGAGTTAATCAATCATCCCACTGCAGGCAAACGGATCTCCCTTCAATCGAAGGCGATCAGAGCGTACTCTGCCACGCGGCTCAAATGCGGATTGGGAGACAGTGTTTTCAACCCGCCTATAAATTGACATACCAGCTGTAATATTTCCGGTTTGTCGAACCTAACTATATTGTAAAAAAAAAATGTATACCACTAAGGTGGCAAACAAGCATACGAGCAGCCTGATAGTAAGCAATCACCGTAGCCTATAGACGCTTGCAACACCGGGGGTATCACTCGCGCGTTACCCTGTAGAGTGGAGACCTTACTCATCGTATTGTAAAAAAAAAATGATTCTGAAAATCTTACAAACATGTATAATCAAATGTAGACCTTACTACATTGCCATTAAAGAACATAATCTTTTATTGCGTTCGACTACAATCTAATCATTATTGTGCAACTGATATGATACTAATTTTAACCTCAAAATTTAACACATGTTACAATAAAAAGTCGAGTTTCCTTTCAGTACTGCATACTACAAAAATTGTAGTACAAGATTTCTAGTACAGTCAACAAAGGAATTGACTGACCCCCCCCCCCCCCCCTGTATATATCATTAAAGATTTATCAATATTATTCATAATTACAAATTTTCAAGTAAATCCCTTCACGCAATATTTAGAAATCTTTAATCATATATACAGGGGGGGGGGGGGTCAGTCAATTCCTTTGTTGACTGTACAAGATTGCTAGTTTATTTATTTATACATACATAATTACATCATTACAGGTCACAGACCCAACGCGACATAATATTAATAGATATAAATACAATTACACAGTCTACAAATCCTTTCTATTCTTACTAATATTATAAATGCTCGTGTTATTGTTTATTCTTCTTTCACGTCGAAAGTAACGAACAGATTGCTATAATTTTTTTTTTGGCGATAGAAGTCTGAAGAGTGACTTTTTATTAAAGACTTTTTTTTTTGTTTATAGTCAGCAAAATGCATTACTGCATGTCCCGCTACTTGGGGAAGCGACGGGGGTCTGTCCTCTCTAGCCAATAAGGGGCATACCAACTAAAAACCCAGTCTGCCACCTTCTCCGCCTTAATAGTGACGGGGTAGAAAACACGTTTTTATTTTAAACTGAAAAAAGTGAACTCTAGGCCCAAGACAGACGGTGAAGCCCGAATGTGATGAAACTGACACTTCTAGTTACTTTTGAGTTGCATTTGAGTTTCTGTCTCCTTTGACGGACCACACGTGACGCAACCTTTTTGAAATCGGTTTGAAACGCGTTGCAAACTAGTTTCATTGAAATTGGCATGCAGCAAATGTAAAGCAATTGAAACTAACAATTTCTACTATTTCGAATTACTACTATTTCCCAAAGAAAAACATGTAAAAAAAACCGGATACCATATATTTTTTTTAATCTCATACAGTAGACAAACAAGCAAGCGGGCCACCTGATGGAAAGCGGTCACCGCCTCCTATGGACATCAGTAACACCAAGGAGGTTGGAGAAAAGGAAGGAGGAAGGGAAGGGAAAGGAGGAAGGGAAGGGAAATAAGGAGGCGGAAAGAGGGGATAGAAGTCGGGCTTCCGGATCTCTCACTCACCGAACGAAACGAATTGCTGCTTCACGTCGATATTCTATGAGAGGGTCTTCCCTGGTCGAGCTGGCCCATTTCATAATAATTGCACTACCACTCCAAAATAGGTAATAATTTGACCGGACACACATTCAACAAGCCTGACTATGTCCGGCTGTATCCCGACGCCTGGCAACCCTATATGCATGCCTCCTTTAGTTCTTGTTATCTATACTTCATAAATTTCCTTGAGTTTAATCAAAATCATTTTAGCAAGGCCATTAATTATAATATAGCAAAATACATAACACATTTAACACAATATTATCAGGTTGAAATCAGGAAATCGCAAATTACAAGGCTAAGGTTCATATCTGAGGGAAAAAACGTCGCGTATTAACGGCCGCGTAACCGCAGACAAATTAATAGTCTGACCAGTGAAATGTGTCACATTCAAACAGCGGCAAACTCAAAAAATCTTGAGATGGCAACCCCTTTTTTCAAATGACTAATGAAAAATCTTAACTTGGCAACCCTCTGAATACATGTTGAAACCACTTTTAATACTTATCTTATAAAATGATGTAAAGAAAAAGAACTCTAGGGTAGATAACATAAATCATTTAATATGGCTTCCGCAGTGATCAGAAAACGTATTACGAACTTAGTTTGCTTTACATTGCTGCGGCATTTACGGAATTTAATGTTACCATTATCAACTTTGCTTTACATTGCTGGTGACACGTTTCACTGGTCAGACTCTATTAAAAGTATGAGGCTGAAATAGTAAAATATGCCTCTAAAAAAAAGTGAAGAACGAAAGAAAAAAAAATTGTAAACCCACGATTTAGAGTTGTCCAAGTATAGATTGTGTGATTTGAGATTGAAAGAAAGTGGAGTGTTTTCACAAGAAGTCCACTGCTGGACATAGGCCTCTTTGGGTTGTTTGGAAGAAATTGCCTACCGATAAGACCACCTTGCAAATGCAGCCGGACTCCGGCAACAACGGGATTCGGTTTAAAGATTCTTTATTCTCAAAAGACACAAAAAAGCAGTCACTTACATGAGAAAAACAATTTTCACTTAAGTAATACATATTAGGTAATACAGTTCCGTGGCGATACAATACACATCACTAAAATTACACTATGTTACACACTATGATTTAGTGATTTGTGCATTATTTAACTATATCTTAACACACAGTTTATGTAGAAGCCAGGATTGCAAGGAATAATAAATTTTACAAAAGTCATAGTCTTGTGCAAGATAGTGTAATAAATGAATAATCAATGTACTGTTTACATAATATTTATAACATAAGATTCATTTTTTTCCGACAATAGGTCATCTCCATAAAGGTGACAGATTGTGAAGAGACTGCAGGACAGAGAAGAGATGACAACCTATGTAATATCAGTAATTGTCTTTTTTTTTTCTTTGAGGCTTTTAGCCATGCTTGACTTTAGTCAGCCTCAGAGAAGTTGCTGGACAAACTACTCCATGTCCCTCATTGCAAGTGTTGCAAAGATGTACAACGTCTTTGCAACACCCGAAAGAGGGTTACTTAATATTTCATTAATGTTCCCACCACCCAGCCTCATTTGTGGAAACAATCTGTTCCTCTGCGCGTTATGTAAATAAATAAATAAATAAATAAATAAAACTAGCAGATACTAAAATCTCCCTAGAGAGACTAACACAGTCAAACCATGGTACCATAAATGGCTCCGTTGTAAAGGTGTAGTAAGTAAATAATTGTCATAAAATGGTTAAAAAATCACACAAAAATACTTCCTTTCAATTAATTTGTTTCAAATTACTGTTACATAGTTGATAAGGGGGAGGTTCTTCAATACTTCCTAATTCAGCTGTCTAATATCTTTCTGATGAACATGTCACACACGTTGTGTGTGAGTTCCAAGACAGCTTAGTTTCTCCCCCAGGACGTCAATAAGCTTCATTGCTTATTGTCAATCTGAGTTTGCTGTTGTTGATTCTGGCCATACAGCAGACACAAAGGTGGGTTTCAAAACCGCAGGCATCCCACCCTATAATAATAATAATAATAATAGGGTGGGAATGTGTGGTGGGCATGTCCCGAGATCATTATAAAAGGATAAAATCAATACCTCTATTGTGGTATTTAATTGTTAGTGTTTTTATTAAGTAGGTACCTAAAAAAAATAACAATATCAACTAAGAGGTAGTTTGAAAATTTCAAAAGATTTTGTCGCACATGCACATTATACAAAAGGTAAACATGGAAAATTATAATACGGATCTCGTTGGAATAGTTCTATCAAAGTTCTTACCGTCAGACCACAAAAAATAAGATAGGTACAAAAAGACATAGTTTCATTATCTCACTTTCCAGAGGGTAAGTAAAGATTTCAGCAATAAGGCTGTTTTAAACATTACCCTTAACTCTGGGATGTAAAGGTCACTGCATATGTAACGTGTTTTTTCCCGGACGGGACGGGAAGTTAAATATAGTTCAATACAAAATTTATGTGAATATGCATAATGTTGCAGATACACGGACGGGACGGGAACATGGCCGTGTCGAACAAAAAGTCACATCCCCATCCCGTCCGAGGTATTATCCCGTTGTGTATACAGAGACCTTTAGACTGTGTGCCTTGAAAACACCGACACCAACTACCCGCAGTTGACACTAATTGTTAAAAGCACACGAAAACAAAAAACATTACTCTATGCATTTAACAGTAAAACTTGAGTAACAAGGCTCTCTTAATATAAGGAATATGTGTAATACTTAGGTGGTACATGCAAATTCAAAAAAATGCCTATTCACTCTCATTTGATTAGTACAATAACTTTTCTCAATAAGACTGCCCTATGAGGATATCACACGAGTGAATATGAAGACAAAACCTCCCATTATATTATTGGTTAACTATAAGAATAGGGCCTCCAACAAGAATACAGACACAATCAGTGTTGTTTGCAAAAGTGGGTAGACAATTAATAAAAATTTGAGGGTAGAAGACATGACGTTGCAGTTACCAGTTCGCCAGTGACCACAGCCGGTACACTCTGACCGAAATGTCAGGCAATATCGAGGTATGATCGTGTTAATCCCCAATTTAATATTAATGAATAATAATGAATATTGAGTTCTTCGAGTATTGCGAATAATATATTCTTAATTTCGTGTTTACTAACCTGCCAAGGATTAACCTTCGGGATCGGTGCTTCAACAAACTTCTTGGGTTGTGCTTCAGCCGACTGCTGTTGTTGTTCAGCTGTCGGCTGAGGCTCACTGTGCGTCGCCGGCGTTTTGTGAGGTCGCGGCGGCACCCGCCGCTCCCTGTCCTTCCGCCCCTTCCCGGGCCTGCGCCCGTGTGATATCACCGGCACGAAACCCTCTTCCTCCTCCTCGTCTAACCTCGGCGCCGCGTCCGCCACTTCCTCGCCCCCTTCAATATTCTCTTTATTACTATCACCCCCTCGAAAGTTCAGCACTGATGCGTAAGAGGGGCCTGCCCCCTCCTGCGACACGCGAGCGGCCATGCCGTCGCCTCTTCGTTATGTAAGCGGGGCGCGCGCTCCGCGCCGGCTGAGGATCACGAGAGCGCGGCCATGCTCCTCAACACGGCATGGTGATACACAAAAATCTAGAACGTATTGCACCACAAACGAACGTAACGTGCGAAGGTCGAAAGAACGCGTGCCTAATACTGCGACTTGCGCGAGTAAACTATGCGACGTTACGCGATACAAACGAAAAATATGCGCGCACAACTAGGGGCACACCGCACTGACCCTGGCAGGAGCGTATTTACATTGAAAAAATCCACTTCCGTCATCCAATTCCCAGTTTTTACGGGCACACGACGCTTCGTAAACACAATATCTATCAATACAGTATGTTACACACTTTCAAATAGGCTTTTCAGAACAGAAAATCACATTAGAACCATATTTTGTTCACTATTCTCACATGTGGTCGGACGCCCAAAAAGGGATTTTTCCGCAACACACACGGAACTTGCGGAAGGCTGTGACTTCTAATTTTACACGCGGACATTTTGACGATAGAGGGCGCTGAAACATCATTGACAGACGATGCGTTCAAATTAAGGATATTTCAAATTAAAATATCAAACATATTCGTACACGTTTTATTTTTATTCATAAATCTTAATAAATTTAATCAAAAGTTTTAACCGTTGTTGACTTTTTTTTTCATTATTCCTTTTTACATCATTTTATCCAAACTAGGATGAACACTCCGCAAAAAATAAAAAAGCAAACGCATCCATAAAAAAATCACATTTTCAATGAGCATTTATGAATCTTGTTATGACTAAATTTTCAATCAATTTTTTGATAAATCTACAAAAATATTTGAATACCTACCTATCCATAAATTCATCATTATTTCTTGAAATTATTTACATTAATAATTTATAATTTCTATTAATTTTTTTTTTTCAAAACTCAATATTTGATAAGTTTGTCTATGCTTTTTAAACTTGCAGAATAAGGGTCATATTACACTGGCCAATAAATTTGTAAGAATGAACAAGTTGTATGCACTGAATTTTACATGGCTACGTAAGAAATCCGTTTTATTTTATTTCATTGCTCATAAAGAAAGAGCTTAAACGGTATGCATCATCAGAGTTATTCCGAAGCACGCACGGACAAAAACTATTTACAAATATGTACTACAATATGAATGAACGTCGTTGAATGTAAAATTAATTTTATTCAACCATTACCTACGCAATAATTACAATGTCGTATTTTGCGGATTTGTTGGACAATACATGCCTAAAAAATGTCTACAATTTCTACAATAATGATACACATCTTTACAAGACCTTAAAAAATACGGCAAAGGTACGCAAATCCAACAACATAGTACACAGAGAGTTAACGCGCACAAATGCGTACAAAATGTTATTTTTGCTGTTACCGCCGTTAATCCTGCAAAACCACATTCTGGGCATGCAACAGGCATTGGTGCAAATCCAAAATTATTTACTCTATTTGGTAATGGAGGTAAATTATCTAAATAAATATCAAATGCTGCTCCGTAAGTTGGCGGTGGTGCGTGCTGTATATATGACGGCGACGGTATAAAAGTACCAACAATTCTTGGTCTTCTCCGAGCAGCTATTTGCCTTAAAACGAAAGAGTAAGACGGCGGAGCGCTCATTAATGAATCTGGTGGTGATAATTCTTTCGGTTTTGCTGCAATTAGAGTAGGCGTTAACATATCTCTAAGGACAGACGAATGAAAATTACTCGATGCATTAGCACTTTCGTTTAATTTAGCCAGTGCTTGCATAAAAAGAGATTGAGGATAATAATTTGCTGTGGAAGATTCTGGAGATAAACGTGGTTGCATTGCAATAGACCGTAAAGTGATAGAGGATGTGCCAGTCTTAAAAACTATTTGGGATGTTGATCGATCAATATAATATTCAGGAAATGCAAGCGATGATGGTAGAATAAAAGGTGTTGGTGGTGATTCTGTTGACATTGTTGCAGATCTATCAATCGTTGATTGTATTCCTTCGATGACACATGAATTATTTGGGCTACACGTTGGACTCTTTATTGTCTCCATTTTGGGATTTTTGTTCACTCACTCTTATTTTTCTCTTTGCTACTAGCTATAAATTAGATTGATAAAATAAGTATTTTACGTCAGTTGCTTTGACATTTAAAAAAATAGACACAATTGTGTTAGAAAAATAGATAAAAATAGCCGCAAAAATAGTCTTACATTACATTGTACTAACTTAAACGTAACGTAACGCACAAAAGTATAAGCTCATTGAAAATTTACACAAAGAGTAATTTAAAATGGGGTGCGGTGAAAATGTCACACTCATTTAGGCATACCAACCCTTTTATTCCTTCTCATACAAAGTCATACAGAGTGAAACTTATTTTTATCGAATTTTATTCGCAATCACAACTTCAACCGAACAAGTGCCAAAGTCCTTGTATTTGATTTCATAATGCCTTTTAAAAAAACAAAACAATATTTTCATCTGGCAACTGCCCGTTAGCGCTGTCACATATTTTTTGATTTGTTTCCGGTCTTTTTATTCCTCCGTGGCATGGCGGATGGTCTATACCGCCGCTTGTAGTGTTTTTAGGAGGAAATAACTCGCTGATATAGCGAAATGGTAAGTTTTAAAACAGTAAAATGTGTTTATATAATACTACTGTGCAGTGATCGACATAATCTTTGTGTTAGTGAATAATTAGATGCTGAAAGTGACCGTGCTTCCCCCACGTGTTTGTATGTAATATTACCAAATTTTTGTTTTTACAGGTGTTATTGTGTGTTTAAATGCATTTATTATGCGTTTTTATTATTTGTTTTTGATATTTATTACCATATCTTGTTTTATTTCGTGTATTTATGATTACTTCATGCTATGATGATCACACCTTGAAAAAAATATTCTTTGTCAGTAAAATACTCTTGAAAAACACTAATTAAACAAGTAATACGATGTATTTGGTCGTGTATAACAAATTTTTATTAAAAGTACTTATTCCGTCGTGATTATTTCATAATAGTAATGTGATTACATTTTGAGGTTAGGTCGTTAGGTTAGCACTTAATTTTTTTTTATTGAGTTAATTGTTGTATATTTAGAAATCATTACTCAAAACAACGATTTGAAGCATTTACATTAAATTAAAACCAATTAGATTTAATAAAATCGATGCAAAGCAAAATAAATAATCTTATTTGTTGTCATAGACAAAGTAGATTTTTTTTGAGGCAAAGGTATCAATTCCATTCAGCCAATCTCAGAAATAGTACTATATAAACCCCGAACTCTTCCTGGTTAGCTATATCTTAGCTCTGCAGGTACACTTTAGGGGTAGAGAATGTATGTTCCCTTAGGAAACTTCATGGTCAAAGTGACTTTGATGTGTCGACGTGAGGAGCACATTTCAGGCCTAAGTCCAATGGTGAACTTGTGGTGGTGTGTGGTGACCAGGTCAAGCCTACCACACATTCCCACCCCTGTGTCTCCTGTATAGCGAGGACCAATAACAGTGACCTCAGATTGACAATAGGCAATGAAGCTTATTGACGTCCCGGGGGAGGAACTAGCAGCTGTCTTGGAACTCACAACAAATTTAATATAAATTAATTTAACTAGACTTGATCATGATGATGATGACATTCATTGCTCTAGAAATATATTTCCTTTGTTGACTGTATATACAGTCATTTCTGAGTCAATAACTTATTTATTTCTTTTTCAGAGTCTATCCGTAGCCCGACCACTCGTGTCGGTATACTCTGAGAAGAATGAGGTGGTCGCCGGAGCCTCATTGCCGTTGCCGTTCGTCTTCAAGGCACCAATCCGGCCGGACATCGTTAACGATGTCCACGTGTCTATGTCCAAGAACGCCAGACAGCCATACTGCGTGAGCAAGGAGGCTGGTATGTATTATGTTGTAAATTATTTTTTTAATTTTTTAATAATTATTATAATTTTGTAAAGAATGAAAATAAGAGGGAGAGTGGTGAAAGAAAAAGAAAGCTCAAAATAAAATAGAAAATAAAGAATATGTCAAGAGTGAAGATAAAATTCACAAGAATAGACAATGGACGTAATAATGTCTTTTTCTTGCACTTAATGTCCACATGCAGTGGCTCAAAAGTGCCGCTGCGTGTTACTGCAATGTAGTGCAACAGTAATGGAGACACTTGGCGTTCCGGGCTCACTTCGTAGTGGGTACGGGTGCAGAGTAGCTTCTACAAGTCAATCTTAATTTAAGTTTTAGTGTAATAACATTTATAACACATGAAAGTAATCTACTAATAGAGACCTAAGATAATTCATAGACTATAAGTTTTAGAAGTTTTTTTAAATTAGCCATTTATGTCCCACTGCTGGGCAAAGGCTCTCTCCTTCTCCAACTATCCCTTACTGATGTCTTTTCTTAGAAATTAATGCCAAAGATAAATGACTTATAAGCCGATCGCTAGATCGTAATATTCTAAAGCAGTTCAGCCCATATCCCGCAATGTGACTTTCCTTATGTATATACCCACATACTACATGATATCCTACCGTCAGAATCTATTGAGAATTTACCCACTCCACAGCACCTGTCAAATAAGAAATACCCTAGCCTTCTACCTCTTCTACAGGTCACCAAACCAGTGCCGAGTCATGGGGTACCGGTCGCGCTGTCGCCCGTATCCCCCGTGTCCGTGGCGGTGGTACTCACAGGTGAGATTTGAACCTATTGAAATTATAGAAGACCCTACTCTCCTTGTGTATGACATATGAAATTATCGATTTAAAAAAAAACGTATTTGAATCGATATTTTTTACATGTCATACACATACCAAAAACAAGGATTTGGACATAGAGAAAGATGTTAAGAGTAGGAATTGTTGGTGAATCAATCCATTGACATCTTTAATCTGAAGATTTTTTTAAAAATCCATTGTTATTTAAAACTGTAACATAAATTATGGATTAAATAAAATATAGAATAATAGCCTGTGCTAAAAAGCATTTTTAAAGTTAATGAATTTATGATCTTAATAAATACATAAATGAATATTAGGCTCCCCAGTATAATACACCCCACTGTTAATTGCAGCAGGAGGACTACGACTGGGGTATAATAAACATTCCCTTAGGAAACACCGACCCGTAACCAGCGGGCCGGTGTGTCGACGTGAGGAATACAAAATTAAGTCGCACTAAATTGAAGTTAAAACATTTATTCAGAGACTAGGTCGTCACAGATCAAAACCTTTTTTATTTTTATTTTTTATATCACAAAGGTGGCAAACAAGCTTACGGTCCGCCTGATGGTGAGCGGTCACCGTAGCCTATGGACGCTTGCAACATCGGGAGTATCACTCGCGCGTTGCCGACCCTGTAAAAATCTTTTAATGCCCCTTTTGAAGAACCCCATGTTATAATCTAAAGGAAAGACCTCTGCGGGGATCTCATTCCACAGCCTCAGCGTTCGCGGGAGGAAACTCCTCTGAAACCGCGCAGTACGCGACCATTTTGGTTCTAGTGTGTGAGGTTGGATTCCCCGCCGGTGACGAGCAGTTCGATGGTAGAAAGTTAATGATACATTATATTATAGGTTGTCACTCACAGTGTTTAAAGTTAATTAAAACGCATTTTTAAAGTTAATTAAATTGTAGCTGTCAAACAAGATTCAAAATTTATTCAGAGTGTAGGACTATGTAATTAATCCTCTATAAGTAAAAGTAAACCAAAGACAATTTTAATATTTCTAAATGACATTCAATAGTGGCAACCGCCTAGGCACAGCGTAATCATAAATTCTTACTGTGTTACAAATAAACGTATTATAACGAGTGTATAGTTATTCACTGTTGTGTCACTGTTTTTCTTGATGAGAATTAAATGAAGTGTGAAATTGACAAAACATTGTATAACTTATACTATTATTTGTCGTTATACTATTATTTGTAAAACAGTAAATATATTACAGTAATCAAAAATGTTTTAAAAATAAAACTCATTTTAGTAACTGGCTACGTATACAGGGTGTAATAAAAGACCGAAATAACATTGAAGGATGTGCATGGGTATCGTGTAAATAGTCAGTTATGAAAATGTTGAATTCGTAAAAGCAACTTTTACCTTCCATACAAAAATATAAAATTAATTTTGAGTGTAAATATTTGACAACCTTAATACGGTCTCACCCCCGCATACCGCCCCTTCCCGCCGTAGTACTACGAGACGGCGGCGCGGGGCGCGCGGGGATTGCGGCAGCGGAGCGGGAGCGCGGGACGGGGCGCACCTACATAGACACGGCGGGTGGCGCTTGCGCTATTCCCGCTAACGTTACCTTCTCTACTGCACAAGTGCACACCAAAATAAATGATCATAGTTATTGCCATTCCAATGTAGGTGGAGAGGCAAGACACTTCATCACATCAACAACAAGACAAATACAAAACCTATAATGTTCACGCACGACATAAAAAAAAACAACTGCGCTGCCCCGGGCTGTCAAAGCAACACTCGCCATTGTGCGGGATTCGAACCCGTGCCTATTATATCAATAATGATGAGTGAGGTCTTCATTCAAAAGAAATCAAAAGATTCAAGGATATTTATCTTGTAACTATTTGTTACATAAATAATCTAAAACTATTGTAATCTCTTATGATTAATATCTGTGTGTTGCTTTGATAAATAAATAAAAGAAACTCGCTATGGTGCGGGATTCGAACCCGTGCCTATTAGTATTATTAGTATCAATACAATAATGACTAGTACGGTCTTCATTCAAAAGAAAATAATAATATTATGAACATACCTACTTTTCTTACCCTCGTACCGTACTTAGGTATAGGGCTATTATGTACATAAAAGTAGGTAGGTATCTAATTTAAATAACAAAATTACCTGGATTATCTACACAGGCAGGTAGGTAGGTAGGCTACCTACAGTACAGTGGTAACAAGTAAAACAACAAAAATCTAATAAATCATTTTTTAATAATCATTTACAACATGCTAGCAAATGCTAAATAAACTCTTGCTGGTTTTCACGCAAAACCAGTAAATACCTGACGGCCGTGACGGTGGCGGCGGCAGCCGCAGCTATGACCGCACTGTTTCAACCGGCGCGAGGCGGGGGCGAGCAATAATTTGCAAACAATTTACGATTGTCGTAACGTGTTTATGTTTACTTATGTGTAACAGATCTAAACACAAATTATTACCTTGATAATAAAGTTTCAAACTCTGTTCACTACCTATTAATGTAGAATGAGAATGTAGGTAGGTACATTTTTTTTTTTTTTTTTTTTTTTTTTTTTTTTTTTTTTTTTTTTTTTTTTTTTGTTTGTAGCATACTAATGTTATATTATTAAATACGCTAATATAATTACAATCTAGCCTAAACATAGACTAATGAGTAATTTTACATTGACCTAGTTTTATAAAATTGTAATATAAGAATGTGTCCATCGGCACTTTTCTTACTGTCTCTATTAAGGGGAAGTCACTTTGTTCATGTGTCTTTGTTTACACTATATTAACACATAAATATTGTCACTAATCACTACACTAATTCAAATGGTTTAGTTCTTTTAAGTCGTCTCACTATGTCCGTATTGTCGAGGAGCTGGATCGCCTCTACGTTCACATGATGAAGCAATCTATTCTCATGTGCTTCTGCATTTTTTTGGATGACATTGTTGACCATTGGTATGTTAAGGTCCCGGTGTAGATGGTCGTTTCTTATGTACCATGGCGCATTTACAATAGCCCTCAGTACTTTATTTTGGAATCTCTGAATTATTTTAGTGTTGCTCTTTTTGGTACAGCCCCACAGCTGTATGCCATAAGTCCATACTGGCATTAGGACTTGTTTGTACAGTAGTAGTTTGTTTCGAACCGACAGGGTGGAGTGTCTTCCTAGTAACCAATTCATCTTATTGAACCGTATATCAAGTTCACATCTTTTCTTTTTGACGTGAGCTTTCCAGCGGAGCTTCGCGTCGAGCGTCATGCCCAAATACTTGGCTGTATTTTCGTAAGGTATACGCTTTTGATTAATGTACACTGGGCAATATTGATCGTGTTTATTTGTAAAGTTGACGTGAACTGATTTAGATTCATTGAGTTTGATTCTCCATGTTTTTGTCCAGTCGTGAACTCTAGTAACAGCTATTTGAACTTTCTCTGCTGCTTCCTCATGAGTGCTTCCAACTGCCATTATAGCGGTGTCGTCAGCAAAGGTTGCAAGAGTGTTATTATCTAATTCCGGAATATCACAGGTGTACAATAGGTACAGGACCGGACCTAATACACTTCCCTGCGGTACTCCGGCTTTTATCTCCTTAATTTCTGAATATGCATTTTCTTGCCTTACTCTAAATACTCTATCCGATATATATGATTTTATTATATCTATGTATTGTGTGGGTAGCATTCTCTTAAGTTTTTTAATGAGTCCTTCGTGCCATACCTTGTCAAAAGCTTGTGCTACATCTAGGAAGACAGTAGAGCACACTTTTTTATCTTCGAGAGTTTTTTCGATTACATTCGTAATTCTGTGCACTTGGTCTATTGTTGAGTGTTTTTCTCTGAAACCAAATTGATGCTCTGGGATCAGGTTTTTCGCCTCTATTATGGGTTTTAGTCTTTTTAATAACAGTTTTTCAAACAATTTTGACATAATAGGCAACAAGGAAATCGGTCTGTATGACGTAACCTCATTCAGCGATTTTCCTGGTTTCGCTATCATGATTACTTCAGCGACTTTCCACAAGTCAGGTACATATTTTAGCCTTAATGCTGCGTTTATAATGTTTGTTAATTTTACTAATGCCTTTCTCGGGAGGTTATGTAGTATTTCTCCAGATATGAGATCAAAACCTGGTGATTTTTTTGGGTTAATGTGTTGACGAATTTCACGTCGGACTTCCCTTGGAGTCACCAGTCTGATGTTTGTTTGCTCATTGGTTTTATCGCTGTTTTCATTTATAAAGATATCGTTAACCAATTCGCTATCGTTTTCGCTTTCGTTTGGTTGGAATATGCTCTCTAAATGTTTTGCGAATAATGTGGCTTTTTGTTCGTTGCTAACAGCCCACAACCCTTGTTCAGTTTTGATAGGCGGTATATGATTGATTGGTCTTTTCATACACTTGGTAGCTTTCCAGAGTGAGTAATCTGTGCTACGATCATTGCTTAATCTTTGTAGATAAGTACTAGTAGACTCGTCAATATAGTTTTGAATTAATCTTTTCAGCTGTTTAGTTAGATTATTTAACTTCCTTTTATCTTCTGGAGATCTAGTTTGGTGCCATACATTTCTTTGTCTTCTTTTTACTGTTATTAATTCTATGATTTCTCTTGGGTAGATGTTTTTTGAGGTTCTCTTTCTAATGTTAGGAGTATTTTTCCAACCTGTTTGTTGTATTAGAGTAACAAATTTCTCCAAATCTGTATTTAACTGCTCCGGAGTTTTTAACGGTACCCTGAGGTCAATGTGGCTATCTAAATCTAATTTAAAACTCTCCCAGTCAGTATATTTATTGACTAAACGTGGATTAGTTTCCTTAGTTAATACTTTCTCACTTATCTCTAGGTATATAGCTGAGTGATCAGAGTTCATGTCAAAGCTCTGTTCAGTTCTTAAATAATTAGATGATAAATTTCTATAAATAAAAAAGTCTATAAGGTCAGGGACTCTTGTTGGGTCCGTTGGCCAGTATGTAGGAGATCCTGTTGACGCCACGTCACATTTCATTTCTGTTATGGCATGCATAAGTTCTCTTCCTTTTGATGTCGTGAGTCTGGAACCCCAATGCGTGTTCTTAGCATTGAAGTCGCCTCCTAATATGAATCTTTCACCAAGTGTTTGTAATATATTGATATATTCGTCTTTATGAATAGTATAACGAGGTGGACAGTATATAGCTGCCACAGTTAAGGAATACTGTTTTGTGTTCAAGCGGACTGCTATACATTGAACCTCTGGTGTTTCATGTTTGATATCTTCCTGGTGTTGGATTTTTTCTTTAACAATGATAGCACTGCCACCTCTTCCTTTATTTGCTGGGTGTAATGCTTGAAAGACTTTATAGCCTTTGAATGTGACGTGGGATTGTTTTGTGAAATGTGTTTCTGACACTAAGCACACATCAATGTTTTCTATATCTAGGACTACTTGCAATTCCTTCTGGTGGTTCAGTAGTCCGTTACAGTTCCAGGCCATGATCTTAAGGTGGTCAATCATTTTTTGGCAATAGGAGTAGCACTTTTCGTGCTGTTTTCAATTTTTTTCAAGCGGGCATCAAATGACGACACGAGCTTTAATATTTCGTCTAGCTTGTTCTCGTTTGAATTAGTTTGCTGGCGTTGAGAACTCATTGAATTTTTAGCAGCAGTCTGGGCGTAAGACACATTTTTACTTACGATTGTATTTATTTTTTTTTTATTCACTGGATTTTTGCAGTGTGATAGGAGCTGTTTTTCCGTGGGTGGACTGTTTCCTGGCAGACTTATTTCTTAGTTTCTGCATCTCTTTGGCTATCATGCAACCTCTGTAGTTAGCTGGATGAGCTTCCCCGCAGTGTACACACTTTGGTTTTTCTTGTAGAGGTTTTGTGCAATCTTTGGTCAGATGACGACCGGTGCATTTTACACACCTTGGCTCTTTAGAGCAATACATATGAGTGTGTCCGTAAGCCTGACATCTCTTGCATTGAGGAATGAGTTTTGGCGATTTGAGTGGTTGTATATCAACTACGCATCCTAATATTGATTTAATTTCATAAATCTTATTGATTTCCTCCTTATTGCTGAAGGTTAGCATGAACATGTTTAGTGGCTCTTTACTTTTCCAACTTAACTTGTTCACGGCATTTTCAATTTGTAGGCCCTTAGACTTAAGATCTTCTACAATTCTCTCTGGCTTGCATGTAAAGGGTAATTTTTTTACCATTACCCTAATTGGTCTTTCCTGCTTATTTTCGTACGAATGCCAAAGGCAATTGTTGGTGGTTAGTATATGTATCACAGCTCTGTACGACTCCTCATTGCAGGCGTTTATTTTGACGCTGTCACCGTTCAGCATCTTTATAGTGAATGTGCCAGCTGATTGATCTCTTGTCAAAAAGTCATAGAAATCTTGATAATTTTTTATGCCATCCACTATGATGGGAGGCGGCGGGGGAACTTTCTTTACCTTTTCCGGGTTTGTGTTTTCCTTTTCTGGCGGCGAGGCAGAGGGTGATGAGTTCATTCTCCTTTTTTTACGGGATTTTGTTCTTATCCATTCTGTTTCTCTAGCCAGTTCTTCCTCGTCAGTATCATATACGGCATGAACTGGCGCCTCTGGGACTGTCGCCGGCTTAGGCTCCAGAGCACTTTGTAGCTGCTGCTGTAGGTTTGCGATTTGACTCCTCAGGTCTTCGATAAGGCTCGCCTGTTTCAGACGTTCATCCCTTTCTGCCTTATAATTGTCGTATAATAATCGCTCTGTATCAGTTTTTATTGAGATCGATTTGGTTGGAGTACTCATTGTTAAGGTAGTGAGAACGTCGCCTTAACAGAGTTATATATTGTATGTAAACTACATACCTTGCACGAAGTTTTATTCTAGGTCATCGCGGTTCGGTCGTTCGCGATGCGACGACTTTGTTGTGATGCGTAAGCACTTTTCACTGTTGGTACTCGCGGTCACGAGTGACACTACTAATCTCCGCGGATATTGAACGATCACTGAAAAAAAAAAAAAAAAAAAACTACCTATTAATGTAGAATGAGAATGTAGGTAGGTACATACCGATAATTACACTTCACTTCACTTCACAGATATGGCTCAAAATGTCTGCCTTCGTTTTCGTAACACAACACTGTTCGACGAAGAATAGAAGTCCGTACGTTGTGCAACATCGCCGGCGTAATACTTCTGAACGCCACACGAATTCTCTCCTCCATTTCTTCGCGCGTGTTACACTCCACAGAGTAAACTAAATTTTTAATATGACCCCACAAAAAAAAATCAAGTGGGGTTAAATCTGGAGATCGCGGGGGCCATGGCACTGGTCCTCCTCTCCCTATCCACTCCGAGAAGCGTGAATTTAAATAATTTCGCACAGGGCGTGCATAGTGCGCAGGCGCTCCATCGTGTTGGAACACTGTTTCAACGTAGTCAATCACTGACAAACTGCTTGACAACTCCTCCTCTACATAATTGGTTAGGTGTTCCAAATAATTCGCGGCGTTCAAACTCGCAGGCAGGAACACTGGCCCGATGACTCTATTTCCAATAATGCCAGCCCACACGTTGATGCGCCACTGGTGCTGGAAACTGCTTTCCGTAGCCGCGTGCGGATTCACGTGAGCCCACATGTGCTCATTGTGTAAATTTTTTAGGCCCGACCTTGTGAAACTGGCCTCGTCGGTCCACAAAATCCGTGCCGCGAAATTTGTATCGCTGGCGACACGATTTCTGTACCACGAACAAAAATTCTTCCTCGGTTCATAGTCCGCTGACGTCAACTCTTGTGTCCGGCGGAAATGATACGGATGCAGGCCGTCGTCGCGAAGTTTTCCATATCACCATGTGATTAACGTTGAACACAGCGGAGGCACGGCGGGTACTCGTCTTCGGGTTTTGCTCGAAATGTTGGATAATTCGAGTCTCCAACTCAGATCCACCGTAAACATTAGGTCGACCTTCACGATGCGACGACGGGTGGAAAGACCCAGTTTCGTGCAGCCGTAGGCACATATTTCGGAAGCACGTGTAGGACGGCAGCTGGCGTTGCTCCGACGCGACGGGGGTCTACCGTCAACGAAACGCTGGCGATAGAAGTCCATAGCCATGTTGATGTTACCATCGGCGGCACCAACACACAAAATCATATCATAGTACTCATTGTTTGAGTAAACATGTATGATTTGACGAGACATTTTAATTGCAGGAACAATGCACTGAACTCACGAACAGACAAAGACCGACTGAACTGACTTGACTGACTGACTGACCGACCGACCCGACGCGACGACACCGGCCGGCTGCCGAATAGTGCCGAACGAAGAAAAAAAAATGGCGGTGATTTGTTTTAGGGTTCATTAAATATTTTTTTTGCGAAACCCTTAAATAGAAATTTTAAAAACACATTGAATTAGTAATCAAGGAACATGGTTTACTTTTATTTTATTGTAATAAATAGCAGGCAGACAGTAACAGCCTGTTACTGTCTGTCTGCTATTTATTACAATAAAATCCTAAAAATAATAACTTGTTTACAAAGAAAATAAGGATATTACGGAACCATTTCTAAATACACAAAAGTGATGAAAGGCGGGGCTAAATTTCATGTGACTTGCGGCCGGCCAATCAGGTGCTCGTGCGCTTGCCCATTCATTGGGTGCAATACTTTCTGTCATAAATAGACCACAGTCCACGTGGACTAGAAATGAAAAGGATTTGTGCAGAAGCGACAGTAGGCACAATTTGTTTTTGAACGTAGTGTTTTTTTACAATGAGTATAAACTAGTAATATTATGGATGGTAATTTTTACCAATTTCGTAAAAAGCTTTAATAAATAATAATTATAAACAATTTAAACACCAGGACTAACTTTCAATCGACACAAATCAATAAATACACAATATCATCATAAATAATTCTATTTGCAAATCCAAGAAAATAATGACGCGCGCCGGTTAGTTCAGAACACTCATTTTTTAACTCGTGGTCGCGCGGTAGTGGTGGAATTCGGGACAAGTTCCACTCATCGTCGCTAGATGGCGCCTCGTGTTGCTAACAATTGAATGTTTATTTTATGTAATTGTTTTTTGTTGTAATAAAATATTATTCGTAGTTGTATGTAGGTATAATAAAAAAATAATTAAAATCAGTGTCCCTTCTGTATCGTAACTAATAGCATTAGAAGGAGTTCATTCGCCTTACCATATGACTTTAGGGCTGCGTTTGCTAATTATTGTTGTCGAATTGAACATCGTTTTTCTACGAAACCGTTGGCTTCATCAGGTTTTTATCTCTACAAAGGGACAGTACATACGGTACCCTATAGCTCCTTTAAATGTTTTTTCGGACTTTTTTTACACGCTGTATATATATATATGTTAAATGTAAAGAGAATACGTAGCTAGATTTTAATTACACATTCCATACAGGTCCGGCCAGGGTGCGTTCGGCAACATGTGCCGTGGTGGGCGCATGTTCGCGCCGACCAAGCCGTGGCGCCGTTGGCATCGCCGCATCAACCTGCGCGTGCGCCGCGCCGCCGTCGCTGCCGCTGTGGCCGCCGCCGGCGTGCCCGCTCTTGTGCAGGCCAGAGGTAAACCATACAATTGTTTTTTTAAAGGAAATGCAGCTTAGCTTCCGAAAGGCATTTTTAAATAAAATAAATAAAAGTTTTAGCTAGTCTAGCATATTTTGTTAATTTTAAACTTGTTTTATTATCAATCGTTTTCGCGTTTTGCAACGTCTGCGCTGCGTATACGCTCATCGAACGCCTACGCCCTGTGTGAAGGGTTTATAACGTACCCATTATGCACTAAATGTCCACATGCAGCGGCTCAAAAGTGCCGCTGCGTGTTACTGCAATGTAGTGCAACAGTAATGGAGACACTTGGCGTTCCGGGCTCGCTTCGTAGTGGGTACGGGTGCAGAGTAGCTTCTACAAAACAGTTTAGAAGAATTTTCTATATAAATATTTCAGGACGAATTTTATAATCTCAAAGGTAAGCAAATAATATTAGCTGCTTAGAAAGTACTGCCAGACAATCTAACTTGGTCACGTAGCGGATGGTCCGATCTTGTGGACGACGAACCGAACCGTCTGACCGAAGATTATGATATGAAATGAAATGAAATCGTTTATTTCAGAAATTAGACCTTCACAGGCACTTTTTCTTGTCATTTACAATTTGTAAATATGTATAAAGAAAGTAAACTACATTATATACTACCACCATTTCGGACACGAGCAAAATGGCCACCGGTAAAAGAAATGGCGAAAGAAACCTGGTTACGGCCTTTTTTTGTCATTTAGCAATTTTTTTCTTTCACTCGTTTGTTACAATGTATAAGTACATTTTTAAGAATAAATAAAATACAGATCCAGGTATATAAATATACTAGTGGCTACTATACTTGGTAAATAAATATTCTTGGACAAATCACACAACGCCATCTAGTCTCAAACTAAACTTGTAGTATGGGTTTGTTGTTGGTAAATATAGTCAAATACTTCTTTTTTGTAAATAAACATTAATTATTAGAAAACACCCAGACCAAGGCAAGACTTGTTCATGCACACCAATGTTTGCAGTTCGGTCGGTTCGACAGCGGACGCGGTGCGCTGTCGCACAGATTGGTCCGCCGCCATCGGACCAATTCGATTGTGTGGACGACGAAAAGTTATATTATTTCTTATTCCTTTAGGTCACATCATCGAAAAGGTCCCCGAGTTACCCCTAGTGGTATCGGACAAGGTGCAGGAGATCAACAAGACCAAGCAGGCTGTCATCTTCCTAAGGCGCATCAAGGCATGGTCTGATGTGCTCAAGGTAAGTAACCTCTCTTATTGATAAACATATACTATACTGATCGCCAATTCTTCAGGCGTTTTTTTTTATTTTTTTTATTTTTTTTTAATACCACACAAGTGGCAAACAAGCATACGATCGGCCTGATGGTAAGCCATCACCGTAGCCTATAGACGTAAGCAATACCGGGGGTATCACTCACGCGTTGCCAACCCTCCCAACCCCTCCAAGTGGAGCTCTGGAGACCTTACTCACCGTAGGAACACAACATGGCCGAGACCAATGCTGTTTGGCTACGATCTTCTGTAAGGTGGAGGTCCTTCCCCAGACGGGCTGCTCCGATTTGAGCGGATTATCCGCTGTGCCCTACCTCTCTTAAGTGTGCCATAAAACGGAAGTTCGAAACTAATACTTATTAATCAGTGCATAACTACAATCTATTTTCTATTGTTTTATAATCTGTGAGCCAGAAGCTTTGGCGTTGAATATCCTTACTAATATTAGTGTTTGTTTCTTTGTTATTCTTTCACGGCTTGACTAAGTAACCGATCATTATGAAAATTTGCATACATATTGTTAGGTGTACAGAGCCCAACATAGGCTACTTTTTATCCCGTGAAAGTATATCGTTCCAATGGGAAAATATTTTTTCTACTATAGAGGGCGCTGTATGGGATGCTATCGGCCAACAGATGGCGCCACAAGTCGCGCTATGGGTTGTTTTGTTGTCAAACGAGATCTATGTCATGAAATTAACGCGAGCGAAGCCGCAGGGAAAAACTAGTAGTGAAAATAAATAAATTTTAAGTGTCTTTGAAAAAACGATTTTTTTAGTGGATCCATTAGAATCTATTTCACACTAGAAACATTACACATGCAAGACATATTAATCTCAATCAATCAATAAATCAATGTTATTTGACATCTTGTAGTCACGGATGTCCATAAGCAGCGGTGAATGCTTACCATCATGTGACCCGCAAGAACGTTTGTCTATCTCTGTCTTAAACATTCATTACCATTCTTGTTGTTTTTTTTATACCACAAAGGTGGCAAACAAGCATACGGTCGGCCTGATGGTAAGCCGTCACCGTAGCCTATAGACGCTTGCAAATACCGGTGGTATTACTCACGCGTTGCCAACACTCCCAACCCCTCAAGTGGCGCTCTGGAGATCTTACTCGCCGTAGAAACACAACATGGCCGAGACCAATGCTATTTGGCTACGATCTTCTGTAAGGTGGAGGTCCTTCCCCAGACGGGCTGCGCTGCGCTGCGAAAGATGCGGAGCGGATTATCCGCTGTGCCCTACTATCCTCTCTTATGTCTCTTTGTAAAATGTACATTTATAATATTTGTACATATCTTTCATGGAGACTAAAGTAACCCACCATACCAACAGTCTGCTTGGATATGTTCAAGCTGTTATAGAATATGGTGTACAAATCATGTACTATCCGCGCCGCTAGAGATAAGACCTGGCATAACATATTTCATTGTCATTCTAGTCATAAATACTCATCTTAAAAACAAATAAAAGCTGAAGGAAGCTAGGAGGAAGGAAGGTATTATGTTTCCGGCTATTTAATGTCAACATTCAAATCAAATCCAAAAGAAAATTATTTATATGCTGTTAATTTTAAATAAGGGTTTCTGAAATACATGCTGATCTTATTCTAAAATATATGTACATAAACCTATTTAGCCAAACATACATACAAATATAAGGCCCATTAACACGACGCCAGTTTATTGCCGGTTGCATACAATTATGTTATAGCAATAATCTGTAACACAGGTTTTTCTTCCAAAAAAACCTACAACAGGCCTCACGTTTTATAGCAAAAAAAAAAAAACAATAATTGACATGCATCGTGTAAACGACAGTTGCTTACAATTCTAGGACAATTTATTGTTGCCACAAGTTGCATGAAATTATTGCTCTTGAATGTACAAGACACTGGCGTCGTCTAAATGGGCCTGTATACAATGGAGAACACAAAAGGGTCAAAATATTAGTATCAAATACACCTAAAATCGGAGCTATTTTAATTCAATACATGCAGTATTTCCGAAGTTATAACGACGAGAAGTTTAAGTCATTTTTTGAATTTCTGAGATTACGCGCGCTCATAAATTGAGCGGGGTGTGACGTACATCCCGCGTGTGAACGAGAGCGAGGTCTCGACAATCGCGCGTGCGAACGAGAGCGCGATTGTCGAGACCCGGGGTGTGACGTCATAGCTCGCCCGCGTTTTTAAAAACTTTCGGCCGGAAATACGCACTTTGATCGTAAATATCCCAGCCATTTTTTAAGATATAAAAAAAGTCAAAACACAGTTTTCTCGTAATTTTTTGTAGATTTATTTGGCATGTAAAGTAAAAAACGTTTGTCAGGTCCATTCTGTGAGAGCCCATTTCCCCCGCCAGTACCCTAGACTCTATCACAAAAAAAAGTCCATAATTTATTTTTGTTTTGTAACAGGTATACAAGTCACAGCGTCTCCGTGCTGGCAAAGGAAAGATGAGGAACCGCAGACGTGTCCAGCGCAAGGGACCACTGATCGTATTCAACAAGGATCAGGTCAGTACGCCATCATACATCACCTACATTACCATTTACGAACACTTAAATATATTTAAAAACTAGCTGACCCGGCAAACTTTGTTCCGCCTTAGAGGCACTACCCTACCCCTACCCTACCGCTACCCTACCCTACCCCTACCCGACCCTACCCCACCCCTACCCTACCCCTACCCTACCGCTACCCTACCCCTACCCTAGTTTTCATTGTTTTTAAGATGTATTCTGCTATTCGGGACGGAAACAAATCCAACAAATCAAAAACCATGGCTATCGGTCCAGCCGTTCTCAAGTTATAAGTGTTGTAACAAACACGACTTTCTTTTATATATATAGATATCTTGAGTGTTACGTTAACCTCTCAGTTCCGCCTGATGTCTATAGATAACAGTCGCTAAGTCAAGTTATCTTGGTGGTACACTTGAAGGTGGCTTTAAGGTGGTTGCTGGCTCAGCCCGCGAAATTCTAATTTTCTTACGTTTTTAACAAATTTGTTGTTACTAACTTTCAATGCACATTCATAAGAATGCGATTCCCGAATATAAACACAATGTCCACAGAATAATCATCATATAAATTTTAAATAGTAACGTTTTCCTTTGTATTTGTGACAAATGCATTTCTTCTTGTATAAACTGCACCGGCTGCACTCGGACGGTGATTGCGGGAAATACACGCACGCAAAGAAGATGGCTTTACATTATTAGCTCGGGGAACAAATCACTGATTATCAGCCACCACAAAGTACCGTGTGCTATCGCTCTAACTAATCGTTTACCTGCAGGGCCTCACGCGCGCTTTCCGCAACATCCCCGGCGTGGAGCTCCTGCACGTGAACAAGCTCAACCTGCTGAAGCTGGCTCCCGGTGGCCACCTCGGCCGCTTCGTCATCTGGACCCAGTCGGCGTTCGACAGGCTCGGTGAGTTGCAAAAACCAAATTATTATTATAAAATTTGAATGTGTCTGCTTGTATTCAACTGTGTTAACACATAAACTCTGTTTCTTTTAACTTGACCAATGTAGTAAACAATCTTAGCACGTCTTTTTAACGAAAATAGGCAATTAAAATTATTATTCACACCCAAACAGTAATAATATAGTTAGAAATGGCATTTAATACAACACTCTTATTATTCTGGCGATTTATGGATTTTACACATGGATATTTGAATAAAAAGACACTCTAAGATTGTTTACTACATTGGTCAAGTTAAAAGAAACAGGCTTTACACGCGCGCATTCCGTCCACTAGCGCCGCCATTTGAACGAGAGTGATAGCTGGTAAACGTAGATGAAAAAGTATAATAATGTTCTATTACGCATTAGAATAACAGCGTTTTACCCTGAAATAAAACGCTTATTAAATACTTACCTTATTTGAAGCTTATGTGTATATTATATACACAATGAGATAGGCCCTATCTGTTTTCCGCACATCTTTCCTCTCTTTCTACCCTGTAGCCCTCTCTCGCTCGCACACTATCCCCTCTACTCCACCAGGGCGGCCATACGGTTGGCGGCCGCGTTCCCATCATTGTGTCGAATTAAACCAGGCAGATTTAAAAACTAAGCTTCAAATAAGGTAAGTATTTAATAAGCGTTTTATTTCAGGGTAAAACGCTGTTATTAAACACTTGACCGTTATTTGAAGCTTATGTGTATATTATATACACAATGAGACCTGTTTGTTATCGCCTGGTGGAGGAGGACGCCAATGTGAAGTTATGCACATGAACAAGCCGAAGGCGTAAACGGTAACTATGAAGGTTACACTGTTCATTTTATATTTAGGAAAATATAAATTAAATTGCAAGTGTGCGAGACTAAATAAATTTGTTTAATCAAATAATACTCTGATGTACATAGAAATTACAATCATAGTATCTGGAAATGTACACAAAAACATATACGAAATAATATGCAAGCAACATAATAAAATAGTAAACTTCTTCACAATTTTGATTAATTTGTGCCGAAACAGTCTGACATCCCAGAGCTAACAGGAGCCTGGACGACCTCATGCCTATAGAAGCAACGGAATGTGTCATCAGACCTCTAGTTACCTCGTGACAAAATTTGTCAACGGACACGTTATCGGGCCAGTTTCTGGAGGCGACCGCTGAGCGAACGCTACCGGGAGTTGCGACAATACTAGCCTCTGTTATGCGCTCACATTACGCGCTACTGGCTTGTGGTAGGGACCACAAGGAGGGCCTTAAAATAACAAATAAAAATGGAATTATGTTTTTCATTTAACAATTTAACACATTGCTTTACCCAAAACAATTATTGACTTGTCATTTCTTAGCAATTTCCAGGCCGATTGCCTAAAATCCAAACGGTCAGTTTTAGAACCAAGTCTGGGCCATAGAATCAAATGATTAGTATTGTCAATATAATGCTTTTTATTGACTGCCAGAAGGGTCAGGTCATGGATACGTCTACCAGAAAACAAAGCAGCAACATAACAGTGTGTCCGGTAGCAAAACAGTTATTTTCGTTAATTTCATATGAAGACAAAAATTCTTATGAGTTGCAGGTTTTTTATATCATGCTTAACCAGTACGTGAGCACTTAGGACTCCCAAAAATTCGGTATTACAGAGCGTAGACACCACTGATTTGTGCAATAGTATAAATACTGTGTGATTCCTAAAATAATAATGACTCAAAAATCGAATCCTAGCCGTCTATTCCATGCGGCTTTGTATGTACTACGCGTAGATGGACGCTAGAACGATGAAAGTAGGTCCAGTTGCGAACTGTTCCAGATTAGCTTAGATTATAAGACCACCCTCATCAAGTTCAAGAGAATTATTGATTTCGTGCTGCCTTTCTTGCGAATGAAATATAAGGCTGTTCTGTTGTCGCACTGCAATAGACCCGTGGAACGACTCGAGGACTGACCCTGGTCTTGTAATACATTGAGTAAGGCCAAAAGTTCCTTTTGGTTGCAGTGTACCAGTAGTTCTCATTAGTTCTATGGTCTCATGAATGAACGGTCGACTATTTGCTCTCCCCAAGCAAGGTCTGTCACGTCAGTCACTAGGAAATACGAAGTGAATCGGAAAGACAATGGTGTTTCTGCAACTACCATGTTATCTCCTTCAGTCAATGAACCGGAAACATGAACTGTTTGACATCTGGTATTGTAGCGACTGTGTTCAGGAAAGAGAGGAGTACTCGAAAGTGAAGCCTGCTCTTGTCACTAAAAAACTTAGATATTGCAACTTCTCTACCGGGATTTGGACTTGTAATATCTGTGTACTTTAATGCACAACTCACACCTCGAAAATAGTCCAGATTCAAATTCAAAATTCAAAACTTTTATTCAGAGAATAGGTTTTCACAAACACGTTCTCTTGTCAGAGTATACAGTAATAAATGATGCATAAATTAATCAACTCTAACTACTACCATTTCGGAAACAAAGCAAAATGACCACTGGTAAAAAGAAATGGCGAAAGAAAACCAGTTACGGCCTTTTTTGTCGTTTAAAAATATATCGTACTTTTATTTTTCAACATAAATTTAAAACTAGGTACATACATTACGTACGCGGAATGTCAATAAAAAGTGCCATTAATTTGTCTCAACATAAAAATAAATCAAAAATATAAAATGCTAAATCGGTGTTAAAGATAGGAGCAGACCGCCGGCAAGGCAGCAAGTCCAAATAGACAAATATTTGAATCTCTTGATTCCTCATTGACTGTGCTACCTAATTAGATAGAAGCAAACACCTTGGGGGTCGTTCTCAGACCGAATGGGAGGCACTTCATTTTCACTAACCTTCCTTTGTAGATTAGACGCAGGAACCGTCTAATCTGTGAGATAGAGCTACGGAAAGAACCGTCTAGTCTGTGAGATGGAGCTAGTGAAAATAGGTCTGTGACAGGACTATTTTCCACATCCAATCATTTGTTTGAAAGTACTCCGGAACTCGAGAGACATTTATTAATCCAACACTGTCGGTGATTACATATCTGTTTAAGGCCGCTAGGTTGAACATGGGTCGGTGCGACTCGTCGCCTTTTGACACAAGGAACAGTGTGTACACAAACTTGGCGAGGCTTTGACAGCATCTAATATCTACACACCGATGTTGCATCTGGGTGATAATGGACGACATTGCATCCGTCGATTGCATTGAAACGAGTCTCGTTTAACAGTAGTAGGTACTACAAGTAGCGGTCGATGTGAAAAGGACAGTTGGGGGTGCCCCAACGAGCCAGACGCGACGCTCTGAATGTTGCGGGCTGATAGTCAAACTATACATCTTTTGTTACGGTAGTAATCAGAACCATGACATGACCCTGCGAGGGTTTAGAATTACAGCAACCCTGCTCGGGTTGATTGTAAGCATGGGAAATATGCGTAAGCGCACAACATCCATGAGTAGTACTCTGCATGCAGAGGTAAGTTACGTAAAGCCTGCCCCTGCGAGGGGTGGCGTGCGGCCTTGCTTTGACCCGTTTGCGCAACGGAAGCAAGAATGGCCGGCTTAATGTATCACTTGTTTGTGTGTTGCAAACAAAGCTTATTCTATCTATCAATCAATGACCCTGCGAGGGTCGAGCGTTACAGCAACCCTGCGAGGGTTGATAATAGGCATGGGAAATATGCATAGGTGCACAACATCCATGAGTAGTACCCTGCGGAGGTACGATATGTAAAGCCTGCCCCTGCGAGGGGTGGCGTGCGGCCTTGCTTTGACCCGTTTGCGCAACGGAAGCAAAGATGGCCGGCTTAATGTATCACTTGTTTGTGTGTTGCAAATAAAGATTATTCTATCTATCTATCAATGACCCTGCGAGGGTCGAGCGTTACAGCAATCCTGCGAGGGTTGATTGAAGGCATAGGAAATATGCGTAGGCACACAACATCCATGAGTAGTACCCTGCGGAGGTACGATATGTAAAGCCTGCCCCTGCAAGGGGTGGCGTGCGGTCTTGCTTTGGCTCGTGATCAGACCAATGACTAATATTCGTGACTTTTAGTGTTTATTGTATCACTTGTTTCTGTGTTGCAAATAAAGCTAATTCTATCTATCTATCAATGACCCTGCGTGCGAGGGTCGAGCACTACAGCAACCCTGCGAGGGTTGATAATAGGCATGGGAAATATGCGTAGGTGCACAACATCCATGAGTAGTACCCTGCAGAGGTACGTTATGTAAAGCCTGCCCCTTCGAGAGGTGGCGTGCGGCCTTGCTTTGACCCGTTTGCGCAACGGAAGCAGAGATGGCCGGGTTTGGTAAAGGCAAGAAAGCGTTTCGAACACCCTTCTCCTGTGCTGCAGCTAGTAACTCCGCATTAAACACGTGTTGACATGACGGGGAATCTTACGTAGCGCGACCTTGAAATGAGGGAACGCTCACGTGGTTCTTAACATCGTAACAACAACTTCTCATTTTGATAACCTCCGCACGACGATTCAAGTTAATTGCAATGATCAGAGCAAACTTTAAAAATTTCGTCTTTCAAAAACAGCTCGTTAACTTTCTCGCCTATTAGTATGTCAAATTCGAATCGCGCGCCCACTGTAATAAACTTCTGACAGAAGTTTGTAAGGCTTCGCGTTGCTTATGAACGCAGAATGATAAGGCAGCAAATGACTTGTGAGCGTGAGCAAAAGGGAGTTACGAATCTTGTCTTAATTTCGTCATTTATCTTTAAATCGACAAAACCGGGGGTAGCATTATAAAAATAGAATCACGCACCAATCACTACTATCTAAATGTTGCAAATCCTTTAACGTCTGAAGAAACCCCTGAGGAGTCTTAAGTATACTAGGTTCTTTCAATTTCGTCTCAATTTTAAACATAAAACCTGATTGAGCAACCGGTGACGGTACTTCGACAGAATTTACAATAGATCTGCGTATAGCTCGACACTAACGTTCCCGTCACCTATATTCCCATTAATGTGTACCGCGGAACAAGATACAGAATAAAATTATTATTGCAAATTGAATAAAATGAATGATTGATTTCGAAGGTCATCTACTTAACGTGTTAATTTACAGGACTCGCGACGTCGATACCGGCGTTTGCTCTCCCCCCCCGCCTTTTTGTTACGGTGACGCGGTCTAGATTTTCTGAGGACTCGAGTCCAATTGATTCACGCGATCGCGATTTTTATCGTCACTTTTAGCGGGAGCACTAGCACTAGCACATGGTGTTTTCGAGCATGGAATTAAAACACTATCGTCACTTTCCATCTTAATACGTGCTGAAAAGAAACCTAGGGTAGAAAATCACACAAATTATTCATAAAACATGTAATTAAGCAAAACTGAAAAAATATGTAGGTAGGTACTAAAAGCCTACGTACGTAAAAGTACCGAACGGTGACACCGTTAATCTAATAATTGAAACAGGAAAGATAATAAAAAGAAATATTAAATAAATTGCAAAAAGAAATGCAAAAAAAAAAAAAAAAAGTAAAAAATTATTAATAAAAAGAAATAATTAAATAAATTGCATAAAGAAATGCAAAAAAAAAAAAAAAGAAAAATAATTATTTCACCGAATCCTGGGCACGACCGTGCGCAGCGGAAAACAGGACGCCAAATGATGGGAACGCGGCCGCCAACCGTATGGCCGCCCTGGTGGAGTAGAGGGGATAGTGTGCGAGCGAGAGAGGGCTACAGGGTAGAAAGAGAGGAAAGATGTGCGGAAAACAGATAGGGCCTATCTCATTGTGTATATAATATACACATAAGCTTCAAATAACGGTCAAGTGTTTAATAGACTATGAAGTATATTTATATCGCTTAGTTGACATTTCAAATGTTGCTGGTTGGATAAAAAACGCATTGAAAACAAAAATGGCCGTTTTTTAGGGTTCCGTAGTACAAGGAACCCTTATAGTTTCGCCATGTCCGTCTGTCCGCGGTCTAGCGCCTAGACGCTTCATGCTAGAAAGCTGTAATTTGAAATGTATACATATATTAACAATGGTAAGAAAGTGCTGAAATAAATAAATATATTTTTTATATAAAATTAAATACATACAAAATTAACATTAGGCTCCCCAGTATAATACACCCCACTGTTAATTGCAGCAGGAGGACTACGACTGGGGTATAATAAACATTCCCTTAGGAAACACCGACCCGTAACCAGCGGGCCGGTGTGTCGACGTGAGGAATACAAAATTAAATCGCACTAAAGTTAAATTGTTTGTTCAGATACTATAGGCCGTCACAGATAATCTAGGCCGTCATAGGCCGTAACACTTAGTCATCTTTAAATAGTTAAAAATAAAATAAAATTTGTTTTTATTCCAACGCAAACTTCAATAAAATATTCATAAATTCAAATAAAATATAAAATTACATGCTGTTATAGTAATTATAATATTGCTTTCATTAATCATATTTAAAAAAATCTATAATATATCTTCTTATCATTATAAATAAATAAATAAATAAATTCAGTTTATTCAGCAAAAAAATAACAAACAAAATGCATTAAAAAACAAACAAAATGACAAACACAAAAAATAATGAAAAAAATTCAAAAATATTTATTTCATCTCCAACAAATTAAGTATTACATGGTGAATAGCGGCAAGAGCATCGAACAGGTGTAACTTGTGGGAGATCTGGAGTCCTAAACTAAGCCAAGGCCTGTATTATAGATCACCAGGCTCCCCTCTTTAACAAATTTAATTTAGCTTAATTTAGTTTTTTACTATTTCCAATGCAATGCTAAAACGGTGTCCACTCGGCATTTGTCGGGGCACCTTGCGACGCCACGACGCTGGTCTTAATATAATGATTCTTTGTTTGCAGAAGTCGCATCTTTGGCGTAGGCCTCTTTAATTAATTGATTATATAAAACACATTTTTTAAACTACCATCAGTTCGGAAAAGTCTTTTTTGTCCATCTCATATTTTTACATCTTTTTTTTTTTTTTACAAAATAATCAAATGGTGATTACTCCCTCAACAGATTCCCTGTTCGGATCATGGAAGACCCCGTCAAAGGAGAAGAAAAACTTCAACCTCCCTCAACCCAAGATGGCCAACACAGACCTGAGCCGTCTGCTCAAATCCGACGAGATCCGTAAAGTACTGCGCGCGCCCAAGTATGTATTAATCTAAATATATATAAAAGAAAGTCGTGTTAGTTACACTATTTATAACTCAAGAACGGCTGAAGCGATTTGGCTGAAAATTGGTGGAGAGGTAGCTTAGAACCAGGAGCAGAACATAGAATACTTTTTATCCCGTTAGGGTAGGGTAGGGGTAGTGCCTCTAAGGCGAAACAAAGTTTGCCGGGTCAGCTAGTATTTTCATACAAGACTTCTAGATATTTTTAAAAAATCTCGTCATTTCCGGGATAATAATTACTTAACATTTTTAATTGTAGAAAAAAATGTATGTTATCTTTTTGCCCAAGCAAAGAAATATAATATTAATTACGATTAATATTATATTTCTTTTGCCCAAGCTAAGAAATATAATATTAATTACGTAATATAAGAATATTAATATTATATTTCTTTGCTCGACGACGAATCACACAAAGCCATCTAGTCCCAACTAGATTGCTGATAAATATGCATGGTCTTTTTGTAAATAAATACTAAATATACGTTGAAACCATCCAGACCAAAACAAAAGACATGCTCATGCACACAAGCTTGCCTTACGCTAAATGGGAACCCGCGGCCCTTGGGATATAGTATCCATTGCCACTCGTCCACCGGGCCTGATTTTAGTCGTGTTGTCCATTCTACTTTCATATTAACTAACTGTACAATACAGTGTTGCTGAAAAGTACAGTACGAAAGTGACAGTATATCTTGTCACTTTCGTATGTCATTTCAATTACTTATGACATTTGAGTGAACATGTCAACAATGTTATAGTGACAAAGTACAAAAGTGATTACATATTTATGGAGGTAACCATACATTTTTTTTTCGTCATCAGAAATTACAGATATTTTGTGTTAATTTTATATTTTCTGTCATTGTAATTTGTATCTTATTAATACCATTTTAAAAGAGCAAGTGCTAAGTTTCTTGCCAGTTTCTTCTTAGCACAAATCTGCCGTCTGGACTGGTAATGGAAAAAAAATGAGACGATTCGAAAGAGCTTATATTAGGCCTATTTGAATAAAAATATTTTGAATTTGAATTTGAATTAAAATTAGTTGAGTAGTTTAATAGATTTAAGCGAACAGACTTCATTTTACTCTATGGAAAGATTTACATGATGATACTCTCTTTATCAGAGCATTGGGTTATGAATAACAATGATTATTCAAATTCACGTTGACTATAACTGATTTTCCACCAATAAATAACATAACCACACAACATTTTGATATGCAATAACGAAATATTTTTATTTGCAGTAAGCGTGTTGTGCGTGCAACGAGGAAACTCAACCCATTGACAAACACGAGAGCTATGTTAAGGTTGAATCCTTATTCCGCTGTGTTGAGACGGAAAGCTGTTTTGGATCAAGACAGGATCACTAACAAGAGGGCTCTGGCCTTAGCCGAGAAGCGTGGTGTAAGTATAAATCTATACTAATGTTATAAATAAAATAAAATAATTTATTTTGCCAGTAAATTTACAATTTTGCACATAAATACTTTTTGCAATAAATAGGAGGGATGTATGTATGGATGTTAGTTAAATCGAATTTAATCAAAATTTGGTACACGGACAGTTTACATCAGCGAAAATTGCGACAGAAAAAATATACTAAAATCAAATCAAAAAATGATGATACACTCTTTCAGAGCATTGGGTTATGAATAAACAATGATTACCCATACACGTTGACACAATCTGATTAACAATAAACAAAATAACAACGCCAACATAAACAAAACAAGTCTAAACAAAAAACAATTTTTACAGATCAAACTGCCGGCCAGTGACCCCGCGGTGAAGGCAGAGAACTTAAGGGAACTGAGACGTAAGGCTATTAAGGCGGCCGCAGCGAAGAAGCCCAAGAAGCCAGCAGCCAAGAAAACCGCCCCGCCACCACCCAAAAAGAAGGCGGCAGGGAAAGTAGCCAAGCCCGCTAAGAAGTGATTGGACTAAATAAAAGTTATATATAAATAAACATGTTTTATTTTTTCCCTAACATGAAATTTTTATTTTATTAGTAAAGCACACAAACAGGGGCCCGATTCTACTAACACAAATGCACCAATGGACTCTCAATGGTGTCTTTGACATTTGTTATGGACTTAATAAAGTAACATATATAATTCCATAACAAATGTCAAAAACTATTCCACTGATACACTATCGGCATTCTTTTGAGACACGATTGAGACACCATTGAGAGTCCATTGGTGCATTTGTGTTAGTAGAATCGGGGCCCCTGACAAAGTTTTGATTACAAATAATTATTACAACTGTCTATAATCCACTATAGTGTTGTACACAGATACGCAAAATAGATGAGGATTATTGCAAGTTGAGAATTAAATAATAAATGAAATTATTTCAAAAATTAGGCATTCACTTTTTGTGGTCATTTACAACTTACCACAACATTCATCTCTATTGTTCTATAATTTAAGTGCAAATTTCTGCTATGTAAATATGGAAGCGTGCGTCGACTCTGCCTGTGTGAGTTGAGGTTTAAAGAATTTATTCTCAAAAAAGATAAAAATTAATGCACTTACATAAGAACAGAAATTGTGTACTTATTATAAGATTAGTCTAGCTAGTTCATTGGATGACTAGTTTGATATAAAATAAACTACGTTATGAACTGAACATATGAACTACCACCATTTCATAAACAAGCTTGGCCACCGCTAAAAGAAATTGCGAAAAAAAAACCTAGTTACGGCACGGCCTCGTTCGTCATACACAATGGGCAATGAACATATTTTCCTATTATCCCAAGTAATTTAAGTGACAAGGTACTAGTGACAACATAATATATGCAGCTAACAGTACATAACCAGACGTGCGACCGCCAGAAATCCGTATCTTGTCGGTAGTACAGCCTAGCTACACTAACCGGCTAAGTCCGATGGACTCGCTGACCAACGACGGGTGTGGTCCTCCAGCATTTCGGGGGTTGTGCGGCGGGTTGACACCTCGCCCACGTAAAACCTATGTTGCTGGTGAAGCGTATCCCGTTAGCGCTTCACTAGCTTGCACATCGTCAAAAAAAAAAAAAAAACGTATCTTAGTTGTTTTCTGGAAGATCGTATTCAGCGGGTGCGAGGCGAGCACGAAGAATCGTTTCTTGTCCATTTGCGAGCAACCATTCCTACTACGGATCAATTCATACTAGCTTCGCCGGTCATATGTGAATCTGCATTACCAATTTTGACGACCTCCCGTGGCGTAATGGTTATCACCCAGGAGATCTCGGGTTCGAATCCCGGTCGGGTCATGATGAAAAATGAACTTTTTCTGATTGGCCTTAGATGTTTATCTATATCGGGACAAGCCCACCACACATTCCCACCGATGTGTCTCCTGTGTAGCCAGGATCAACAACGGCGACCTCAGATAGACAATAAGCGATGAAGCTTATTGACGTCCCGGGGGAGAAACTACAGCTGTCTTGGAACTCACAACGAATTCAATCAGAAAAAAGATATCTTCTTTACACAGTATAAAATGAAGTCGCTTTGCCAGTCCCTATGCATGCTTAATTATTTCTTCAAAACTACTCAACGGTTTTTGATGCGTTTTTAAAAAAAATAGATTGAGTGATTCAAGAGTAAGGTTAAAGGACTCCGCCCACTACAACGTATCATACCATGACCGTGCTATGAACGAATCAGACACGACAAGCAACCCGATACGCTCTACTATGCCCACTAGAGCGTCGGCAAAATATTCTCCCACGATAGTTGCCGCTCCGTGCATGGCACGCGACGGTGCTGGTCGGTGACGGAACGGGCTAGTAGTGGGCATTGTCTCATACTTTTTAATTTAAAGAATATTTTTTTGTCTTACACGCACGTCTTCATAGCACGGTCATGGTATGATACGTTGTAGTGGGCAGAGTCCTTTATATGTATAATACATACAAACATTTCTACGGGATACGCCCAAATGTATAAACCCCGTTTCTTTTAACACCTTGACTGCGGCCCTATTTTTGTTACGAGACTAGACTGGGTTGATTCGTCAGCCAGTCATTGAGGACAGAGCATTTTTTATGTAAACCTTTTGTTACTTTTAACTTGACCAATGTAGTAAACAATCTTAGCATGTCTTTAACGAAAATAGGCAATTAAAATTATCATTCACACCCAAATAATAATAATATAGTTAGAAATTGCATTTAACACAACACTCCTATTATTCTGGCGATTTATCGATTTTACACATGGATATTTGAATAAAAAGACACACTAAGATTGTTTACTACATTGGTCAAGTTAAAAGAAACAGGGTTTACATACACCCTGCAGAATATTTACAGTTAATTTTATTAGACCTTATGTTAAGCAGTCACCGCTCCCCATGGACATCCAAGACTACAAGATCTTGGATGCGTCGCCCACCTATCAAGAAGACAGGACCGGAGAAGGAAAGTGATAAATGGAGTAGGAAGCAGGAGTTGTATAAAGGTGGGTCTACGCTAGACGAGCCGAGCACGAGCGGAGCACGAGCCGAGCCAAAATTCGTGAAGTGTGGAGCGACTTCCGAGCCTCGAAACACATATATTTCAAGTTGTTTCCACATTTTAATTAAAAACAAAGAAGAAAGTAAGTCGTCAACTTACTTTCTTCTTTGTTTTCACAAATTTTTGCACGTCTGCACGCAGACTGAATACACAATCTGAATAACTCTATGTAAGAACTTTTAACTATGTAGGTATCTTTGTAAATAAACATTTGAATTTGAATTTTATGTCACCGCGAGCAGAGCGGCTCGGCTTGCGCTCAGCTTGTGCTCGGCTCGTCTAGCATAGAACCTACTTAAACATACGTTTAGGCTTAAATAGAAACGAATTATTTAATTTCATTTATTTATAGTAAACATTACATACATTCCTGTACATTCAGAATGGTTACAGATTTTAACATAACATTAACTAATGAATAAGGCCCGCAAGATTGCATACGTGCAACGTGCATGCTTAATCATATTATTTACAGGTATTAGTTACGCACGGCCCGCGAAATTCATATTTTCTTTTTTTACGTTTTTAACAAATTACATCTCAATCTTTACACATTATACAATACAAGAATGTGATTCTCGACTATAAACACAATATATCTATAATAATCATCATATAAATTTATACTAATAATAATTATGAAGAGGACTGGGAAAGATTTGATTGTTTGTTTGAATTGAATAGGCTCCGAAACTATTGGACCAATTTCAAAAATTCTTGCACCAGTAGAAAGCTACATTATCAGAGAGTGACATAGGCTATAACTTTTCTCGAAATTCAATGTGGTTCCCACGGGAACGGCTCCGGGACTTCACGCAAGTCGCGGGCAAAAAAGCTAGTTATGAATAGCGCTTCTTTTTGTATTTGTAAAAATGCATTTTTGCATGCAACATCTTGGTAGACAGGTGTGAAAACTCCAGCCGACTAAGGTTTTATAAAAACATATATTATAAACTTATTTTTAGGTATTAGTTTTTAGGGGCTTCTAGACGCGAAATCGCGTACTTTTAGGGATAAAAAGTACACTGTGTGTTAATCCAAGGTATCTGCTAACTACATACCAAATATCATATAAATTGACCCAGCCATTTGAGCGTGAAGAGGTAACAAACATATACACTTCGCCTTTATAATATTAGTAGGATTATACCTTAGCCTGGTAGCAAACAACGAATTTAATCACTTATAAGTAATGTACAGTTAAAGGAAAGGATTGACCCGTGCCGTAAACATGAAGATTTCACAAGAAAATTTGTAATTGTGACAGTAAAATATTAAATACTCTTATGATAAATAAATTTTCTAGAATTTATTAGAATATTTTTATTGTTGAATTGGTAGAATATAGATTTTATATAATACAGAAAATCATCAGGCATACAATAAAACATAATATGAAATATAATTTTACGCCTATTAATAATTTAAATCAAAACTTAATATTATGAAATCAATAAATGTCCATTAATATTAGTACAGACAACTTACATTGTACTCTGTAAGTTCTATTTACCTACTGTAATTTTGTAAAAAAAAATCTGTATGTTTTGCAAATAAATATCTGTCCAACGGTCTCAACCGAATATTGGCCGGTTTTCTTTCGCCATTTCTTTTACCGGCGGCCATTTTGCTTGTGTCCGAAATGGTGGTAGTATATAACGTAGTTTATTTTCTTTATTTAAACAAGTTGTAAATGACAAGAAGTGCTTGTGAAGGTCTAATTTCTGAAATAAACCTTTTTATTTCATTTCACCCTCCAAGTTTGAGGTCTTTCCGATCAGCGGTTAACCCTGTGCGTTGATTCTCAGTCAGTCATTCGGGACAAATCATTTTATATAGCACATTACACTTCCCAAATTTATAACCGCACAGTTATAACAAAATAAATATAAAGGGACAAATCACAGAGATTGATTGCCCCAAAGTAAGTTCAAAACTTTTGTTATGGGATACTAACTCAACGATACTATATTTTATAACAAATACATGTAGATAAACATCCAAGACCCGAGGCCAATGAAAAAAAGTTCGTTTTTCATCATGACCCGACCGGAATTCGAATCCGGGACCTCCTGGGTGGCGGTCCGGCGTGGTAACCATTACGCCACGGAGGTCGTCAAATGTATTTATTCATGAGTACACAATAATGCGACTTGCTAATAGGCTTGTTGCCGTAAGAAATGTAATTAGTCCGTCTTTTAGATTATTCAAAAATAAGGGCAACTCATTTTTGCATTTGTAAATTAGACCAAAAATGACAAAGATATAGCCAATTAAAATTACGTGTGACGTCACGCCGTGTGGCATTTTTTCGCCCCCGTCCTAATTTACCCCCACTCCTAAATTTTTATGCCTTGAATCTTTGTTACTTTTTGTCTAATCGAAAAAATAAAAAATACGTGTCCAGTCCAATATCTTGAATCATGCCGACCACTGTTTAAAAGGCTGAAATTGTTAACGTTGCCGGCTATGTACATTTTCGACATCTGTGTTTTTGTCAAAACAAATTTACATTTATACACGGAAAAACAAGCCATTGTAAACTTTTCGACGAGATATCCAGATCACCTAGCCGGACCCTCTCATAGTACTGCCTGTTTCGCCAGAAATAGTTTTAATATGTCGATAAAATTGTATAATTTATTGCCATGCAACATAAGGCACTTGCCTCTACGAGCGTTTAAGCATCAATTGTTTGTTCTGCTCTGTGAGCACTGTGTCTACAGTATTGATGAATTTAAAAAATTGAAACATAATGTATAAATTATCTAATTAATCAATTTTATTATTTTTATTAAATTATAATTAATTTTTTGATGATTCAATTTTATATAATTAATTTACTTTAGTTACAGTTTAAGAAAATTTATAATTTATAATAATAATATTAAGCCAATAATTACTTTGTAAATTTGCATGCTTTCGTAAAGCTAAATGTGAGCGCATAATATAATTATATGTATAGTACCTACCTGTTTTACCACATTTACTGCGAAAAAATGAATTTGATTTGATTTGATTTGAATATTTTTTTATAATCTAAAATACGGACTAAATATAATGTAATTATTTTGACCCTGGAAACAACCCTATTAGTAACCAAAAACATAATAATTATAACTGTACGTAGATTAATCAAAATCAATAACCAACGTCTCTTTTTTATCACACATTTTGACTTCAATATCACCTTCCCTCAACAACATATCAATCTGTTTGTTATTCGTCCGACCACTGCTGTTATCGTAATTAAGAAATGATACATCCAATCTATGATGGCGTTTTACATGTCTCTTTACGTCCACGAATCGCCTAAACTTCTCGAAACACACCGGACAGTCCGCAATATTTTTCCTCTCATTATGAACGTTCCACATGTGCTCCCATTTTTCTTTCACACTATTGAATTTCAACATGCAGTTCGGACATCTGTAACTAAGCTTTCTCTTGGTTTTTGCGCAATGTGTCCTGTAATAAATAAATAAAAAATGTAATATTGTAGCAAAACAGTAATATCAATGCGCGCGAGCTCGAATAAATAAATAAATATTTAGAGACAATTCATACAGATTGAGCTAGCCCCAAAGTAAGTTCGAAACTTGTGTTATGGGATACTAACTCAACGATATTATATTTTATAACAAATACATATATAGATAAACATCCAAGACCCGAGGCCAATGAGAAAAAGTTCGTTTTTCATCATGACCCGACCGGGGATCGAACCCGGGACCTCCTGGGTGGCGGTCTGGCGTGGTAACTATTACGCCACGGAGGTCGCCGATGGATACCGACTATGGGTACTAGATTGCTGATAAATATACATAAATACTTTTTTTGTAAATAAATACTTATTATACATAGAAAACAAGCAGACCAAGACAAACAGACGTGTCCATGCACACAACTGTTTGCCTTGCGCAGGATTCGAACCCGCGGCCCTTGGGACAAAGTGGTCATTGTTAGCCATTCCATCACCGGGCCTGTCACAAATATGTATGTGTATAATTACCTTAGGTGACGACGGTAGTCGGTGCCAGAATAATATAGTTTGTCATTATTGCATTCCGTACAGGGTTTAGGGGCCTCATTCTGGTGTTCCTTTAAAAAAAATCAATTTCATTATTATAATTTTTAAGTCAGATTTCTTCACAGCAATAAGCTGGTATTTCAACGCGCAAGTTCGGGCCAGAGCCAAACAACTACAGGTTTTATACATTATAAAAATTATACTTAAAAGGCTAGTTGCCGTAAAAAATGTAATTAGTCCGTCTTTTAGATTATTCAAAAATAAGGGCCATTAAATGAACTAGTTTGGCAGTTTTATAGTAAGTTGAATACTGATTTATATTTATGTTGAAATTTAAAATAGCGATGGCAGCCCCCGACGGATTTTCTTGGGGTTTTTTTAATTCAATTCATAGCATAAATTCTTTAAGTCGGAGGGGGGGGGGTTTCAAAATTATTTTATCCTTTTTCAACTATGTTTAAACCGTCGTGGGTTTTTTCAAAATTTTTAATTTTGCTTTTATTTCAAACTTTTTAGAGAGCAAGCATATTATTATGTAAATTGTACTCTCAAAATTCAAAACTTTTATTAAGAACTATGGAACTATACGCCACCGGCGCACACTGGTCCCGATTCGGAAAATAGCGGACATTGAGGCAAAAGTGCTTATAAATCGCTGATTTTTTTTTCAGGAATTCTCTGTGCAATTCTAAGAACACGTTTGAGCCCCGTTTTCTATTATAATGTTTTATTCGTGTTAAAAAAAATAATGACTTTTTTTTTGTATGGAGCGAAAATGATTTTTTTGTCTCTCATCAAAACCGGCAGAGATGTTAAAATAAAACTTCATAGGTATGATAGGGGGCACTTTCCTCTACATTTCGTCCGAAGACACCTACTTGATATCCTTGCCGCCTTCGGAGTATCAGGCGCTTGAATATCTTAATTTATTGGTTAGGTTTCAATAGGATATATAGAAGTAACCTAGGTGGTATGTCTTCAAAAATAATGATTTTGTATCGTTAATGATGTCAATTATCTGAAATAATAATAAAATAATTGACATTATGCATTAAATTAATAATAATTAAACTTTGTTTGTCGTTAATTATAATGATTTTTTATTGTAAATGATGTCAATTATATCAAATAATAATTAACGAATTGACACAAAATAATAAATAAAGTTGTTTTTTAAGATAACGACTTTGTATTATTAATGATTTCAAGAAAGGAAAGAATGTAAGGAGAAAAGAGGTAATAAGGACAAAGATTGAAATATGGACAAAAAGGTAATTGGAAAATAGAAGGAAATAGGGAAGAGGATAGTGATAATATAAAAAAACAAGGCTTGTTGTGAAAGGGAGGAAAGACACATTGTCCATCTTTTGAAAATGTACGGAGAAAGGGAAGAATGTAAGGAGAATAGAGTTAATAAGGTCAATAGAAATATGGACAAGATCGTAACAGGAAAATAGAAAGGGAGGAAAGACACATTGTCCATCTTTTGAAAATGTACGGAGAAAGGGAAGAATGTAAGGAGAATACAGGTAATAAGGACAAAAAGGTAACAGGAAAATAGAAAGAGAGGAAAGACACATTGTCCATCTTTTAAAAATGTACGGAGAAAGGGAAGAATGTAAGGAGAATAGAGGTAATAAGGACCAAGATAGAAATATGGACAAAAAGGTAATTGGAAAATAGAAGGAAATAGGGAAGAGGATAGTGATAATATAAAAAAACAAGGCTTGTTGTACTTTTAGATGTAGTAAAACAAGTACTGATAGATGTAGTAAAACAAGGCTTTGGGCTCGGAATACAGCTCGGAGATTCTTCAGAGACTACGAAAAATCGGCAGAAATTACTGGAGTAGACGTGACCCTCATAAAAAGATTTGCAGTGATCTTGCAAGTAATATCCTCAGGAGAAAATGACAACATCGATAACTTCCGACAGTATTGCAAGGAGACAGCAGAACTGTATGTTGATCTGTACTCATGGTATTATATGGCATCCAGCGTACACAAACTTTTAATGCACGGAGCAGATATATGATATGATATCTATGTTTGTTTGTCTTCGGCCTATTTTCCGAGAATGCTTTTCTCTTATATTCCTGAAGTCTTTATTACGAGCTTCAGAAGCTTCCTCAGACAACATACCCACAGGTATAAAAGAAAAATGTTGACATATATCTGCTCCGTGCATTAAAAGTTTGTGTACGCTGGATGCCATATAATACCATGAGTACAGATCAACATACAGTTCTGCTGTCTCCTTGCAATACTGTCGGAAGTTATCGAGTTGTCATTTTCTCCTGAGGATATTACTTGCAAGATCACTGCAAATCTTATTATGAGGGTCACGTCTACTCCAGTAATTTCTGCCGATTTTTCGTAGTCTCTGAAGAATCTCCGAGCTGTATTCCGAGCCCAAAGCCTTGTTTTACTACATCTATCAGTACTTGTTTTACTACATCTAAAAGTACAACAAGCCTTGTTTTTTTATATTATCACTATCCTCTTCCCTATTTCCTTCTATTTTCCAATTACCTTTTTGTCCATATTTCTATCTTGGTCCTTATTACCTCTATTCTCCTTACATTCTTCCCTTTCTCCGTACATTTTTAAAAGATGGACAATGTGTCTTTCCTCTCTTTCTATTTTCCTGTTACCTTTTTGTCCTTATTACCTGTATTCTCCTTACATTCTTCCCTTTCTCCGTACATTTTCAAAAGATGGACAATGTGTCTTTCCTCCCTTTCTATTTTCCTGTTACGATCTTGTCCATATTTCTATTGACCTTATTAACTCTATTCTCCTTACATTCTTCCCTTTCTCCGTACATTTTCAAAAGATGGACAATGTGTCTTTCCTCCCTTTCACAACAAGCCTTGTTTTTTTATATTATCACTATCCTCTTCCCTATTTCCTTCTATTTTCCAATTACCTTTTTGTCCATATTTCAATCTTTGTCCTTATTACCTCTTTTCTCCTTACATTCTTTCCTTTCTTGAAATCATTAATAATACAAAGTCGTTATCTTAAAAAACAACTTTATTTATTATTTTGTGTCAATTCGTTAATTATTATTTGATATAATTGACATCATTTACAATAAAAAATCATTATAATTAACGACAAACAAGGTTTAATTATTATTAATTTAATGCATAATGTCAATTATTTTATTATTATTTCAGATAATTGACATCATTAACGATACAAAATCATTATTTTTGAAGACATACCACCTAGGTTACTTCTATATATCCTATTGAAACCTAACCAATAAATTAAGATATTCAAGCGCCTGATACTCCGAAGGCGGCAAGGATATCAAGTAGGTGTCTTCGGACGAAATGTAGAGGAAAGTGCCCCCTATCATACCTATGAAGTTTTATTTTAACATCTCTGCCGGTTTTGATGAGAGACAAAAAAATCATTTTCGCTCCATACAAAAAAAAAGTCATTATTTTTTTTAACACGAATAAAACATTATAATAGAAAACGGGGCTCAAACGTGTTCTTAGAATTGCACAGAGAATTCCTGAAAAAAAAATCAGCGATTTATAAGCACTTTTGCCTCAATGTCCGCTATTTTCCGAATCGGGACCAGTGTGCGGCGCCGCCGGTCACAAACCGAAGACACAGAAGAATTGCCATCGTCTTTTGCTCCCCTCCGCACATAAATAATTGATTCACTATGGGGGCGCAACGGACAAGTAGGAAATGTCTACTGCAGCGCCCCCTGGTGAGTTGTCACCGTAACACCTATCTAAGAACATGCTCCATCCAATCAAACCAGAACCTATCACTGAAAACCGCATCAAAATCGGACTAGTAGTTTTAGAGATAAATGGCAACATTGATTTGCACAAACAAATGTTCACTGCAGCGCCCCCTGGTGAGTTGTCACCATGACACCTATCTAAGAACATGCTCCAATCAAACCCGAACCTATCACTGAAAACTGCATCAAAATCGGACTAGTAGTTTTGGAGATAAATAGCAACATTGGTTTGCACAAACAAACAAACAAACATTCTCTCACCCCAAACGCATATACCGTTTCCGTTCCGTCGTGGGTAAAAAAAGAAAAAATACGTGTCCAATATTTTTTTATAATCTAATATGCAGACTAAATATAATGTAATTATTTTGACCCTGGAAACAACCCTATTGAATCATTAGAAATTGTGGAGAACTGGCGCCTGAAATCGATATCCGAGAAACCTGTATCACAGGAAACAACAGGAAGGAACCTGTGATTCACAGGAAACAGACAGAGGTAGGGCACAGCGGATAATCCGCTCAAATCTGAGCAGCCCGTCTGGGGAAGGACCTCCACCTTACAGAAGATCGTAGCCAAATAGCATTGGTTTCGGCCATGTTGTGTTCCTACGGTGAGTAAGGTCTCCAGAGCTCCACTTGTTATACCCTCGGTATTGCAAGCGTCTATAGGCTACGGTGATGCTTACCATCAGTCGGGCCGCATGCTTGTTTGCCACCTTTGTGGTATAAGAAAAAAACAACAACAGGAAGTTACAATAAAGTTATAGTGAATAATTACCTCAATATGTTTAATTAGCCATTTCTTCAGTTGGAATTTTTTCTTGCATATATCGCACACCAATACGTTGATATTATGTGTTTTCTTATGTTTTGTGAAGTTACTCGCGTCGCTAAAGGTCTTGTCGCAATCCTCGCATTTGTAAATTGGATATGAGGCATGTTCGCGCATGTGACATCTGTAACTGAAATAAGAAACGGGTTAGTTTAGATTTTAAACAAGTTGTAATGACAAGAACGTGCGCCTGTGAAGGTCTAATTTCTGAAATAAACGATTTCATTTAGTTAAAATTAAATCCTCCTCCGTGGCGTAATGGTTACCACGCCAGACCGCCACCCAGGAGGTCACGGTTTCGAATCCCGGTCGGGTCATGATGAATAACGAACTTTTTCTGACTGGCCTCGGGTCTTGGATGTTTATCTATATATGTATTTGTTATAAAATATAGTATCGTTGAGTTAGTATCCCATAACACAAGTTTCGAACTTACTTTGGGGCTAGCTCAATCTGTTTTTTTATATATACCACAATGGTGGCAAACAAGCATACGGCCGACCTGATGGTAAGCCGTCACCGTAGCCTATAGACGCTTGCAATACCGGGGGTATCACTCACGCGTTGCCAACCCTCCCAACACCCCTAAGTGGAGCTCTGGAGCCCTTACTCACCGTAGGAACACAACATGGCCGAGACCAATGCTATTTGGCTACGACCTTCTGTAAGGTGGAGGTTGTTCCCCAGACGGGCTGCGAAAGATGCCGAGCGGATTATCCGCTGCGCCCTACCTCTATAAAATTCCCAAAAATGGAAAATTCTTGTGTGTATTGAAAATAAAGCTTATCTACTCTGTATGGATACTTACATATTAGGATGATACATCTTCTTGTCACATATCTGACACAACAAACACTGATAATGATATTTGTGCGCGTACGCATCGTTGAGTAAATGCTCGACAATATGTCTCTTCATGTCATGACGTCGTCGGAACAAACGTTTGCAGATGATACACGTTTTCGATAGATTTAGACTTCTGTCGCAGATTAGACCTGCAAAATAAACGTACATTCATCATATCACTTTATTACAACGAATAAAAGTAAACAGGACCTTAAATATGAAAAACTAATTTCATTAGACTAATTATTTATTCATTATTAATAATAATTTTAAATATTTCAAGATGATCTCTCTTGAGCAGGGTTCCTCAAAGGGTTCGTCATTCGTCGGTAGGGTGTTCGCGGCAAGATTTGCGTGATGGCGTCTTGGTGACGAGTCAGATTAAGGCATAAAATAAGTAATATCCCGAGGTAGAATGGCCACTCTCCGCCCCGCACCGAAACGCGTTACCTTACCCCGGGCGGGTATCGAGGCGGGTGCAGTTGCAAAGGTGTGCGCTTAGTGAACGAATGTGTATACGTGTGCGCGTGTACAGACTACATTGGCCTATGTAGTAGAAATAGGTAATTATTTCACGCGCGTTGTATGGAGCGTCCGGGCTGTGATTAAGGTTTAAAATTGTCCAAAATTATTCCTAATATTGATTCTGCGACAAGAAACAAGCTCACCGATCACATTAATATTAAAAAGGTATTTCTTTTGACACCTTTTATTGAAAGAAAAGCCTTATTTTCTTCAACAGTCAGTTTATTGTTTAGTGTGTGTAGCAAACCGAACTCTTTGTAAATAGTTATCTTATACGTCTATTATATAGTGCTACCAAATACTATAGACGAGTAATACGCACAGCTCTTGACGTTTCTCATACAATGACTTGGCAACCTCCGTTCACCTCATGCCGCTAGGGGCGCTATAACATTTTGCATACAAAAGTTTTGAAATCGTTCACCTCATGCCGCCCTCATGCCGTAGGGGCGCTAGTGTCGCGTCTTGCCCGAATTCTTCCGAAGCTGTGGGTATTACTCGTCTATGGTATTTGGTGCTACAAATATCTTTATGAACGTGAGTGACGTTTGTAGGAGGGCGTTACTGTGGCATCTTTTCATACATTTTGTCAAAGGCGAACTGTCAAATAGTGACATACAATATGAACGGGAGTTGTAGTTCCAATTTCGGCCACGTTCATAAAGATGTTGGTAAGTAGATCTGTACTTCTGTTATACTGTCACTTCACTTTTCACCTTCACATTTTTATCTCGCCATTGTACAATTTTCTCTAATATACGTTTTCTTCATCCCTTCATCTTTTTCTAACATCTCCATTCTTGATAGTGTGTGTATGTGTGGGTGGGGTGGGGGGGGGGGTTATTAGTTTAGCCAAGGGGTTGAGAGTTTGAGGAACCCTGCTCTAGAGAAACGCAGAGACACCATAGACTTAATTTTTGCTTCAAATATTACGTAGCCTATAGACGCTTGCAATACCGGGGGTATCACTCGCACGTTGCCAACCCTCCCAACACCCCCAAGTGGAGCTCTGAAGACCTTACTCACTGTAAGAACACAACATGGCCGAGACCAATGCTATTTGGCTACGATTTGTAAGGTGGAGGTCCTTCCACATACGGGCTGCTCCGATTTGAGCGGATTATCCGCTGTGCCCTACCTCTCATGAAACCGCGCACACAACCCGGTAAAATATTATTATTTTGAAAATTTGACCTAAATTTTTTTTCTTCATAAATATGGGTCTTTTAATGATATATTTTGTAGGTACAGTCGCCTCGAGGATAGCAGGACCATCTTTAGGATGATTTTTGGTTGCAACATCCAACATCCTGGTGGACACATGTGGCTCTAATAAACAAAAACCCTGTTTAGTAACAAAGAAAAGGACTGAGCTGACAAAAAATCCGCTTACAAGATGTGCAAGCGATTTTGTTATGGACTTAAACAAAAACATGTTTAACTTATTGTTAGTCTTTTGAGACACGATTGAGACACCATTGAGAGTCCATTGGTGCATTTGTGTTAGTAGAATCGGGCCCCAGGGAGGTAGTATTGTAATGTTATGTTCAAAGTCGAATCTAAAATATTACATTACACGCGAATGGTCGCGGTGAACACCTTAAGTATCGAAGCTTATTAATATATAGAAAACAACATACGCGAGAACAAACACATATAAACATATATCATTGCAACATCGGGCTGTAATAAAAAATAAAAAAAACACTTCACCCCAAGTGGGGGTGATCAGGGTGATTGTTTGCTAGCTTAAATTACATAAAAAGAACTTACTCAGTGCAATCTCTAATGTTTTTGGTTCCAATGCAGCTCTGTTGTCATGCACATATGCCGAGGATGTGCCCTCTTTGGGATCCTCTTCTGTATCGTCATAACTTCTAATATCCACTGTTTCTTTGAAGAGGGAAGCGCATGTGTGGAGATGTTTACGGAAACTGTAATTAAATAAAATGAATCCTTACTAATATTATAAATGAGAAAGTGAGTTTGTTTGTTATTCCTTCACGGCTTGACTAAGCAGCCGATCATTATGAAAATTTGCATACATATTGTTAGGGGTACAGAGCCCAACATAGGCTACTTTTTATCCCGTGAAAGTATGTCTGTTTTTTTATATTTTTATATTTTTATGTCTTACAGTAGACAAACAAGCAAGCGGGCCCTCTGATGGAAAGCGGTCACTGCCGCCTATGGACATCAGTAACACCAGGGGCTCTACCAATGCGTTGTCCACCAAGGAAGTTGGAGGAAAGGAAGGACAAGGAGGAAGGGAAGGGAAAGAGGGGATAGGGAAGGAGTTGGGCTTCCGGAACTCTCACTCACCGAACGAAACGCATTGCTGCTTCACGTCAATATTCTGTGAGAGAGTGGTACTTCCCCGCTCGAGCTAGCCCATTTCGTAATAATTGCTCTACCACTCCATATACTTTCTACTATAGAGGGCGCTGTATCGGCCAACAGATGGCGCCACAAGTCGCACTATGGGTTGTTTTGTTGTCAAACGAGATCTATGTCATAAAATTAACGCGAGCGAAGCCGCGGGGAAAGGCTAGTCATAAATAAATTAATAGTAGATTTTACAACAAGTGCACAAAACGAATCATTTCTATCCGAGACTTTTAGCGGCCCGAGCCGAAGGCGAGAGCTGATAGTAATGTCGAGGATAAAAATGGTTTTGTGGACGAGTTATAAACTCTGCTTTTCACTTCGATTGCGAGGAAATAAATTAATAAACGCACGAAAAAACAAGACCTGTTTCCCGCCACTTTTTAAAAAAAATGTTACGACAATGAAATTAGGCTTGGGCTACAGACCTATAAAGCCTACTATTAAATTAATTTTGTAATAAAATAAGTTTCTTAAATTATAGTAGATTTTACAACAAGTGCACAAAACGAATCATTTCTATCCGAGACTTTTAGCAGCCCGAGCCGAAGGCGAGGGCTGATAGTAACGTCGAGGATAAAAATGGTTTTGTGGACGAGTTATTATAAACTGTGCTTTTCACTTCGATTGCGAGGAAATAAATTAATAAACGCACGAAAAAACAAGACCTACCTGTTTCCCGCCGCTTTTTTTTTTAAATCTCACGACATTGATATTGAGCTTGGGCTGCAGACCTATACAGCCTACTATTAAATTAATTTTGTAATAAAATAATTTTCTATAATTAATAAAATAACCTGCCGTACTCTAATTTAAATTTTAATATCTTTTATGACTTAAAAAACACTTAAGGCAAATAAATTAAAGTAAATATTATAAAATAACCAATTCTATCTCTGAACTTTTTATTGTGTTTGGCTGTATGGCTCATTTCCTTTGCCTTAATATAGATACATTTATGAGTAGATACGTTTTTGCCCTTGTGCACAAAATTCGATTTTGTGCAGCCTATATCCTGCGCAAATAAGCATTTTCTGAGCATGAGAAGTGAAAAATGTATTTATATCCTACTTTCCATACTAATATTATAAATGTGAAAGTGTATTTGTTTGTCCGTCCTTCACGTCGAAAGTAATGAACGGATTGATATGAATTTTTTATTGGGGATAGTTTAAGGTCTGGAAAGTGACAGGCTACTTTTCATCCCGGAATAACATCTTATTCCCACAGGAAAAAAAAGTATAGGTAACATTATTTTTTCATAATTTTTTACGGGGATAACTTAAGGTCTGGAGAGTGACAGGCTACTTTTTTCCCACGGGATAAAGAGATTCCACAGATATTAGAATACAATACAATCTTCTTTCTGTGTTCTGTGAGAGATTCCAATGGGAATAATTATTGACATTTTCCCTTGACCAACGCGGGCGGAGCCGCGGGTAACGCTAGTCATAAATAAATTAAAATGTATTTATATCCTACTAACATTACAATGGCGAAATTTTGTGTGTATGTTTGTTACTTCTTCACGCTGAAATGGGTGGGCCAATATTTACGATATTTGGTATGTAGGTAGCTGATACCTTGGATTAACACATACATTTTGTCGCGAAAAATACGCTATCCCCGTAGGATTTGGTCAAAAGTCTGATTTAGATGGCGCTGCTGTGTTTAAACAAATACACGCAAACGAAGTTGCGCGGGTTTCACCAGTAAAGTTAATAAAGTAGCCTAATGACTAAATTATACAAAAAATTTAACTGAAATAATATTAAGAAACACAGGAATCTCCTAGTTCGGGCATATGTTTTAATTTTATCTTAGTATATTTTATCAAATGTTTATTTTAGATCCTTATAAATTAATTTAAAAAAAAAAATTTTTTTTTGATAAAACTTATTTTATCAAAAAAAAATTTTTTTTTTTTATTTAATTTATAAGGGTTTGGCTTTTAGTTTTTTTTTTAAATGTTGACGACCTCCGCGGCGTAATGGTTACAATGGCGGCCCGCTACGCAGGGGGTCCCGTTTTCGAATCGCGGTCGGGTCATGATGAAAAACAAACTTTTTCTGATGGAAACGGACCTTACTCACCGTGGGAACACAACATGGCCGAGACCAATGCTATTTGGCTACGATCTTCTGTAACGTGGAGGTCCTTCCCCAGACGGACTGCTCCGATTTGAGCGGATTATACGCTGTGCTTTTTTCTTGAAAAAAAAAAAACGTCTTCCTATAGAAAATAGACGCTTATACTAACCTCATTGGTGTTGGCAGCTTGACATTGCATATAGGGCAAGTAAGCCCTTCGTTCTTCACACGGTTGGCGAGGGCGATCTTGAGCAAATGGTTGATATGGTGTCGCCTCATATGACTCGGGCGATTGATTAGCTTGTTGCACATAACGCAATCCTTTGACTCTGGACCAGTTAAAGAATCTATAAATATATAATAAATTTTTACTAATATCATAAATGAGAAAGTGAGTTTGTTTGTTATTCCTTCACGGCTTGACTAAGCAGGCGATCATTATGAAAATTTGCATACATATTGTATTTCAAAAAGGGTTACATTACACGCGGATGCTCCCGGTGAAGGAGCACCTTTAGAACAGTCTTATAATCACTCACCAACTAAGCTCTTCAATACACTTGGCTCCGAATTCGCCACCACGTCCACCTTAGGACCTCCATCTTTGAAATCCAAATGCTTTTCCCAATGATCAAACAACTGCTCATCATTCACAATACTATAACACCTAGAATAATAAAATAAAATCATTTATTTAGTAGATTTACCGGAAAGAGAGATTGGGCACAGCGGATAATCCGCTCCGCATCGGAGCATCCCGTCTGGGAAGGACCTCCACCTTACAGAAGATCGTAGCCAAATAGCATTGGTCTCGGCCATGTTGTGTTGCTACGGTGAGTAAGGTCTCCAGAGCTGCACTTGGGGGGTTGGGAGGGTTGGCAACGTGTGAGTGATACCCCCGGTATTGCAAGCGTCTACAGGCTACGGTGACGGCTTACCATCAGGCGGGCCGTATGCTTATTTGCCACCGCAGTGGTATACGCAAGAAACTCAACAGAAGCCTTACGTTGTGATTGACCAGCATTGGTGATTTGTCCCTACATATTTAAATTCAATTTTATGAATAACCACTTACCTCTTACAATGGAACGCTTTTATAGTCTCCGTTAAGGTCTTTCTTATCATTTTAATATTGACAAACAAGTGTCTTACGTGTAGAAACACATGATGTTTTAATGTAGAATATTGGTTAAAGGCATGGTAACACTGTGGACAAGTTTTCTTGGCAACACCGTGATATTGTAGGTGGACCAAATATTTCTTTATACTGCCAAATGAATTGTCACATTTAGTACAAATGTACACTTCATCATCGTCCAGAGGTATTTTTTTAGGATCGTCACAATCAGGTATATGTTCTTTGAACTCTGAATGGATTCCCTCGAAGTCACAACCCTTACATTTGTAAGTTTTGAGTTTTGATTTTGCGCTTTTGAGCAAAAGGTCAAAGTTTTCCGACTCGGGTGATCGTTTATATGTTTTATGTGGTTTGTCATATTTTTCTTTATGTATTTCAGTTGATTTTATATCATTAAAATCAATTTTTCCAAACGTTTTCAATTTTATTATGTTTTTATTGATTTTAGGTATTCTCTTGTCCGTTGACGTACTACATTCACCTTCTATCTCTCTCTTAATTGTTATTTCGTTGTCTTCTGTCCTTGTTCCACTTGTTAAAGACATTTCGTCTATTGTTATTTCTGTAATTTCGATTAATATTAGATTAGATTAGAATACGATTTATTTGCAATACACAAACAAACAAGGGATACAGAAGACAGTAACAGTTACAAACAGTGTATATGCAACAAGGCGGCCTTATTGCCGAGAGCAATCTTTTCTTTTTTCTATTATTTCACTAGCTGCTGCGCGCGGTGTTATACGGTAATCGCCTTAGCGCCTTTTCGGGATAAAAAGTACCCTATGTGTTAATCCAATTTTAAGAGAGAACACAGCGGATAATCCGCTCGAATCAGAGCAGCGGGTCTGGGGAAGGACCTCCACCTTACAGAAGATCGTAGCCAAATAGCATTGGTCTCGGCAATGTTGTGTTCCTACGGTGAATAAGGTCTCCAGAGCTCCACTTTTTGGCAACGCGTGAGTGATACCCCCGGTATTGCAAGCGGGTATAGGCTACGGTGACTGCATACAATCAGGCCGACCGTATGCCTGTTTGCCACCTTTGTGGTATAATAAATAATAATAAAAGAATATCTGTAACTACTTACCATCTTCTGTCTCCATTTTTACGTCGATATTATAATTTCCAGAATATTTCTGAATACTAAATAAATCATCATCATCCGATTCAATTTCCTGTTTGATCGTTATATCTATTGACTTTGATCGATTTGTTACATTACTAATGACAGCAGGAAATAGTGTGGTCTGAAAAAAAAATATATATATGGACAAATCAGTCAGACTCGTACCTACCTAACGTTTGAAAGAATTTTTGAAATCGGTCCAGTAGTTTTGACAAAAATACCTTTCCCCTTTATAATATTCATCATCATATCAACCCATAATCATCCCACTGCTGGGATACGGGTCTCCCTTCAATCCAAGGGGATTAGAGCGTACTCTGCCACGCTGCTCCAATGCGGATTGGCAGAGGCCGGTGTTTTCAAACTGCCCGAAGGCCACCGACATGGCTTCTACCGATAACAGCCGGGACCGACGGCTTAAGACGCTACCGGTTCGTAAAATACCTATGAAGAGGTCTAGGAAAAACAATTTTTTTAAATGAAGTTCTTCAAATTATCGAACCAAAAAAATAATAGGTATTCTTGAGTACCTTGTCTAGTTAAATCATATCTTCAATACACAATTAGAATTACTTCACTCGATAAAAAAAATTATTTAAAATTCCACTTTTTTAAGACAAATAACTTATTTTAAACTTACTTCTGACACGTTTTAAGATTTGAAACTTAATTAACCTTTTAGTTATTAATTGAACTAGTAAATTCATCAAAAATAACTTTAGAAAGATTACATGGCATTTTTATATCATATTTTATACACGAAAATACGGAGTCAAAGCGTGAGTTCGCGTTACTCAGTCCGGTCGCAGACCGTATCGACGTCGGACGTGTGTCAAATTTTCCGCCATCACCGCCGCGCTCGCAATACGATTACGTAGAATAATTGTTGGTGAAAATGGGTAACAAACGCAATAAAAAAAGGAAAAACAGTGTGGAACCATTTCTTGTTGGACCAACTATTATGCACAAAATAAGTATTCCTGTTGGCACAACTACTTTTTTTGCTGTTTCATAATGGTTTTCGGATGGTTTTTGGATGGTTTTGTTATGGTTTTCAGATAGTTTTCAGATGATTTTTAGATGTTTTTGGATGGTTTTCGAATGATTTTTAGATGGTTTTCCAATGGTTTTCGGATGGTTTTTCAATGGTTTTGTATGGTATCAAGATGTTTCTGGGATTGTTTCGGGATGGTTTATGGTATGAATTAGAAAATCTTTTAGGATTATTTTCGAATGTTTTAGGAATTCTTTTAACATTATTTTTTAATGTTTTTAGAATGAATTAGATATTCTTTTAGGATTATTTTCGAATGTTTTTGGTTTATAGGTTCGATTTATAGGTATAGCTTTACAATTGTTTTTGGATAGTATTCACAGTTTTGGGGTAGTTTTCTATTATCCGATGTTTTCTTTAAGGGTTTGAACTACATAATGTATATTTTAGGCGAAATAACATTTGTGGCGAATGAGACGATTTACTTTCTACAAAGACGACTTACGTTTGCAACGTTTTAAAAATAGTACATTTACTAAAATATTCTTTGATATCACTGTATACTTGTAATAAGAGATGAGTATAATGATGACTGCGGATATTGTGTATGCCAAACAGATTTATTATTTGACAGACAAGAAGTTGTTATTTTACTAAGCTCATCATGTCTTTCAAAATTATTTATAATAAAGGTGGAAAGATTGCACTATGTGACGACTATATCATAGCCATTTGGTGCGAGAGCATTCCTAACTCACCCCAAAACTATTCCAAACTCACCCCAAAAGCATTCCAAACTCACCCCAAAACTATTCCAAACTCACCCCAAAACTATTCCAAACTCACCCCAAAACCATTCCTAACTCATCCCAAAACCATTCCTGAGTCACCCCATAACATGCCTCTTATACAGTGTTGCACACGAATGTACTTAATTGTGGTGCCAAAGGGAACTATTTAATGACAATTATCTGGTTGTGCCATAGTTGTGCCAACAGGAATACTTTTAGTTGTGCTAAAATTAGTTGTGCGTAGCAGTGGGTCCTGCCTGTTAGACCTAAATAAATAACCATAACTAAAATCATAACCAAACAATCCCATTATTTAGTTACAATTTTCAGATAGTTTCATACCAAAAACATTCGAAAATAATCCCAAAACCATCTTGAGACCATCACAAAACCATTGAAAAACCATCCGAAAAGTATTGAAAAACCATCCCAAAGACATCAGAAATCCATCTCAAAACCATCCAAAAACCATCTGAAAACCATCCAAAAATAATCTGAAAACTATCTGAAAATCATCCCGAAATCATCCCAAAACCATCTGAAAACCATGTCTATTTCATTTTTCATATTTGGTTCCTAATAAAAGTTGTTCATAATCTTCATTTTATATTCATTCATATTTATTAAAAAATAATTGTAGGCAATTATTATTTTATTACAAATTAGAAAACTTAAAGTTACTGCATATTTTTACACTATGTGCGCAATGATAAGAAAAGACGCTCGGTTGTCGCAACGTGACGCGAGGCGCGGCCCGGGGCGGCGGAGTCGACTTCGCGCTTGGGTCGCTGGACCTATGGCGCCTTAACGTGCCCTCCGAAGCACGGAGAAGCTCGAGATAACGAAACCCATCCAAACACTGGCTAGGGTCGACGTCACTTGACTTGCGTGTTCATATATTTATAATATTAGTGGAATTAAAATATTAGTAAGTAAAGATTGACTTACATTAGTTTCATCATTATTTTGTTCTTTATTAGACATTTCTTGTGTTTCTATATTTTCTTGTTTAATATTTGTATTTAATAAATTAACATCCTGTGATATATTCATATTATTGTTACTTGGTACATCATCATCATTTTTTTCGACTTTAATTTCATTAATATCCATTATTCTTTCAATTCCATCATTTTCTATTACGTTACCATTCTCTTTTGATTTCGTATTATTTTCAATTTCTCTTTTACTTTTAACTTGTATCCCATGTTCTTTTGTTAATGTACTCGTATCTTGTGCGGTATCACTTTTACTTTTATTCATTCTATATTGTCTTAATCCCGTACCATGTGCTACAGGATCTACATTCAATTCTTTCTTTAATTCACTTTCTTTTAATAATTCGACATTATCAATAACTTTTTGTGCGTTATTACTTTCATTTGTATCTTTTATTTTACAGTCATCTTTTTCTTTCTTTATTTCATCTTCTTTTAATATTCTGTCATCTTGTAAAACTTGTGAGTTTGTGTCAATCTGTCCTACTTTCATAACTTTTACTGTTTTGTTGCCCAAAATAATTACATTTTTGTTCAGTACTTCTGTATTTTGTGCTGTTTGCTGTGAAATTTCTTTTACTACATTGACTTCATTTGCCATCTTCTCAATTGACACATTGCCAATACGTTCATTGACATTTCTTTGTGTACGTATATATGTAACTTTTTTCGCTTTACCAGTTCCCATGTCAATTGTATTTCCCTTATTGATAGCTTTACGTAATTCTTCTGTCTTTTCTACTTCAATGTTTAAATTTTTTGCTTTACCAGATCCCATGATGTATATTAACTTATCTCCTGCAGCCTTTTTGATCTTATGTGATGTCTCTTTCGCTCGAACATTATCATTATTTGTGTTGTCAACTGACGTTATATTATTGACTTCTTTATTGTATTTAGCGAGGCACTCCATTTTCTTAGCTAATATTTTCGGTATATTATTTTCTACAATTTTATTACATGTTTTGACAATTGGCTGTTTTTCCTTGTTTATACCTTCGCCAATTTTTTTTATCACTGAAACACAAATAAATATACATTAAAGCAAATATCTTAACTTATTACTGTATTTTGGTGTGGGACGCGACATGCGTTGACACACTTGCCCCGTCACATCTTCACGGTACGAGTAGAAGTGCGGGAGCGGCGGCGGAGTCCGCCGAGAAACTAAAAGCCACAATATATCAGCAGCTGACTGGTTCCTACGATTTTGTGGCTTTTGGTGTAGAAACATTAGGCCCGTGGGGTTCCAGTGCGTTGTCCTTTTAGGACATCGCAAAAAGGCTGCGACAAACCACTGGTGACCCAAAGACTAGCAGTTACTTCGCTCAACGGATCTCTATCGCCGTTCAGCGAGGTAACGCTGCTAGCATCTTGGGCACCCTGCCACAGGGACCATGTCTTTTAAATTCTTAATTTTAGTTTTTATTCTTAGTTTAGTTTTTATTTAGTTTAGTTTTAGTATGTGATGTTTGAAATTACTCATAAATAAATTTAAAACCGTAGTTTAATTTTATTTATTTTCATGTTATTTAGTTATGTATTTTCTTTACTGTATTCATTTACTATATGCATTTTAATTCTTAACTTGCAATAATCCTCATCTATTTTGCCAATCTGTGTATACTATGGGGGATTACATACAAGTTGTAATAACGGGCCGCGTCGTCGACTCAAGAGTCAAGCGCCGGCACCGGACACTAGCCTCAACTAACAATTTTAGTTGTTCAGCAATTAGTTGTGCATGAGAGTTGGTCCAAGAGGAAACGGTGGTCACATGAATAACTCTGAAGCAGAAATAATGTGTGAGCAGACTTACGATGGACTGCTCGAGCAGTTAGATCAACACACAAGGACTGCTCTTATTTTGAATGTTTTAAACCTGTTTTTACATCTGTCAGAGGTAAAATGACTGTGAACGGTGTATAAAAATATAAAACTTACCGGGCACATAAAATGGTTCACCGTTCTTCGGCTTTATGAGTTGTAAGTTCTCCGGCCACAAACATTTCACTGGCACGATTACCTGTAAAATAAAATGATATTTATTATTAAAATTAAAACAAAAAATATAATATTTAAGAGAGGTAGGGCACAGCAGATAATCCGCTCAAATCTGAGCAGCCCGTCTGGGGAAGGACCTCTACCTTACATCGTATCGTAGCCAAATAGCATTGGTTTCGGCCATGTTGTGTTCCTACGATGAGTAAGGTCTCCAGAGCTCCACTTGTTATACCCCCGGTATTGCAAGCGTCTATAGGCTACGGTGATGCTTACCAACAGGCGAGCCGTATGCTTGTTTGCCACCTATGTGGTATAAATATATATTTATACGATAGAAGAGCTCGATGGCGTCGCTGTGTGTCGCACTCTAATATGAACACACAAGTCAAGCGACGTCGACCCTAGCCAGCGTTTGGATGGGTTTCGTTATCTCGAGCTTCTCCGTGCTTCGGAGGGCACGTTAAGCCGTCGGTCCCGGCTGTTGTGGAAAGATGACGGTCGTTAAGACGGTGGCCTTCGGGGGGCTTGAAAACACAGGCCTCTGCCAATCCGCATTGGAGCATGGCAGAGTACGCTCTAATCACTTTCGATTGAAGGGAGACCCGTATCCCAGCAGCGGGATGATTATGGGTTGATATATGATGAATGAGAAAGTGAGTTTGTTTGTTTGTTATTCCTTCACGGCTTGACTAAGCAGCTTTTTGATTATGAAAATTTGCATACATATTGTTTGGGGTACAGAGCCCAACATAGGGTACTTTTTATCCCCTGAAAGTATGTCGTTCCAATGGGAAAATAATTTTTCTACTATAGAGGGCGCTGTATCGGCTAACAGAAGGCGCCACAAGTCGCGCTATGGGTTGTTTTGATGTCTAACGAGATCTGTCATTAAAATTAACGCGAGCGAAGCCGCGGGGAAAGTGATGAAATAAATAAATAATTAAACAAACGCTTACCTTGTTTATGTTTTCTCTCCAATCACCATTTAAATGCTGTTTAATATGATATTTAACATCATTTTTGTTTATAAAGAAAGTGTTTTTTTCACAAATACCACATTTATATACCATTATATAATTATTTGTATCGTTCAACACATTAAATAGTGTCATACAACTATATTTGCATTGATCGTGATATTTCCTATAGGATTGTCTATTATTGTCCGAAAGAAACTCCTCGCATGTACATTGGTATGTGGGTGTCACATTTGTGCAATTGCTACAGAAATCTATAAAGTAATCCCCGCAGCCATTACATAATTCAGCATCACACGATATAACACGATCGGTACGGACCGTGTGGTAGTATGTAATGTGTTTCTCCAGTTGCGTTTTCTTAAAGAATCTAAATTCACCGAACACATTACGACATATATGACATTGTACACGCAGCATTTCGAAGGATTTCGTTAATAATTTACATGTACCTGAAAAAAATATATTTTTTAATCAACTCGAAACTTCCATCGTTTAAACACTCCATAATATATTGGTGCTAATTCTGTTGTACATTTAACTAGACTAAACTAATTTTGACAGGACTATAAGTGTTGCTATCCTTGTCACTAATTGTGAACCAAAGGAAGGACAACAACACCTTTGGTCCTGTCAAAATTAGTTTTGTCTAGTTAAATGTACAACAGAAATAGCACCATTGTATCACTAACACGGTGTCATAATACATAAACATAGGTTGAGATTTCTTCACAATGTATGAATTCATCTAACTTTATAAAAATATAATATAAAAGAAAGTCGTGTTAGTTACACCATTTATAACTCAAGAACGGGTGAAGCGATTTGGCTGAAAATTGGTGGAGAGGTAGCTTAGAACCAGGAGCAGGACATAGGATACTTTTTATCCTGTTAGGGTGGGGTAGGGGTAGTGCCTCTAAGGCGGAACATTGATGTAAGGCCGACTTATACGTCATCTCGAACGATCATGCAACTTGCTATCATTCGATTTTTTTATTTATTTTGTCGTCAGCTTGCGCACGTACAGTCAGGTGCAAATACTGTACAACGTACAGCCGAGTAAAAAAAATATTGAAACTATTAAACGTTTTGTTTTTTAGAGAGAGGTAGGGCACAGCGGATAATCCGCTCAAATCGGAGCAGCCCGTCCGGGGAAGGACCTCCACCTTACAGAAGATCGTAGCCAAATAGCATTGGTCTCGGCCATGTTGTGTTCCTACAGTGAGTAAGGTCTCCAGAGCTCCACTTGGGGGGGTTGGGAGGGTTGGCAACGCGTGAGTGTCGACACTCGCAAGGGTAAAAAACCTACAGGGTACTTCCCGTAAACTCAGAATCTTGAAATTTGGTACAAAGTAACGTCTTATAGTACAGATAAAGGAAAAATTGCGAAAGACATAAATTTTTGGTTACATCATATAATAAAATAAAAAAAATATCATAACTTTTATTTATATTTCTACAGGTTTGTACGGAACCCAAAGCGAGTCCGACTCGCACTTGGCCGGTTTTTCTTTTTTCCATTACTGATGTTCATAGGATTGACGATATCAATTTTTTATAAAATCAAATTGTCTCAAGTCGCACGATCGTGCGAGATGGCGAATAACTGGATTTTCTGTAAAACTTACCTTCGTGTAGTGCTACATCGGTGCAAGTTTTCATGGGCATCTTGCATCCGTGGCAAGAATAGAACATTTCTTCCGACCAGACGCTTGTATGTCTGTCTATGTCTTTACCACATTTCCAACAATCGGTCCCAATGCTGATTTGCCTTAAATAAAAAAAATACATTTGTTTAATTAAGTACTTTCCATTGCCAATCAGCGGGGTAACGCAGCAAGCGTTTTGGGTACATGCGTTTTAAATATTAGTTTTTGATAGTTTAGTTTTAGTTTTAAGTTAAATTATTAATTTGAGCTTTCATTTTATGCCACAAAGCTGGCAAACAAGCATACGGCCTTGGTAGTGCACAGCGGATAATCTGCTCAAATCGGGGCAGCCCGTCTGGGAAAGACCGACGCCTTACAGAAGATCGTAGCCAAATAGCATTGGTCTCGGCCATGCTGTGTTCCTACGGTGAGGAAGGTCTCCAGAGCTCCACTTGTGAGGGTTGGGAACGCGAGTAATACCTCAGTATTCCAAGCGTCTATAGGCTATGGTGACGGCTTACCATCAGGCGGGCCGTATGCTTGTTTTCCACTTACACCTTGTAATATAAAAAAGTACAAAATCAATATTTAAAATTGGTCATTTTGGCGACCTCCGTGGCGTAATGGTTACCACGCCAGACCGCCACCCAGGAGGTCCCGGGTTCGAACCCCGGTCGGGTGATGATGAAAAACGAACATTTTCTGATTGGCCTCGGGTCTTGGATGTTTATCTATATATGTATTTGTTATAAAATATAATATCGTTGAGTTAGTATCCCATAACACAAGTTTCGAACTTACTTTGCGGCTAGCTCAATCTGTATGAATTGTCCCTATATATTTATTTATTTATTATTTATTAATAATAAACTAGGTACATACTTTGTCTCATATTGTCCTATGTAAGCTACGATGTTACACTCATACTTCAATTCTTCCAAATCAATATTGATATTTGGTTCGGTGTGTTTTGATAGATGATTTCTGAATTCTGACAGCTCCCAATAACATTTGAGGCATTTGTAACATTTATATAATAGTGGTACCTGCAATTTAACCAAAATTAATATCATACTTACTAATTTTATAAATGAGAATGTGAGTTTGTTTGTTGTTATTCCTTCACGGCTTGACTAATCGGCCGATCATTATGAAAATTTGCATACATATTGTTAGGGGTACAGAGCCCAACATAGGCTTTTTATCCCTTGAAAGTATGTCGTTCCAATGGGAATATAATTTTTCTACTATAGAGGGCGCTGTATCGGGCAACAGAGTGCGCCACAAGTCGCGCTATGGGTTGTTATGTTGTCAAACGAGATCTATGTCATAAAATTAACGCGAGCGAAGCCGCGAGAAAAGGCTAGTAAAATAAATAAATAAAAAACTCTTTATTCATTTATGTTGTGTTTCTATGGTTTTTACACGTGGTATGGTGACTGCTTACCATATCAGGCGGGCCATATGCTTGTTTGCTGTTAGCATAAAAAAAAGTAGATTTATCCTACTAATATAATACTAGCGAAAGATTTTGTGTATGTTTGTTGCCTCAAATGGCTGGGCCGTTTTTTATGATATTTGGTATGCAGGTAGCTTGGATTAACATACAGGGTATTTTCATACAAATTGCTTTATTTATCAGACGATTTATTAAATTGTATGAGTGACCGCCATCTAGTCAAACTCAGTGGCAATTGGCAATACAACAATAGGGTTGTTTCCAGGGTCAAAATAATTACATTATATTTAGTCCGTATTTTAGATTATAAAAAAATATTGGACACGTATTTTTTCTTTTTTCCATTTAACAAAAAATAACAAAGATACAAGGCATAAAAACTTAGGAGTGGGGCCTTTGACGTCACCCCGTGCGAAAAAATGACACACGGCGTCACACGTAACTTTAATGGTCTATATCTTTGTCATTTTTGGTCTAATTTACAAATGAAAAATGTGTTGCCCTTTTTTTTGAATAATCTAAAAGATGGACTAATTAATTTTTTTACGGCAACTAGCCTATTATTAACTTCACTCAACACAAAAGTGCACAATGCCGCTGAAAGAAGAAAATAGGAGAACAAATACACACTTACCTCTTCGCAACCATCATACCAAAACTGCCATTTGTACAAAGCCTTCTGTATTAAATCCTCATAATGTGTTCTCACATGTTTAACATGTACATAATTAGCCCACATGTTACCTAACCTACTTCCAACAAACTTGTCCACTTTATCAGACTTACTCCTTCCGTCAGCAGCTAGCCAAACCTGTTTGGACACATTTAGTATATAATCTATAGGCATAATAAACATTTTACACTTTCTATGCTTTGGAACTACATTTTGAACTTTAGCTTTTTCAGAACTAACTACGGATTTATTTATATCTTTATTGTGATCCAAATCATTTTCTGTTTTTATATTTTGCACTTTTTGATCTGTATTGGATTTAACATTGGATCTGTTTTTCCGATCAATGTTGGTCTCTTCAATATTTTGATCAAATTGCTCTGGTTTTTCCTTTTTTATAGATGCAGTATCCATTATGTTTCTGTCATTTTTGGATGAACGATCGAGCATCTTAGAATCATCAAGATCAAGAAGTTTTGGTTCTTTAGAATCATCAAGAATTTTTGATTCTTTAGAATCATTGTTGGATTTATTATTGGATCTGCCTTCCAGATCAACTTCTATGATATCAATAGATTTGGAATCATCAACATCAACATTCATTTTTAATTCTTTAGAATCTGAAAATAAAATTAAATCATTATTACTGCTAGTAGACTTACGGGAAAAAATTTTTTACGTATTTTTTTTTAAATATTTCTTACATAATTTTTTCCCCCATAATAGGTTTGCGTTTCACCACAGCCTGCCTGATGGTAAGCATCGCTGTGGTCTACGTTGTGTCGCGTGTTACGTATCCTGAGACACCGATTACGATTCACGAGACGTGACGGCGGGATTTGCTGAGGTAGCATTCAGCTGGCCTTCGTGACGCACCGATCGCCAGACGGAAGTTGCTGCCTTAGCATTCAGATGGCTCCGAACTACATGGATTCGACAATGACGGCGAAGCGCTAAGCTCGCAATCAGCTGGTTTAGCGGGGGGCATGGGGTGTCATGTCACGATCACTTCGGATCTAACATCGACCGTTGTCGCTAGGTTAGGTTAGGCTAAGACTTAATTGTAACTTTGTAATTAATTATTTAATTAAAATTAGATTTAAATTCATTTTTGGTTTTCTTACAACCCTCCGACCGCAGGCTACATAATTCGCGCTCACCTAGAAAGTACCTATTTACTATAGTTTTTTTATTTCTTTTCTGTTTTTCAAATATCTTTTATTTGATTGAAGTTTTCTGATATCATTTGACTTCTTACCATTTGCTCCTTGTTGTGTCTCGCTACCATTCCTCCTTATTTGCTCCTCTATCGTTGCATCACTTAATACAGTTTTTATTTTATCAACGGCCCAATCCTCACTATCTTTTTCTTCGTGAAGAGTATCATCGCAACACTCAACTTCAATGCATATGTCAAATTGTGGGCTACTTTTGTCTGATGTCGGTCTGTTTAATTCCAATTTCGGTCTTTTCTTCTGCGGTGACTCCTGAAAATTATATACAATTTTGTTTTAAATATACTTTATCAATCATATCAACCCATAATCATCCCACTGCTGGGATACGGGTCTCCCTTCAATCGAAGGTGATTAGAGCGTACTCTGCCATGCTCCAATGCGGATTGGCAGAGGCCGGTGTTTTGAAACCGTCCTAAGGCCACTGAATTTAAAATTATAATACAATTTGTTTTAAATAAATTTTATCTATTCTAATATTATAAAGAGGGAATTTTCCTAGGTGGTAGAGCAATTATTACGAAATGGACACAAGAGGGTGCTATATACATTTATATGTACAATTTATTTTTAAAAAGTAAATGGAGGTGGAGAGTTATTTATTTATAATTATAATATATTAAGTTAAAAATTCTTTTCTTTCATAAATTCTTTAATTGAATAATAATTTCTATCATGCAAATTGTTTTTTTTTTTCCATTATTCCATTATGTTACCACAAAAATGCAGGTATGAGCTACCATAATAGTTTCTTCTGGCTCCCACAATATACAATAAACTCCATAACAGCATTATCAACAGTAAGAACCTATATGTATTTAAACAGAGACTACTTGATATGTTGCTGAAAAAGGCCTATTATTGTGTCAAAAGTTACCTCGAAGACAAAGAAATGTAAGATTTATATTGTAAAATTTGTTATTTTGATTATTATTTTATATTTTATTTATATTTGTACATAAATTATTAAAATTTGCATGCCATTAGGTTGAATATGGCTTGGCTACCTGTACATATAGGTAATATTAACCACCTATGTATTATTTACTCATATTCGCAACTTGAATTGAATTACTAATACAATCACAATCATTAAATTTCGCTGAAAATCTTGTGCGAAGTATGGGTATGTATAAAAAAATAACATAGAATAATTTTTTGTAACTACTGATATGAATCTCTATGCTCTACTATAATGCGTTTCTTTGTATCAATTTATTCTACTTATGAATTTAGCTACGTGTGACAAAGCCAATGACATTACAAAACATTTTTAAAATTAATCCCATTAGCCGTACGACACGACGAGAATGACAAAATAAGCGCTCGTGAGGTGTATTAGATTTAACTTTGAACAATTAATGATTTAGATTAATGTTCTTTTGTATCAACTACCTAGTTATTTTGAGTCTTTTTCTTCTCGTTCCTATACTTATTTCGCACTGATATCATAAAGTTAATACACACACCTTTCTATTGTTCCAGGCGTTCTTAACAATGTAGGGCTCAGACCAAATAAGATGTAGGGTAGTAAGTAAAATAAAATGGCTAATAAAAGTTAGGTTACGTTTACCAAAACAATGATTTTAAACTCTACCCACAATAAAATACAATTTTAAATTCGAATTTTACAAATCTTAACTTATTAAACAAAAAAAAAATTAATTTCAAAAACAAGTAAAAATTACCAAAAATATTTTATTTCGCAACTACCTTCACAAAATGGTGGACAGTAAACCTACCTGCATTTCAACAATTTCATCTTCCTTTTCTACCATACGGGGCTGCAATTTACACTTTCTACGTCTTATTTTGGTAACTTCATCCATTTTTATTCACTTTTCTAAACATTACACAAAAATAATACACAGTAAAAGTTATTTGTGAAAATGTAGGTATACACGGAGTAAAGAATTGAATGAATTTAGAAAAGTTCCGTTCAAAATGCGATGCAATAAATTTAATTGCGGCCAGCATCGGAATTAAGCGGTTCTCTCTGTCTAATTTATAGAAAATTTTGCGATACTAGCGCCAAATTGAGAGATTGATATACTACGTCATTTTTATTAGACGTACAGGTTGGCAAAAAAGTCGTGACAATAATGGTGGCGCCACTAGTCATACTTCTGTACATTTTGAAGACCAATATCACCACAGTAACGTAATTAAATAGAAAATAACACAAGTAACGATGCTGATTACAAGAAATGACACAACATGTACCGACTTAATATCATAGAAGGAATGTTTCCAGTGACAAATTTTTTTAGTTCCGTTTCAGGACTTTTTTGCCAACCTGTACATTCATGCCTATGAAACTCAGAATATGGAATAAAATCAAATTCTTAATTTAATTTAACGCCATCTAGATAAGGGTGTAAGAACTCACATAAGTTACTCTAAATTTCGAATATTATAATTAAATGCCAATAAATTTGATAAATACTTTTGAACAGTTTAAACGACAATATAAGCATTAAAACTGATGAGTTTTATCCACTCGGCAGTCCGTGCAACTATAGTTGCAACTCTCAGCAGTCCCGAAAGTTCCAAATTTGAGCGACAGATGGCGTCCGACACCTCCCGAGACATAAAAAAATATATATCTCGTAAATTATTACACTTATTCTAATAAGAAAACTAGTACTGTTTAGCTAGATAAATTATCTTTCAATAAAATAATATAACAACATACGAAAACTTATAAATAAGGTATATTTTTAGCGTATAATTTCAACATGAGAGGTTTTTTTTTACGACTTTGAGATTTACGGGCATATTATTCCACTTTCGTATTCTTATTAGAATTTTTGTTATTAGAATCGAATAGGAAATGTACTTACCTTTCTGGAAATATACGTATTGTATACTAATATCCAAATAGTTTTGCCAAAAAAAGCAAAAATAACACTAGGCACTTTCACAATTTTCACTTAACTTTCACTTTTTTTCGATAGGTATGTACTTTGCTGTGGGTCAAACACCTTGAAATCTGTTCGAAATTAATGGTATTTCTGCAAATACACGGTCAAAATATGGTTTTAATTAACGTAAGGCGTTGTTTTATACATATTTCTACACATATTTATTATAAAATCAATAAATGCCGCCGCCAGTCACCTATTGATTCACTGAACTTTTCACTTGATAATATTTCAAATTAAATACTTTAACTACAGTCAGTTGTTTGTAAACATGAAACCTTATTTATTTAACGATCGTTTGCATGTATAAATTATAACAAAGCATGCTTTAATTTCATAAAATAGTCTGAACAGTCCCAGCAACTGCGGTTGCTGGACGACTGACTGATGACTTTTGACTTTGACATTTTTTTTCTAAATTTTTTGCTACTGGAGTGTTACAAGTTAAGAACGCTACGCTACTTCTCATTTTATTCCGAGCAACACCAAAAATACTCGTACGCGAGAGCCGTACCATTTTTATTTAAAAAAATAAAATGTATAGACAATACGCAACTTTTTTTCTTGGCTACAAATGTGACCGTGGACTGTAGACGTTTTTGTGCTTTGGCTACATTTGTTGCCACGGACTGGCCGAAAATCATATTTACTCTATTTATTATGGCACATGCTTTGAGTGTTACCATTATCAAAACAGGAGTTATTTTTAGCACTTTTTTAGTATTTCGTGCAAGAATGAAATTTAATATGAGTATTTTAATATATATGTATTGTATATATATATATATATATATATATAAGCAAAGAAAAGGACGGAGCTGACAAAAAATCCGCTTACAAGATGTGCAAGCGATTTTTTTCTAAAATGGTTCTTCTATCTTCGAGGCCACCGTACATAATTATAGATAGTTACGTATGTTGTATAACCTGTAAACTAGATGGCGCTACTAGTTCGATCTGAGCTGAGTTTCTTATATATTCAGTATATATATATATATATATATACAATATAAATTTAAGTACCGTACCGTGGCGAGGAGGACCATTTTAGAAAAAAATCGCTTGCACATCTTGTAAGCGGATTTTTGTCAGCTCCGTCCTTTTCTTTGTTACCAAACAGGGTTTTTGTTTATTAGAGCTAATATGTCCACTAGGATGTTGCAACAAAAATCATCCAGATGGTCCTGCTATCCTCGAGGCGACACATTAAGTAGGTAGGTATCGAAAGTTGCATTTGGATGAAAACGGCGGCGCGGCGGGTAGATAGTTATTTTTTTTTACAAGATTTTCAATACACTGAATATCTACTTATTCAATACACACTCGAAAAACGGTAACACATTGGATGATTTTTTAATCGGCCGATAGTTGGATTCAGTATGGAGCTACGTGGCAGTGCGCCTATTTGACCATTAAAAATCGGCGCTCAAACTATGGAAAATGACTGCGACTAAACTATCGGCCGATTAAAAAATCACAAGTAAGCGCGCGCTCTTAATATTGTGTGAATATAATCTTGTATTTCAATTTTACTAGTGACCTCTAGGCTCTAGTGATTTCAAAGAGCTACTATTTCTTTTTTAAGAATTATTTTAAGTTTTAATATTTTTAAGAATTATTTCTTATTATTTTAAGAAATAGTAGCTCTGAGTGATTCGTTCAAATTCTTTTGATGCAATGCTTTGTTCTCTGTTTTCCGTTTGGCAATCACTCTTTCAGAACCATTTAGAACTACGAAGATTATTTTGTGCCATTTTCAAGTTACTAAGCTCGTGTGTAGACGTGTCTTTATAAAATTTGCTCGTATGGATGGAGTATGCAGAACAGGGAATATTATATGGCGTTATAAGAGGGAGTAAGTCTAAACTTAACTAAACTAAGAAACTGAACATTTATTGTTAGAAACAAACAAATTTTTATGTACCAAATTTTGAGATACCTATTCAATAAAATTATGATGTCAATAAGATTATGCCTCCCTCATACAATACTTAAATGAAGTTAGTCAGATGACATTGTGTCTACTCTTGGTCTACCCCATGGACTACCCTTGCTTGATGAAAAAAAATGTATTAAAAGGCTGTATGGAGATTTTGGTCATTGTCTATGAGTTTACAATCAAGCAAGTTTATGAAACAAAATGTTAACCTAAAAAATGGCTCTCCCACTTTTCTTTTAATGAATTATTTTTCGTAGGATTCTATATAAAATGAGTTTATTTATACGATTTAACAGGCCGGCAGGTTTAAACCTAAGTTTTAACAATAAAGTATGGCGTCTTAACTCCACCAGTGCTGATACAGCCGCAAATAAAGTAGAGGATGAAGAGGAGTTTAGAGTTTTGGATATTTTGAAGAAAAGGCAGAGAGTGCAACGTAGAACAACGAGAAGAGCTGATGTGCAGCCTGATAGAGCTGACAGAATGGCTGTAGATCAGGTAAACTTGAAATTAATTATAATACCTATAACCTTTTTTTTTCTAACAAACAAGATTCAAAACATATAACTACAGAGTAGGCCTTCAGGGACATTTTCTCTTGTCAACGAGTACGTACAGTAATAAAATGAAATTAATAAAACTATAGTTTAATTACATAAATAATTTATATTACTGTAATAATAATACAAAGCAATACAATCATATTAAATAATTTATTACTGTACGTACTGTAGTAGCTTTTAAGCTAATACCATTTCGGAGAATCAAAATGACCACTGTTAGAAGAAATGGCAAAAGACAACCAGTTATAGCCTTTTTTGATATTTATCAATACATACCTGTCACATTTTTTTAATTTTCATGCACGCCATCCCTTCGAGCAGTGGCTCCATTGAAAATCGATGTAGGTGGTTACTATTTTACCATTATCAGAATATTATTATTTTGTTTTAAATTTGTTGCTGATTAATGCTGATGTGTCTATGTCACAGTGTTGAAAAGTTCACTAGTCAAGTCACTTTACTAAGTTCCATGTCCATTAAGGTGATCCGTTTCGGTCCTCGCGGGAAATTCAAATTTTTTGGGGTTTTTGCACTTTTCCACAGTTTTTAAACGATGCATCTTTTTTCCTATAAACGTGCACATTCATAATGAGAAGAGCCAACATTAAAATTTTTTAAGTCAAATAAGCTTTCAAGAAAATTTTATCAATGATTGAGATGCAATTTGTAAAAAACCCGAAAAAAATGTAATTTCCCACGCAGACCGAAACGGACCTTAATTTAATTTACAATAATTGTGCTATTTATAATAAAACTAGCGAAACCCGCGCAACTTCATTTGCGTGTATCCCGCTTTCCCGTGGGAATTAAAAAAAAATTCTCGGTAAGAACCATCCTCATACTTCAAGGAATATTCTAAAAAAAGAATTAGCAAAATCGGTTAAGCTGTTCTCGAGATTTCCGCTTAGCAACGCATTTAGCGAAAAAATTTTATATTATAGATGTTAAAAGTATCTTTTTAAGTTATGGTGTTGCTCATAAATAAACCGGATCTTAAACACGTTCACTGAAACAGCAGACACCATTTCATCATGTAGCTTATTCCATGCCTGGACAATTATGTTGCTGAGAAAGTGATACACCAAATTAGTGGTTCATTTAATGGTGTTTTGCTGTGGTTGCAGTTGGTGTTCTACAAAATAAAAGAAAATAATAATCAAAATGATTGTCTTTATTATTACAGAATTGGGCAAATGTCTGGCCGGGCCCGAAGACGTTCCATCCATCGTCAGTTCCACTACCACTCCGTCAGGGCTACGTCCCAAAAGGCCAAGCACCACCAGGGAAAAAAGCTAACGCGGAGTTAATGAAGATACCAAACTTCCTCCATTTAACTCCGCCAGCGATCAAAGCGCAATGTGAGGCGATCAAACAGTTCTGTACCGAATGGCCGAAGCAATTAAACTCGGAGGAAGCGATTGAAAAGCACTATCCAGTTGAGATTATAACGTCAGATTACTGTCATGCTAGCCCTTCTATCCGCAACCCATTAGCACGTATAGTTACGTTAAGAATTAAGCTGTCATCATTGAAATTAGATAAACATGCACAAGATAAGTTCCTAAGGTAATTATAGTATTTTCTTTATATTTTTATACGACCTCCGTGGCGTAATGGTTACCACGCCAGACCGCCACCCAGGTCCCGGGTTCGATCAATGGTAAAACCTTTACCACAAATACATCTTGTTCATCAGAACATACAAGGTTTTACCAGCAAACAACTAGAAATAGAATTATTTTTGGAATCGAATAATATAGACATCCTTTGCGTCACTGAACATTGGCTTAACAAAAATCAATTAATTAATATGAACAATCACGGTCTGGCTAGTGCGTTCATCAGGAAGAGAGCAATACACGGAGGATCATGCATTTTATTAAAAAATAATATCTCATATAAGGAACGTAAAGATATTGTTTCTCTTTCTGTTGAGCGTACTATCGAAATATCGTGCGTCGAACTTGTTCAATATATAATTATAAGCGTATATCGGCCGCCTTCAGCAAATTTTGATGCGTTTGAAAATAGAATGGAGGAGGTCCTAAAGCGTGCTACTAAGGTTAGCAAACCTGTAGTGGTATGTGGGGACTTTAATGTAGATTTACTCGTTTCATCAACGAACAGCATAAAGCTTATAAACTTATTTAAATCGTTTAACTTAAATAATATATTTCTCGAGCCAACCAGAATATCGCCCACTTCTGCCACCTGTCTTGATAACATCTTTTGTAACTGTGCAGTCACTGGTGAGAAAATAATAAACTGTTTAGCATCGGACCATTCTGGTCAACAAATCTCTTTAATTGATAACTGTGTTACTGAAAATAAAATTGGATCTTTTAGACTAATTTCTCAATCACGCAAAGATAAGTTCAGAAGAAACGTTAAAGAAAAAACTGTTATTCCTTCAGTAACTTCAAGTGATCCTAACCATTTATATAATAATTTATTCGATGTCATCAATAGGGAATTTAATGATACATTCCCAATTAAGAAGGTTAAAATTCGCGATAAATTAAAATTTTGTGACTGGGCAACGACGGGTATATATATTAGTAGAAGAACTCTTTATGATTTATACGATCAGCGTAAATATAATCCTAGCCCACAATTTAATAAATATGTAAAGGATTATTCCAAAACATTCAAACTTGTATGCACGACCGCTAAGGCGCTTCATTTAAGTAAAAAGATCAAAAACTCCACTAACAAAACAAAAACTACGTGGAATATTATTAACAAAGAAACCGGCAAGTCGAAGCAGAGTACTAATGAGTACTCGCTCCTTGTAAACAACCGCATTGTTTCCGCGGACGATGAAGTAGCTGATGCTTTTCAGGAATTCTTTGCAGATATTCCTATACATACAACTAAATCCTTGAAGTCGTCCCATACATTGGCTGACGAATTTCTTAGGTCGAACGTTCCCGAACCTACTTCGAATTTTTCGTTTAAATTTGTAAATGCTGATACGATCCTCAAAACTTTTAAATCACTCAATATAAAAAAGTCAGAGGATATTTGGGGAATATCTGTAGCTATCATAAGTAATATTATAGACATCATAGCACCTTATTTAGCCGTAATTTTTAATGAATGTGTTCCAGCTGGCATTTTTTCTGATTTGATGAAAGTGAGTAAAGTCATACCACTTTTCAAGAAAGGGTGTAGTAAGGATCCAAATAATTTTAGACCAATATCTATTCTGCCAGCACTTAGCAAAATTTTTGAAAAGATAATTCTGGACCAACTACTATCCTATTTCCAAAGTAATCGATTGCTTCACCCGCGTCAATACGGTTTCACTAAAGGTAGATCCACTACAGACGCCGCTGCCATGTTATTTAAAGTTATAATGGAGGCCTGGGAGGACAGCAAGAACGCTGTTGGTGTTTTTTGCGACCTTTCCAAGGCTTTTGACTGTGTCGATCATAAGACCTTAGTAAATAAGTTAAAATTCTATGGCTTGGACAGTTCCTCAATCAATCTTATGTCCTCTTACCTTAATGCCAGAATTATGAAAGTGAGAGTAAATGAAGCGACCTCTGTAGGTTGTCCTGCTAGTATAGGCGTTCCTCAAGGCTCAATATTGGGCCCTTTTCTTTTTTTAGTATATATAAATGATTTGCCGTACTTAACTGAACATTTATGCGACATTATTTTATTTGCAGATGACACTTCTTTAATTTTCAAGGTAGACAGAAGACATCCTAATGTAGATACTATTAACAAAACGTTATCTCAACTATATCAATGGTTCTCAGTAAATAATTTGGTGCTTAACGCCAGCAAAACCAAATGCATAGCTTTCTCACTCCCGAATGTATCCCAATCTATTACATCAGTCATTGTTAACGATGAAAACTTAGAATTGGTCGAAACTACCACTTTTCTGGGCATTGTACTTGATAGCAAACTACAATGGCATCCTCATATTAGAACCCTAGCAGGTAGACTAAGTGCTGCTGCTTTCGCTGTTAGGAAAGTTCGACAGTTTACCAATGTCGACACGGCACGACTAGTTTATTTCAGTTATTTTCATAGTTTGCTATCGTACGGCATTTTACTCTGGGGTAAAGCAGCGGATATAGAGACGATTTTCGTGCTGCAAAAGCGTGTAGTGCGTTTTATTTATAAATTAGGTTACCGTGAATCACTTCGCGAGTTCTTCAAAAGCACTAATATTCTCACGGTGGCATCACAGTGCATTCTTGACAGCATTATGTTTGTTCGTAAAAACATTCATGACTATAACCAGGTGTCCGATATTCATAATTTTAATACGCGTAACAGAAATAAATTAGCTGTTCCTAAATTCAGGCTTAGGAAAGCGGGCAAGTCATTTATGATCCAAAGTTTGCATATGTATAATAAAATTCCAGAATATATTAAAAACTTGCCCAATAATAGATTTAAATTAAATGTAAAAAAATTCTTAACCAGCAAAGCGTACTATACTATCAACGAGTATCTAAATGAAAGGAATCCCTGGCCCCCTTGCGAAGGTGAAATGCTAAAACTTGTCGTGAAAAGCCAGTCAATGTTCAATAAACTACATGAATAAAATTTGTGTTCAATATTGTAACATGTACGTCGTAGTGTCATCTAAGTGGTGCTGTTTTTCATATTAGTTACATTTTAATATAATTTTTATATGACAAGGATGTTAATGTGTACGTGCATGTCATGCTCGCAAATTGTCCAAACTGGCGGTGGCGTTGGGGGTCGGGTTACTGTTGTTCCCTACAATATTGTTCATAATATCGTGATGGTGAGCCCAGTAATGGAGGCTGGAAGGCCGACTCTCACGTCAACTCGAAAATACACGAGAACGGTTGCTGCCTTGCGGGCGTCCTGCTCCTATCTTTAACACCGATTTAGCATTTTATATTTTAGATTTAATTTTAAGTTGAGACAAATTAATGGCACTATTTATTGACATTCCGCGTACGAAATGTTGTATGTATGTACCTAGTTTTAAATTTTATGTTGAAAAAGAAAAGATGGAAAAAAAAAAAAAAAAAGAAAAGTACGATATATTTTTAAATGACAAAAAAGGCCGTAACTGGTTTTCTTTCGCCATTTCTTTTTTACCAGTGGTCATTTTGCTTTGTTTCCGAAATGGTAGTAGTTTATAGAGTAGATTAATTTATACAAATCATTTATTACTGTATACTCTGACAAGAGAACGTGTTTGTAAAAACCTATTCTCTGAATAAAAGTTTTGAATTTGAATTTGAATTTGATCCCCGGTCGGGTCATGATGAAAAAACGAACTTTTTCTGTTTGGCCTCGGGTCTTGGATGTTTATCTATATATGTATTTGTTATAAAATATAATATTGTTGAGTTAGTATCCCATAACACAAGTTTCGAACTTACTTTGGGGCTAGCTCAATCTGTATGAATTGTCCCTATATATTTATTTATTTTATTTTATCATTTATTTGCTATTTATTTAAGCCTTTTATTCTATACTTATTTGCTACGAGCTGTTACCCGCGACTTCGTCCGCGTGAAATGTTCAAAGAAGGATAACTCCTTTTCCTGTCATGCGATTTAAATGAAACAAAGCCTATATTCTGCTCCAAGCCGAGCTCTATCTCCCTGTGAAGACAGGATTAAAATCCGTTCAGTAACTTAGAAGATGTGCGCGTTCAAACAGACAGACAGACAGACAGACAGACAGACAATAAATTAAAAAAAAAAAATTCGCTTTTATTACCTTTCTCTAACTGTTCCCTCTCCATTTTTGCCAAATATGTTCAAAGTACAGACATTTCGGGGTCTACTGTTTTATTATATGTATAGATTATTGTGGTATAGAAGATGGTAATTGACATAAATAGTACGGTCACATTAGTCTAATTAGACATGAATATTACACAGTTTAACTTCAAAGAAAAAATTAGTAAAAATACATATAATTTTTATTAATTTATCATTCAAGTCACAGGGGTCAAATTTATCTGTAGCTGTCAGTATAATATTGTCAGTCAGTGAATAAACTTTTATTTCTTTCTTTCAGGTTAGTCGCAGAACGATACGATGAAACAACAGACTTGGTAACTATCACAGCGGATCGCTGTCCGGTACGCAAACAGAACTTGGATTACGTGAACTATCTACTGACAGCTTCATACCACGAAGCATGGAACTTCGAGGACTGGGAACGGGAGAAGATGGAGGACGATATGGAATATTATAACTTCGATAATAATCAATCGAAGAAGAATTTAGTGAAATGGTATTTAAGAACGAAAAATATGGAAGATATCAACGAAGAAGATTATAAAAACTTTGATATAACACAAATAGAGAACGGAGAACAATATATGAATGCTGTATCTAAATATATGAACGATGGAGAAGATGTGGGAACGGTTAATAATTATGGTGATGCTGTTAGGAAGTTGCTCGGTTTGCCTAATAGGAAAGTGTAGTGTATTAATAAAATGTAAATTAGTCTGTATATTCTAGTTTTATTTCACATAATCTCCGACGACCTCCGTGGCGTAATGGTTACCATGCCGGCCAGCCGCCAGGTTCCGGGTTCGAATCCCGGTCGGGTCATGATAAAATGAACTTTTTCTAATTGGCCTGGGTCTTGGGTGTTTATCTAAATATGTATTTTGTTATAAAATATAGTATCGTTGAGTTAGCCCGTTCGCACACAAGGCGACGCAAGTCTCCGATACTCGGCGATTTTAGTATCCAAGCGACTACCGCCATACAAGTCCATTGAGGTTCGTAGTTCGTACGTACACTCGCGTCGTTAGAAATCACCGAGTATCGGAGACTTGCGTCGCCTTGTGTGCGAACGGGCTTAGTATCCCATAACTTGTAGTTCGAACTTATTTTGCTTACGAAACAGTAGACCGCGGTATCCCGTATTGGTCGTGGTCCACCTGCGTGGTACACCTGGGTGGACCACGGGCATTTTTCTTGCCCGTGGTCCACCTAAATGATTTTAATAAGAAATTCAAATATTAAATGGGCCATGGTCCACCTACATCCGAGTTAGTGTTTATTTCTAGGATTATTTTCGAATGTTTTTGGTGTAGTTTAGGAATGCTTTTTGGATGGATTAGGAATTCTATACTTCCTACTAATATTATGTGTATGGGCCAATATTTATGATATTTGGTATGCAAGTAGCTGATACCTTGGATTAACACATAGGGTACATTTTATCCCGAAAAATACGCAATTTCCGTAGGATTTCATCAAAAGTCTGATATAGATGGCGCTACTGTGCATAAATAAATAACGCAAACGAAGTTGCGCGGGTTTCACTAGTACAGTAAACAAAGTTCCATATACAACCTTAGACCACGCGACTCGCTTAAGGAATTATTTAAGGAGATTAACATCCTAACCGTGGCGTCCCAATACATTTTTGATTGTATTATGTATGTACGCAAAAACTATGGTGCTTTTCTTAAAAATTCAGACTGTCATAGCCTAAACACCAGAAATCCTCAGACTTCATAAGACTGGTAATTGTTTCATAGGTATAAGCATAAAAATGTTCAATAGACTGCCACAAAGTGTTATAGATTTGCCTCTACATAAATTTAAATCCACGATTAAAAGTTGCTTAATGAAAAAGGGTTATTATAAAGTGGAAGACTATTTTAAAGATAAAAATTTGTGGTCACTATAATTTTTCTTTTCTTATTAAATATTTTTTTAAAATGTATTAATAATGATAAGAAAATGTTAAAATGGCTTTTAAAAAAAAGGCTATAGTTGAGTTTCTTGCGGCACTTCTTCTCAACAGGCCATTCACGTCTGAAGTGCTATAATTTTTCTTTTCTTATTAAATATTTTTTTAAAATGTATTAATAATGATAAGAAAATGTTAAAATGGCTTTTAAAAAAAAGGCTATAGTTGAGTTTCTTGCGGCACTTCTTCTCAACAGGCCATTCACGTCTGAAGTGCTAGTAGGGTAAAAAAAAAAAAAAATTGACGTGTAAAAGTATTTCTTGTAAATCTACTTGCAAAATAAATGATTTTATTTTTTTTTATTTTTAAAAGGAATGGGCTGACCCCCCCCTGTATATATGTACCTACCTATATATACGTAACGTATATCGTATACTGACTAAATAAAATATGTACTTACCTAGTTATACATACGAAAAAATTATGTTTGTATAATGTATAACGTAAACACGCAGCGCGTGAGTTGCCGCACAGTCGAAACAACAAACAAAACACGCAGCGCGTGAGTTGCCGCACAGTCGAAACAAAACACGCAGCGCGTGAGTTACCGCACAGTCGAAACAACAAACAAAACACGCAGGGCGTGAGTTGCCGCACAGTCGAAACAACAAACAAAACACGCAGCGCGTGAGTTGCCGCACAGTCGAAACAACAAACAAAACACGCAGCGCGTGAGTTGCCGCACAGTCGTAACGAATTTAAAATGTCGCTACGCCTGTGCGGCTTTACGCACGTAGCGTGTTGAATTTCGTCATGGGGGCACGGACGACTTTTAGTGCCGCAGTTAAAGTGTTAATGATTTCCCAATATTGCGTAATATATAAAGCGATTTACTTGAAAATGTATATATCAATAGTACCTATTCATATTGTACTATGTAATTACAAATTTTATAGTAAAACCATTTAGGTACGCAATATTAATAAATGTAATCTATATTTATAAAAGAGAAAATCACTGACTGATTCATCACGAAATCTCCGAAACCACAAGTGCCAGAAGTCTCAAATTTTGCATAGGGGTTCCTTTTAGGGCGTAGGTGCTCACTAAGAAAGGATTTTTGGAAATTCATCCCCTAAGGGGGTAAAACGGGGGTGCAAAGTTTGTATGAAACTTTGCCGTTTTTGAAGTTATTCGAATGAAATTCAGCATGAAGGTTCTTTATTGAAAAGCATGAAGCATGAGTAAATTTTTTTTTTAATTCATCCCTTAGGGGGTTAAACGGGGGTGCAAAGATAGTATGAAACTTTGCCGTTTTTTAAAGTTATTCGAATGAAATTCAGCATGAAGGTTCTTTATTGAAAGGCATGAAACACGAGTAAAATATTTTTCTCAAAAAACATCCCCTATGGGTTTAAACGGGGGCGCAAAGTTAGTATGAAACTTTGCCGTTTTTAAAGTTATTCAAATGAAATTCAGCATTAAGGTTCTTTACTGAAAAGCATGAAACATGAGTAAAATATTTTTTTCAAAATTTATCCCTTAGGGGGTTAAACGGGGGCGAAAATTTCGTATGAAACTTTGCCGTTTTTGAAGTTATTTAAATGAAATTCAGCATTAAGGTTCTTTATTGAAAGGGATGAAACACGAGTAAAATATTTTTCTCAAAAATCATCCCTTAGGGGGTTAAACGGGGGTGTAAAGTTAGTATGAAACGTTGCCGTTTTTGAAGTTATTCGAATGAAATTCAGCATGAAGGTTGTTTATTGAAAGGCATGAAACACGAGCAAAATATTTTTCTCAAAAATCATCCCTTAGGGGGTTAAACGAGGGTGCAAAGTTTAGTATGAAACTTTGGAAAGGGAGTATTAGGACTGTAAGTGTTTTATCGCAGACGTTCAACCTAGAAAGCTGAAATTTTGTATAGAGGTTGTCTTTATGATGTTGACAAGGATAAAGATGGGATTTTATAAAATTCCCACGGGAAAGGGAGTAATAGGACTGTAAGTGTTTTATCGCTTAAGTATTAAAAAGTCACAAAAATCTCTTGATTTGAAAGAACAAATATGACCGTAGTTAATCAAGCCTGTTCGGCTTTTTATTTAGTGATCGATGTCAAAATGTATTCAGTCAGTCATAGGTTTGACATGGTGTTATGAATGATTTGTCAAAGAAAATGCATGCTTTTCACACGGTCAATTGTATGTGGCATGTTCACGTGTTGGCAAACCATCCGCCTTATTTGTTCTTGCGCCCGAACACAAAAAAAATATTGTATATCATAAAGTCCTTCAGTAAAATAAAAATATATTAATCTTAATCAAGTTTGTGTATTTTTTGATTACCTAAATTAAAATTATATATATTTAAATTGTAGCTAATTTAAAGCTATCATTACATTTATAACCTTTTAGGCGATACGAAGTTCGCCGGGTCAGCTAGTCATATATACAGGGGGGGGGGGGGGGGGGGTGTATAAAACAAAAATATCTATCGGTGCTGTATATTACATTACACGAGTAAAGTTTGTTGGTGTAAGTTTCTAAAGGCTTGTCTGCACTATGGCAGAAATCGCAATCTATAAACATATATAAAATTCTTACGGAGAGAAAAATTAAGGATTCCCACGGAGTAGGGGTAGGGTTTAGGGCAAAACAAAGTTTGCCGGGTCAGCTAGTACATATATAAATGTTTATTTCATCATACTTCACTACATAGTATAAAACAAAGTCGCTTTCTCTGTCCCTATGTCCCTATGTCCCTTTGTATGCTTAAATCTTTGAAACTACGCAACGGATTATGATGCGGTTTTTTTTAATAGATAGAGTGATTCAAGGGGAAGGTTTTTAAGTATAATACATTCCAAAATTCCCACGGGAAAGCGGGATACACGCAAACGAAGTTGCGCGGGTTTCGCTAGTAATATTATAAATGAGAAAGTGAGTTTGTTTGTTATTCTTTCACGGCTTGACTAAGCAGCCGATCATTATGAAAATTTGAATACATATTGTCAGGGGTACAGAGCCCAACATAGGCCAATTTTTATGTGGGCGAAGCCGCGGGTAACAGCTAGTCATATCATACTAATATTATAAATGAGAAAGTGAGTTTGTTTGTTCGTTATTCCTTCACGGCTTGACTAAGCAGCCGATCATTATGAAAATTTGAATACATAATGTCAGGGGTACAGAGCCCAATATAGGCCAAGGTAACAACTAGTCATATACTAATATTATAAATGAGAAAGTGAGTTTGTTATTCCTTCAAGGCTTGACTAATCAGCCGATCATTATGAAAATTTGTACATATGTATATTGTCAGGGGTACAGAGCCTAACATAGGCTACTTTTTATCCCGTGAAAGTATGTCATTCCAATGGGAAAATATTTTTCCTACTATAGAGGGCGCTGTATGGGATGCTATCGGCCAATAGATAGCGCCACAAGTCGCGCGGTAGTTTTGTAAAATTAACGAGCTGCGGGGAAAAGCTAGTAATATTATAAAGGCGAAGTTTGTGTGCATGTTTGTTACTTCTTCACGCTCAAATAGTTGGGCCAATATTTATGATATTTGGTATGTAAGTAGCTGATACCTTGGAATAACGCATAGAGGATTTGGTCAAAAGTTTGATAGTTAATGACGTTTCATATAGTAGGTGGCGCTGCTATGCATAAATACACGCGAACTAAGTTGCGCGGGTGTTGCTAGTAAAAAATATATTTAAAAAAATATTGTTAAAATTTTTGTGTCATGGTAAAAAGATGTGATTACCTATATAAAAATAAAGATGAAAAACAATTAAGTGGTAAAGTGCCATAGTGTGGTCAAGCCTTAAGAAGGTAACGAAAGTTTTGATATGCTTCAGTAAATTTAATGCTAGCTCGTAAAAAATATGTAAGTAATAAAAAATAATTCAATTTTTTAGATACTGTGGTTACAAAATGTGGCTGCATATATTTTTAGCGAATTTTTTTATTATCGGAATTTTAGGTGTTATTGAAAATCAATTATATAAATATAATGGTAATTTTATTTTTATACTTATTTACACTATAAAGAGTCAGTTTCTGAAACGCATTTTTAAAGTTAATGACATTAAATTATAGCTGTCTCTGTCTAACTAATGAAGAAAAAAGAGACAGCTTGAGACTTAATGAGCAGTAATTTCTTCAAATAAAAATGCCTTTATGAAATTGGCTGTAAGTATGTTTTTTTAACAAACGAGTTGGTACTGAGTATGTCCATTGCACATGTCCGATATTGACAGAGTAAGATAGAAATGATTACGTGGACCAAAGGCAACACAGTTTACTTGTTTCTTAAAAAAAAAATAGGCTAGAAAAATAAATGAAAGTCCCGTCACCCGTAGAGAACCACAAAGATTTATAATCGGCACAAAACAAGCTCTTACCCGCGGCATCGCCCGCGTTAAAATTAGCCTATGTTGAGTTGAGCTCTGTACCCCTGACAATATGTATACAAATTTTCATAATGATCGGCTGCTTAATCAAGCCGTGAAGGAATAACAAACAAACAAACTCACTTTCTCATCTTTAAACCTATATAAAATTCGTAGTTCTGACTGACTTAACTTTAAATCAACGCACAGCCCAAACCGCTGGGTCTAGAGATTCCAAATTTGGAATGTAGGTTCCTTACGACGACGTCTAGGGGTATACTAAGAAAGGATTTTTCAAAATTCCCACGGGAAAGCGAGATATATGCAAACGAAGTTGCGAGGGTTTTACTAGTTTATAATATTAGTATGATAATGTAAATGTAGGTACCTAAACATCGTTATGAAGCTTTGTAATTACATGAATAGTAGGTACTATTGATAACAAAACATCGAGTAAAAGTACCTAAATCCATTTGTGGAATATTCAAAAAATATGACCCTGGTTACCTTTTTAATCGGTTACCTGTAGGGAGCGTCTATGCAAAATTTCAACTGGGCGTTAAACATTTTTATATTTTTTTAGTAACTCGTAAGAGCTTCGTTTTCTGGCCAAATGGAACCATACCATTTTACATCGATACGAATCATTTTGGTAAGTCTAGTACCTATAGTATAATTTTATTTGCATAACTAACGCACAAACATACAAATACACATTTACATTAACAACAGAGCATTGTATCGCATTGACACAAAAAAGGCAATAACTCAGCGTTATAAGATTGTTCAGAAATCATACGCTGATTTTCAGTCATTACTGTCAAAGATGATACAAAAAGAACCAGGCCCCGGCGCAAAAAAATTATATCCCAGATTTTATAGGATATTTATAAACTATCCCATCACTATCCCTCTATCGGGTGGCTATTGTTTTTGTTCAAACCGATTTAGCTGAGTTTGGTTGATTTTCGCAGGGGCAAATCAATAAAACTTTGTGGCAGCTTGTTGTACTTTTTTATGCTAATACTTACCTATAAAAATATTTACTTAGGTACTTATATTTTTTTATATAAAATTATATTATATTAACTTTTAGATAGCGAACAATCCCACACAATAATGGTTTCCCTCGCCATGCTATCATACAAAACATGTTTGAAGTTTTATCCTCTGCTCGCACCGCCAACTGAGAACAAACACGCTCTGGTCTTCGAGAACCCTGGTGGGGTCAGAAAGTGCGTTGCGGATATGGAAGGTCATCCTAGAGACAGGCCTCATGTGAGTATTAGATTCGGGACAAGCCCACCACACATTCCCACCGCTCTGTCTCCTGTAAAGCCAGAATCAACGGCGACCTCAGATTGACAATAAGCAATGAAGCTTATTGACGTCGCGGGGGAAACTACAGCTGTCTTGGAACTCACAACGAATTTCATCAGAAAGATATCAGACGGAATACGAAGTATTGAAAGGAAAGTGAGTATTAGAATAAAACTTAGAATTAAAATAGATTTTTACAGGGTCGGCAACGCGCGAGTTATATTCTCGGTTACTGTTAAGTATTATAATATCTGTGTTTCGGTGTTGGAAGCTACTAGGCTACGGTGACTGCTTACGATCAGGCGGGCCGTATGCTTGTTTGCCACCTCAGTGGTATAAAAAAAGGATGGGAGTGCCCGCAGAAGTGAAAACTTAAACATCAACGTCCTCTCCATCCGTCATAAGCTTTTTCGATCAGGCTACGGATCTGACGCGAGTTTAACATTTTTTACCCATCCAAAAAAGTGCCAAGCGCCGCTAAGGAAGTTTTCACTTCAAAAAAGGATAAAAAGCTCATCAATCTGAGGTCGCTCGGTTGATCCTAATTTCACAGGAGACGGTGGGAATAGGTGGCGTTTTGCATCACAACCGATTTCTGACTGTCAATTTTAATAAAAAAAAAACATATTTCAGAAATTACAAATGGGCTACAGTTGTTTGGAATCCCCGAAGATTGACATGATGATAATGAAAGCACTAGGTTTTACATTTGAGCATAATCGTGCTAGCAGAGACATCTATGTGAACGTTCAGATACAGAATGTGGATCCATGTAAGTCTTCTATTTACTATCTCTTTTTCTCACACATTTAAATGCATCTTTTATCTCACTCTTTGCTATAAGTACATGGACTTGGTGTCTGAATAGATGTTTAAAACATTGTTTTTGACACTATCAACCGGTATTTTTGGGAACACGTTAAAAATGTTACATAGCTACAGTTCCACATGCTTATTTCAAGAATGAAAGGATGCTTCTATTAAGCAGTTGCTACTTAGTAGCATGTGTGTCGGAATGTTGCTAAAAATTAGCATGCTCATTTCGAGTTTTAAAAATCGACTGGCGTGCAATTTTTGAGAATGCTACCTGCGGCGCGGGTTGAAAGGGGAGTGGTCTAAGCGCGTGTAACTAAACAGATTTGCTTAAAACTAGCATGCTTATTGTTAACAAATGTGAAGGTGTATGATTAAAACTAGCATGCCTATCGCTAGCAAATGTAAACTGCTCATAAGCATGCTCGTTGAGCATACACGCTACATATAATACGCATACGCTTTTTAGCATGCTATTTAAGAGCATGCATGAGTCCCTGCTTTCATTGTTGTAACTCGTCACGTAATTTGCAATTTATGATATTTTTTAATTAGACTCTTTTGTCAAAAGAACATTGAACGAGACGGCTCAATTTTTTTTTAAGACTGTTTTAATGGATTTTAAACTGATAAGCATTTTTCTTGGCACTATTTATTGACATTCCGCGTACATAATGTTGTACCTATTATAAACGTACTTTTTAGGGTTCCGTAGTAAACTACAAGGAACTCTTATAGTTTCGCCATGTCCGTCTATCGTCCGTCTGGCCGTCCGCGGTCTAGCGCCTAGACGCCTTAGTATCGTTGAGTTAGTATTCCATAACACTTGCGTGTCAACAACGAACATAACAAGTCTTGAACTTACTTTGGGGCTAGCTCAATGCGAAACGATGTTATTTAAAAAAAAACTAAATAAGAGACCTATCTAACGATACCCTACAAGATGGGGTCGGTGTGGGTTCCCACTTTACCTGTAGGGGAGGCACCCCAAAAAAAATATTTTTCAAAATTTTGTTCTACCACTTTGTTAGCATTATATACATACCAAATTACAGCTTTCTAGCATCAAGCGTCTAGGCGCTAGATCGCGGACGGACGGACAGACGGACATGGCGAAAGGGTTCCTTGTAGTTTACTACGGAACCCTAAAAACAATCATGTAACAAAACGCAATATAATTTTTACAAAATAATATTTAAAAAATATAAAGTTTGGCTAAAATAATGAATAGAATAAATTTAATAAAATCATAATCAGATAAAAACACATACAAAACACTATTAAAATTGACAACAGTGGGTATTTAAAAAAAGGACACGACACGTAACAGCCTATGTATGCTGCAGCCATCCAATAAGGTCATTAGCTCAGTGTAATCTTTACTCACAGTTAGTTATGGGAGCAAAGCACTCCCAATGATAATGATATTTTCAATTAAAAAGACAACATGTATATTTTCTTTTCACTTGTTATAACTAAACTATTTTATGTAAGTGACACAAAGTCACTACTGGAACAGCCGTAGTTTCAGCCGGTAGTCGACCAGCCGACCCAGCTATATCCAAATGTGTATACTTTACATTCTTATCTTCTAGCCCACCAATTTTAATCAGAAATCCTGCAGCCATTTGATGATTTCTTGACTTCGCCTCCGTATCAATTTGCACCAAATCATCACCTTTCATTTTACCATCATTCACTGATAAATCTATATTTCTTATTGTAGATATTTCAACTCCTTCACCGACTCTTGAACCGCTAAATTGCAATTTCGTTGCGTGATTCGTCGCTTTGGCACTATGGTTATCCATCGCTCCAGTATTATTCCCAAAACAGATCATAGCATGGCCTGTTAACGTTGCTATAGTGTATATATGTGGGTTTAGCTCTTTAACAGCGATTTCTGATTGTTTAAATAAAGCATCTGCCATAGCCAATCTTCCTTCTGCATCAGTGTTAGCTACCCTTACAGTTTTCCCACTTCTTGATAGCAATAATTCATCAGGGACATAGCAGTCTTCACCAACAGAATTTCGACACAGGCATAACACTCCAGACACTTTTACGTGTGATGGTTTTAATAAAGAACAGGCTTTAAGGAAGCCCGCGACGGCAGCGGCTCCAGATTTGTCACGGGACATACCAATCATTTTACCGGAAATCTTGATGTCAGCGCCACCACTATCATATGTAACGCCTTTGCCAACTAATAGTATAGTTTCTGTTACCCTTTCAAGGTCTGATGGCTTGTAAAGTATCTCCAAAATTCTTGGTTTGTGCCTATCTACTTGTTTAGAAGCTCTAGATACAGCGTTTAGTAATGGATATTCCGCTGCTATTACTTCTTCGTTATCAATAACGTTAATAGTTATATTAGAGACGCCGTCAAACGAATTCTTGACATATTCGACGACTCTTGCAGGTGTCATCCTTTCAGGATCCGACCCAGCGATGTCTCTGGTCAAAATCTTAGCTGTTTCCAAGGCTATGGCATTTCTTACAATCTTCTCGAAGCCTTCACTGACAATCTCTTCAGCATGCAAACCAATTTTAGTGAAAACCTTCTTATTATCACGTTCTCTCATTTGTAAAGGTAGGTATAAAGCTTCAAAAGCTCCCAGAATACAAACTAATTGTGTTTCGGGAAAGTTTATAGTACTCTGCACGACTAGTAAAGGATTTTTTGAACCTGCATCCAGAGCTCTCATAATCCCTTTTCTTGCAGCTTCTTTAACAACAGACACATCATGGTATGGTGTTATCTTACCAGTTGGCGATACTATTAACCTGCCACCAGAAACATACTCACAATTCCATACAGTTGTTATATTATTTATATGTTTATCTAATTTTGCAACTTTATCAATAAAACTCTCCACCTGACTTGGTAATTTCACTCCGAATTCTTCAGGATATAGAATAAGGACCACAGAATCGTAATCAGATGATTGGATATTAGTTTCTATTAATACATTATTATATAATTTATAAAACACTTCGGCCATCTTGCTCGTTCGAAAGTTATTCTTGAACTAAAAATAATGGCTCACACTTTATCGTTATTTTCTTATCAAGTAATTACAATGTAATCTTTATACTGACGTAATTCTCAAGCTTGTATTGTGAAACGTTTAAGCACATTCTGTTTATCAGTATAAATTGTAGATTAATTTATACGGTATTGCCTTTGCAATTTATTTGTTTTAAAAAAAAGAAAATATCTTGGATAGAATCATCCCGGAAAAAATTATGAAGTACGTACTTGCATCATTCATTAGAAATAACTCTACAAACTACAACCTTAAAAATATAATAAAATATATTACTAAAAGGAGTTCCTTTAGGCAAGGTTCCGAAGATACTGGCAGCGTTCCCCCTTTGAATAGCTAGACTAATGGCGGAAACACACTACCGTGTCGGGGCCTGTCGTGTCGCGCCAGAAGCATATCGCGTTCATACATTTTATATGGTTAGGAGCACATTTGTAGGGCGTGTCGTGTCGTGACTCGCTCTGTCGTGGCGCGGACTGCTGGCCGCCGATTGCGCCACGGCGGTGGTGGGGGTTATGACGCGACACGACACGCCCTGCAAATGTGTTTCTGTACCCGCGCGCGGTTCGTGTCGCGAACAAGTGGACGCTTTTTTTTTTATTTGTTTTTGCAGCGTGATAATGAGTTACTAGGTAGTAGATTCCTGATAAATATATTTAAATACATTTTTTTGTAAATAAATACCATTATACATTATAGAAAACACCCAGACAAAGGCAAACACTGCGAGCTTCTGTTCAGAAATGAAAGAAATAAACGTCTGGCGTTTATTTCGTTCATTTCTGAACAGAAGCGCGCCCCGACACGACACGTAAGTGTGCACACCCACCGTCACGACAGAGCGCGACACGACAGGCCCCGACACGGTAGTGTGTTTCCGCCATAATTCTTTGTCCGAGGTAGCTGCCAGCTCTTCGGTCTCCTGTGATGTCGACTAACCTTTTTGCTATTTCCTTAAAAATTATATCCATTATTATTTTATTTCTTGCATCATTATGTTTTGTATGTAGGTACTTCTTCTTTTAAGTTCGTTCTTACTTCGTATTTTAAGAAAGAAAGGATAACAAAATACGCAATTAAAAAATGTACCCCAAAATTTCAAAGTAGGTGAGGACAATATGATGCCGAAAAACGTAATGTTTATTTGGGCACATATTTACAGTTATTTAATGAAGTACTTATCCAAAACATTAGAACATTTTTTTTACTTATTGACTAAAATATTGCGCGCCCAAACAGGCCTCCACTCAGAATAAATCGCGGCATAAAGTAAAGCGATGCTGGTATTCTGTGGATACCTTTACATCTACAGAATACCAGTGGCGCAATTATCTTTACGAAAGATGATGTCGTTTTGATGTCAATATGATGTTGATCCCAAGTTGACATGGTTTTTAAATGGTATTAGGTCAATTAGGTATGCTTTATGAATTCTATACCTATCTCAAAAAGTCAAAAAGTGGAGCGTAATTCGCGTTTAAGTTGATGTCATGTCGATATCATTTTGTTATCGCTTATTTCAGAGAGCTTAAGCAAATTAAATAGAATGTAATGTCAAGTTGACATCGAAACGATATCATAATTTGTAAGCATAAAGGACTCCGCCCACTACAACGTATCATACCATGACCGTGCTATGAACGTATCAGACACGACAAGCAACTCGATACGCTCTACTATGCCCACTAGAGCGTCGGCAAAATATTCTCTCCCACGATAGTTGCCGCTCCGTGCATGGCACGCGACGGTGCTGGTCGGTGACGGAACGGGGTAGTGGGCATTGTCTCATACTTCTGAATACAAAGAATATTTTTTTGTCTGACACGTTCATAGCACGATCATGGTATGATACGTTGTAGTGGGTAGAGTCCTTAATGCACCACAGTTGTTTGGACGGAGACGGAGGCGTCTGACTCCTTGCCAACTAAAATATTTAAACCCTAGCTGTTAGCTGTGTCCCGCGTAGAATTGTATTTGTGTTTATAAGAGTATCGACGGATTAATCAGAGTCAGTACATCTAGTGAAGCTTTGAGGAATTTTCATTGCGGCCACTTTCCACGTAAATGAAGATTTTTTTTTATGATATCCGATTTAAATGCCCACTCCATGCTGAAATTCGTTACCCTAAGGTTGCCTTGAAAAGATTGCTTTTAGCAATAAGGCCGCCTTGTTGCATAAACACTGTCTGTACCTTTTTATCGTTTCCTGTATCACTTGTTTGTGTTTTGCAAATAAAATAAAATAAATATATAGGGACAATTCATACAGATTGAGCTAGCCCCAAAGTAAGTTCCAAACTTGTGTTATGGGATACTAACTCAACGATATTATATTTTATAACAAATACATACATACCTCCTCCTGGGTGGGACCTCCTGGGTGGCGGTTTGGCGTGGTAACCATTACGCCACGGAGGTCGTCAAATAAAGCGAATTCTGTCTATCTATCTTAAATGAAATAAAATCTTTATTTTGCTCCAAGTCAAGATCTATCTTTCTGTGTAACATAGCAGTAAAATTAGTAACTACGAATATGTGCTCGTACGAACACACATAAAAACCCTTTGATTACTTTTCTTTTATTGTTCCCTATCCATTTTTGCTAGTTTGACAATGGGCATAGCATCATCGCACAGAATTTCGCCTGACATAATTTTGGATTGACTTCACCGGCAGATAATAGTACAAGAAATTGAGCGACTGGTGTAATAGCGACAAGGCGATCTTATTGCTAAACGCTTTATATCAATTTTAGGGTAACGAAATTGTTGGAGATGATTCGGTTTTCACTAAGCATGGTGCTCTGGCAGCAGTCTCCTATTACCCCATAGACAAAATATTTATACGCTGACTTTTTTCTTTTTCTTTCTTTCCTTCCTTCTTTCTTTCTTTCTGTCTAGTCCATTTAAGGACATTGCCAAAAGATTGCGACAAACCAGTGGTGACCCAAAGGCTGGCAGTTACTTCGCTCAACAGATCTCTATCGCCGTTCAGCGAGGTAACGCTGCATGCATTTTGAGTACCCAGCCACACGGACCATGCCTTTTTAATATTAGATTTTAATATTTAATGTTAGTTTAATCTATAGTTTAATTTTAATGTTATTAATTATTATTGTAGTAATTTATCGTATTTTGTTGTTATTAATCCATTTTAATAATTAATATTAAATAAAATCGTCCATTTCATAAATTCACACTCTAAACAAACAAACACAAAAGACAAAACAGTTTAAATTAATCTAGTGATAAACAGTTGAATGTACTTAAACATTTCACAAGACGAGCTTAAGAATTATGTCAATATAAAGATAACATTGTAATTACATGATAAGAAACTTACGTATAAAGTGGGAGCCATTATTTTTAGTTCAACAATAACTTTGGAACAAGCAAGATGGCCGAAGTGTTTTATAAGTTATATGATAATGTATTAATAGAAACGAATATCCAATCATCTGATTACGATTCTGTGGTCCTTATTCTGTATCCTAATGAATTAGAAGTGAAATTACCAAGGCATGTGGAGAGTTTTATTGATAAAGTTGCAAAATTAGATAAACATATAAATAATATAACAACTGTATGGAATTGTGAGTATGTTTCTGGTGGCAGGTTAATAGTATCGCCAACTGGTAAGATAACCCCGTACCATGATGTGTCTGTTGTTAAAGAAGCTGCAAGAAAAGGGATTATGAGAGCTCTGGATGCAGGCTCAAAAAATCCTTTACTAGTCGTGCAGAGCTCTATAAACTTCCCCGAAGCACAATTAGTTTGTATATTGGGAGCATTTGAAGCTTTATATGTTCCTTTACAAATGAGAGAAAGAGACAATAAGAAGGTTTTTACCAAAATTGGTTTACATGCTGAGGAGACTGTTAGTGAAGGCTTCGAGAAGATTGTAAGAAATGCAATAGCTTTGGAAACAGCTAAGATTTTGACTAGAGACATCGCTGGGTCGGATCCTGAAAGGATGACACCTGCAAGAGTCGTTGAATATGTCAAGAATTCATTTGATGGCGTCTCTAATATAACTATTAACGTTATCGATAATGAAGATGTAATAGCAACGGAATATCCACTTCTAAACGCTGTATCCAGAGCTTCAAAACGCGTGGACAGGCACAAACCTAGAATTTTGGAGATACTGTACAAGCCATCAGATCTTGAAAGGGTAACAGAAACTATACTATTGGTTGGCAAAGGAGTTACATATGATAGTGGTGGCGCTGACATCAAAATTTCCGGTAAAATGATTGGTATGTCCCGTGACAAATCTGGAGCAGCAGCAGTCGCTGGCTTTCTTAAAGCCTGTTCTATATTAAAACCAACACACGTTAAAGTCTCTGGAGTGTTGTGCCTCTGTCGGAATTCCGTTGGAGAAGACTGCTATGTTCCTGATGAATTATTGCTATCAAGAAGTGGGAAAACTGTAAGGGTAGCTAACACCGATGCAGAAGGAAGATTGGCTATGGCAGATGCTTTATTTAAACAATCAGAAATCGCCGTTAAAGAACTGAATCCACATATTTACACTATAGCAACGTTAACAGGCCATGCTATGGTATGTTTTGGGAATAATACTGGAGCGATGGATAACCATAGTGCCAAAGCGACGAATCACGCAACAAAATTACAATTTAGCGGTTCAAGAGTCGGTGAAGGAGTAGAAGTGTCTACAATAAGAAATATAGATTTATCAGTGAATGATGGTAAAATGAAAGGTGATGATTTGGTGCAGATTGATATGGAGGCGAAGGCAAGACATCATCAACTAGCTGCAGGATTTCTGATTAAAGTTGGTGGGCTAGAAGATAAGAATGTAAAGTATACACATTTGGACATAGCTGGGTCGGCCGGTTGGCCACCAGCTGAAACTACGGCTGTACCAGTGGTTACTTTGTGTCATTTACATAAAATTTTAGTTTAGTTTTATATAAGTGAAAAGGAAAATTAATTTAGTATTTCTAATTGAAAATATCATTATTTTAGCCAAACTACATTTTTAAATATTATTTTGTAGAAATTATGTTGTTTTTTCGTTTGATTGTTATTTTTTCTTATCGTTTTTGGATGTTTGGAGGCAAACCAAACTCCTTTTTTTAAATTATGTTTTTATGTCATATTTTTTCATTGTTATTCACTTTTTTTTCTCGCCATGTTTTTCACCAGTAATTTGTCCAATATGTGGGTACTTCTCATCGCCACGATTCTCATCATCACCTTCGTGGAAAATTTTATTTTTTACTTATTTGAACAGTTTTTGTATAAAATTTATAGCGATAGACAATACAGGTAAATTCATAAGTAAATTAATCTTATCGTGGCTTTCGTTTGGAAGAAATAGTGTTTTGAAGTTCTAGACCCCACGAAAGTGACGCAATGGTCCACGAAAGTGACTTAGTAAATTTACAGACAGTATTTTGTCAAATTTTACTAATGATTATGAGACCAAATGTTCATAAAATAACAATAGTTATTTGTTATGCAAGGCTGCAAAGTTGTTTTTTGGCGCGAGTACTTATACTGAAACCCGAGCTAGCGAAGGATTCTAGGATTGAACCACGAGTGAAGCGAATGAGAAATATAGAATCCTGAGCGTAGCGAGGGTTTCAAAGGTACGAGACGCAGAATAACTTTGCTGCCGAGCGAAACACACAACTTTTCACCTCACTACAGCGAGGAAAATGCAAGGTGCAAGAAAAACTCAAATAATATATTAAATAAGTGTTTATTTTTTTCATGCGGTGTCATGCTGGCCAGTTCGATTATTCTAAAAATAAGGTTGGCGCACTGGCATGAAATGCATTTTCAGAGGACTGGCGGTATAAAAACACAACTTGGCACAATTGGCTTTCTTCCTTTAAATTTTTGTTCACAGCTTTCCGAATCTTCTAGTTCTTCACTATGACTTGACGCGTCAGGGTTTTCTTTAAGATTTTTAATTTTCTTGATCTCCAAAATGTTTCTTTTCAATCTCGACAACTGTTTTCTGTATTTAGAATTTAAAGTTTTCAGTTCTTCTATTCGCTTATGCATCAATTTCTTTACAAAATCATCTTCAATTCATTTAACACATCTTTCTACAATTCTTCAACACATTGAGGGTGTGGGAAGAACATTTTTCGATACAATGATCCGTTTCGGAATTATTTACATTTATCGTGTCAATTTTAGTTTTGCACGGTGGTCCCCCCCCCCTCTATCTCCGAAAGTGTTGTGTTTAGAAATTTGAAAAAAAAACATGGTAGTAGTCCATATGCTGAACCTTCAATGAAAATTATAACGGTTAAGTACGCTCTACTAGTTACCGAGTAATAGCCGCCGAACTAATAAATTAAGATTTTTTTGATGAAAACTTACAAATGTAGAATATGGCATTGTACTCATCTGCAAGCAAGCAAAGCGTAGCCAATACAAAACCCTACATTATGCGTGGCCGGACACGTAGGTACTTGCCCGGTTTTTCTTCTTTTCTCGGCGTATTTTGTCAGTCTGTGTGTCAGTTTGTGGCATTGCGAAGCGCTGGAAAAAATCATGAAACTGTATTGCCTACATGCAAAAATCACTTTCGTGGCATAAAATCACCTTCATGCATAAAATGCCATGAATGTGATGCCACGAAGGTGACGAAAATATCCCTTTTTTTATAAATTCCTGCAAAGTTTAGGTGTGAAGTTTTAAATAAAATACTACATAAATATCTCGAGAATTTTGGGGTTACGATAATCTAGCTTTGATTTCAATAGCTAAAATACAATGCACAAAAATGTTGTCCACACAAGCGATCGGTTCACCTATGAAAAAATTATAACTTACCAATATTTTTTCTCACGGTACGATGAGCCGCATGTCTCACTTCTTGTGATGCCAAAACAGACCGACGTTCGACTGAACCGAACTTTGTGATTGGTTGCTGCTGTTGTGTTCAACAGCAAGCCTTTATTACTACCAAGTCTAAAGTACCCAAAACGTGTGACCGACGCATTTTGTGTTGCCAATTCAAAATAATAATAAAAACATTTTTTTTAGACTATTGGGTTTAAAGTGTATTTAATTACGATGATTTTGGTATAAGTAACGTACAAATAAACTGAAATTTGGTGAAGCAGTAAACAAATGTTTTACTGTAATGGGAAGTGTGACACGATGAGAATGCGAAAAATGGCCCCGTTTTTGACCGTTCGTGTTAGGTTTTGGTATGTATTTTTACTTCTATTACGACAAGTTTTATTTATTTTATAGGATAATAGTTGTTTTATTCTGCAATTCACAAGTACTGTTTCTAACTTATACCGTTTAGGAAATATTACTGTGTGACCATCAAATTTGAGCTGCGATGAGAAGTACCCATGTATATTATTTTCTTACTCCTTACAATTTCACCATCCATAATGACTGCTTAGTACTATGATGAGTGAAAACCGTTTCATCTCCAACAATTGCCAAAATTTTTGACTATGAACCATTACCATTAAATATTGTCTTACTGTAATATTGTAAACTTGTTGTAAGTTCAATAAAGTGTTGTTTAATCTATTCTACATATTTATTTGCACGGGTTTTTATTAATTAAAATTTTACCCCCTTACTTATAAACATAGTTTAGCGAGTATTTAGTTAAACAATGTTTTGTCACTTTCACACTTCATTTATTTCTCATCAAGACAGACAGTGACACAACAGTGTTTAACTAAATACTCGCTAAACTATGTTTATAAGTAAGGCCATACATTAATATAGCCTGTCACCCACGGATTGTGTAGCTACCAAACAGTAAAATAGTTTTTTAAATCGGTTCAGTAGGTTTTGAGTAACAAATAAAAAACAAATAAAAAAATGATTGTTTTTCCTCGTTATAATATTTCACTGCATAATGTAATTTGTTATCCAAATCTACTATTTGATATTGTTATCTTATTTATTTTTTTAATTACGATAATGTAGAAATTTCAATTTCACAATTAATTTATCATTTAATACTGTTTATCTAAGAGATAAAGCAATCTGGGGCGACAACACACCTTATTATGAGATGTTTTGAAATCGCAAAATAAATATTACTTACATAATCACTATACATAGTATAAAACAAAGTCGCTTTCTCTGTCCCTATGTCCCTTTGTATGCTTAAATCTTTAAAATTACGCAACGGATTTTGATGTGGTTTTTTTTAAATAGATAGAGTAATTCAAGAGGAAGGTTTTTATGTATAATACATTCCAAAATTCCCACGGGAAAGCGGGATACACGCAAACGAAGTTGCGCGGGTTTCGCTAGTTATTTTATAAATAGCGGACCGCCCGCGCCCCTGGCTTCGCACGGGTAAGGGTCCCCTAATTAAAAAAAAAAAACACAGATTTCGTGCCTCACACGACTATCGAGCACATTGGAAATGAATCTACGGAATTCGAAAAAATATTGTCGCTGAGCGACGATAAAGTCGGGATAAGGAAAAGGTTACAAAATAAAACTACGTTTTTGACTTTTTTCAAAAAGGTTAGGCTACAGGGCAAACCCTTAACCCGATCATCTTTGTTTTAGGCTAAAATTATAGCTGACTAAATTGTCCAGACGAGTTTTTCTCAAATTTTTGATATCATTCTTCGTTTCCAAAATATCGAGCGCCAAAATCAAAAGTTCGGAAAGAAATGATTTTTATTTACACAATTTCGGCCATAACTTTTTTCGTTTTTGACTTTTTTAAATAATTCTTTTTGCACCTTACAGCTCTCGTGAATACGCGTCTTTTGACGCATTTTTTCAATATCATATCTTCACAACTCTACGAGATATAAGGGGATCGCACTTTTTCGTAAAATCGGAGCCTATACTGGAGCGAACGAAAAGACATTTCCAATGTAAAAAAAAATATAGCCTATGTTATCCGGGGGTACCTAATGTACATTCCCAAAGACAGACCCGGTGGTCGAATGGCTAGCAATGGTCACTTTATCCCAAGGGCCGCGGGTTCGAATCCTGAGCAAGGCAAACATTTGTGTGCACGAACATGTCTGTTTGCCTTGGTCTGGGTGGTTTCTATGTATAATAAGTAATTTACAAAAAAAAAAAGTATTTAAGTATATTTATCAGCAGTCTAGTACCCATAGTACAAGCATAGTTGCTTAGTTTGGGACTAGATGGCTTTGTGTGATTCGTCCAAGAATATTTATTTTATTTATTTATTAAAAAATTTTGGGGGTTTTTACAAATTGCATCTTAACCATTGATATAATTTTCGTGAAAATTGGTTTGGCGACAACAAATACAACAACTGAGTAATCAATATATTAATTATAAATATTGACTCTTCTCATTATGAATGTGCATAATGCACGTTTATAGGGAAAAAGATGCATCGTGGACATTCATAATAAGAAGAGCCAATATTTATTTGAAATAATAACCAATTTGTGAAAAACCCCAAAAAACTTGAATTTCCCGCGCGGACCGAAACGTTCTACCACATGAGTAAATAAAAGTTTATTTACTCATGTGGTTCTACCCTAAATCTAGTCGGTGGCCTTCAGGGGCGGCTTGAAAACACCGTGTTCCATCAATCTGCATTGGTGCAGCGTGGTAGAGTACGCTCTAATCCCCTTCGATTGAAGGTAGACCCGTATCCCAGCAGTGGGATGATTATGGGTTGATATTATGATGATTTTATCTAATGTGTTAATTTTTTTTAGCCTTTGTCGTGCTTTTCACGAAGGAAAACTTGCTACCACCAGAGTTACGATCATTACCGTATGATATCAACAGCGTTATGCATTTTGGAGAGAGAGATTATAGTAAGAATGGACACAGGACTATCATATTTAAGGTATTTTTTTATACCACAAAGGGGCAAACAGGTATACGGTCGGCCTGATGGTAAGCCGTCACCGTAGCCTATAGACGCTTGCAATACCGGGGGTATCACTCACGCACGCGTTGGTAACCCCCGCCTCCCCACCACCAATACTAACGACCTCCGTGGCGCAATGGTTACCACGCCGGCCCGCCACCCAGAGGTCCCGGGTTCGAATCCCGGTCGAGTCATGATGAAAAAACGAACTTTTTCTGATTGGCCTCGGGTCTTGGTATGGTCTTATGTATTTGTTATAAAATATAATATCGATGAGTCAGTATCCCATCACACAAGTTTAGAACTTACTTTGGGGCTAGCTCAATCTGTGTAATTTGTAAAAAAAAAAACTGAGAACTGAAAAAAACTAACCTTCCCGATAGCTCAGTGGTAAGAGCACTCGGCCGGATATCGAGAGGACGTGGGTTCAATCCCACCTGGGCCGGAGGAGAATTTTTTCTTTCAAACTTTTTCATAATAAATTCATTGTTTTAGAATCATGCAGTCACCCAAAACCGCGTTGGTTTATCACCTACGGACTTACGTAAAATAGAAGTTGTTTACGGACCCGAATGCCGGAAGAGAGATAGGCAGGAAAAGATAGAGATGTGTCAAAAGTATCCCGGTGTTGCCAGAAGAAAGAGAGATATCGAACCGCCTGTTGATAAAAGTCTAAGAATTAATCCTGATATTACACCTCCAACTGATGTTGCTGCGAAAGAAAATGATGTAGACCTTATTTTGAAGGACTTGGGCATCGAAGTGCAGGTACAAGAAGTCGTTGATCATGTTTACAAGGTATCAGCATTAGCACTAAAGAACGCTAGACTGAAATACTGCAATAAAACTAACACAGATGTACTTAGATCTGGTTTTGCAGCTGACACTAAAGATAATGATATACTAGGAGTCATAGAAATCGTTGCTAATTATGCTCAGACTATAGTTAATAATGCGATGCAGAATTTAACAGAATTCTGTAGAGATTCAGACACAGTTGAAGCGTATATGAGGGCTGGATGTAATTGGGGGCAAGGTGACCGTTGTCCGAAATATTTTAAGTCAACTAAATCAGGTGCAGTCAGATATTCCACTCAACATAGACCTATAATACCACAATCGACTAAGCATGAAGGTAAAGGAAGACAAATAATGTATGCTAGAGCAGGGGACGAAGCTGATGTTAAACAGAGAAGAAAGAGGGAGGCGGAAGATGAGACAAAAAGTAGAAAGAAAAGAGATGGTGTAGAAAAAGATAGTAACGGCACAGTGGCTACTGTTGAGCCGGAAATATTACGCATGGCAACAAAAATGTATTCGAAAAGAAGAAATGAGAGATCATTCCAAGAACACCGTTATAGGTAAGATGTAAGTTTGTGTATTAATGTCAATACATTATTTGGAAAGTAAATTTTGATGTTTTTCTTAAATTACCTTATATTATCGCGAGTTTTTTTGACGATTTTATTGCATAAACGATCCTTTTCAAGTTTTTGAGATAAGTATATTGAAATATACTTTCCATCATTATTTCAGAATCATTTCTATTTTAAACTTATTTGAATGATATCACTTCTTGAGTAAAGTTTAGTTTGACTAGTCATGTTAGAATTTTGGGTCGTTTTTGCAAAAAATGGTCCGAATATTAACTAAGCACTGATCCAATAGGGGATCGATCCTTATAGCCACTAGTCGATCTTAGTGGAAGGAGACCTCTGTTGGGCACATTACCCAATAAGTTCAATTGAAAGAGAATAAAAAAGAAAAAAGGAAGAAATTCATCCCATCATCTGGGAGGTGGCAAGTCGGTATTAGTATCGTCCGCGGCTATTTTGTCATCCACACTACACAAACACACCTACATGAAACATTAGGTATTTGTAGTGTGTAGGGCAAACAGCCGCAAATGATCCAGCTTTATAGGTAGTTAAATAAATAAAAGTAAATTTGCCGTGCAGCTGCCCCATCCCGGTCCCCCCCCCCCCTGAGTACGCCCATAATCTCATTGGATAACATAGGCATCATGAAATAAACAAAAAGACGGGACAAGCCCGCTACACATTCTCACCGTCTCGGGATCTTATTGACGTCCCGCGGGAGACAGCTGTCTTGGAACTCAAAGCGAATTTAATCAGAAAGAAATTAGTTGGAGTTGGAAGTATTGAGGAGCTCGATGGCGACGCTGTGTGTCGCATTCTAATATGAACACGCAAGTTAAGCGATGTCGACCCTAGCCAGCGTTTGGATGGGTTTTGTTATCTCGAGCTTCTCCGTGTTTCGGAGGCCACATTAAGCCGTCAGTCCCAGCTGTAGTAAGTTAGTCGTTAAGTCGGTGGCACCTTCGGCTAAAACACCGGACTCTGCCAATCCGCATAACGCATGAGCATCGTGGCAGAGTACGCTCTAATCACCTTCGATTGAAGGGAGACCCGTATCCCTGCAGTAGGATGATTATGGGTTGATATGATGATGAAGTATTGAAAGGATTTCCTTCCTAACTGCGTGAAATTAAACAAAACAGTGAAAAGAGTTTTGTAACTCGACACAAACATTGTATTTGATAAGAATTTCTTGCATTACATTATTTATCTTCGTGCTCGCTATCTGTAATGAAAGTATAAATACTTTTCTTATCTCAACTTCATTTTACATTAATGATCAACATAATTATATTTAAGGGCTGCTGTACACACACGCGGCCAAGCTTTTAGAAGGGCCACTCGTGATTTCGTATAAATCACCACAACTGCTATGTTATTGGTTGATCCGTCTAAAATTTATCCAAAAGGATCCACAAAAATTTTTTTATCGTGTTTTTGTGGCCTTTATTTTGTATAGTTTAAATTTTATGAGGACCAAGATGGCCGACACAAATTGTGGTAGGACTTATATTTAGCTAACTTTTTTTCGGATATTTTCCATATTAAGAACATAATAACTGCAAAATTTGTAGTGTCAAACACAAGAGACGATCAGAGGAATCAAATTCAGAAATGTCGATAGAAGTTAAAAAAACAAAACAAGAGAAAAGTAAGGAAGATAGTGGAGAAAAAGTAGAAACCCCTAAAAGAGTGGAAAAGAGAGAAAAGAAGAGAAAGAGACAAAAAATTGTACCAAATGTTGAAGAGGAAGTGGTAAAAGAAAAAAAACATAAGAACTTGGAAGAAAAATCATATAGGGAGCATAAGAACTTGGAAGAAAAGCCACATAGAGAACTGAAAGAACCGAGGCATAAGAAGCATAAAGTGAAAGATGAATTAAATGAAAAACCAGTAGTCAGTACAGAACCTAGATTGAAGAAACGGAAGCACAAAGAAAGGTAAGATGTTTTTGAAGTTATCCCTGTATACATGATGATAGAAAAGGTTTAAGGTTTAATATAAATAATAATAATAATACTTTACCAAAATGTTAACATTTTGAGAAAAAAAATAAAATACAAATAATAATAAAGGCTGCAATCCTAAACACCTGCCGAATTGTAAGAAAATTCATGGATATAACAGTAGAAGATACGGTGGACTTAACCCAATCGGCTAATCATTCAACTTTATAATTCCTCCCAATGGCATTCACTTGGCTTTAGCCCGTGAATGTCATATATACCAGCTAAAAGCTGAGATAAAAGTAAAAACTATAAAATAATAATGCACACTAATATTATAAAGGCGAAAGTTTGTGTGTTTGTATGTTACTTCTTTACGCTCAAATGGGCCAATTTTTATGATATATGGTAAGTAGGTAGCTAAATTTTAGATTAACACTGGTACTTTTTATCCCAACGCGATTCCCGTAGGATTTGGTCAAAAATGTGATAGTGAATGTCGCTTTGCAAAGCAGATGGCGCCGCTGTGCATAAATACACGCGGGTTTCAATAGTGTTCTATTTGCAATCCAAAACTTGTATGCCTACAGTTTCTAATTTTATATTTTAACTGTTGTTTTGTAGATCAGGAAAACCAGTAATATCGCACAAAGACCTTCCAAAACCAAAAACAGTTCGGCTCTCGAAACTCAGTGAGGAGTTTTATTCAGAAAGACGCTGGCCTGGTGGAATCGTTCCATATATACTGTCAGATGACTACGAAAGTAAGCGATTTTAATAACATTTTCTATTAAAATTCAAAGTCCTGATACTTACTTAACTATATATCAACGCACAGCCCAAACCGCTGGGTCTAGAGATTCTAAATTTGGAATGTAGGTTCCTTACGACGTCTAGGGGTGTGCTAAGAAATGATTTCTCAAAATTCCCACGGGAAAGCGAGATATACGCAAACGAAGTTGCGCGGGTTTTACTAGTCCATGATAAATCGATTAACCTCTGTAAAAACTGTTTCAAATTTAAACTCATCATTGATATGATGAGTTGATACCCATAATCATTCCACTGCCGGAATACAAATCTCACATCAATCCAAGCGGATTAGAGCGTACTTAGCCACGGTGTTCTGATGCGGATCGACAGAAGTCAGTTTCAATGTGGATCATTCCGACATATTAGTTTAAGAGCTGGTTAGCTCCCTGATAAGTATCAGTTAGCTTAACATATAAAACTATCGATTCAGTTCAATGAAATCCCGATAATCATAATGGATTCATGAGATCATAGATGATTATTTTCGTAATGATTTATTTGAATAGCATTTTTCAGATGACAAAGAAGATGTTAGACGTCGTCTGGAAGAAGTAAACGCTATCCTACTGGAGAGTACATGTGTCAAACTTCTAGAAATTGAAGAGAAGGACGCAATTAAATATGAAGATTATCTTGTATTGGATGGCAGTGCAGATTTTGTTACAGGAAGAGTTGGCGGTAAACAGGTAAAAGAAACAAATGATTTTAATCAAAAATTTATGTAGAGAACCGCCGTTGTGTCCAGCAATCGAGCTTCACTTCATTTGCAATCTCTCTAAGATGCTATTATGTGGACAGTTTCAAAATATTCCATCAACTTTTCAATCCTTTTTGCTTCTGACAATACTATTCTGATTAAATTCGTTATGAGTTCCAATACAGTTGTAGTTACTCCCTTGAGACCTCAATAAGCTTCACTGCTTATTTTCATTCTCATCTCATTTCATCTGTGGCTGTTGCTAATAACCCTGACTTATAGGAAACACAGCGGTGATAATGGTGTTGTGGGCTTCTGTCATTGTGGCAGAAGAAATGTGTGCTGATGCGATACAAAGAGGCAGCAGTTAAATACTCTCTGTTCACAATTAGGTATTTATTTTTACCTCTGACAGATGGTTTAAGAGGGCGCACACAGGCGTTAGCTCAGTTTAGCGAAAACTGAACTTTTCGAAGCTCTTAAAATCTATAAAAAACTTTTCTAACAGACTTATGAATTACACAAAATGTTAGGCAATATTGTTGCCTAAATACTTAGTAGAAAACATTTTGTCATGTAATGGAATATTTATGAATGCTATCGTGATAACCGAACAGTGTTTTCTCGATTTCACGTTCAGTGTCAACTTCGGATGTCAAAATATCCCCGTAATGCTGCCAATTGTAAGAAATAAATTATAAAATCTAACGGCAAATATACTTAAGCATATACTTAGTAGAACATTTTTGTAATTTTTTGTTACATAAATAAGATATTAACATCCAAACTAAGTGAAATTAAGAAGAAAGTCAAGTCGTTGTTATGTTTGTTTTCACCATTAAATCTTAGTTATTTTGTGTCAATATTATCATCATCTAAGAGATAAACGTATTCCCTAAAATCTAGGCTCCAAAATTTATGTTAAATGTTTACCATTATTTTTCTACAAATTTTTGAAAATAGCCATAAAACCACTATAAAACCGCGCGCGTCTTTTGTTACGACTCAGTCGAGCCGCCGGCTCTGCGGAGAGTGGTCACGTCGCTCCGGCGCAGGACCTGACCTCACGTAACCTTTGTGCCCATACGCAGTGCAAACCGTGTAGCGCGACCGACAATCTAGATACTTTGGTGAGTAAAATATGACTTTTTGATGATATGACGACGAACTATTTACTTTTTTAGTGACAACAACATAATATGTTTCAGAGTATGGGGAACAAAAAAAAGCAGTTTTTATCGAAAAAAAGAAAAAGACGAAATGTTGAAAATTTAAATAAAGCAAGGCCTAAAAGGCTGGTGGTACCTATAATTAATATAATGGTTATAAATTATAATATATGACAAGTTCCACTAAGGAGGTCGATTATTGCGAAATCGTAAAAAAAATTGCTGTTTCATATGTTTCAGTCCGTATGATGAAGGAGGACACGAAGAGGAAGAAAAACAAGAGCCCGTACTTTTTCATCTTCTTCAAAATGAAAATCATCCTGGTGATGGAATTGAATCCCAAACCCAACCAAAGAATCATTTCTCTTTATAACCCATTTGTTCATCTTTTCGTCTTTTTGAGATTGTGGGTGAACCGCTAGTCTTACAAACTTGGCTATGAGGTCTAATAAAAGCTAGTTAAATCTACTACAAAGTATTTCCAGTGACGGTTCTTCGTAGGTTACGTGGTTTTTTCCAATATTTCGCGAAGTACGTAAAACTTGAAAATTTCAATGTTTGGTAAAATTAGGTCATATATGAAAAGCCACAGCTTGGCTCCTATGGTATCAATAGAGCTGCGATTGGTCTCACATTGTAGGTAATGTATGTAATTTAATACACATAGGTGTTCCTGGAGCAAAAATTTCTAAAATTTCGCAATTTTTTCAGAAACTGCCACCTGCTGATGCTTTTAATTATGGCTTTTTTCTGCAATGGAGTAACTTAGAGCAATTATTTTTCCTTTTTTGGATAGAAAACAATTGTAGATCTTACTCAAATGAAGTATTTACGAAATTAGCAAGGCCTTTTTAATTATTTTAATTGAATTTTTGTTGAAAATTTCACAAAATCAAAATTTGTTTTCTAAAATTTTTGCTTTTATTTGGATATATATGGATAAAAAATAACACGATTTTGTACTGTGCATTACAGACCAATATCATAACTCTCCAAATATGGCAAAAAAAAATCGAATTACAAGGTTTTTTTTAAAACACATGTTTCTAATACAAATAATTATATGTACCTATATCTATTACGAGTACTTTATTGTTATACTTCTCCATAATCCATAGGTATTAATACACGAGTAAAGATACATTATTTGTATTTATTTCCAAACGAGACATGAAGAATGCCGAAAAAAAATTTCAATTACATAAAAACAATACTTATGTTCTACATAGAAATAGGTCTGTAGCTAAAATCACATGAACTTCGAGTCTACTATTATATTAAATAGTGAAGTCTTATCATAAAAGTATCAAAATCATTTGTCTTCGCCGGCGCACGCTCATGTTCGTGGCTCAGTAGTTTCGTAAAATAACACGCTTCGATTTTGAGTTGCGTTGATTTGGGTGCGCGCTCTTAATACACTCGAAATAAGTGTCATAGGAATAATTCTGTAGCAGAATAATATGTGAGCTGACTTAGATGGACTGCTCGTGCAGTTAGCCATTAATCAACTTACACGGACCACTCTTTTTTTGAGTGTTTTAAACCTGTTTTATCACAGATATCAGAATACAAGAGATATGGTTAGTGTGCGGGGCGCATGTCGCCATTTTCTACACAATTTTCTGCACAATTGTGCAGGAACTTGATTGCTCTAAGTCGCTTGTGGCCCTATTTCGTTAGGTGCCCGTCACTATAATAATCTTTTTACTCCATGTTCGTAATCGAACTGCAAATTACGGGCTTACGATTTGTGTGAGAGTGACTGTCGAGATTATTCTATGAATGTGTTAAAATGTAATTGTGTGTGTAAGTGGCGACATCGGTTCCGGTACAAAAACCATCTAATCTAATAATATTTCTCCTTCTTTCTGTGTTCTGTGTGTTTAATACATCTGTCAGACGTAAAATAACTGTGAGCAGAGTGTACGTTACAAGTAAAAATTGTAAAAAAGTGCGACATATTCTAACTTCTATCTATGCGTTTTCCGTTATTTTCAGAATTTCGGTTGCCTAGAACTATTCCAAGGCGGGCAACACAGACAGTATCCAGCTATGATTGCAATGGCCATGCTCGGATTTTACTTCGAAGTTTCACGACACGATCGCGACAAATACGTCAGAGTACATATGCGACATGTAAGACCTGGTAAGTGCTCTGTAGCAAATGGTGGTTCTATTTAATGACGAACTCCGTGGCGTAATGGTTACCACGCCGGACCTCCACCCAGTAGCCAGTAGGTCCCGATATCGAATCCCGGTTGGGTGATGATCAAAAACGAACATTTTCTGATTGGCCTGGGTCTTGGATGTTTATCTATAATGTATAAGTGTTTATTTAAATTAAATAAATGTATAGGGACGATGTATAGGGACAATTCACACAGATTGAGCTAGCCCCAAAGTTCGAAACTTGTGTTATGGGATACTAACTCAACGATACTATATTTTATAACAAATACATACATAGATAAACATCCAAGACCCGAGGCCAATCAGAAAAAGTTCGTTTTTCATCATGACCCGACCGGGGATCGAACCCGGGACCTCCTGGGTGGCGGTCTGGCGTGGTAACCATTACGCCACGGAGGTCGTCAATAGGATAATAATCGAAAATAGAATTGTAAATTATGAAATGCCACTTATGTAATAGAATAGAAATAATGTACACAGTGACTATGTATATTATCAACACAATGCAAATTGTTAAGAATAAATGAATGGAATATCACTAATTTTAGACAAACTACATCACTTTGAGAAAATACGTGAAGAGGCAACATTTCCTCTACCTTATGACTATGAGAGCGCTACGCACCCCGCTTGGCAATTCTGGAGGAAAATTGGCAAAATTGGCATATCAACTGTGGCAACATTTAAACAGCAGGTAAATCTTCAACAATTTTTCTTTGACAGCCCAGTTGGTGCGTCAAGCTGATCGCACATCTGTCAGCAACGAAAGCGCCGCACGCGCCGAACGCGCCGCAATTTACAATTCGTTGTATGCAATGATGTGAAACCTCGCATATTTCACCTGCACCGTACGCGCCGTAAGAGCCTTAACAGGACATTGTTGCCTTAATAAGCACATGTCCAACTTAGGGCTGAGTGACACACGCACCTGCAGACGATGTAAGGAGGCTGATGAAACACCACTGCATCTTCTGGGGGAATGTGGGCCACTTATACACAAGCGCAGCACTCATCTTGGGAAACATTTATTAAGCCCGGATGAGTTAAAGGAGTTCACCCCTAAGCAAATCCTGCGGTTCATCACAGCTGCAGGGTTTAGCGGTGAGCTCTAACAAATCATGTGGCGATCACAATAGACCAGTCTTGGTCGCAGTGCTACTTAAGCCGCACAAAGCATAATAAAAAAAATAAAAAAAAACGCGCCGCATTTCGTAAGTGCGGTAGGCATCCGAATTTGAAGGAAGCATTCTGATGACGTCATATAACGCGCGCACGGCGCGTGCTCAAATTGTTAGCAATACACTAAAGATTTGCGTACGGCGCGTACGCGAATGTGCGAGGCTATCAAGAAATGCGGCGCGTTTGGCGCGTGCGGCGCGTACGTTGCTGACAAATGTGCGATCACCTTTACAGTAATTACCTCTGACAGATGTAAAAACAGGTTTAAAACAAAATAAGTGTCGTGGGAATAATTCTGTAGCAGAAATAATGTGTGAGCCGACTTAAATGGACTGTTTGAGCAGTTAGTCATTGATCCAACATACAGGAACCGCACTTATTTTGTGTTTTAAACCCTTAGAGTATAGATAAGCAAGCTATAGAGCGCGCTTGAGCAAGTATGAACGGTAAGCACGAGTATGAACAAACAGACGAACTCAAAACAGCAACAACGAAGCCAGCAACGAACGAAGCCACGCACGCTGATTGTTTCTCTCGATGTTATTTATTCGGATTTTAAGGAATCATGGTGAAATGTGCAGTGCAGAGCTGTAAAAACGACGAAATGGAAGCAAACTAAAAATGAGCACTATAGAACATCTGCTTACGCTTTGCACAATGGTCGAAGAGCGATGCGCGCGCTCTGTAGCTTGCTTATCTATACTCTAAGTTTAAACCTGTTTTTACATCTGTCAGAGGTAAAATGAACAGAGAGTAGTCAATCAAGCGCATCACTTCACAACACAGAACAATGAAACGGGGAGTTTTACTCCCAAGTAGAAATGTGGTTCGCTACAAATTCTGCAAGATAAACGTCAAAGAACCACGCCCTCAAAGAGCCGAATCCTTTGATTGACAATGTATTTTTAAATATAAGTACAAAAGGCGTTTAATTTAGCACATATTTTTGTACATATTCATCAGTGTTATGACCAGAGAGACCACGCTCACATTGAGCGTGGTGGATCATGACACAGCTTTTCCTATAGGGTTTCTTTTATCTGTGGTTCACAAGTTAAATACATTATTACCGAAATGGTGGTAATTTAAAGAGTACCATATTTACATTTAATACAGAATGAATATGTTGTAAATGACGCGTCTAAGTGCCCGCGAATAAAATATTTTTTGCTTTATAATAAGATTTTTCTTTGACTAAAATTAAGTTCAAACTTTTGCAGGACCCAGACGGTTCGGTGATGAAATCTTTTGGCCAACACAAGCATCTTCTGTCAAACTTAGATATTGTAAAAATAAATACTGTTTATGGCACTAAATGTTTTGGTGGACCGGAACCACGGACGGAAGACAGGACAGAAGAGCATCCGAAAGTGCGAACTGAAGCTAGACCGGAGCGGCCGGAAGAGGAGACGGAAGAAGAACAGTAGATATGTATGAGATGTAGAGATCGACTGTCGGTTCGTTTTCGGTCATAGCCGAATCTTTCGGCCGTGTCGGAACTTTCGGCCGTGTCGGAACTTTCGGCCGTGTCGAAACTTTCGGCCGTGTCGAAACTTACGTACCTATTCATGAGTTGTTTTAAGTCATTTGGCTAACTTTGTAAGAGTTTGCAGTTAAAACCTTTTTTTTTGGCCGAAATCGATTTTTACTCGGTCTATTAATTAGTTTTCGGTCACAAGTCAAAAAAATCGGGCGTTCCGTAACTACAATAAAATTATTCGTGAATTGTTATGTATTTATTCGAACTTGGCACTGCAAACTTTCAAAGTTACTGCAGACGATACTAATTTTTTGGTCAAAGCTGGCCGAAAACGAATCTTCGTTCGGTCTATTAAGTACTTTGGTATGAATAAACTATTTAATATGAAGAGAATTAATTTTATTTGTAGTTTTTAATGTATCTAAAGTACGGCTCGCCGCTTTTCCAGTGTTTAGACGCACTCAACCGCTTCAAAACTTTATGTTAAACTACCTATAGAATATTTAGAATCGGGCGGTTAGACGCCCTGCGGTTATCCACTGTACTATAGTGAATTGTTTAGAATTTCTTTTATTTATTATAAATAAAAATTCATGGAAAACACCCAGACTCGAGAAGAAATACAAATGCAATTTTTTTATACTACAAAGGTGGCAAACATTCACACGGCCGGCCTGATAGTAAGCCGTCACCGTAGCCTATAGACGCTTGCAATACCGGGGGTATCATTCACGCGATGCCAACTCTCCCAAGTTCCCAACCCTCCCGCAAGTGGAGCTATGGAGACCTTACCGTAAAAACACAACATGGCCGAGACCAATCCTATTTGGCTACGAACTTCTGTAAGGTGGAGGCCCTTCCCCAGACGGACTGCTTCGATTTGAGCGGATTATCCGCTGTGCCCTACCTCTTCTCTTACGCATCTAACAAATGTTTGTCCGCAGCGGGACTCGAACCCGTGCCATCGGGCTATCAATGATATGATTAGCGAAACATTGCCACAATGAAAAAACTTAATATAAATAAAGTATGTAATAAAATAATCCATATAATCAAATGGGAAACATTGGTGTTCTTTTGTCATCTTGGTTCTGTTTAGTCAAACTTATGTCACTTTTTGTAATAACATCGTAGATATGCATATCATCTGCATAGTACCGTTTCCTGAAGACGCATTTCTCTGTATAAATCATTATACTGACAGCTGGAATAAGAAAAATAATAATTTGTTTGTTGAACAGTCAAAATAATAATTTGTTTGTTGAACAGTCGACCAATGAGAAAGGTAACCAGTCGGGTAGAGAGAGAACTAAATGCCTAGATTTAAAAAAAAATATCAAGTTGGCGCCAAAACCTGATTACACGTTTTTTTTTCTTTTGTTTGGCAGTCTTTCTTCAAGTTGTGGCTTTTGCATTCTTGTTCGTTGCAATTAGCCAGTGTTATGTAATATGACAATATATCATTCAAAGCAGCGTATTCATGCTGTCTCGACTCAGTATACAGTCTCTGAGTTAAGACGCCCCAAAGAAAGATGATAGAAAAATTTCTTCAGAAACGGCGGATTTTGAAGTCCACACGAATTTGGCAGTCTTCAGACCGACCGACGACTAAAAATAAGGTTTTCCTTTTTAGGTAGGTACGCTACGGTATCAAAAAAACAGAAATGTAAAAAAAACTATCTTCCTTCTGTTCGGCAGAAAAAGCAAACTATTGTTCGTATAAAATTTTAACAACCCCGGTTTTAGGTGTAAATGGGCCATTCTACATTGCAGCTTTGCCGCTGGATTCCTGCACATAAAAATCTATGGTACAGGTACATCAACCTACATAATCTGTGCTCACATCTTCTCTTCAGTATACAGATTTTCCGTAGTATTAATTATTTTACTCTTTGATACAGCTCATTCAGTTATTTTACCTCTGACCTGAGCAACGCGGACTTCCGTCCCGGAAAACCCACGTTGCTCTAAGCTTCTGACAGATGTAAAACAGGTTTAAAACACACAAAATAAAAGCGGTACGTGCGTTGAACAACTAACTGCTCGAGCAGTCCGTCAATGTCGGCTCGCACATTATTTTATTCTTATGATACTTATTTTGAGTGTTAACCATCTGTGAGAGCCTCTGACCACTGACTCAGAGGTTAAATAACTGTGGACGAGGAGTAGACCATTCACAAAATACCTCTATACCTGTAAGATGCCCCTTACCCGGTCTATCAACAGTAGTCACTCTCATCTTTTCTATATTGTGCTCCTCTTTCCATCGAAAAAACATCTTCTTTATTACCGCCATAACTAAAGCTATCATAAATATGCTTAATCCAAATAATATCGTGTATAACGCCATTAAAAACTATTTTAAGTGTAGTATACATTTTATCCATTTTAAAATTGATTTTATGTTGAAAATATTATTGATCATTATTTTGGAATTAAAATGTCATTGCTTGACTAGTAAATGACAATCATTATTCCATAGAGATATCCTTTTCAAAAACAAAATATAAACCTTTTTGAATGACAAAAGCTGTATGGCTTTATTCCTTTGCATAGAAATTTAAAAAAGTGAAATGCGTATTGCGCATGTGCCGAAATCGAATTTAATTTTACGCGGCGCGAAATAATAAAACCTAATTTAAATTAATTATTCATTATGTTTCTGACTTTTTATAAATAAAATATAGGTAAATCTTAAAATGAATTTCAATGAATACGGTGAGTAAATTACCTAATATTTATTTTGTACTTATTAATTTTTATAGTAAAAACGAACTGTTTATTTATTTTAACTGTTATGGTGGTACGCTGGTGGTACGTTTCGGTCTGCGCATTCAATTTTTTTGTTTTTTTTTACAAATTCAATCATTGATCTCAATCATCGATAGAATTTTCGTGAAAATTGATATTTGGCGACAACAAATACAATATATCTACTGAATAGTTATCAAATAAATTTTAAATATCAGCTCTTATTATGAATGTCCACGATGCATCTTTTCCCCTTTAAACGTGCATTATGCACAATTATAATGAGAAGAGCCAATATTTATAATTTATTTGATAATTATTCAGTAGATAAATTGTATTTGTTGTCGCCAAACCAATTTTCACGAAAATTCTATCAATGAAGATGCAATTTGTAAAAAACCCCAACAAAACTGAATTTCCCGCAATAATTATACTAGGTACACTTTGAACTAAATTAAATCAAAATTCTGTTATCTATGAATATTTTAAGATATATATATTTTTTATAATATTTATTTTGTATCTTTGATCAGTTATAAATGATTTCAGAAAAACATATCATCCAAAAATACCGTATAGCTGTAGGCATAGCGATTTTGAAAACTAAACCTAGGCATAAAGCTGTAGAAGAATACATTTCAGACCTAAACACTAAATTCGATGATAACATGAGTGATTTAGACATAACTATTTGTAGTGATGACTTTATTATGGATGATGATGACTTTGATCATCATATAAATGTAAATGAGTTACAAAGTCAAGATACACAAATGACTCAACTATATGAAAGTCAAAGTCAGATTACATTTATTAATGACACACAAAATGTAATAAAAATTCATACTCAAGTGACGAAATTAAATGAAATAGAAAGTCAGGATAAAGTCATTTATGATACACAAATGACTGAACTAAATGAAAGTCAAAGTCAGACTCTTTTAAAAGATTACAATGATGATTGTATGCACGTAGAAGCGAGAAACGAAACAAATAAAAGTAAACAAATCGAAAGTCAAACAATTTTAAAAGATTATGTTTGTGAAAATAGAATTGGTTCAAAAAGTAATGAACTGTCTGATGTTATTCAAATATTTAAAGATATAGACAAAGCATCTAAAATAGACAAGGTAATACTATTTTTTTATTAGCAGATTCACATTATTCCCGTTCCTATGGGTCTCAGTAAAACTATTCTAGTGAAAGTATTTTATTTTAATCTAGAAGGTGATTATAAATTTTTCCTGACATTGGATAGGGGCCGACACTGATAGATATTTTGCTGTACTTTTTTTATTTGTATTTTGTATGTATAATATGGTGCTGATTCTGTTGTACATTTAACTAGACTGAAGGTGTTGTTGTCCTTCCTTGGTTTACAATTAGTGACAAGGATAGCAACAGTTCTAGTCCTGTCAAAATTAGTTTAGTCTAGTTAAATGTTCAACAGAATTAGCACCACTGTCAATAAACAGTTTTCTTTCTTTCCGATGCTAATAAATAATTTCTTTCAGACAAAACGCAAACAAATTCTTTCACAATCCACATTCTGTGAAAATTCTGACAAGACAGAATTAACTGATATTGACAGAACTGTATGTGAAGATACTGAAACTAAAACCACTGATAATAAGATTAAAGTTATACCTAATATAACTAATGGTTCTAATAAGAGGAATAATATAGTTAAGATATCTACTAAAGGTAACAATATATCTAAAAAAGCAAACACTATTAATTTTAATAATAAAAAGAAGAAGAATAAACCCAATAATAATGTAAACGTAAATAATAATATACAAGACAATACATATTTGGATTCGCAAGCATATAATAATGTAAATTTTAATGAAAAGTTTAATAATACACCCAATAATAATCATGATACATACTTTGATTCACAAGCTACCGAATTATACACTGTACATGGGTATACAGAAAATACACATATAAGCCAAAGTCAAAATATAAATTTTGAGATATCCAAAAAATATATAACAGGTAATAATAAAATAAATGAAAATAGAAGTGTTGACAATAATAAAACTGTAGAAAATAATAAAACTAATGATATATCTAATATAGCAATAAATAATATGGTAAACTATAGTCAGAATGCACAAAAAGATTTCTATACAGACCCAACTAATGTATATGCAGATACTGTAGAAATGTCTGGAAGTAAACTAAATAGTAATAAAAGTAACACACTCGCTTTAACAGAAATAAATATAGTGGATTTTAGTGAAAATGCACAAAGAGATTTTTATACGGAACAAAGTAATGTTCAATTTAATAATAACCAAAATTTTGATGGTATTGAATATCAAAATGAAGTTTCTCATAAGAATAATAATGCGAATGGACTTAAAAACTATAACGATGGTGAAAACGAAGTTCGTACTGTTAGTAATAGTTATCCCATAGGAAATGATGTTCATTCCCATAAGAATAATCATAATAGACTTCAAAACATTGATGGTGAATACGAAATTCGTTCCGACAGAAATATACATTCTCGAAATGTTATTGATAATATAAATGAAGTGCATATAAAGAGTAATATATGTAATACTCAAAGAAACTATAAAGATAATGCTTATCATCAATCTGAGGTCACCGTTGTTGATCCTGGATATATAGGAGACACAGTGGGAATGTGCGGTGAGCTTGTCCCGAAAGAAAACATTAAACGTACAGGAGAATTGCATAGTAACAATAATAATGAAATTTGTCACAAGAATAATACGGATTTATACTTTTATACTGACAATGGTAGTGATATACATGTACATAGCCAAAGAAATATTGATGATAGCAATATAAATGAAAATAGAAATATAGATGATCGAAAATCTAACATTAGTGACAATGCGAATGCCATTCATTTCGAAAGTGATACTATGAATGCATTTGACAATAATTATAGTAATTACGACAAAAATAATGAACATGGTCATGTAAACTTTTCTAATAATAGCAATCTAAATGAAATTAATTACATGAGAAATAAAGATATGGATGGACATACCCAACAATTTATTGACAATGGCAATAGGAATGAAATTTATTTCGACTATAATAACGAACATGGCCAAATAAATTGTAATGGCAATTATAAACGATATGAAAGTTCCAAGAGAAATGTTACAGATGCTACACAATATTTTACTAACAATGGCAATAATGAAAATCAATATAAAATTTATTCTAATAAAATAGATGAAGCTAGACAGCATTTTACTGACAATGAAAACAAAATTCATTATGATATTGGTATGAATTTCGAAAACGATACAGATGCAATCGATGCAAATATTGGGGAATATAATCAAAATATTCAAAATGATAATAAAATTGATAAAGTTAATATAGAACTAGAAGGTAGTTCAGAAGATAACACAGATGATACGCAGAAGGAAATAGTATCATTTAAAGTTATTGAAGAATTGAATAAAGTTAGAAATTATTTGAATAAAAAAGGTAGGAGGAGGAGCTGTGATGGTTCGTCAGATTCTGGGTATAGAAGCGACTCGCAAGGGCGATGTCAGAGAAATTGTAAGTATAATATGGCAACTTGTAATACTAGTATTGTATTTATTAATGCACAGCAGCGCCACCAATAACAGACTTTTGATCAAATCCTACGGGAATCGCGTACTTTTCGGGAAAAGTGCCCTATGAGTTAAACCAAGGTATTAGCTACCTACATACCAAATATCATAAATATTGGACTTTCGCCTTTATAATATTAGTAGGATTAGCGAAAAAGTATATCTGTTGAGTTTCTTGCGGCACTTCTCAACACATTCACGTCGTGCCAGTAGGGCCCAGGAGGTCCCGGGTTCGATCCCCGGTCGGGTCATGATGAAAACGAACTTCTGATTGGCCTCGGGTCTTGGATGTCTATCTATATATGTATTTGTTATAAAAATATAATATCATTGAGTTAGTATCCCATAACACAAGTTTCGAACTTACTTTGGGGCTAGCTCAATCTGTATGAATTGTTCCTATATATTTATTTTATAATATTAGTAGGATACTACTACCATTAGGGTAGTAAACAAGCATACGGCCCGCCTGATGGTAAACAGTCACCGTAGCCTATGGACGCTTGCAACACCGGGCGTTGCCGACCGTTGGGGACCCTGTAAAAGTTTAAAATCTTCCGATACTTCGGCCGAAGTATCGGAAGATTTTAAACTTCGAATACAAGGTATTTCATGGTTATAATTCAACGAACTACTAAAATAATCATAAAGTACAAGGTATTTCATGCATACAGTTCAAGGAATAAAAAAAATAACCATGAAAAAACCTTGTAATTCATAGTTAAAGTTCTTCCGATACTTCGGCCGAAGTATCGGATTTACGTTTCGTAGTAGCCCTCCTGGATTCTCGTAACAAAAACAGATTCTATTTCGATTCAAATTCAATCGCTGTCCCATTCATACAAAATAGGAATTGAACGGGACGGCGAGTGAGGGCTGGAGACCTTACTCACCGTAGGAACACAACATGGCCGAGACCAATGCTATCTGGCTACGATCTTCTGTAAGGAGACATTTCTGCTTTACTCTGATATACCGTGAGAGGGTGGATGTTACTATTCGATAATAAAATTAATATTTCCAGCATTACAGTTATCAAGTACTTGGTTGAGTCAGTCTGCCCACTGTTTATATGATTATATAACCCAATGCCCACTTGTGGCGAACACTCAAGAAATAACCAAAGAAATATCTCAGGTACATAATAATAAAATAATTCTACATAATTCACACAGCGTCGACTGGTCCCAAAGTAAGACTGCCTCACTTGGCTAAATTGAGAGTCTAACAAAAGAGATGGTGCAATATTAATTTATGTATGATATTTATAGACGACCTCCGTGGCGTAATGGTTACCACGCCAGACCGCCACCCAGGAGGTTCCGGGTTCGATCCCTGGTCGGATGAAAAACGGACTTTTTCTGATTGGCCTCGGGTCTTGGATGTTTATCTATATATGTATTTGTTATAAAATATAATATCGTTGAGTTAGTATCCCATAACACAAGTTTCGAACTTACTTTGGGGCTAGCTCAATCTGTATGAATTGTCCACTATATATTTATTTATTTATTAAGAAGTGAGAAGTTGTAAGTGCTTCTCACTTATTCGTATGGCGCGCAACTTCGTTTGTGTGTATTTATTTACGCACAGCGGCGCCATCTATATCAGACTTTTGATGAAATCCTACGGGAATCGCGTACTTTTCGAGATTAAAAAGTACCCTATGTGTTAATCGCAGGTATCAGCTACCTACATACCAAATATCATAAATATTGGCCCAGCCATTTGAGCGTGAAGAAGTAACAAACATACACATAACTTTCGCCTTTATAATATTAGCAGGATTAGCGAAGTCTATCTGTTGAGTTTCTTGCGGCACTTCTTCTCAACACATTTACGTCGAAGTGCCAGAAGGATTAAAAAAAAAGGCAAAAGTATTATTGTGAAAAAGTATTGTGTAAATCAAAAATTTGCATAGTTATTCCAGTATCTACTTACTACGTCCGCCTCTTGTTTGCCGTTACCTCTCGCCACCGCACCTCAAGGCAGATCCGCAGTTGCTTAGCACATCGGATCTGCCTTGAGGTGCGATAAGGTGTGTGCGGATCATAGATTTATTATAACTTACTAGCGTAAGATTGGCAATGCAAAAGAGATAGATTATAGCATACGCGTTTGTTAGAGCGAGATTGATAGACGAGACCATTTTTCCTATACACGCTATGGGCTTGTATCGCCCTAACGTCAGTCAAGTTAAAACCAATCCCACTTATTTTTACAAAATTAATGGTTTTTAAGTGTAGTTTTGGTGTTAATTCGACGTGATTAAATATGGTTACCTGTGCAGTGCCTGGATGTAACTCAAACTAAAAGGAAAATCCACAAACTTATATATCTTGCTTGCACACATGTACATTCCACGCACACTAGTGTATTTTGTTTTTGGTCTCGCCTCAATCAAAGAAAGCCGATCTATAGGTACGCTAGTATATACTAAATCTATGGTGCGGATAGTACTTGCAAGCAAGCAGGCAAGCATCTGCTAGTAGATATCGCGTGAGTGATACCCCCGGTATTGCAAGCGTCTATAGGCTACGGTGATGCTTACCATCAGGCGGGCCGTATGCTTGTTGGCCAGCTTAGTAGTATAAAAAAAATAGATACAAATTTTCTTTATAGACTAATTTACTACTTACTTCCAGGTTTTAGGTCAACTGATTGACAAACTACACGAAGATGAGACATATCCTACATTTTTGGAAGAATTACTGGAATATCTTAACTCTTTACTGCAAGAAATATTTACTGCAGATAACACTGTAAGTAGTGACAAGCTACACATTCCTACCGATGTCTCCTGTGTAGCCAGGATCAACAACGGCGACCTCAGATTGACAATAAGCGATGAAGCTTATTGACGTCCCGGGGGAGAAAACTACAGCCGTCTTGGAGCTCACAATGAATTTTTTTTAATACCACAAAGTTTGTAAACACGCATACGGCCCGCCTGATGGTAAGCATCACCATAGCCTAGACGCTTGCAATACCGGGGTATCACTCACGCGCTGCCCCAAGTGGAGCTCTGGAGACCTCACTCACCGTAGGAACACAGCATGGCCGAGACCAATGCTATTTGGCTACGATCTTCTGTAAGGTGGAGGTCCTTCCCCAGACGGGCTGCTTCGATTTGAGACGGATTATCCGCTGTGCCCTCTCTCTTATTTAATTTAATCAGAAAGAGAGTTATTTAGACGGAGTAGGACTGTCCTTAGCAATCACGTGAGAGATAGCAATTTGAACCAAAAGGCATCATAGCCTAAGAGAGATTACAGCTTATATAAGGAGCTCCATGGCGTCGCTGTGTGTCGCACTAAGCAAATACGTAAGTTAAGCAACTTCGACCTTAGCCTGTGTTTGGATGGGCCAGTAATTTATTAAAATTACTTTTTATCATTTCAGTTGTTAGAAAAGGACGAAAATATTCAACGTTTCATACTACTAAACAAATCAATACATATATTAAAATATAGTATAGAAAAAATTACAAATATATTACAAGAAATCCATATGAAATTAACAGGGACAGATTTATATGAAATCTCAAATATATTGTACATAGAAAACACAGCATACATATTTCATATATTAGAAATTGTAATAAACCAGTACATTAAAATTAGAAATGTGTATGATAGTACACAAACAAATAAAAACATGTACGATAGTACACAGTCTCAGGAGAGAAATAGTACACAATCTCAGGAAGATTTGAAAAAGAGCGATATTACTGATATATGGAGGAAAAGATGGAATCCTAATTATAAAGAGGATAGTAAATTAGTTGAGACTCGGAAAATATGCGTTTTAGCTAAATGTAGTGAGATTTTAAATAAAATTGTTATAGATTGTATGGACGGATATAGTTTAGTTTCGTTTGCGGCTTTGCAATGTTTTAATTTATTACAATCATAAGTTTAGTAACTGCATGAAACTTAAGGATAGTTTATTTTTTTATACTACAAAGTAAGCAAACAATACGGCCCGCCTGATAGTAAGCATCACCGTAGCCTATAGACGCTTGCAGTACCGTGGGTATCACCAAATACTATAGACGAGTAATACGCACAGCTCTTGACGTTTCTCATACAATGACTTGGCAACCTCCGTTCACCTCATGCCGCTAGGGGCGCTATAACATTTTGCATACAAAAGTTTTGAAATCGTTCACCTCATGCCGCCCTCATGCCGTAGGGGCGCTAGTGTCGCGTCTTGCCCGAATTCTTCCAAGCTGTGCGTATTACTCGTCTATAGTATTTGGTATCACTCACGCGTTGCCAACCCTCCCAACCCCCAAGTGTAGCTCTGGAGACCTTACTCACCGTAGGAACACAACATGGCCGAGACCAATTTGGCTACGATCTTCTGTAGGCGGAGGTCCTTCCCCAGACGGGCTGCACTGATTCGAGCGGATTATCCGCTGAGCCCTACCTCTCTTAACATTATTTTATTATTAAATTTTCGCTCCTGTTATTGCTCTTTAGGATCCATGTGTAAATTGTTTTAGTTGTTATATTATAAATAAAAATCTCTTTTTATTTCAACATTGTTTTTTTAAATATTTCAATACTCAATATCTTTATTGCACCATTTAAGTTTATCACATTGTCAACAGTTTGCCACACCGCAGTTTATAACTAACTAGCTTTTCCCCGCGGCTTCGCTCCCGTTAATTTTATGACATAGATCTTGTTTGACAACAAAACCCATAGCGCGACTTGTGGCGCCATCTGTTGGCCGATACAGCGCCCTCTATAGTAGAAAAATTATTTTCCCATTGGAACGACATACTTTCACGGGATAAAAAGTAGCCTATGTTGGGCTCTGTACCCCTAACAATATGTATGCAAACAGAACAGAATGAATCAAACGGTTTCCTGATTATAATAAACAGCTAATTCTTCTTCAAGTTTTTCCTTTTCACATACTTCTTTCAAATGCCTTGTCAGCTTGCTGTTACCCTGAAAAGTAAACAATCGTCAGCACATTAACACATAATCACAGCCATATAATCACTCCATACAACGCGCGTGATTTAATTACCTATTTCTACTACATAGGCCAATGTCGTCTGTACACGCGCACACGTATGCGCACACGTATACACATTCGTTCACTAAACGCACACCTTTGCGACTGCACCCGCCTCTCGAGACCCGCCTGGGGTAAGGTAATACGATTCGGTGCGGGGCGCAGAGTGGCCATTCTACCTCGGGTTATTACTTATTCTATGACATAATTAAGAGCAATCGGCCGGATATCGAGGACGTGGAATCCCACCTGGGGCGGGATGAACTTTTTTTATCAAAAATATTTTCAAAAATAAAAATAGTTTGTTAAATTATCAGAAATCTAATAATAACCTTAGTACAAGCTTAGTTGCTCAGTTTGGGACTGGATGGAGTTGTGTGATTCGTCCAAGAATATTTTTTTTATATTCTAGTCAAAACAAAGGGCCAAACAATTTTTTTTGATGGAGCTGCACCGTAGCGCCATCTATATCAGACTTTTGATGAAATCCTACGGGAATCGCGTACTTTTCGGTATAAAAACTACCGCATGTGTTAACCCAAGGTATCATATATCCTAAATACCAAATATCATAAATATTGGCGCAGCCATTTGAGCGTGAAGAAGTAACAAACATATACATAACTTTCGCCTTTATAATATTAGTTAGGAATAGTTAGGATATATTAATTTCAGTAAGTAAACCGTATTCGTGGATTTTTGCACTTCCCAATGGTTGACTGGAAGATAATGCAATTTAGCTATTTGGAACGACATCCCGCGTTTAGTGCTTGATTTCTGTATGTACCTGGATCTGTATTTTATTTAAATAAATATAAATATATATCACGAATAACACAGATTGAGCTAGCCCCAAAGTAAGTTCGAAACTTGTGTTATAGGATACTAACTCAACGATACTATATTTTATAACAAATAAATATATAGATAAACATCCAAGACCCGAGGCCAATCGGAAAAAGTTCGTTTTTCCATCATGACCCGACCGGGATTCGAACCCGGGACCTCTTGGGTAGCGGTCCGGCGTGGTAACCATTACGCCACGAGTGAAACAAAAATATTGCTAAATGACAAAAAAAGCCGTAACCGGGTTTCTTTCGCCATTTCTTTTACCGGTGGCCATTTTGCTTGTGTCCGAAATGGTGGTAGTATGTAACGTAGTTTATTTTCTTTATCTATACTAATATTATAAAGAGGTAAAGTTTGTGTATTTGTTAAATTGTAAGGGGTAATCTCGGGATCTACTGAACCGATTTTAAAAATTCTTTCACCAATAGAAAGCCACATTATTGCTGAGTGTCATAGGTTATATAAAAAACCAAAAAATAAAAAGGCTTTTACATTATGCCCAACGAAGTGGGCACGGGTCAGCTAGTACATATATACAAATTGTAAATGACAAGAAAAAGTGCCTGTGAAGGTCTAATTTCTGAAATAAACAATTTCATTTCATTTCATTTTATTAAATCCGCCTATTTTATCAGTACTTAAGTATTGTGGTCAATAAAGTTAAATAAATAAATATGATTATTTATAGTAGGTCCGGTTGGTCGAGTGGTTAGCAATACTTTATCTTAAGGGTCGCGGGTTCTTACCTTAAAACAACTTCCACAGAGGTGGCAAACAGCCAACTTAGGTTGTGTTTTAACATCATGCCTCTTAATATGTTTGTTTAGTGCTTTTTGTGTCGAAAACCTCGACGTGCAATGCATACAAGCATAGTCTTTTGTCGCCGAGTGTACCGTTTCGATATGAGATGTTAAAGACTTCTGATTTGGACATATTCTGCTGCACATTCTGCATTCGAAACTGAAAAATATTATTAAGGTGAGTTAATTGGGGTAAGACTAACACATCGGGGCAAGACAACCACCAGGACAACACTACCGGGGCAAGTTTACAATACAAATCTCTTTATTGCACCAAAACAAATCAATTATACATGAAGTTTAGCAAATATACGGTACTAGATGTTCCCCGCGGCTTCGCTCGCGTTAATTTTATGACATAGCAAAACAACCCATAGCGCTACTTGTGGCGCCATCTGTTGGCGATACAGCGCCTTCTATAGTAGTAAAATTATTTTTCCATTGGAACGAAATACTTTCACGGGATAAAAAGTAGCCTATGTTGGGCTCTGTACCCCTAACAATATGTATGCAAATTTTCATAATGATCGGCTGCTTAGTCAAGCCGTGAAGGATTAACAAACAAACAAACTCACTTTCTCATTTATAATATTAGTAAGGATAAGTCTAAGCGATTTCTTTCAGAGAACCCAAAAGAAATAGAAAAAAAGACTACCAGCGTCTAATAAGTCAAAAAGTACAACTTCCCGTTTTATTTTTGTATTACGGTCTTCAGGAGACTTGAAAACACCGGCCTCCTCCAATCCGTATTGGAGCATGGCAGAGTACGCTCTAATCCCCTTCGATTGCAGGGAGACCCGTATCTCTGCATTGGGATGATTATGATATGATATGACTTACACAACACCCTGATGGTTGATAGAGTTTCGTCTGAGTCATCAGACTCTTTCTACTTGTGAAGGTCACCCCACAAGGTTGGCAACAATGTGTCTCCTCGGTAGGTAGTTGGTGTTTCTTCTTGTGTTCAGCGAGGGTGTATGGACTACTGAAAGTAGCTACCATACCGAGGCAAGACTACCACTGGGGTAAGACTACCACTAGGGTAAGACTACCACTAGGGTAAGACTACCACTGGGGTAAGACTACCACTAGGGTAAGACTACCACTGGGGTAAGACTACCACTAGGGTAAGACTACCACTGGGGTAAGACTACCGCCGGGGCAAGACTACCACCTTGGCAAGACTGACACACCGGCAGGGGGGTCCCACACCCGCCCGGCCGGTATCTTCGTCTCAAGCAACCGGCACGAGCGCCGCTAGCGATAGAAAGAGAGGCAAATATAACTGTAGTTGTGTGCGCTGTGCGAGCTGAATTGCACCTTATTGTATCGTAGCGAGAGTCCCTATTTCTTTAATTGATTTTGCGGAGTGGAACTTCTGTACGTAGTACTATTATCTATTCTGTGACACCGGGGTAAGACTACCAGAAGAAAAATACTTACACAGCACTCTGATGGTTGATAGAGTTCCTCCTATGAGCCATTAGACTCTTTCTACTTGTGAAAGTCACCCCACAAGGTTGGCAGTGGTGTGTCTCTTCTGTAGGAAGTTGGTGCTTCTTCTTGTGTTCGGTGAGGGTGTATGGACTACTGAAGGTGGCTGGACACTGTTCACATGTGAATTTGCGATGGATGTGAGTTCTAGAGATTGAAAGAGGTTTGTTTTTAGATACTACAATTTATATTAATGACCTTGAGACGGTTCTCTTTGTATTTGTGACAAATGCATTTTTTCTCCTATAAACTAGTATTTGTCACAAATACTTACAAGAAGCGCTACTATTTATAATTTATATGATTATTCAGTAGATAATAAACTGCTCGGACTGAACATAGATACACACATATCTTGGAAAATACATATAAAAAAGCTTAAATCTAAAATATCCAGTTTTAAATACGCGCTCCGTGAGGTCAAAATAACTACCAGCATGGAAACCGCATTAACCACATACTACGCATATGCGTACGCCTGGTTGAGTTACGGCATTATTCTGTGGGGAAACAGCACAGACGCACCTACACTTTTTATATTACAAAAGGCCCTAATCCGAATAATATTTAATATCCAACAGACCGATAGTTGTAGACCATACTTTCAAACATATAACATACTCACTCTCCCTTGCATATACATCTTGGAGATATGTAAATTTGTGCGCAAATACCCCGAGTACTACACAAAACGAGAGGACGTGCCTACAAAATACAGCTTAAGGCCAAAGAAAATGCTTATGCCAGCGACATCCCGACTTAAAATCCACTCATCAAGCACATTTGCAATGTCGATAAATATCTATAACAAATTACCAAAAACACTAATAAACGAAACCAGTGAAAAAAGATTTAAAAAAGAATTAAAAAAATTATTATATAAAAAGTCATATTATAGTATACAGGAATATTTAGAGGATAAGGATTTAAAAAAATAAAATAAAATAGTATAATGAAATGAACAAATATTAAAATTTATAATCTCTATTTAATTTAAATCGCCTTCCTCTCTCCTAATTGCTATGCCCGACAAGGGCCCATAATGTGTACTTTTAAATCATTTCTGTAACAACTTACATACTGTATGGAACGCAATAAATATTGAAATTGAAATTGTTTATAGTAAGGAACTAGCTTTTCCCCGCGGCCTCGCTGGCGTTAATTTAATGACGTAGATCTCGTTTGACAACAAAACAACCCATAGCGCGACTTGTGGCGACATCTGTTGGTCGATACAGCGCCCTCTATAGTAGAAAAAATATTTTCCCATTGGAACGACATACGTTCACGGGATAAAAAGTAGCCTATGTTGGGCTCTGTACCCCTAACAATATGTATGGAAATTTTCATAATGATCGGCTGGTTAGTCAAGCCGTGAAGGAATAACAAACAAACTCACTTTCTCATTTATAATATTAGTAGGAAGTAGGATTTAATGTAAGATTGAGCTGCAATTCGTTAAATACGTATGAAAATTTGAATTTCGCGGGGCATACGAAACAAATAAAGTTCAAGAGAAGTGACTTACATCATATGAGTCCTTACCGCCGCTTGGTTGGAGTAATTCTTCCCGCAGACGCTGCAGGAGTAGTTCCTTTTGCTTGTCTTCACTTGGTGATACCTTTTTAGATGTTGCTGGAGATATCTGAAGGGAAGAACAATTTTATTTCATACAGCAAACAAATCAGATATGTAGATAGAATATGCATTATTTCCTTTTTATCTTACTCAATGTAATATAATATTTCTAATTAAATTCGTTGTGAGTTCCAAGACAGCTGTTGATCAAAGCTTTACAGGAGATAAAGTGGTGGGAATGTATTGTGGGTTTGTCCCATAAAAGATCTACTCCATTTTTATTATTTTTTATTTTTATACTACAAAGGTGGCAAACAAGCATACGGCCGGGCTGATGGTAGGCCGTCACTCACGCGTTGCCAACCCTCCCACCCAACCCCCCAAGTGGAGCTCTGGAGACCTTTACTCACCGTAGGAACACAACATGGCCGGGACCAATGCTATTTGGCTACGATCTTCTGTAAGGTAGAGGTCCTTCCCCAGACTGGCTGCTCCGATTTGAGCGGATTATCCGCTGTGCCCTACCTCTCTCAAAAATTTATACTACACACACAATACTGTAACCACGACCACTTACATTATATGAGTTGTCATAATAATTGTAGCAAAATAATTGCATTTGTACTTGGTAGGGAGAACTGAGGATTCTACACAGGAATAAAGATTATTCTATTAAACTGACCTGAACAATCTTCCACACGCATGACAAGTATGTATACGACCAGGTCTACCGAAGCATTCGGTAGCATGCGAAGCGCGTGCTTTCGGACGCAGAAGCATACCGCAGTTACGGCAGCGGTGCCTCTCGCCGTGTAACGCTACGTGAGCGCGTAGCACTGCGTGCGTAGCGAAGCGTAGTGTACATGTGTCGCAACGGTATTCGCCGTTGGACTGTAAATTAACAAATAAAATAACCTATTTCAAATGTTTTTGGCTCATATAGTTAGCTAGCTGCTGCCCACAGACATAACAGACTAAACATAATTTTACATACACATAAAAACAAGCTGAAAATATTGCTGTCACTTTTCAGCTAATTAAATTCGGTATAACCTTGTCCCTTTCTTTCATCAATAGCAACACTAACGCACACTTACTCAATTTGACAGCCGTGCTTTGTTGTGGTAAAAGGAATTTGTATCATACGTAAAAATAAACGGAAGATGGCGATTTGTTCTCGTTTAAAAAGTGAGTTTTAAAGTTAAAATTTAGTGATTATATTCACTACATCAAATAGACAAAAATATGGGTGTAAAGTGCTGTGTAATACATTTTCAAAACTCTTCGTACAAAAGCAGCCAAACAAGCAGTACAAAAGTATCCATTTGTGTCTGTGTGACTGACATTCGATAGTGTGCGTTTTTGCTACGATTGCAGCCAAGCAAGCAGTACAAAAGTACCCATTTGTGTCTGTGTGACTGACATTTGATAGTGTGCGTTTTTGCTACGATTTCTGATATGGAATGTTCTGTCTGTTATGTCTGTCCTGCTGCCCGCGGTGTTACAAGCGTTTTATTATAATTCTATGCACAGCAGCGCCATCTACTTTGTAAAGCACCATTGACTATCAGACTTTTGAACAAATCCTACGGAAATCGAGTACTTTTCGGAATAAAAAGTATCCTACATGTTAACCCAAGGTATCAGCTACCTACATACCAAACATCATAGAAATTGGCCCAGCCATTTGAGCGTGAAGAAGTAACAAGCATACTGTTGGAATAGACAAATATTCAATGGAACCTTCCAACTTGATGTCAAAGTCTATGACAGTTCTTTTATGTTGTCTATCAAATAAAAAAACTACAATAACAAGAAAAAAAAAAATCCTTGTCCTTTTTTTATAATTCCAATACATACTCACACACAAACTTTCGTCTTTATAATATTAGTGGGATATTTACAATAATATAATACCGATATATTTATGGGTACCAGACACAGAGCACCCCCAATAGAGACCACATATCAGGGCCCCCGCATCTGCCAAGCTTATGCAGTACAACTACTAATATTGATGACACGCCCACCAATCAAATTACACCAATTTGATTTACAACATGACGTGTCCTTGACCTGCCCAATCAGAACACAGTTCGTTCTGACCGCACCCCGCACTTGTGGCGATGTCGTTTTCAAACAATAAATGGGCATTGCGGACTCTATTGGGGGTGCTCTGTGGTACCAGACAACGATGTCGGCAAGCAGGATAAGCCTAACTTACTATGGGACCAGTAAACGCTGTGTGAATTGCGTAGAATTTATTATTATTAATTCAAATCAAATCAAAATCAAAATTATTTATTTGGAATACATAACAAGGGTTACAAAAACAAAGAACACGATGACATCTGTAGGAGTATTAAACTGTGACACAGATATCAACGCCCTCCCCGAACTCGAGGTGCGCTTGAATTCCAATTACTTACATAGTAGGTATTTAATTTTAAATTAATCCTAACTTTAAAAAAATGTTTTACATAGTGAATAGTGTTTTGTATGTGTGAGTTTGTGTGATGTGTGAGTTTGTGTATGATGTATGTGTGTGACGCGCATGTGGGTATGTGTGTGTGTGTGCTTGTATGAAGAGTTTAAGGCACTTTGCTAATTGCAAATAAGATCTTCAGAGTCTTTATAGGAAAGGGTAAGAAGATATAAGAATTAAAACTTTTCTAGAAAAAAAGAAGTTACCTCTTCATGTCTCATCATATGAGCTTGATATGTATCCTTGAATAAAAATCCTAAGGCACAATTATAGCATTTGAATTCTGCTTCTATGTACTTCTTCTCTTTCCTATTCCTCTCCAATTCCGATTTCTGTTCTTCTAAACTGAGGAGAATTTTATCAAACTCTTTTTTCTTATTTTTCTTCTTTTTTGTCATTTCATTGTTACATGTCGAATCATTATTTAATATTTCTGTGTCATTATTTACATTAGTTTCATCATCATTAATTTCATTTAAGTCATTGTCATTATGTGTCTTACATTCATTATTGATATTTGATGCCATATCATTATTTTCTTCATAATTATTAATGCAGTCATTTTCAATGTTTCGTGGTATTTCACTACCTGTTTCATTCTCTCTATTTTTACACTGATCAATGATATTTGTCATATCGTTATATTCTTCATCTTTATCATTAAAATTTCTAGATATTTCCATTTCCATATCATTTTCCACGCATTCATTATTTAGTGTACTATCATTAAAATTTTGTGATAAATCATTATCAGTGTAACTATGAGTAGTTTCAGTATTGTTTAATGATTCATCAATATGATCATTTACACTATTTAATGATTCAAAATTATGATCGTAGATATCATTATATTCATTCTTGTCATCAGCAAATTCGATGTAATCATTAATTACATCATATTTATCATTATTTTCTATTACTTTCTCTACTTGACTAAAATAATATCCTGTATTTATATTTATATTTTGATAAGGATTGCATGAATCTTCCAAACACATGGTATATTGTTCTGTATCACTTTTCTGAAGATTTAATGTGCCTTTTTCACTGTAATTAATAAAATAAATATGTATTTATTCTTCTTCATCTATTTCCTCGAAGATAAAGATTGAAATTGACATAGTACTTAATGTTTTATGATAATTTTATAGTTTGTAAAAAGAATTAAAAAAAAAGTATGATTTAACTATTTTATAATTGAAAAAAAGGCTTGTTTTCGTCATTTTTTCTTTTATCTGTGGTCAATTTGCTTGTTTACGAAATGGTGGTAGTTTATTATACTTTACATTATTTTTAATTAAGAAAACAAGTTGTAAATGACTGGGGAAAGTGTGTATGTTGGCCTAATAATCTAAATAAATGATTTGAGTCTGAACAAATTCATTCCCAGCGGGTCTACGGGACAGGACCAACTTACCTGAATAGAACAGGATATTCCAAGCTTCGTTTCAGACATATTGCTTTGAACAACCAAAACTTATTGAGTACATGACAGCAGATATGACACAGTTGGGAGTCTAGGCAGAGCTGAAATCAAAGATAATTATGAATTAAAGATATTTATTTTTAACACAATTCACACAGTACCAATTGGTCAGAGAGTCGCTTAGAGTATAGATAAGCAAGCTATAAAGCGCGCGCATCGCTCTTTGACCATTGTGCAAAGCGTAAGCAGATGTTCTATAGTGCTAATTTTTAGTTTGCTTCCATTTCGTCGTTTTTACAGCTCTGCACTGCACATTTCACCATGATCCCTTAAAATCCGGATAAATAACATCGAGAGAAACAATCAGCGTGCGTGACTAATAGCTTAGTTCGTTGCTGGCTTCATTGTTGCTGTTTTGAGTTCGGCTGTTTGTTCATACTCGTGCTTACGGTTCATACTTGCTCAAGCGAGCTCTATAGCTTGCTTATCTATACTCTAAGGAGAGTCGCCTTAGGGATAGGGACACCTGCCCCCTTACCCCCCCCCCCCCCCCTTGCCCCTCTTGAAGATAATTCCGCTTGATCGCCATTGGATTGTTACTTTTAGGTACTCTTTACAGCTAGACTAGCGCTAACTAAATACTAGACTAAATGAAATCGGATTATATGCTAACCAAACAGTTAGTTCAATTAAAATTTCAAGGGTACGAATTAGGATTTGCTGTTAATTTTGCATTTTAAATTATACAGAATTGAAATTAAAATCGTGATTGCTATGCAGACTAACATAGCTGGTCCCAAACTTTTCAAAGTAAGTTTAACCTACTTTTTTTATGGAACCATAAATATATACTTATATCACGGGAAACACACAGACTCGAGAACAAACACAGTTGCAATCGCATAAATGTTTGCCACGAGCAGGAATCGAACCCACGCACTATGAGAATGTCAAATCTGGTCTGAGTACATTTAAGGCGAATACGTATTTATCACAGTATATAAATATTTATCTTAGTATTATATACCCCAATGTTTAGAATAGGTAAACATGTAACATTAGTGGAAAATAAATAAATTTATTAATATTATGTATTAATTAATAACAAAATATAATTTTGTACAAACATTCATTCCGATTAGTTCTCTATATTTTTCTCGTGTTTCCTCACTTGTATCGCAACTGACTGTGTTGTGGCATATTACACAGAGGAAAGAAGACATATTTGTATGTCTCTAAATTTATTTTAAGCACTAAGTAATAATAAAATTATGAATTTGCAATCACAAATCGTACTGCACTGCAAGCAAAATAAAGTTCAAGAAAAATGTAAATAAGCGAGTTGTCACGTCACTGTTACTGTCAAAATTTCTTCTGCTTCTCTTTTTAATGTGGACAGTGTGACCAGACCTAAAAAAATGATTAAAATATAGATTAAAAATATTATTGTACGAGTTACGAATGTGATTCGATTTTAAAAGTTGATTCATTTAGAAAGAATAGGCGCAGCCATTAAGGCGTGTTCCCTTCTGCAGAAGTCGCATCTATTAATTCCATGCCTATGTATACATATTTCGTTTACATACTATTTGTTTTTTATTTATTCTGAACGAGCAATCCTGTACCCTAAGCATTCATACCCATCCGTTATGGTGGTTTAGGGATTCGCGAAATTTCCAGTGTTACCAGCCTTCCTATCTTCTGTCCATAGTTCAGCAAATCTCTTAAGTAAAATTTTAAGGGCATCCCCTTGAAACTTTGAGACTGCTGGCTCGGAAGAAGCTAGAAACGCTTTCTTAATTGCATGCCCAGGTCAAAATTTTCCAGTTTCTGCAAATTCACAGAAGAGTTGGGACGACATAAACTGCAAATATAACTGTGCTTGACGACCTCCATGGCGTAATGGTTAAGGCGCGGTCCCACTGCTGCGCACGCTGTGCACGAACACGTGGGCCACGTGGCACATTACAGCTGCGTGGATGACTACGTGGGTCTACGTTTCCACAGCGTGCGCAGCGATGTGCACGCTTTGTGGAACAAGCTATGTACCGCATTCACTGCGTGCATGGCGTTGACAGCGTTGAGCTATGTTGAGCAAGCCACGCGTGTATCAATGACGTCACTTAATGGTTAACGTGTCCGTGGGTTGCAGTGGAAACAATCACGTACATCCTCTTGCAAAGCAAAGCTTAACACACGTGCGTAGCCTCTTCGTGCGCAGCAGTGGGACAGCGCCTTTACCACGCCAGACCGCCACCCAGGAGGTCCCGGGTTCGATCCCCGGTCAGGTCATAATGAAAAACGAACTTTTTCTGATTGGCCTCGGGTCTTGGATGTTTATCTATATATGTATTTGTTATAAAATATAATATCGTTGAGTTAGTATCCCATAACACAAGTTTCGAACTTACTTTGGGGCTAGCTCAATCTGTATGAATTGTCCCTATATATTTATTTATTTATTAAAATAAAAAAAATTGACTTATGCCAATCTTTTGAGCTGTAGTACAGGTTTGGCGCATGCTAGGCTTTTGGCCGCATGAGGCCGGCTACTGGCTTCACGCGTACCCTTCGTCAAATACAGGAACATTTCTTGAGCCTGACACGCTCCGAATCGCAACTTGTCTAGTTCCGGTCTGCGTTCCTTATAAATGTCCCGGTGGGAGTGATGTCGACAAGCTCACGTCGACATCACGGACTGTCATGCCAAAAAAGTGCAGGCCGCTTTTCGAGACATGCCCCACTTAACGATATCATACGCCGGTCCCTTGCCACCGTTAACGTGCCAAGTCTACTCGAGCCGACTGGCATTGCAAGAGACGATGGCAAGAGACCGGATGGTATGAGTTTGATTCCATGGAAGATGGGCCGGGTGGGCTGGTATGGGATGCAACCTGTTCAGACACGCTGGCCCCTTCCCATCTACATGGAACCAACAACAGCACTGGTGCGGCTTGTGAAGCGGCTGAAAAAGCTAAAGCTTGTAAATACAGGGGTCTAGGCTCCGAATATGATTTTGTCCCATTCGGTGTCGAGACCCTTGGTCCGTGGGGTCCTAGCGCTATAAGACCTTTTAAGGAAATTGCAAAAAGGTTAGTCGTCATCACAGGAGACCGAAGAGCTGGCAGCTACCTCGGACAAAGAATTTAGTCTAGCGATTCAAAGGGGGAACACTGGCAGTATTTTCGGAACCTTGCCTAAAGGGACTCCTTTTAAATAATATATTTTAGTAATTTTATTCTAATTTTTAAGGTTATTAGTTTTAGGTTCATTGTAATTTATATTTATAATAATATATTTAGTTTAGTTTTGTTTTAGAAGTAATGTAAGTTTGTAGTTACATATTATTTTAATGAACATTATAATTGCACTTAGCTAATACAAAAATTAATAACAATTTATCAATTTATATATCGTAATATTCGTTACAGTTGATTTATTTTCTTTCAAACATTTATGCGGGTAGACTACAGGTGGCCCTTTTTACAAATTGCGGGACATGTAGTTAAACGATACGAGGATACACTTTTAATAATATGATAAGTTTAAATGTGATAATTATGTTATTTATAAATCAGTATTAATTAATGAAACTTGGAATGATATTAATATTTAATTTTGAACTATGGAATCGTGGTTCTTATTCTTTTCATTCCCTAATATTTAATGTGACATGCAATGTGCTGCCCTATTATCGATTTTATTTGAATAGTTATTCGATTGTGCTTGATTCGATTAGATTTTCATAAATGTCATATAGACACATCACGCACGTACGCATGTCAAAAATCTGAAAAAAGGAAAATTTGTGCTTCGACGCATCGCAAAATTTCAATAAAACACAATTTCTACTTATTTACGAACTGTATAACGTCTGATTTGATATTGAGATAGTTTGTTGTGTAATTGGAAAAAAGTATTTCAAAAATAAAGGGTTAATCGATTATATTATGGTTACTGTTTTGTGTGTACGACTTTATAATTAGACTTCCAAGCGGCAAATTGATGGACGTTAAATTCGTTGTGGGGTTATATAGTGATCTGTGACCTTATTACACAATAGCATTGCGATGTACGACGCCGGTTATTGTTTTTCCTGACTGATTTATAAACTGTTTTCATGCACAACTGTTCGCCGGACCTTTCCAACTGTGAGTATGACTACAAAAAATATATATATTTTGTATTTTTTTTATTTACCAAACGCAATTTTTTTTTCAATTTTAAAAATAAAAATAAGGTCACTTCCCTAATGTTCTTAATTTAATTACATTACTGGTTGACATAATTTTCTGTTCAAAATTAAAAAAAAAAAACTAGGGCCATTTTTTAAATTGTCTATACTTAAATAGTTATACAACCTTTATTTGTAAAACCTCAGAAGAAAAAAAATAACTAGGGCTGTGCCTAATTTAATTAAGCACATATTTTCTGGGTCACAACAGTTTTACTATGATACTAATATGATGTAAAAGTAAATAATCCTACTTTGAATTTACTCAAGTAAATAAAAAATCATTTGCATATTGTTTTGCTTGTAAAGTCGTTAAATAATTATCATTTATGTAACTTCACAATGAATCTTGTTGTTCATAGAATCATAAACAAAAAGTAGTCTACCTTGGCTTTTTGATGATGATATTTAGTTGTTTTTTTTTCTTTTTTTTGTATCATTTTATCTGTAGTAGTTATGTGGTTTCAAATTGGTTTCAAACTGAGATATAAAACAGTACTGACAAGAACATTTGGTATTAAATCATTGTCTACACTTGTAAATCTCTAACAGGTCTTCTACACCTAACGAGTACAGTGGGGAGACAGTGAAATGATACTATGCTGTGGGTACTTGGCCTAGTAAACAAATCATAGTTCTTGTGATTCTCTCGCCACTCTGCTTGGCCGAGACACTCGTCAAAATGTTTATATGTACTAAGCACTTGGCCGAGGGCACTGTCTCGCCACTGTACTCTGTAGGTGTAGGAGACCCATATTATACTACAGAAGATGGTTGAATGTCGTTAAGGCCCCAGCCCATCTGCATTGAAGTGCGTCGCAGAATGCGTTTCCTCGCCTCCTTTAATCGAAGATTAAAACATCATTTAAACCCCTTCGAGTGAAAGGAGACCCATATTCCTGCAGTGGCATAAATATGGGTTGATATTATAATTTTAATTATCATATAATAAGTAGAATCATAATTAAGGCGCTAAAATCTAGTTATAAAAGTCAAAAAATCAAAATCTTTATTCATCAAATAGGTTACAGGTAGATTACATAGGAATCAAATCAAATCATTTATTTGCCAGAATACACAAAAATTTTACATGGGGTGTTAGTAATGTATTGGTGAATGTATTCAGCCTGCAAGCAGACGTGCAAATGTTAGTCTATTTTGTTACCGTGTTCTATGGATTCTTCAATGCTGTAAAAACAATTTTTCAATAACCAGTCACTTAATTTTTTCTTAAATATAGTGCCATTTGACATTTTTAAATTATTGGGTATTTTATTATACAGCGTAATCGCGTTATTAAATATGGATCTTCTTTTAAGTATACAATACCTATGTTAGAAGATCACGCTCCTCCTTTATTAACAGTTTATTTTACTAATTAAATTTAATTTGACATAATACTAAGGAAAAAAAAATCTAAAACCATTGTTATTTTATCCTCATAACTATTTCCTTTTAATTTGAAGTAACTCTCCGGAATTTAAATCAAAGTGTTATAGAAAAATTTACAAAACCATCTATTCATTCATAGGTGTAGTGTCACTACAGAGTCTAGCATGCTGATTTTAAATATAAATACCTAAATAAGGATATTCACACGTTAGCCTCATAGTAAGTTTGAGATTTTTGTTATGGGATACTAACTCAACTATATTATATTTTATAACAAATACTTACATAGATAAACATCCAAGACCCGAGGCCAATCAGAAAAAGTTCGTTTTTCATCATGACCCGACCGGGGATCGAACCCGGGACCTCTTGGGTGGCGGTCTGGCGTGGTAACCATTACACCACGGAGGTCGTCATACATAAGGACAGACAGAGAGCGTAACAACTTCATTTTATACTATATAAAAGAAGATTGATAATAATTCAGTAGATATATTATGTTTATAGTCAGGAATCGTATTCTTATAAATGTGCAATGAAAGATTGAACTTCAAATTGTTAAAAACTTAAGAAAAATTGAATTTCGCGGTTCGCTTTTTTCCAGCTCCCTTTTAACCCACTGGTGCGACGATCTTGGTATGTCAACGGAGTTTTTATATCGTAAATGATAAAGTATCTCCCGAGATATCATATCATAGTACTAAATGATTTAACCTTGGAGTAATGTGACACATCCTCTTAAATATAATTCATTCTATTATTAAATAACGGATGGAATGGACAATGTATTATACTTTTAATCGCATTCCTATCAGCGTTTATAAAATTTGTTATAAAATCTCGAGGTTCCGTGCTTTGGGGGGCACGTCTATTGAACACGGTGGTTTTACCTCTGTCTCCGAAAATCTGTTCAGAAAAAAAAAACATAGTAATTAGTTCATGTTATGGTGAACTTACAATAAAAAGTATTACGGTTACGTAGGCTCTACTAGTTACCCAATAATAGCCGACAATCGTATAAAAAAACGACAGACGGGAGGGACATACATTTCAAATTTTTAAATAAAATACAGATCCAGGCATGGACCTAGAAAAAAAGGCGGACACCATCACTGAAACTAAAAAGTGAAGCACCCATAGTAAGCCACCTCGCGTATACGTACGAACCGGCCGGTTTACTATGGTGTAAATGTGTGCCGGTCAGCCATTTCACACTCACACATAGTTACGCGGCCGCCATTAGGGTGCTTCAATTCTTTCTTAGCAAGATTCCGTACGCCTTTTTTTTAGGTCCATGGATCCAGGTACATACAGAAATTAAGTACTAAACGGCGGGATGTCGATCCAAATAGTGCCATGTTCAAATCCTAAATATGTCGAATATGTTGATAAAACGAGCAGACCAGTCCCCCAAGATGACCACAACTGAGAGTCGGCCATTTCATCGTTTCACATTCACATAAATAAATAAATAATAATAAATAAATATATAGGGACAATTAATACAGATAGCCCCAAAGTAAGTTCGAAACTTGTGTTATGGGATACTAACTCAACGATATTATATTTTCAATCAGAAAAAGTTCGTTTTTCATCATGACCCGACCGGGGATCGAACCCGGGACCTCCTGGGTGGCGGTCTGGCGTGGTAACCATTACGCCACGGAGGTCGTCAATATATAACAATACAAGGAGCTCAATGTAACGCGCGTACATGGTGCACAGGGTCTATCTAAGACAGATACATCATAATTGCTTACAAATATTTATGCTTACACAGTCAAACTATGTCTAATAAATATCAAAGGAGTTTACAATAATATTTGCGTAATTTTTTTGTTGGCTCTTATCCAAAGATTGCTGTTTTTCTCTTCAACATGCGCTTGCGTTCTTACGTTGACGAGCCTTTTTTGTTTATGATCAGAAAAATGAAAGAAAAACACCGGCGAACTGTGAGGCGGACTGGGGCACCGAAGGTTCCATACAAACCTGTATAAATCCATACAAATCGCAAAAAAGAAAAAAAAAACTGCTTTCTTTCGGTTTTTTGCCTAAAACTCGAAAATTTTAAGAAATATTAAACTCATCTTTGATAAGATTCTGATAAAGTTGTGCTGTTTATTAGGGAGATGATTGATTGTCATAAAACTGGGCCGATAAAAGATTTTCGTCCAACTCAAAATTATTTTAAAGAGAGCAAAGTTAAAGTTGACGGCAAAAAAATTGTTGAATACGGCCCGCCTGATGGTAAGCATCACCGTAGCATATCGACGTTTGCAATATCGCTTTTAAAATTTCTATTATTTACCGTTTAGAAGTTACAAGAGTTCTGAAAAAAAAAAACAGGTTACTTTCGTATTTTTCTAAGTCAAAATTTTAGTAGTTTAGAAGATATTTGGTTTTTAAAAAACCTTTTTTTTTTTCACATAGCCCCCTTTTTTTTTTAATTTTTTTTTTTTTTTTTTTTAAGAATACTTAGTAACAAATACCTAGCCAATGATAGGCCTCCGCGGATATACAATATATACTAAATAAGAAAGGGTAGCCATCTAATTGAGAACACCCTTTTCAACAACACCAAATAAAAACATAAATAGAAGAAAGTGGAATCTTCTATAATATAAAAATGAATCGCTAAATGTGTTGCTAAGCGCAAATTTCGAAAACAGCTGAACCGATATCGCTAATTCTTTTTTTTAATATTCCTTGAAGTACGGGGATGGTTCTTACGGAGAGAAACGACGACCTCCGTGGCGTAATTGTTACCACGCCAGACCGCCACCCAGGAGGTCCCGGGTTCGATCCCCGGTCGGGTCATGATGAAAAACGAACTTTTTCTGATTGGCCTCGGGTCTTGGATGTTTATCTATATATGTATTTGTTATAAAATATAATATCGTTGAGTTAGTATCCCATAACACAAGTTTCGAACTTACTTGGGGCTATCTCAATCTGTGTGAATTGTAAAAAAAAAATTTTTTTTTTTAAAAATTCCCACGGGAAAGCGGGATGCACGCAAACGAAGTCGCGGGTTTCACTAGTAATTTATAAAAAAAAAACTTTAGTGAGCCTCCTCACCAATATCGTACGTTTGAATGCAAATTACGACCTCGACGACGACCTCCGTGGCGTAATGGTTACCACGCCAGACCGCCACCTAAGAGGTCCCGGGTTCGATCCCCGGTCGGGTCATGATGAAAAACGAACTTTTTCTGATTGGCCTCGGGTCTTGGATGTTTATCTATATATGTATTTGTTATAAAATATAGTATCGTTGAAGTTGAGTTAGTATCCCATAACACAAGTTTCGGACTTACTTTGGGGCTAGCTCAATCTGTGTGATGTGTCCCTATTATTTATATTTATTTTATAAAAATAAAAAAAATGATGAAAAAAAACCCTTGCCATCCCGTCCCGATGCGCGATGTGCGTAGGCCTTAAAAAGTTGGTACGGACGTCGTCGGTCGCCCAGTAAATAGCGTTGTGCAGTGTGCCCAATATTGGCCATATTAGCAGTGTTTACAACGTTAGCAAACATCTAATTGCCTTCACCTACTAGTGGTATTAACTGTTCTATTTTCGTGCAATGACCTGATTTTACTCTGACGTCACTTTTATTCCAACTTAACGACTATTAAGGTTTTAATAACTTTCTGTTAAATTATTCAGCATTTACATTTGTAATAGTTGCGAGAAATTGCCGACAGCTGTATCAGATAGCTACTTGCAAATATTGATAAAGTTAATAAATAAATATATAGGTACAAATCACACAGATTGAGCTAGCCCCAAAGTAAGTTCGAAACTTGTTTTATGGGATACTAATTCAATGATACTATATTTTATAACAAATACATATAAAGATAAACATCCAAGACCCGAGGCCAATCAGAAGCAGTTCGTTTTTCATCCCGGGATTCGAACCCGGGACCTCCTGGGTGGCGGTCCGACGTGGTAACCATTACGCCACGGAGGTATGGTAGGGGAGTTGGAATTCTCGCTCAAGCAATTAATTGCATCTATATGTTTTTTTATGTAAAATATATGTCCGTTATATGGTAACGTAACACAAGCAGAATAAGCCGAGCTGACTATGGGACCAGCTAGGTTACTCTGCATAACAATCGCGATTTTAATTTCAATTCTGTATAATTTCAAATGCAAAATTAACAGCAAATCCCAATTTGTACCCTTGACATTTTATACTTTACTATTAGGCTAGCATACAATCCGATTTCATTTATGTACGGGCCAGCCACGTACAGTTTGCTAGAGTCAGCAGTTTACGCGGGCACGACCGCAATCGAACAGTCCACGTTTAGCCGCGACGCGATGTGTGCTCGTACATATCAATTTGCAATCATTATCAATCAGTAGTGCAGTGTATCATTTTATCATTTTAGTCATAGTTTAATAGCAATAAACTTTCTGTTATTCCTGAAAGACAGTTTATCATTTATCACTAGCAAAAAGGCTGTGTGCGGAATAACCCGTACATAGCTTTTGGTCCTTCGAGTATCAGGACTCACTCAGGACACGTCAGTGACTGTTATATTGTGTTTCTTGAGTGAGAAAAGCACCAGCAGTTTGGATTCGGGCCTACAAAAGGCGAGCAGCAACACAAGTAAGATCTTTCCAATTACTTACATATCATGTCGACGACGATAGAAGACTTATTGTCAACTCAGCAACAACTGCAGGCTGCAATTGATCAAATTTACACCAATTTCAAAAAAGATGGTGCCGACCGAAAGACGTCTGATTACATCAGACGGAGGTTGGAGACCCTCGATCAGTACTGGCAGGAATATCAGTCAAATCATTCGAGTTTATGGAGCAACGAACAGGCGAGAACGCATTCTTATTTCGCTACCAATCGCATAGAACTTGTGAAGGAGCGATACGAAAATATCAGGATAACCATTGCGAATTATCAACCGAAGGACGACAGGCCTTCGACACCACTGTTAAAACCGGCTACTTTAGAGGTTGCTGGACCATCAAATCAGGGTTTTCGTAATCCGTCGGCGAGCCACTCTCAGGGCACTAATAGCAAGACGGATGGAATGTTACGCAGGCAGTCTAGCAATTTTAAAGCATTCGAACATACATTATCAAACATTAATTTGGAATCAGTCTTAGAAAAATGGGAATTCGACCATTTGCTTCGCACAATACAATCGCGTTGGTCGGTAATCGATACGTTACATTGGGAACTAGATAGTGAGCTAGGGGGTAGGAACGTAGAATATGAAGCAGCCTTCTTTGATTACGAAACTAAATACAATCAAATTATCAAGTCGATCAATCGAAAACTTTGGTCCGTGGCACATAGAGAGCAGTCTACACCACATATTGAAATACCAACATTCGAGGGAAACTACCACCAATGGACTTCATTTAAAGACCTCTTTGTCGAAACCATTCATAACAACCCCTCTTTATCCAATGCGCAAAAAATGCAGTTTCTCAAGACCAAAGTACGAGGAGAAGCTGAACGTCTAATACAACATCTCCCGATCACGTCTGACAATTACACCGATAGTTGGGATTTATTGGACCATCGGTATAGCAACAAACGTAAAATTTTTAAGTCGCATCTGGATATTTTACTAGGCATTCCGACAAGCAATCAGCCTTCACTTAATCACATAAAACGTCTCCATGACACAACATTAGAAACGCTTAACGCTATTAGAAATTTAGGAGCAGATGTAGACTCCTGGGGCCCTTTGTTCGTTTACCTGTTATCTCAGAAACTAGACATAGACAGTCATAACGAATATGTAGCCACTGAAAAAGGCAAGCGTAATTTGCCCGAACTGAAAAATTTCTTATCATATCTCGAAAGCAAATTTACCTCATTAGAATCTTATAGAAAAAAGCCTGAAATACCTATCAATCAATTTTCGCATAATTTTAATAACAATCAATCAAAGAGAAATAATCAGTTCCATAAATCATCATTTCCGGCACATGGTCGCATTATTTCGCAACAATCAACAAGCAAAGTTAGCAATTACGCAAAACATTACAAATGTGCCATGTGCAAGACCGATGAACATGGATTATTTTATTGTCAGCAATTTTTGGGTATGTCGCCGTCCCTCAAGTACAAAACGCTAGCAAAATTGAATATATGCGAAAATTGTCTTTATTCGCATAACAATAAGGCTTGTTTCTCAGAGAAACGATGCCGTGAGTGCAATGGTAAACACAATACCATTTTACATGAAGCATTTACACAAACACGGCAACCTAATAATTTTGTAATGAAATCGGATTCTCCGCAGCAAGCCCGTAGCAACTCGCACGTGTCACTGCAAGGTGACTCGTCAGAAATTCTCTTAGCAACAGCTATGGTAAAGGTAAAAAATGGCGATGGAACATTAATTACCATGAGAGCTTTAATTGACCAAGGCTCTCAAACTTCTATTATAACAGAACATGCCGCTCAGTTGCTGAACCTAACCCGTCAGAGATGCCGAGGAGTCATTTCAGGCGTTGGTGCAAAGGAGAGTAATTGTAAAGGAGTTATATCAATTAATTGCACTTCCAGAGATAACGACTTTGAATTCGAAACCGATGTTTACATTATGAAAAATCTAATAAAAAATCTGCCGAGTCACACCTTCGCAAAACCAGCGTGGCCATATCTAAACAATATCACTCTTGCGGACCCTGACTTCAATATAAGTCGGCCTGTTGATCTGCTGTTAGGAGCGGAGATTTATTCTTTGATACTAATGGAAGGCATTTGTAGAGACGATACAAGCGTCCCAATTGCTCAAAACACACGTCTAGGATGGATTTTGACAGGAAACGTGAAGAGCTTACAGTGTAATGTTATCATTCATAATTTAGAGGAGACTCAAAAATTTTGGGAATTGGAGGATATCAGTAACGACTCGACTACATCCGAAACACAGCAATGTATAGACTATTATCAAGCAACCACTATCAGGCGGGATGACGGACACTACGAAGTCCGACTGCCCATGAAAAGCAATTTTTCAGAAAAATTAGGGGAATCTAAACCTAAAGCTATAGCCCAATTTCGATCATTAGAGCGAAAATTTATAAAAAATGAAATAATGGAAAAACAATATAAATCATTCATAAACGAATACCGCACGCTCGGTCATATGATCGAAGCGTCCGGTAACTCGAAACCCGAGTATTATAGCACTCATCATTCTATACAAAATGAAACAATTAATGATAAATTTAGAGTTGTTTTTAATACTTCCAGCAAGACGACAACAGGTATCAGTTTAAATGATGTAATGGAATGCGGGCCCAACCTCCAACAGGATCTCCAATCACTGATCCTCAAGTGGAGAGTATATAAATATGCATTTACAGGGGACATCGAAAAAATGTTCCGCCAAATATGGATGAACCCAGAAGATCAAAAATTACAGAAGATAGTATGGCGAGATTCAACATCAGATATTATCAGGGCATATCAGCTCACCACGGTCACCTATGGCACGAAAGCCGCGCCTTTTTTAGCTATGATGACGCTTAAACAGCTGGCGTCGGACGAGAGATCAAATTACTCACCGCAAACAATTCAAGCGCTTCAAGAATCATTCTACATGGATGACCTCGTTCATGGATCCCACAGCGTACAGTCAGCAAAGCAAATACAAGCAGAATTAATTCAGTTATTAAAATCGGCGGGTTTTAATCTGCGTAAATGGAGATCGAACACTCCTGAGCTTTTACATGACTCAGGCATGGGTCTTGAAGAGTTTAATTTCAAGAATTCGGAACAATCGAAGACTTTGGGCATCAGCTGGAATCCACAAGAGGATACATTCACTTTTAAGTCCAGGGTAGAACAGTCAAACACGACCAATATCACTAAAAGGAAGTTATTATCTGAAATTTCCAAATTATTCGACCCTTTGGGTTGGGTAACCCCCTTATCCACAAAACTGAAGATCATATTTCAGCAAGTCTGGTCCTGTAACATACAATGGGATGAGCATATACCTAATGATATTTACACAGAGTGGATAAAAATTAGAAACGACATGCAAAATATGAAATTATTAACATTACCCCGATGGATAAAAACAACCGAAAACGAGCTGGTGGAGCTACACGGATTTTGTGATTCTTCAGAAAAAGCATACGCATGCGTTATCTATTGCCGTGTGAAAAGGGAGGAACAGTCTTCGGTGGTGTTATTAGTTGGAAAATCAAGGCTCGTACCGACTAACAAAGTTGTGTCGTTGCCTAGATTAGAGCTATGCGGTGCTCTTTTATTAGCAAGACTACTACAAAAAGTCAAACAATGTCTCAACGACTATCAAGTTCAAGCGTACGGATGGACAGACTCGATGGTAGTATTGGGTTGGCTCAATGGTAACCCATCCAGATGGCAAGCTTTCGTAGCCAACAGGGTCTGCGAAATGACAAAAATAATGCCAGCCAAATGTTGGCGCTATGTTAAATCAGCAGAAAATCCAGCTGATTGTGCAAGCCGCGGTTTGACCACCTCGCAACTCAAGGAACATCCTTTGTGGTGGCAGGGACCGTCCTGGCTTCACTCGTTCAACAATGAACCACCTACAATATCATATGAGACTGAACAGGAAGTCAAGAAAACAAAACAAGTCAATGTTGTCACCCAGCAAGCAGAAGACAATATCATAATGAATTTATTAACAAAATATAGCTCCATGAAAAAGATACTACGCGTCATAGCTTGGATTCTAAGATTAAAAAATAGATCAGCAAACAACTATTTATCATACGAAGAATTAAAGAAAGCAAAATTACTAATTATCAAAAATGTGCAGGAAATATCATTTGAGCAAGAAATATCAGATTTACATAAAGGAAAAAACATACATGCAAAAAGCAAATTATGTGAACTTCATCCTTTCCTGGATGAACTTAGAGTTGGGGGAAGACTGCGTCACGCAAACCTTGATTCTGAGATGAAGCATCCAATCATAATACCTAGCAAAAGTCGACTTTCCGAACTTTTAATAGATCAAGCACACGATCTGACATTTCACGGAGGCGTAACGCTTACATCAGCATATATCCGCAAGCAATATTGGATCATAGGAGGTAATCGAGCTACAAAAAAGCGATTGCGTCAATGTATCACATGCCGGAAACATAACCCCAGCAAACACCATCAAATTATGGGAGATCTCCCGGCGGCCAGAACTAACCCGTCCCGCCCTTTTTATCATACGGGAGTTGATTACACAGGTCATGTGTTTATAAAAGCAAACGTGGGCAGGGGCATTAAAACAATCAAAGGGTATATTGCAGTATTTGTCTGTTTGGTCACGAAGGCTGTGCATATAGAAGTTGTCTCAGACCTAAAGAGTGCAACTTTCTTGGCCGCCCTGCGACGAATGGCCGCACGCCGTGGAACACCACATCACCTCTATAGTGATAACGGCACAAACTTCGTAGGAGCCAACAAAGCACTCCAACAGGAGTACGAAGAGCTCTTAAGCACATTCAACGACGAGTTTTACTCTGAAATAGCAAGCATGGGCATTTCCTGGCATTTCAGCGCACCATCCTGGCCATCAGCAAACGGGCTCTTTGAAGCAGCAGTAAAGAGTCTCAAATATCATCTGAAAAGGGTCATTGGGGAACACAAACTCACCTTCGAAGAACTGAGTACTATTTGTGCTCAAATAGAAGCATGCCTAAACTCGCGGCCATTGTGCCCATTAACAGAAGATTCCGATGATCTGAATTATTTAACACCTTCTCATTTCTTAGCATGTGGCCCAACATTGACGATCTACGAAACTGAAAAGGATTTGCGCACTCGATGGTATCTCACAGATAAAATATTCCGAGACATCTGGAGAAAGTGGCAAAATGAATATTTAACTACATTATCAAATCGCAGCAAATGGCGACAGCCGCAGAACAATATCAATGTCAATGATGTGGTAATTATACAAGACGCCAACTTACCGCCCGGCAAGTGGGCACTCGGTCGAGTCATCGACACACACGAAGGAAAGGATGGCTTCGTGCGTGTAGTTACCCTGAAAACAAAAAACGGATACATGAAAAGACCCATCGTGAAGTTGTCCGTACTACCTGTCCATCCTGATCAAGAAAACAAACCCGTATCCTCTGCGACAGAAAAACCCGACACAAGCAGAAATCAACGTGCCACTTCCGTCAAGCGAAGCTTCATCACCACCGCAACTACTATGTTGTTGTTTTTCCTGACTCTCGTTAGCAACGGAAGTTGTTTATATAAAACCACCGTTTTCTCGAACAATCAAACATTATTCTTAGACAAATTGACGAATATGGAATTAGCACTCGATAATTGGAACCTGGTTGTATTTTATGATCTATCTCCTTATTGGGAAGGCACGGCGGCATCTCTCAAGTATATCGAGTATCTAGACCACATATGTTCAATGATAAGAAAACAATCACATTGCGATAGTGTCATGTTTCAATTAAATCACGAGTACTCCGAGCTCGAACACTACAACACGTTACTGCTAGCGCAGCATTTAGTAGCGCGCACGCGACGACGACGCGGGCTTATCAATGCCGTCGGAAATATTGCAAATGCATTATTTGGAGTACTAGACAGCAATTTTGCAGACAAATATGAAAAAGATATTCAGTTATTGAGAGAAAATCAAAATCACCTAAGTCAACTTTGGAAAAACCAAACTTCTATCGTTGAAGCAGAATTTAACATTATGAAGCGCACTGAAAACGTCATGAATCAGCATCATAAAGCGATTCATAAAAAACTTACCGAACTCAAACAGTCAATCAACACTCTCCAGTCAGCAACACAAAACGCATCGTATATCATGGATTTCACGTTAACAGCTCTCGTGGCAAATAACATTCTCAACACCCTGAAAAACATGCAAGATACCATTCTAAACACCATCACCGACGTATACCACTCCAAAATCAATTTACATCTCCTAACCCCCGAACAGCTAAAACAAGAAATGAGCATTATATCATTCCAGCTACCGACTGAGTTATCGCTACCGACAGACAATGCTAATTTACTAAAGTTGTATAACTTACTATCAGTGAAAGCTAGCCTATCAAAACAATACCTTTTATTTGAAATACGAATCCCATTAATATCTAGAGACTTGTATGAAATCTTTCGATTGATACCTATTCCTAAGAGATCAAATAACAATATGGCTAGCATCTTGCCTATAAGTGAATTTGTAGCTATCAACATGCACAAGGATGTGCTTATACCTATCAATGAACAAGAATTAAGTTTGTGTACACATCAGACGTCTGAAACAGTCTTATGTCACCTAGACAAGCCGATTTATCACTTGAAAGAAGATCATATTCTATGTAAAAGAGAAAAGATATCACCCTGTAAAACAGATATAAAACCTTGCGACAATATTTTCAAAGTAACTAATCAACCAAACATGTATTTTTATTTCTGTTGTGACACTTGTTATTATAAATTATTATGCAACGATCGGATTACAGCTATTCAATTGAAATACTCCGGTTTATTGACACTGGGACAAGGTTGTATAATAAAATCAGCTGATTTTGCGTTTCACACCCATAAGAAATTTACAAACAAGGTAAACATTAAATCAGATATCAGAACTCCTGAGATGGCTCCAATTAATTATCTTCTAAACCTAACTTTATCAAACATATCGAACGAAGACGTGGAACAGATCAATCATACGCAGTTATTAGCATTACAAGAGAAGATAGAAGCCATGAAACAAGAAGAACCTCTCACTGAGAGAGTGTCATATAACGACGTACATCATTACATCGTCATTTACTTACTGGTGGGCGTAGTTCTGGTGGTCGGAGCGGTACTCGCGTGGCGCCGAATAAGAAGCACACGTACTCGCAACAGCAGTAGAGGACCAGCCCACATCGAGCAACCAAGAGAAGTGAAGTGTGAAAGTGGGTCAAATGACCAAAGTGTTGTGCAGTGTCAGTCTGTATCACATGAATGTGATAAAGTGCGCGATATCAGTGCGGGAAATTGTAGAAAACAAAATAGAGGTACCTCTCCGGTCCTCCGATCAGTTTTCCCTATATCCGAGAGTCAACTCTAAACGGCACTAGTTTTAAGTAACAATTGCAATCACCTTGTCAATAGCAATAAGAAAATATTGTTTATCACCTTGTTAGTAGATAAATTCACCTCATCATATTTTTCTCAATTTTTGGCCCGGGAGCATGTACGGGCCAGCCACGTACAGTTTGCTAGAGTCAGCAGTTTACGCGGGCACGACCGCAATCGAACAGTCCACGTTTAGCCGCGACGCGATGTGTGCTCGTACATATCAATTTGCAATCATTATCAATCAGTAGTGCAGTGTATCATTTTATCATTTTAGTCATAGTTTAATAGCAATAAACTTTCTGTTATTCCTGAAAGACAGTTTATCATTTATCACTAGCAAAAAGGCTGTGTGCGGAATAACCCGTACAATTTAGTTTAGTATTTAGTTAGTGTTTAGCTGTAAAAAGTACCTAAAAGTAACAACCCAATGGCGATCGAGTGGAATTATCTTCAAGTGTAAGGGGCAGGTGCCGCTATATGATAGAATAATCGGTATAAGCCCACCGCTGTTTCTCCTGGAGACCCAGGATCAACAACGGCGACTTCAGATTGACAACATGCGATGTAGCTTGCTGACGTCCTGGGGGAGAAACTACAGCTGTCTTGGAACTCACAACGAATTTAATCAGAAAGAATATAGACGGAGTAGGATGGAAGTAAGGTGTAGAATATATTATTTATTTTTTCATTAATTATTAATTATTTCTGTTACAGGAAAAATACCTAACCTAATCCAAATCTTCCTTTAACATTCCAGACACATCTTCCAATTAAAATAATGCCATTCCATTTTTGATTAGTTGTTGAAAAGATATAAAAATAAGTACCACAAAGATTAACATTACCCCCCTCTCCTCAGTCGAGTCATCCCCATCTAACAATGTTAATTTTAATTACCCCGAAATCTCACCTACAAATAGGACCATAGCTAAGGATAGGACAAAGTTTCCATATCCACCCATAGCTTCATCGTCCAAAACTATATTTTTCAAAGAGTCTTCCAAGTCGACACGTTTGAAAGAAGACTACAAATATAGAAGCAGGGAGGTTTATTTGAGCGACAGTCCTAGAAGCAGGGAGGTAACACCTAGTCCTAGTAGCCGGGAGATTTGTAAATATAGAGATAAGGAGGTTTATAGGAGTAATACACCGACAAGACCTAGAAGCGGGGAGTTTAACTATACATTGAATAGAGAAAGGGAGGTGTATAGGTCGGACACTCCTAGTCCTAGAAGTAAAGTATCTTTAAATAGGACTCCCTGGAGTGAGACTTCCTCACCAGTTAATGTGAGGGTAGTGTCGTTGAGGCGTAAAACAAAATGTTGTGACGTCAAGCTAAATATGAGTTCCTCCCCAGTTATAGAACCTTCCTCCCCCTCCACTACGCCATCCTCCCCAGCGCTGAGATCGGAGAGCGTCCAGTTTCACACGTCTACACCGAATTTTGTTGGAAAGGTAAGTTATAGAATATTTAATAGTGAATGTGCAGAAGGCAAAGAAATATTTTGAAATGTCAAAAGTCAAGTTTAAAAATTTATCATGCGACATAAGTTTTATATACCATTGGGCAATACTGTCTCGGAAACTTATGGCGGCAAGTGCATATGGCACGTCTCGCTCAAATAACATGGCGTGACAAAGTGTAGGTAATCGCCTTAAATATTCCCGGTGAATAAATTCTCTTTGGCTTGTAATCATTGCGAGATAAATATTTACTTTATAACATTACTAACTGCTGCCCTCGTTTAATTTTATACACAGCAGAGCCATCTATATATATTTTTGACCAAATCCTACGGCTTTCGCGTACTTTTCATGACAAAAAGTACCCTATGTGTTAATCCAAGACATTGGCTACCTACATACCTGATATCATAAAAATTTACCCCGCCATTTTAACGTGAAGATGTAACAAAAGTACACCCAAACTTTTGCCTTTATAATATTTGTAGGAAGTAGGATATTAAAAATTATATCAACTGATGTCATTTTTATTGAGGGTGCTTAACATGAGATTATTTTTTTGCAGAAGCAGCACCAGCCGCCTTTGAACGTCATACTACCACCCCAAGCGCCTGCAACACCACCTATCACTACTTATAGTAAGTTTTAATAATTGCGGTCCGCCATTTAGCGACTCCTGCTCCATGTAAAGAGCCACCATTGTTTATAATAGATTTATTCAGGAAATCCAATTCAAAATTCAAAACTTTTATTCAGAGAATAGGTTTTCACAAACACGTTCTCTTGTCAGAGGATACAGTGATAAATGATTTGTATAAATTAATCTACTCTATAAACTACTACCATTTCGGAAACAAAAGCAAAATGACCACTGGTAAAAAGAAATGGCGAGAGAAAACCAGTAGAGATTAGATTTATCCAGGTCACATAGCGCGTAGAAACAAGACGATTCTTTAATGCCGACCGCGTACCGGAAAGCGCAGAGCAGGACGGTCTTGCGCAAGGTAGTCTGACGACCTAAAGAAAGTCGCAAGAAGCCGCTGGTTGCAGGTCGCTGCCAACCGGTCATGCTGGAGACGTTTGGAGGAGGCCTATGTCCAGTAGTGGACTTCTTGTGGCTGAGATGATGATGATGATTCAGGAAAAATAATATAACAGATTTGTTCAGAAAAAGATGTTTAAATAGGGTCCTACTTTATTAGTGAACTATAATAGTCTAGTATTCAGTAAAAAAAAAATAGGATTTTATTGTAAGTAGTTACAAAAAAGTCTAGTATTCAGTAAAAAAAAAATTGGATTTTATTGTAAGTAGTTACAAAAATGTTGCTTACTACATAAAGCCATCCATATTCACTGAATACTAGAACATTATTTCCTTGTTTAAACGATCATATGTAACGTTCATAGTCATGTTTTCAAAGGAAGCTCACTAATATAGTAGGACCTTATGTAATATTGTATGTTCGTCTATTACAGGTGAGGCGGTGACTCCCCCCCCTCGATCGCCAGGTGGGATTGCGAGTCCAGCTTCCGGCGACGCGAGAACTCACCCACCGGACGGTACATCATCCGACAAGGTATTTATCATTGAAAAATTTAACGGGTAGATCTCGTTTGAGAAAAACGAACGGCCATCTGTTAGCCGACATTAATAGTTTTGCAGCGCCATCTATAGTAGAAAAAAAAGTAAATTGTAAGTTAAACGTCAAAGAGCCACGCCCTCAAAGAACCAAATACTTTGATTGGCAGTGTATTTTTAAATATAAGTACGAAGACGCTGAGTTAACGTGACAGTTAAGTAAATAGTTTTTTTTAAGCATGTTTCCTGGACAATTGATAAATATTGTCACACAGAATCATCGAGTGTCGTGACATGTCTCGCGAGTTACATTTGCTTGACGCTAACCCCCCCCCCCCCCCCAAATATCTAAATATCTAAGGAGGCGCTTCAGCGTGCTATAAACGATATGGTTTTGAAATCCGAATTAAAAGCTTTTTTTAAAGCTGTTTTCAAATATTGCAATTCTTAATAATCATTTTATCAAGTTTCTTAAATGACGACGCTACAAAAATTCTAATTTAAATGTATTTTCCCTCTCTTTCAGTCATCAGAGACAGCAGTAGGCGGTATTTCTCGTACACCGAGCACGGCACTTTCTCGAAAGGAGAGTTACAAAGCTCAAAGACAACATTACAGGAGAGAGAAGAAGCGAGTCGCCTCAGCGTTGCTGCATTCCATTGAGGATCCATCTGTCGTTGTACTCGCCGATTGGTTAAAGGTAATTTTTATTGTATGTGCATGTGCATCTACTGATACTATACACATAAATACTTACACGCACTGAAACACACTCTCTCACTCTCTCTCTCACACACACACAAGCGCGCGCGCACGCTTTCAAACACTCATTCACTCTCACACAAACACTCTCGCTCTCTCTCTATCACACACACACACACACACACACACACACCCACCCAAACACACACACACACACACACACACACACACACGCACGCACGCACGCGCAAGCACGCACGCACGCACGCACAAAACACAATTGTGGTGTACTGTCTCTTATTTTTTATTCTATTATTATTATTGATACTTTGTCTATTTGTTTAAACTATTTCAATCGTTATTGGTGCTAATTCTGTTGTACATTTAACTAAACTAATTTTAACAGGACTAGAAGTGTTGCTATCCTTGTCACTAATTGTAAACCAAGGAGGGGCAAGAACACCTTTGGTCCTGTCAAAATTAGTTTAGTCTAGTTAAATGTACAACAGAATTAGCGCCAGTATTGGTTTTAATGTCTGCTAAACTTTAATTTTGATTATTTGATTTAGTATTGAATGGAAGTAAGCAGTAGCAACTTACTTTATAGACGTGACATACATTCACTTCACATACATTTGAAGATGAGATTAAAACTCTAAGACTTTCACTGTTTAAGAAAAAGTTGCATGAATGGCTCTTAACTAAAACTTATTATGACACTACTGAATACTTGAATGATAAATTTATGAATGGTTAAACCAAAAAACAATGTATAATACAGAAATATTTGCACGCCCCTGCGAGGGCAGAATAAGTTGGAATACTATGTTTGTAACATCTTTTGTACCTAATTTTCGCAAATAAATCTATCTATACCTAAACTGGTGTAATCTGTTAAGGACAAAATGATGTTACTAAATTTAAGATTAATAAATATTAGTTGTTTTCACTCCTAATAAGAGTGCTTTGTACGAGTATTTTATTCACGTCAGTTCATGTCGACGTAAACAAACCGACCAAATAGAGAAGAACTCTCACGTCGCGAATTTATAAGACGCGTGCTACATATCAAAATTATGCGGCTTACTTGCTCACGTTTCGAAGTGAGTAACCCGGCTGATTTGGATATGTAATGCGCGTCTGGTAATTTCACAATATGAAACTGTTTTACAATTTGGTCGGTAAGCACTCAGAATGAGATCGAGTCCCAAAAATCTTGAAAATGTTTGTCAAGTTTGACACAATGATGTGTGAATGACACAAAACGCCTAGTTTTGACGCGAATGTAAACGCGCACTCGCGTCCGGAGCGGTTTTTTGGGCACGAGTCAAAGGGGTTCACACTTGCGCTCTCGCTTCATTCGAGTTTAAACCTTGTGCCGCGTTAAAAAAGACTATGTTGCCGCTAACACTTCGACGTCCTCCATTCTGGCTAGCTCGAACACAACACGAGAGTGTGAACAGACAACTCAAAAACCATCGATCACGCGAGGCGCGTGACGAAGCACGAGACGAGGCACGAGGCGAGAGTGTATATGTAGTATGTAGGTATTTGTGTGTCAAAAATCTTCGCCTAAAATGGCGCAGATTTATTTATTTATTTTATTTAATCACAACAGATTACAAATTATAGAAAGCCAACAAAGTGTACAGATAAAAAATTAAACAAATTCGTTTGTAATCCAAAAAAATGCGTGCTAATTTCTATTTGTTTTTTTTTGTATTTACTAACAACTTTTAGTTTTTTTAATAATGTACGTTACTAACCACAACTTTGTTGTCAAATAAATAAATGAAGTTGTATTAAATTATTATTGTTAATATTTGCATCAGGTCCGAGGGTCGTTGAAGTCATGGACGAAACTTTGGTGTGTTCTGAAGCCTGGTTTGCTGCTACTATACAAAAGTCCAAAAGCTAAGGTATGTATGATATATCGTTCTAGATTTTTCAGCTGTTTCATACAAAATGTTCATACCTATTCGATTAAAATGTATGAATCAGCTGATTTTTTTTTGCGATTTGACATGGGTCCCCATAGTTAAAGTTGGTTATATTCATGGGCTCTTTGACCTCCTTCAATATTGCTGGTGACTAAAAATCACCTTGTATACACGCTTACAAACTTTTTCATTTATAATTGCAGACCTCTGACACAAATAATAAAATAACGGTCTTATTTTCAAAAAGAGAGTGCCTGCTTATTTCCTCGATTGTTTAACCTAAGTGATCATCATCAATATATTTAGCAATATTTTATTTCTAGCTTTTCCCCGAGGCTTCGCTCGCGTTTATTTTATGACGTAGATCTCGTTTGACAACAAAACAACCCATAGCGCGACTTGTGGCGCCATCTGTTGGCCGATACAGCGCCCTCTATAGTAGAAAAAATATTTTCCCATTGGGACGACATACCACGGGATAAAAAGTAGCCTATGTTGGGCTCTGTACCCCTAACAATATGTATGCAAATTTTCATAATGATCGGCTGCTTAGTCAAGCCGTGAAGGAATAACAAACAAACTCACTTACTCATTTATAATATTAGTGAGGATAAAGATGATGTTTTTCTCTGTTACAGAGTAGCCATTGGGTTGGTACAGTTTTGTTGACTTCTTGTCAAGTGATCGAGAGACCCAGTAAGAAGGACGGGTTTTGTTTCAAACTATATCATCCATTGGAGCAGAGTATTTGGGCTCCGAGAGGACCACACAACGAGACTATAGGTAATTCATTCTTGTTTTTGTTCGACAAAAAATTTTGGCCACGCCCCTTATTTTTTGAACAAAGTTCTATTCAAAACATGGTGCAGCAGACACGGCTTTAGGATTCAAACCCGCGCCCCTTGGAATGATTGGTTCAAAATGGCCATTTTGATGGCCTGTCATGTGTTAAATTATAAAATTTTTCCAGATATTATTTATTTTATTTATTAGGTTTGCCAACATTTTTACACCACAAATTATATTATGTGAATACATTAGTTAAAGGTTTAGTGCAAAAACAATTTCAGGCAAACACAGCGTGGAATACAATCGAGAAAAAAAAGAAACAATGTGCTATTAAAAACTTGAATCCGAGAAAGTCACTCGAATGTTATTTAATGTAAATGTATGGAAAAAATATTTATATGTGCGAGATGAATGTGCTACGAACGTGTATAAGGTTAAGTACCGTTCAAGGGATCAAAACCGCTGTTCAATTCGATCAATTTATTACAATCATCGCACAGTCTATAAACAATGCTTTGCGTGCCTAAATTTGTTCTTTTTAGTTAAGGGTCAAATTGCCACATTGTCATGTTGACATGTTGACATTTTTAAGAGAGAAAGATGCGGAGCGGATTATCCGCTGTGCCCTACAGCGGATAATCCGCTCCGCATCTTTCGTAGCCCGTCTGGGGAAGGACCTCCACCTTACATCGTATCGTAGCCAAATAGCATTGGTCTCGGCCATGCTGTGTTCCTACGTGAGTAAGGTCTCCAGAGCTCCACTTGGGGTTGGGAGGGTTGGCAACGCGTGTGTGATACCCCCGGTATTGCAAGCGTCTATAGGCTACGGTGATGCTTACCATCAGGCGGGCCGTATGCTTGTTTGCAACCTTTGTGGCATAAAAGTTGCTCTTGTGTCGCGAAATTGTGTTGGTCTCGTAGGCGCGGTGGTGCAGCCGCTGCCGACGGCGCACCTGATCTTCCGCGCGCCCTCGCAGGCGGCCGGCCATTGCTGGCTGGACGGGCTCGAGCTCGCGCTGCGCTGCAGCAATGCTATGCTCAGGTGACACAATGCCCAAGTTTAAGGCCTGGATTATACGGCGAAGGCCGTATGCCGTTTCAGTATAATTCAGGCCTAAGGACGCTCCTAAACCAGATATTCTCAAACTTATTTCGCTTACTGCTCACTTTGAAAATGCCAGCAGTGTTCCATCTTATCAACATTCAGTGAAAAAAAAAAAAATGTCTGCTATTTTAATATATCTGTACTTAGAAATGGTTAAAATAGTTTTTTCTTTTTATAAAAAAAGTAAATATTATTCGTAATTGAAACATATTTTTATTTGCTTAACCTTTTAAATATTACTGCTTATATGATTGGCACTACGCTAATAATTAGATGTTTCAACCCTTTTTGTTAGTATTTTTTTTTTTACATTTAAAAACTACAATAACTTGGGCGCGGACCCCACTGCGCGCGTTCTAGCGGTCAAAGTTCCGAGTTGTGCGTCCGTCGCACTGTGACCGTCGCGCTCCGACTGCTTTTAGTGTGTTACCTTCTAAGCCACCTTATAGGTTACAGTGAATTTCGGAACGCAAAATTCGGAACTCTTGAGTAAGATTACGTTCACTGTTGAGCAGATTCGTTGAGTCAAAAAAAATCTAACTTATTATATTGTATGTAGATGTTCACGCACGCGCCCCGAGCAGATTATTGCGACTGAGGAACCGGCCACACAGACGAATCTATCCCACGAGGAACTAGAGAAACATTTCAACGAACACGGTAAGTTGATTAGCTTTTAATATTAGCAAATTGGCAAGCATATTTTGCTTCCAAAGCAGATACAACTCTCTGCCCAACACATCTGGAAGTTCTTAGAAGCAACCGGTCTGTATAAATTTAATATAAAGGGCAGTTCAAAAGATTTTTAAAGCCCAATAATAATAATTGGCTAATTAAACCCGCTCGCCCACGACGCGATTCACGGGCGACTCGAGTAGCATACGCGTATCTTACTATAGTATTTTTTTTCAACAGACGAGTTCAAGGGAAATCAACGAATTTAGTTGCATGTAGATAGCGTCGTGTGCGAACACGGGCATAAGAGATTCGCATAATAGTTAGTATACGAATTGTTTCTGATTTCTGTATCTAGGAATAGAAAAAAATACTAATGTCTGTTTCACCAACAATTCCTAAAATTTGAAAGACTTGACAGCTTTTTCAATTTCGATATCCTTGTTTTTGGTACGTGTATGATATAATTATCGATTAAAAAACGGTTTTTAAAAATTGACAAATTTTAGGATTTGTTTGTAAAAACGGGCAAGAACGGACATAAGCCTTTAATTATTGTCATTTTCCGCCCACGATGCGATTAACGAGCTACTCGAGTACTATACGCGTCTATTTTATTCAACTACATATAGTCTATTTTTTTAACAGACGAGTATTAGAAATGTTATTTTCTTACTAAATTGTATTTTTTTTCTTTTTTTAACCATACCTAATGCACTGATTTGCGCTAAATTTTATGCTATTAAAATATAATGCTACAATACAATTATTTATTCGAATACGTTAACTGCTGTTTTATGGAACTATGATACTATTTATGACACTAATGTCATAATGACACTATTATGACACAAAATTTTTATAATATTTTTAATGTATGAAATGTTTACTTGACTCTCTTTTATGCTATGACACCACTATAACATACAATTTTTCTTATGTTCTATTGCGTCAACTGTTCATTTGGTCGTACTATGTCGTACTTATGATCATAATGTCAATGACACCGTTATGACACTAAAATGACACCACTATAACATACAATTTTTCTTATGTTCTATTGCGTCAACTGTTAATTTGGTCGTACTATGTCGTACTTATGATCATAATGTCAATGACACCGTTATGACACTAAAATGACACCACTATAACACTAAAATGTTCTTATGGTCTATTACGTCAACTGTTAATTTGGTCGTACTATGTCGTACTTATGATCATAATGTCAATGACACCGTTATGACACTAAAATGACACCACTATAACATGTTCTTATGTTCTATTACGTCAACTGTTAATTTGGTCTTACTACTATGTCGTATGATCATAATGTCAATGACAATTATGATACTACAGTCTTAAAGCTATCAGAAATCACTTCATGTCGATCACCGACACCACTAATGTCAGTGTCAGATTATTTACCAAAAAAGCAAAATTCACCACACAGACCAAAACCCAATAGAAAAATATCAAAATGGGCACAATTTGTTGAATCTATCGAACATATAACACACGAATCGACATCTCCGAGTCCCGAGGAGAAGCGAGACGGAGGATTCTTAGATTTCCTAAGAAGAAAAGAGACAGACAGACTTCCGTCAGTGGATGCTAAAAACAAATCGCCAATGAAAATTGAGGCAAAGAAAAGTCAAACATTAAAATGCTTTGATCTGCCTAAATTACAAATTCCTCTGGGAGACAAGAGATCTAAGCCTACATCGCCTAGTTTTGAAGATAATTTAGTAAGATTTCTAACTAATTTCCCTAAAAGAAGGAGTTCGACGCCATCTACATTAAAAGTTCTTACTAAAAAACGAATAAGTGAATTGAGAGAGTCTGGAGCGAAAACTGATTCGGAGAATGATGAGTATTTAACTGAAATGCCTAGACGTTATACTCAGAGATCAGAGGTAAATCTATGGAATGAATGAACGAACGAATTAATGAGTGAACGAATGATTATATAAATGAATATTTATTTGCTCGTGAACATCTTATTTTACATCTTTATAGGTGATCTGTGACACGCCAGAAAATATTTTAATAACAAAAACAGCTCCATCTGTTGAGATTTTTAGTAAATACAGTTCATCTAGTACAGACGATATTGTCAGTCAGTTTAAAAGGCAAGTAATTTTTATTTATTTTTTTATCCTAGTTCAAATTGCACTCGGTATATTGCATTAACATATTTTAAAGTTAGAGCTGATATACACGGACTGCTTGAAGCAGTCAGGGTGAACTGCTTCAAGCGACTGCATAGTGAACTACACTCTTCTACATACAAGGGCCGCTCGACCAGTTGCAACTGCTTCGGGCGGTCCTGCGGTCAAAGCTTCAAGCTGTTTTTTTTGACGGAGAAAAATAACTATTTAAAAACAATCCGAAAAATTTATTTTGAAGTTCTTTTCGTCAATAACAATATAACATATATTGTTTTTAAGCATTTTTTTTTTAAACAACTATTATAGAAAATCGCCTCCGTATCGTTCCCTGACAACAACGCATACACCAGAGAAATTCTCATTGATCAACTACCAAAAATTACCGTCGGCAAGTTTGGACGCTTTGAAATCGCAGAGACGCGACGAGAGATTTACTACGCAGAATGTGTATGTCGCTGGTAAAATTGTTAAAAATGGTAAGATGGGAGAAGTATATTATGTAGATCGCTCGCTGAATAGACATTAAGACCGTTCGTCCGCGACGCAATTCACAAGCGACTCGAATAGCATACGCGTATCATGCTAGTCGCTCGAGAGTAGACAATTCACCTATATTCGCACACTACGTAACGCGTCTACTACCCGTCGGATCGCGCGCGACCCGAGTTGCACACGAATCGTATTAAAATGTCCGTCGACATAGTATCATGTGACAGTTCAAGGAAAAATTTAGGGAGTAAAGGAGTTGACTGACCCCCACCCCCTCCCCTTGTATATATGATTAAAGATTTCAAAATATTGCGTGAAGGGATTTACTTGAAAATTTGTAATTACATAGTACAGTATGAATACTATTGATAAATAAAATTTCAAGTAAATCCCTTCACGCAATATTTAGAAATATTTATATTTATTAGTCAGTCAACTCCTTTGTTGACTGTACGTAGACAGCGTCGTATGAGAACACAGGCAAATGAGAGTTGCCTCGCAATCGAGTCGCTTCATGTGGGTAGCGTCGTGAGAGAATGGTCTAATGCTTACTGTCCGTTTCAACTCTGAATGGTAAAAGCAGACAATTTTAATGATAGGATTTTGGCGCGAACTACGTTAGCGTCCACTTGGGCTCGTGATTAGAAATTTAATTTCTGTGCATTTCAACGTTCGATTCATAGTATTGATAGTGTAATGTGAAGCAAGTGAGTGGAATTTATGATTAGAAACCATTAAAAGTGTATTATCGTGTTGACTTCAAAATCCGTCATCACCGACGACATTTTGCTATCGTCTTTCTTCGGGGCGTCTTGACTCAGAGACTGTATACAGAGTCGAGATAGCATGAATACGCTGCTCTGAATTACGTACACAAGTATAACTTGAAGATGGCGCACAATGGAATCTTCGCCTGAAGTCTGATTGCCAAACGAAGAAAAAAAAACTTTAGGGATAATTGTCAAATTTTATGGAATAACATATGTAATCTGCTTGTATAGTGCTACAATGGTCTTTATGAACGTGGTCGAAATTGGAACTACAACTCCCGTTCATATTGTATGTCACTTTTCGACAGTTCGCCTTTGACAAAATGTATGAAAATATGCCACAGTAACCTACAAACGTCACTCACGTTCTACATCCTTGTACATCTGTACAGTGCTACAATGGTATAGTAGATACCACGCATTTAATAAAAAAAACTAGTGTTAGATACCCATTATTATAAAAAATAAAATATCTAAAAGTATTAAATAATGATTTATCCTTACTAATATTATAAATGAGAAAGTGAGTTTGTTTGTTTGTTATTCCTTCACGGCTTGACTAAGCAGCCGATCATTATGAAAATTTGCATACTATTGTTAGGGGTACAGAGCCCAACATATGCTACTTTTTATCCCGTGAAAGTATGTCGTTTCAATGGGAAAATAATTTTACTTCTATAGAGGGCGCTGTATCGGCCAATAGATGGCGCCACAAGTCGCGCTATGGGTTGTTTTGTTGTCAAACGAGATCTATCTATGTCATAAAATTAACGCGAGCGAAGCCGCGGGGAAAAGCTAGTAGATAAATAATTTCGATGATGCAATAAACGAATTATAAAGTGGCCTTCACATTTACTCCACACGTATAATCACGCTCGCGTAACTACGCGCCGTGATCACGATGAACAGTACACGTCTACAAATTCTTATTGTCACTTTTGTTATGCTAATCAATGACGTAGGACGATGTATCATTGATGACCCAAATTCTTGACTGATTAGACACAAAAATCGCGAAATAAACGAATATTATAAAGAGGAAAGATATGTACTTTTGTTTGTAACGATTTAACTCAAAAACTACTTGACTGATTTTAACAATTCTTTCACCTCTGGGAAGGTTCATTACCCTCGGGTAACATAAGCTATATTATATTTAAAAAAACCGGTTAAGTGCATGTGTCTACCACAAATCAACGCCGTCTGAGGTGCGCGCGGGACGGGCGCAAGAACGGGCCGCGTCGTCGACTCAAGCGCCGGCACCGGACACTAGCCAACCACGAGGCGCTCGCATCGGCCGCGCCGTACTTAAGTCTTGTCGGGCGAATTGTATTTTCATGTCTCATTATTACAGTCTAAAATTCATACAGTCCATTATTTCTAATATCACCCTTGGAGGATCCAGGACTCCCACCCCAACGGGAATAGGGCACTGGGCCTCAACTAGCTTGTCGGGCCACGCACAGTGTAGGGTTCCGTATTTGCTGTGCTTTGCTTGCTTGCAAATGAGTCCAATATCATATTCTATCACATTTTCAGTTGTAGTATGAAGTTTTCATCAAATAAATTTTATTTTATAAGTTCGTCGGCTATTACTCGGTAACTAATAGATCCTACTTAACCTTAATAGTTTTCATTGAAGGTTCAGCACTATATTGCGCGCCCAAACAGGCCTCCACTCAGCATATAAACATACTAGTTCTAAGCAAAGTTTAGACGCTCTTAAAGCACGCCCCCTCCCACCCGCGCCGCAGGTAGCACGCTCAAATATCGCTTGTTGATTTTTAAGTAAACTCGAAATGAGCGTGCTAATTTTGAGCAACATTCTGACACACATGCTACTAAGTAGCAACTGCCCAATAGAAGCATGCTTTCATGCTTGAAATGAGCATGTGTAACTGAAGCTTATGTCTCGGCACAAGTACGGTCACGCTGGTATTCTGTTGATACCTTTACAATGTGCGTGGACGGAGGCGTCAGACGCCGTGCAAACTAAGAATGGCACGGTGATGAGATGCCACAATGAGAAAGTGAGTTTGTTTGTGTAGCGGGAGCGATGGCGATGTGCTCGACCGCCACAAAGGGAAGATCTTCCGGCCAGGCTGGGTGTCATGCCTGGGGAACCGCGGCTCCGACAATGTATGTGTCGGAGGTTGTATATATATCTCCATATCGTAGAAACTTCGATAGCGCGATTCAGGATTTCTAAGTGTCGTCGTATATGACGTCATGTGTTCGCATTGTGAACTTTTTCTTCACTCTGTAGTTCTTCTGTATGACGATAGGTGTCGCCACATTTGTTATTCCTTGACGGCTTGACTAAGCAGCCGATCCGAAGAGGTACAGAACCCAACATAGGCTACTTTTTATCCCGTGAAAGTATTTCGTTCCAATAAGGAAAAAAAATCTACTATACCTAGAGGGCGCTGTAGCGGCCAACAGATGGCGCCACAAGTCGCGCTATGGGTTGTTTTGTTGTCATACGAGATCTATGTCATAAAATTAACGCGAGCGAAACCGCGGGGAAAAGCTAGTAATAAATAAATATAAATAAATATTCTTGGACGAATCACACAACGCCATCTAGTCCCAAACTAAGCAACTAAGCTTGTACTATGGGTACTAGATTGCTGATAAATATTCTTAAATACTTTTGTTTTGTAAATAAATACTTATTATACATAGAAAACATCCAGACCAAGGCAAACAGACATGTTCATGCACACAAATATTTGCCTTGCGCAGGATTCGAACCCGCGGACCTTGGGATAAAAGGACCATTGCTAGCCACTCGACCATCGGACCTGTCAACATGACGAATAACTCCCAATTCTAAAGCAATGAATTGTCGTGAAACACACCAGTCAAACAATGTCATGAGGAGCAAAAAATTTGTAATAATTATTTTTAATGTTATGTGATCTAATAGCTTACAATGTACTCAAAAGACCATTGAAATATAAGTTTTATGTTATAAATTTTAAAGTGTACATTCCTATAAATTACATACTTAGATAATAGAACACAGATGTAAAGGTATATAGATGCCGCAAACATGATAGTTAATTCAATTAACTTATTTGCTCAATGTGGGTTACAGTTGATGTTACATACTACTACGCGTGGCGTTAGATTTTTTTTTCTCTATTATGGCACAAACAGTCATTATTACTAATCAGCCGATCATTATGAAAATCTGTATATATATTGTTAGCAGTACAGAGCCCAACATAGGCTACTTTTATCCCGTGAAAGTAGGTATGCCATTCCAATAGGAAAATATTTTTTCTACTATAGAGGGCGCTGTATAGGCCAACAGATGGCGCCACAAGTCGCGCTATGGGTTGTTTTTTTGTCAAACGAGATCTATGTCATAAAATTGACGCGAGCGAAGCCGCGGGGAAAAGCTAGTAAAAAATTAAGCTACCCCGCATGTAACCATTTCGCAAAGAAGCAAAATGACGACCATTAAAAGAATGGCGAGAGAAAACCACTTACAGCCTTTTTGGTCATAACTTTTATTTCCCCAATCCTTACAATAATAATGTCATTACAAAATATGCAAATACGTGGAATCACTACGAGAAGCATCTATGGAGCATTATTATAACAAAAAAAAAAAAAAAATTTTTTACCTATAACATTTTAAAACTCCTAGATGCCGAGACCTCCTTTTAGGCAATATTAATGCCTGTGCCAGGAGATTCCGCTCTTCGGAAGCTCATTTAGTTTTGTGATACAAAAAAAAATTAGGTTTGTGTAGGTGAATAAGAGTACCTACAATACAATATTGTATATAAGGTGAATAAGAGTACAATACAATACGGTATATTTACATAGACATGATATAATGTAATAGATATAGAAATGCTATTTAAAATGTGTATAGTACATAACAAAACAACATATTTTCGCAAAGCTTGCGGCATCTATTACAATTATATCTATTAACAAACGTAACCAAACTAAAATATGTTCTATGTCAATCATTATAAAGATAAAAATTCAATGCCACCATACATTTATTAGATAAATTTACGAAAAAAACTCCAAACGATCCTACCTTATGTACATAGTTTTAAAGTTGAAATTACCTTGTTATAAATACTAGTTATCAATTTGAACCTCGCAAACAACTCAGTATATTATCGTCTTTCGTAATTTACGCACCTATCTGTGTGTTTGTTTTGTGCTTTGTAACGTTGTAACGAATAAAACATGTGTAATAATAATAAATAGTGATTTTGTGAAGTGCCTAAAAAATGTGACGTGTTTTTGTGATCGGAAAATTGTGAATTGATCAGTGTATTATGGTAGAAGATGTTTTATTTAAATTTAATTTAAAATTAGTTAAAATATCTGACGGATACGTTCCCTATTTTTTTATCATAAATATCACATAAACAAATATTCTTTATTCGTGGAACATGGGTACTTTAATGGTCGTTTTAGTAAAAAAAAAGTAAAATTATTAAATGTTCTTATAAGAAGAAAATTAACTAAAAAGACACTTAAAAATTATTAGTAGATTTTACAACAAGTGCACAAAACGAATCATTTCTATCCGAGACTAAGGCTCGGGCTGATAGTAATGTCGAGGATAAAAATGGTTTTGTGGACGAGTTATAAACTCTGCTTTTCACTTCGATTGCGAGGAAATAAATAAATAAACGCACGAAACACAAGACCTGTTTCCCGCCGCATTTTTTAAAAATCTTACGACATTGAAATTAGGCTTGGGCTGCAGACCTATACAGCCTACTATTAAATTAATTTTGTAATAAAATAATTTTCTTAAATTAATTAAATAACCTACCGTACTTTAATTTAAATTTTAACATCTTTTATGACTTAAAAAACACATAAGGCAAATAAATTAAAGTAAATATTATAAAATAACAAATTCTATCTCTGAACTTTTTATTGTGTTTGCCTGTATGGCTCATTTCCTTTGCCTTAATATAGATACATTTATGAGTAGATACGTTTTTGCCCTTGTGCACAAAATTCGATTTTGTGCAGCCTATATCCTGCGCAAATAGGCATTTTCTGAGCATGAGAAGTGAAAAATATTATATGTTCTTATACGAAGAAAATTAACTAAAAAGACACTTAAAAAATTAAAAGTTATTTCCATTTCCATATATTTAGAGTTCCGTAGTAAACTGACAAGGACATTCTGTTTTGCCGTTTCTGTCGGTCTAACTCAGAGACGGTAATTTTGCATGTTTACACCTATGCCAACAAACTGGTTTAGTATACTAGTCGTCAACACGACTGGCAGACGTAAAACGAAGTTCGAACCTCGTACTTATTACCCAGTGCATAACGACAATCGATTTTCAATCTATATATATGTTACGATACGCCGAAAACGATCAGTGAGCGGAAAAATAGCTCACAACGCGGAATCGTAAGAAAATAATAATAATTAAATAAATATATAGGGACAATTCATACAGATTGAGCTAGCCCCAAAGTAAGTTCGAAACTTGTGTTATGGGATACTAACTCAAAGATATTATATTTTATAACAAATACATATATAAATAAACATCCAAGACCCGAGGCCAATCAGAAAAGTTCGTTTTTCATCATGACCCGACCGGGGATCGAAACCGGGACCTTCTGGGTGGCGGTCTGGCGTGGTAACCATTACGCTACGGAGGTCGAAAAATTCGCGTCACACTCGCTTTGCTCGCTCAGCGGTCACTCGGATGTCTGAATACCAACAGTCATTGGTGGGTTAGGTTAGGTTTAAATTGTGATCATAAACAGTTTTCTTAGGGTTCAATCAACGCGTTGTGAGCTATTTTTTCGCTCACTGTGCGCTTTCGGTCTCTGAGCGTAACATATATCAAAGTCCTGACTGATTTAACTGTATATCAACGCCCAGGCCAAGCGAATTACACCCAGCTGGAGATTCCTTTGAAATGTAGGTTCCTTACGACGTCTAGGGGTGTACTAAGAGAGGATTTTTCAAAATTCCCACGGGAAAGCGAGATATACAACGAACTTGGGAGTATTTTTAGTTTTTAACATAAAAGTGTTTGAAAAAAAATAATTACATACAATTTTATGCATATATATCCATGCGAACAAAGTTGTGTTTATAATCCTATAGATATATATATCTTCTGTCGATTTGTTTAATATAACATTCTCTATCTCGTAAACTACGTTGAACAGACACTTCATTTCACCCAGAGGTCCCGTGATCGAATCCCGGTCGGGTTATGATGAAAAACGAACTTTTTCCGATCGTCGGGTCTTGGATGTTTATCTATATATGTATTTGTTATAAAATATAGTATCTTTGAGTTAGTATCCCATGACCCAAGTGTCGAACTTACTTTGGCGCTAGCTCAATCTGTGTGATTTGTCAAAAAAGTTTACTAATTTTTCATATCCCATTTTTCTGTAGATTTTTTTTCTTGTTCTTTCTATGTGCTCGTGTTTGACTTGTATTATCCTTGTTTATTATGTTTATATTTATTTTTCCTTATTTGTCTATTAATTAACATAATTATTACTAATAATATTTAATTTCTCTAATAGCATTACTACTAACTGTTGCCTGTCCCCGTTGTTATTGTATCCGAACTAATATCAGGAACCCGGACAAACTAGAAAATTTATTTGATACTAGCGCCCTGGAGGGCCACTACGAAACGTTAATCCGATATTTCGGCCGAAGTATCGGAAGAATTTTAACCGTGAAATACAAGGTATTTCATGGTTATTTTAGTAATTCCTTGAATTCTATCCATGAAATACCCAGTACTTTATGGTTATTTTAGTAGTTCATTGAATTATAATCATGAAATAACTTGTATTTCACAGTTAAAATTCTTCCGATACTTCGGCCGAAGTATCGGATTTACGTTTCGTAGTAGCCCTGCTGCTCCGGCTTTCCATGTATTTTACTAAGGATCCCTAATAAAAAAAAAAGTAAAAATAGCCCTTGTCACCCGTGGATATTTAAGCTTCCCAATGGTGAAAGAATTTTTGTAATCGGCCCAGTAGTTTTTGTGTTGTTTCGTTACGTTTTAAGAGAGGTAGGGCACAGCGGATAATCCGCTCAAATCGGAGCAGCCCGTCTGGGGAAGGACAGAAGATCGTAGCCAAATAACATTGGTCTCGGCCATGTTGTGTTCCTACGGTGAGTAAGGTCTCCAGAGCTCCACTAGGGGTGGTTGGGAGGGTTGGCAACGCGCGAGTGATACCCTCGGTATTGCAAGCGTCTATAGGCTACGGTGATGCTTACCATCAGGCGGGCCGTATGCTTGTTTGCCAATTTTGTGGTATATAAAAAATTGAATTAAAATTGAACTTCCCTACGGTGTAAGAATTTTTCAAATCTGTCCAGTAATTTCGAAATCTATTGAATGCAAACAAATGTTTCCTCTTTAATATTGGTATAGATGAAAAAACATGTGTAGTAAACATGTAGGACGCCGTGCTATATGGTTTTAAATTACACACATGAACGTGCAATAAAATAAAATGGCAAACAATAAATTGCGAAATGCTCAACCTTGCTCTAAAAAGGTCATAATGTTGTAGGCATTTTGACAAATCATCATTTTTACTACATATCCAATTTCAGCGCATATTTGTATCACAATTTAAAAAAATATGTTTTTATTGTTATTCGTTGAGATTTTTAAACGTTTTTTGTGTGATTTGACAGGCCTGGTGGTCGAGTTGGCATGATCACTTTATCTCGAGGGCCGCGGGTTCGAATCCTGCGCAAGGCAAACATTTGTGTGCATGAACATGTCTGTTTGTCTTGGTCTGAGTGTTTTCTATGTATAAGTATTTATTTATTAAAAAAAAAAGTATTTAAGCATATTGTATCAGTAGTCTAATACCTATAGTACAAGCTTAGTTTCTTAGTTTGGTACTAGATGGCGTTGTGTGATTCGTCCAATAATATTTATTCATTTAAAACGCCCAATCTCCTATGACTTTGTGGTGATACGCTAGCTGGCTAGTTATTAAAACTTTTTAATGAGTACATTTTTATATTTTACTAGCTGACCCGTGCCCACTTCGTTGGGCATAATGTTAATAATCCTTTTTTAGTACAGGCGTTCGTAAGAAACGGTTTCATTCGACCGTTTTTTCTCCGATTCACTTTGCAAAACCGACTACCACGTAAAAGCCTTTTTATTTTTCGGTTTTTTATATAACCTATGACACTCAGCAATAATGTGGCTTTCTATTGGTGAAAGAATTTTTAAAATCGGTTCAGTAGATCCCGAGATTACCCCTTACAATTTAACAAATACACAAACTTTACTTCTTTATAATATTAGTATTTTACTACAATGTTGGTTTATGTTTCAATTCCCATGACTTCTACGTTATTTATTGATTTATATATCAAATTATGTCACCAACACCTGGATGCGTCTCACCCATGAAAAAATTACTAAGAGGAGTTGCCATTCATATTAAAATTCATATCAATACGTTCATTACTTTCGACAAACAAACACACTTTCACATTTATAATATTAGTATGGATATAATATAATAGACATAAATACACACATCCATATATATATATATATACATTATACATACCAATATATATAAAAAATACATCGATGATTCATGGACAATGATAAATTTATAAATGATGTAATATGTCCATTTTTTCAAATTCCTACAACACTTAATCCTTTAAGAAAAGAGATAAAATATGATCATTGTAGCGATAAACCACAGATTGTGTTTAAACGAATATAGCATTTAACTGCTTGTAATAAAGTTGATATTAGTTTGTTAATATGTTAAGATAAAAGTTAATATCGTACGTGTTCTATGACATACGTTTTTAATGTCAACGACACGACCTTATGACCACGACACGACAATCTGGTATTTTTAAAATAGATCTATAGATATAAAATTCAAAGTCCTGACTTACTGACTGACTTAAACTATATATTAACGCACAGCCCAAACCGCTGGGTCTAGAGATTCCTTTGGAATCCTTATAAGAACCAAATAGCATTGGTCTCGGCCATGTTGTGTTCCTACGAAGAGTAAGATAAGGGGGGGGGTTGGGAGGGTTGGCAACGCGTGAGTGATAACCCCGGTATTGCAAACGTCTAAAGGCTACGGTTACGGCTTACCATCAGGCCGACCGTATGCTTGTTTGCCATCTATGTGGTATAAAAAAAAGGACCGCACCGACCGGACTAGACCGACCGGACCGGACCAAACCGGACCGGACCGGACCAAACCGGACCGGACCGGACCAAACCGGACCGGACCGGACCAAACCGGACCGGACCGGACCAAACCGGACCGGACCGGAATTTGTTTCTGAAGAAAAATTTGCTAAATTGTTAGTATGCCACGCGGGCAAAGCCGCGGTAAGCTAGTAATAAATAAATGAATATTCTTGGACGAATCACGCAACGCCATCTAGTCCCAAACTAAGCAACTAAGCTTGTACTATGGGTACTAGATTGCTGATAAATATTCTTAAATACTTTTTTTTGTAAATAAATATTTATAATACATAGAAAACATCCAGACCAAGGCAAACGTCATATACATTCCACACCATTGTGTATAACATTCCACGTATTCATCTTATAAATTTGAATGTACTTATAATACATTGAAACTAATGAGTGGAAGAAAAAATTACAAAATGACAAAAAGGCCGTAACCTGTTTTCTTTCGCCATTTCTTTTTACCGGTGGCCATTTTGCTCGTGTCCGAAATGGTGGTAGTTTATAACGTAGTTTATTTTCTTTATTTAAACAAGTTGTAAATGACAAGAAAAAGTGCCTGTGAAGTGAAGGTCTAATTTCTGAAATAAACGATTTCATTTCATTACATTTTATGCACAATGCAAAATTATTGCCATAATACAGCAGGTTGAAAGGTCTCGTCACATGAAATGTACATTGTAGTCAGCCCGAACTGGCATGCAAATTAAAACATAAATTATAATGAAGATCCATCATACTTACTTGCTTACTTAATATTATAAATGAGAAAGTGAGTTTGTTTGTTTGTTATTCCTTCACTGCTCGACTAAGCAGCCGATCATTATGAAAATTTGTATACATATTGTCAGGGGTACAGAGCCGAACATAGGCTAATGTTTACGCGGGGGAAGCCGCGGGTAACGGCTAGTACTTAATATTATAAATATGAAAGTGTGTTTGTTTGTTTGTCCTCTCTTCACGTCGAAAGTAATGAACGGATTAAAATGTTTTTTTTGTTTAATGTCTGGAGTAGTGATGGGCAGGAGAACATTTCCGTTCCGAGAACTTTCTTGGAACGAGAACATTCTGAAACATTCTCTTGAACGGAGAATTTAAGAGAATTTACGGAAATTTAAGAGAATCTAAACCAAGTATGTAGACTTTTTAATTTTGACATAAAAATAGATGACTATGCATGTAATTTCAGTAGCTATGAATGCCATAGTGAAGATACATGTCAGGTAGGTAGTTATAATGACGTTACATTTGATTTTCTATATATATAAAATTCAAAGTCCTGTCTGACTGACTGACTTAACTATATATCAACGCACAGCCCAAACCGCTGGGTCTAGAGATTCAAAATTTGGAATGTAGGTTCCTTACAATGTCTAGGGGTGTACTAAGAAAGAATTTTTCAAAATTCCCACGGGAAAGCGAGATATACGCAAACGAAATTGCAAGGGTTTTACTGATCCGCTGGGTCTATTGATTCCAAATTTGGAATGTTGGTTCCTTACAACATCTAGGGGTGTACCAAGAAAGGATTTTTCAAAATTCCCACGGGAAAGCGAGATATACGCAAACGAAGTTGCGAGGGTATGTCAACGCACAGCCCAAACCACTGGGTCTAGAGTACTCTAGAGATTCCAAATTTGGAATGTAGGTTCCTTACAATGTCTAGGGGTGTACTAAGAAAGAATTTTTCAAAATTCCCACGGGAAAGCGAGATATACGCAAACGAAATTGCAAGGGTTTTACTGATCCGCTGGGTCTATTGATTCCAAATTTGGAATGTTGGTTCCTTACAACATCTAGGAGCTTACCCAGAAAGGATTTTTCAAAATTCCCACGGGAAAGTGGGATATACGCAAACGAAGTTGCGAGGGTATATCAACGCACAGTCCAAACCGCTGGGTCCAGAGATTCCAAATTTGGAACGTAGGTTCCTTACGACATCTAGGAGTGTACCAAGAAAGGATTTTTTGAAATTCCTATGGGAAAGCGAGAACGCAAATGAAGTTGCAACGGTTTTACTGATCCGCTGAGCCTATTGATTCCAAATTTGGAATGTAGGTTCCTTACAACATCTAGGGGAGTACTGAGAAATTATTTTTAAAAGTTCCCAGGTTCCCACGGGAAAGCGAGATATACGCAAACGAAGTTGCGAGGGTATATCAACGCACAGCCCAAACCGCTGGGCCTAGAGTACTCTAGAAATTGCAAATTTAGAATGTAGGTTTCATATGACGTCTAGGGGTGTACTGAAAAAGAATTTTTCAAAATTCCCACGTCAAAGCGAGATATACGCAAACGAAATTGCAATGATTTTACTGATCCGCTGGGTCCGCGAGAAATACAAGTTCAAACAAGTTCATTAGCATATATCCCGCTTTCCCGTAGGAATTTTGAAAAGTCCTTTCTTGGTGCACCCCAGATGTCGTAAGGAACCTACATTCCAAATTTGGATCTCTAGACCCAGCGGTTTGGGCTGTGCGTTGATATACCCTCGCAACTTCGTTTGCGTATTTCACGCTTTCCTGTAGGAATTTTGAAAAATCCTTTCTTGGTACACCCCTAGATTTTGTAAAGAACCAACATTCCAAATTTGGAATCAATAGACCCAGCGCGGATCAGTAAAACCCTTGCAATTTCGTTTGTGTATATCTCGCTTTCCCGTGGGAATTTTGAAAAATCATTTCTCAATACACCCCTAGACGTCGTAAGAAACCTACATTCCAAATTTGGAATCTCTAGACTACTCTAGACCCAGCGGTTTGGGCTGTGCGTTAACATATCCTCGCAACTTCGTTTGCGTATATCTCGCTTTCCCGTGGGAATTTTAAAAAATCATTTCTCAGTACACCCCTAGATGTCGTAAGGAACCTACATTCCAAATTTGGAATCAATAGACCCAGCGGATCAGTAAAACCGTTGCGACTTCATTTGCGTTCTCGCTTTCCCTTAGGAATTTTAAAAAATCCTTTCTTGGTACACTCCTAGATGTCGTAAGGAACCTACGTTCCAAATTTGGAATCTCTGGACCCAGCGGTTTGGGCTTGGCGTTGATATACCCGCGCAACTTCGTTTGCGTATATTTCGCTTTCCCGTGGGAATTTTGAAAAATTCTTTCTTGGTACACCCCTAGATGTTGTAAGGAACCAACATTCCAAATTTGGAATCAATAGACCCAGCGGATCAGTAAAACCCTTGCAATTTCGTTTGCGTATATCTCGCTTTCCCGTGGGAATTTTGAAAAATTCTTTCTTAGTACACCCCTAGACCTTGTAAGGAACCTACATTCCAAATTTTGAATCTCTAGACCCAGCGGTTTGGGCTGTGCGTTGATATATAGTTAAGTCAGTCAGTCAGACAGGACTTTGAATTTTATATATATAGAAAATCAAATGTAACGTCATTATAACTACCTACCTGATATGTATCTTCACTATGGCATTCATAGCTACTGAAATTACATGCATAGTCATCTATTTTTATGTCAAAATTAAAAAATCTACATACTTGGTTTAGATTCTCTTAAATTTCCGTAAATTCTCTCCTTTCCGAGAACGTTTCCTCAATGTTTCCACTAAGAGAACATTTCCGGAAATCGCCCATCACTAGTCTGGAGAGTGGCATAGGCTACTTTTTATCCCGGAAAAACATCTCATTCCCACGGGATAAAAAAAAGTATAACATTATTTTTTCATAATTTTTAACGGGGATAGTTTAAGGTAAATTCTCCCCGTGTAAAAAAATTTTTTTTTTCCATGGGAATCTTTATTCCGTGGGAAAAATAGCCTTATGTCACTACATAAGGCTATTTTTCCCATATAAAGAGATTCCCATTTGAAAAAATATTCCATTGACCACGCGGGCGGAGTCGCGGCTAATAGTTAGTTCTAAATAAATCAAGCTATATGTATTTATTCTTTCCATATCTTTTGATAAGGTTAATTAATATCTTGATAAACACAACACAATAAACAAATTGTAAATAAATAATTATTTAAAAATAATATGCTTACGGCTTCCTCACTTTGCTAGAGAGAGAAGGTATCAATTCCATAGATTTATTATAACTTACTAGCGTAAGAAGATTGGCAATGCAAAAGAGATGGATCATAGCATACGCGTTTGTTAGAGCGAGATAGATAGACGAGACCATTTTTCCTATTCACGCTATGGGCTTGTATCGCCTTAACGTCAGTCATGTTAAAACAAATCCCACTTATTTTAAAAAAAATTACGGTTTTTAAGTGTTGTTTTGGTGTTAATTAGACGTGATTAAATATGGTTATCTATGCAGTGCCTGGATGTAACTCAAACTAAAAGGAAAATCCACAAAATTATATATCTTGCTTGCACACATGTACATTCCACGCACACTAGTATATTTTGTTTTTGGTCTCGCCTTAATCAAACAAAGCCGATCTATAATTCTGACTACTCTAATTTCTACTATCAAGACATCCCCACCGCTGTGTCTCCTGTAAAGTATTCTCTTTGCGCGAGTGAGTAGTAACTGAGGGTGATTCACCCACAAACTACTACGATGCAAAAGATTTACTGTGTTACAAATAAACGTTGTATAAGTTATACAATGTTTTGTCACTTTCACACTTCATTTGATTCTCACCAAGAAAGGCAGCGACACAACATTGAATAACTTATATAATCGTTATACCACGTTTATTTGCAACACTCTCTCTTATTAATAAACAAAGATTAGCCAAGGTTTAACTAAAACTTGTTTTGTCACTTTCCAACTACATTTAATTTTCCTTAGGAATGACAGTGACAAAACAGGTTTAAGTTAAACCTTGGCTAATCTTTGTTTATTAATAAGAGGGTTAGAGATTAAGGACCTGCCGACAAACTGTTATACAGTTTGGCAGAAAATGTATTATGGACACAATTTAATATTTCTGGAAAATAATAGACCTGCCGATAAACTGTTATACTGTTTGGCAGAAAATGTATTTTGGACACTTTAATATTCCTGGAAAATATAATTTTATTTAGCAGAATTTTTGGTTCTGAGGCTGATTAAAGATATAATAAATAAATAAATATATAGGGACAATTCATACAGATTGAGCTAGCCCCAGAGTAAGTTCGAGACTTGTGTTATCAATCAATTACTACTGATTAATTAATTACTTCTCACTCGCCCTAATCAAAGTGAATATAGGCTTTGAAGCTTATTGACGTTCCCGGGGAAACTACTGTCTTGGAACTCATAATGAATTTAATCAAAGAAATTAGTCGGAGTAGGAAGTATAAAAAGACCCTTCTTAGCAACTACGTGAGAGACAGCAATTTGAAACAAAAGGCATCATAGCCTAGACCTCATAGGTCACGTAAACCCTAGTTTTATTACTTTGATACTAATTGTTGAAGTTTAAACTGTATAAAATTTAATTACAGAACAATAGAGCCATCAACCTACCTGCACGGCAGTGCTCGCCAAGTCTAACAAGTGTAATTAAAATTCAACTGAAAATTTTTCACTAATCAGTCTTTTCTTAAATTCATCAATGGCTTTTTTGACCTTATCAAACGAATTCGTTTATACCGTATAGTAATAAAGAGTCGCGGAAAAGGCTAGTCTTTATTAAGCTAAGTTAGTATTATTTTTATTTAATTGTCAGAAAAAAATGTGACATTTTGAAAAAAAGAAAATAATTTATTCAGTGTCACACGTAAAACCCTGTTTTTCTTAACTGGACCAATGTAGTAAACAGTATTAGCACGTCTTTTTAACGAAAATAGACAATTAAAATTATCATTCGCACCCAAATAATAATAATATAGTTAGAAATGGCATTTAACACAACACTCTTATTATTCTGGCGATTTATCGATTTTACACATGGTTATTTGAATAAAAAGACACGCTAAGATTGTTTACTACATTGGTCAAGTTAAAAGAAACGGGTTATAACATTGAAACAGTAAAACAATAATAAAAAGTATAAACATCGAGTGACAAAGAAAAGGTGTCCACTCTGCATTTGTCAAGACACTAATTAATAAATATAAATAAATAGGGACAAATCACACAGATTGAGCTAGCCCCAAAGTAAGTTCGAAACTTGTGTTATGGGATACTAACCCAACGATATTATATTTTATAACAAATACATATATAGATAAACATCCAACACACAGGCCAATCAGAAAAAGTTTGTTTTTCATCATAACCTGACCGGGATTCGAACCCGAGACCCTGAGTGGTGGGCCGGCATGTTAACCATTACACCACGGAGGTCGTCAACTAATTATGTCGAGTTGATGATTTTCCGTGGACACCTGGAGATGCCAAAAGAACGCAACCTATAAACTTCGCGTGTTATAATAAACTAGCTGTTCCCGCGACTTCGTTTGCGTGGTTGTCGAAAACTCTATTGTGATATGTATGAATTTTCCCCGTTTTTGCAACATTTCTCACTGACGCTTCGCTCCTATTGGTCGCAGCGTAATGTTATATAGACTAAAGTCTTCCTCGACAAATGGACTATCCATCACAAAAATATTTTTTCAATTCGAACCGGTAGTTCCTGAGATTAGAGCGTTCAAATAATCAAACAAACTTTTCAGCTTTATATTATAGATTTAACAAATAAGGGTTTTCTGAAATGACACCCACTAGGCGGCAGCACTGAGATGTCATAGCGCCTATATATTCGAGTGTCAGATTTTTTGACGTATGTCAGATTTTTTGACGTTAAGGCTTTTGACAGCATGGAATATGGATGGGACCTCTTGCCAAAGTGGGGATTCGAGATCGCCGTCTTGTCAACGAAGGTCGTCAAGATGGCGACCTCGGATCCTCACCGTACCACGTTGCCTTTTTAAAGTGTACTTTTTAGTAAAAAAGTGTTCATTTAAAATACTCGACATTGGCGAAATTGTCTGTGTCGTTAAGACACGACAGAAACGCCATTAATTAGGGAAGAAGAAGAAGACCTCTTGCCAAAGTGGCGCCGACTAGTGGCGTAAATCTACGTGAAAACCCTCATTAATGTGACTGTGTTGCGAGACTTGGATCATTACACATTTACCTTTTAGATGGCTTATGTTATGAGATTAGATGTCAAATGTCACATAATCTATTCTTAGAGATAAAGTTTGTCATCATAGCCTTCACTAATACATACGCAACCATACATAGGTATATCTGCGTAATATTTGGGTAAATAAGAACCTTTCAACACATAAGGTCACACAACATGAAGATAATTTTAAACTCAAATCATTTCTATAGAACTAGCTGTTACCAGCGGCTCTGCCCGCGTGGTCAAGCAAGGGAAAATGTCAATAATTTTCCCATGGAAATCTCTTTATCCCGTGAGAAAAAAGTAACCTATGTCACTTCCCAGGCCTTGAACTATCCCCATTAAAAATTCGTCATACTTTCGACGTGAAGAGAGGACAAACAAAAAAACACAATTTCACGTTTATAATATTTTTATAGATTTATGATTTTTTATTTATAGTTAGGCAATTAGCCATTCATATTTTGAAATTGATTTTTGAAAAAAAAATTTCACCTCCCCTAAGGTGGGATTTGAACCCACGACATCTCGATATCCGGCCGAGTGCTCTAACCACTGAGCTGCCGGGAAGGTTAGTAATGGTGGTGAAATTTCTCATTCCTTTTTAAAACTGCGTGAGTCGCAGAGCACGCCATCTACATGATAGTTTTGCAACCAAGCGTTAACGCGCCAAAATTTGTGCTCACAATTTATGAAACAATTGAAAATCGATTGTCGTTATGCACTGAGTTATATAAGGTATGAGTTTCGAACTTCGTTTTACGTCCGCGCAAGCCAGCCGTGTTGGCGACTAATATAGGCCTTCGCAGGCATTTTCTCTGGTCATTTACAACTTGTGTACTTAAATTAAATTAATATAAAATGATATAAACCACTACCATTTCGCAAACAGACTAAATGGCCACCGGTAAAAAAGTTACGAAAGAAAACCGGTTACTTTGTAAGTTACCTGTATCCATTTTATAATAATTTTTGACTGTGTATTACAAATATAACATATTCTATCAAATTTACAAATACAATTTTTAATTCACAAAATTTTCAAATACAATATTTATTTCACAAAAATATTTATTAGGCATTAAATCCAATCAAAAACGAACCAACATTCTAAATAATGTGTTAAAAAAATGGACATATTAGTTTGAAAAAAAAAAAAAATGGAACACGACTCAGACATAATATTTAACATGATGATAAAAGACAAGAAGAATGAAAGAAGGAGATCGAGCATCTTCTCTCTCATACAGAAGAAGATAACAAGACAGTTCTCTGAACCCGGTGTTACTCCTTTGAAGATCAGACGAAAGTATTCTGCGGATTCTGCTATACTGACTGACTATAAGAAAAATAGAGTCAACTATTCAAGAAGATATGAGGATGACGTGTTTTCTGATAGCAGTAAAGGTAATATTGAAAAGATTGCTTTGAGCAATAAGGCCGCCTTGTGGCATATACACTTGTTTGTACCTTTTACTGTATCACTGTGTGTATTACAAATAAACACAGGTGACGTGAGTGATGCCCCCCGTATTGCAAGCGTCTTGCTACGGTGATGCTTACCATCGGGCGGGCCGTATGCCTGTTTGCCGGCTTTGTGGTATTAAAAAAAAGGTTTTAAATCTTAACCTATTAGCAAACAGTTTCAATCTCGTCTCAAATTAGCTACCTCGCACAATTCCTATTTTGAACGCTTGAGATTGCGAAGACATTTTATTTTTGTTACGTGAATAAATAGAAACTCTGCTGTATGACGAAAAATATTTATTATATTAATTACTGCTTAAGCGTTAAGTGTTTTATTATTTATACCAATCGATAGATATTCTGAAGGACTTAGGCACAGTAATTAGTTTTACGATGTAGCAATAGAATTATTATTACAAGCCAGATTGTGAATAAGCTAATGAATGCGTAATGCTAAAATATATATGATTCGTAGATTAAATAAAAATATTCCTCGACACACAACGCGGTTTAGTCCCAAAGTTAGGGAGCTGACATAGAGCAGTGGTTTCCAGCGCCGACAAATCCGTGCGCAGTGGAAACTTGCCTCTATGTAAGCACACTATCTTATTACTAGGAATTTATTAGAAAGCTAGTCAGTATTGTAGTTAAACACGCTCCCCCCCTCAACAGAGTTAGCTGGTGCAGCATCAGACACGGACAGCGACGTATCACGACCAGGAATGGTGGAAGTGGAAACAGTGGATCCGACCAACAGGAAGAACGAGATATTGGCAAGGCTGCAGAGAGTGTACGTCGAAGATCCTGATAGAGATGTTGGATCGGTAAGAATTTTGGGTTTATTAATAAAAATATCATTAGTGCTCATCCAACCAATCTCACACAACGCGTCCCGATCGGGACGCTGGTCTAATCTATATAACTTTGTCTGTATGTCTGACTAATCATCAACGCATAGCCCAAACCGCTGAACGTAGAGACCTGAAACTTGGAGGATGGGTTCTTGGTGTGATGTAGGCATCCGATAAGAAAGGATTTTTTAAAGAGGTAGGGCATAGCGGATAATCCGCTCAAATCGGAGCAGCCCGTCTGGGGAAGGACCTCCACCTTACAGAAGATCGTAGCCAAATAGCATTGGTCTCTGCCATGTTGTGTTCCTGCGAAAGTATTTCCTGTAAATCTACTTGCAAAATAACTGATTTTTTTTTAGACTATGCCTCGTTGTGGTCCTCGTATTTCTTGACTGTATAAGAACTGTTTAAACTTAATAACGTCATCCACAGGCCGGAGAACTAATAGAAGAAGTAGCAGAAGAAAACAAATCCCTTCTATGGTTCTTAATGAAGCAGGTCAGGCCTGGTATGGACTTGAGCAAGGTGGTGCTACCCACCTTCATATTGGAACCCCGTTCGTTTCTGGACAAACTCTCGGATAACTACTACCACGCTGATATTTTGGCAGAGTGAGTATATAGTGAGATAAGATTTTGTCCAATTTAGCTGATTTTGCAATTGTTGCATTTTTATTTTACAGTTCTTGCATATTTGCAATTTTTTTAATGTTGCATTGTTTTACATTTTGCAATTTTTTGTAGATAATAAAGTTTTTGTAATTTTAGCTGACTTGAAATTATTGCAGATTTGCAATTGCCAATTTTTGTAATCTTGGCAAAATTGCAATTTTGAATATTAGCACTTTTGCATATTAGCACTTTTGCATATTTACAAATGTGCAAATTTGCAAATTTTTATTCATTATAACGTAAACCTTTTTGTGCATATTTGCAAAAAATTCATTACAACGTAAACCTAGCGCTAATACCTTCAAACTCAAATTCCCCAATTTTTTAAATTCCAGCGCTCAAAACCTGGAAGATCCATACCAGAGGTTCAAAATCGTGTTACGCTGGTACCTCTCAGGTTTATACCGAAAGCCGAAAGGACTCAAGAAGCCTTACAACCCAGTATTAGGAGAGATCTTCAGGTGCTCCTGGCATGATAAAAGAACGGAATCGTATACATATTATATTGCTGAGCAGGTAAATTGGCTTTGTGACTTCTTTTTTCTAGAATTATCTAGATTCCTATAAAATTAATTTGATAAAAAGGACGGGTTGCACTCCGGGAGTGCCGGCAGAAGTGAAAACTTAAACATCTTACGCTTTTTCGATCAGGCTACGGATCTGACGCGAGTTTAACATTTTTTACCCATAAGAGTTAAAGAAGTTTTTACTTCAATAAATATATACGTACAAACCACACAGATTGAGCTAGCCCCAAAGTAAGTTCGAGACTTGTGTCATGGGATACCAACTCAACGATACTATATTTTATAACAAATACATATATAGATAAACATCCAGACCCGAGGCCAATCAGAAAAGTTCGTTTTTCATCATGACCCGACCGGGATTCAAACCCGGGGCCTCTTAGGCGGCGGTCTGGCGTGGTAACCATTGCGCCACGGCGGTCGTCAATATTCGTGGAAGGTATAAGGTACAATACGCAACGAGATAATACCTCGGACGGGACGGGGACGTGACATACATTTTGACATATTCACATACATTTTGTATGTAACTATATTTAACTTCCCGTCCCGTCCGTGTAAAAACACGTGACGTATACAGCGACCTTTATACTCAATCAAAAATAATCTTATTGTTTTCCCGTCTTAGGTGTCCCATCACCCCCCAGTGTCTGCATTCTACGTATCGAACAGAAAAGATGGATATGTTATTGAGGGCAGTCTATTGGCGAGATCGAAGTTCTATGGTAAGTACAATAATAATTAAATTCAACACAATTCACACAGCCACGGCTGAGTAAGAGAGACAGCGCAATACATGATGTAAGGCGCTGTCTCCCTTGTTCAGCCGTTCTTGTTTTGTTTTAAGCGGTCATGGTAGGGGTCCCAAAGTGAGCTAGGCTCAAGGCGTGAAGAAAATCTGTAGTAATTGGTAAGTTCATAATGTTAATACAAGTATTTTTTGTAGGTAACTCGACATCCGCCATATTGGAGGGATGCGCAAGAGTGCATTTGCTCGCGTGGGGTGAGACGTACATAACTACCGCGCCCTACGCCCACTGTAAGGGCATAGTGATCGGCACGCTTAGCATGGAGCTGGGTGGGAAAGTGAGTATTTTTATAGCATATAGCTGACAAACAAGCAGTTCAATATGAGTTTTTTTTATATCGCTCGACTGTGGACGCATCACCGTCTCACAGAATAACGGCGCAAAAGTTGCTATTTCGATAAATAACGCATTGAACACAAAAAACGGCCGTTCTTTTTTCTCAACTCGTCATTTATCGAAACAGCAACATTTAAAAGGTTAACAAAGCGATATAAATATACTTATTTGTCTATTCTAATGCGTAAAGGGGCTTCTAGATATTTTCACGAAAATGTGTAGCTGCAAATGTGTTTCCAGGCAATATTTCTGTATATGGCTCAGCAACACGTCTTTACACGGGCTACATATATTTAAACAAACACGAACATAGCTATACTACTTAAAAGAATCGCGGCAAGCTTTACGGAGCATGAAAAAGAGACCGTAAAGCGAGACAACAATATTAATGGCTGAGAAATATTTCAGTATTTTCGATTGCAAAGCGATCGTTCCGGCTATATGGCTGGGATACTAAAAATATGTCGCAATATGGCATGTCTAGCCGAAAATGATGGCTGATCCTATCAGCCACACTATTGCAGGTACACATTTTCGTGAAAATATAGCCCGTCTAAAAGCCCCTTAAGTAGAACATATTATACTTTTTCATCTACGTTTACCAGTTATCACTCTCGTTCAAATGGCGGCGCTAGTGGACGGAATGCGCGCTCTTAATAAATAATGTTTTTTCAGGTACACGTCATGTGTCAGGATTCCGGATTACACGCTGATATCGAGTTTAAATTAAGGGTGAGTACTTATTAGGTTATTATGAGTATTATTAGGTTATTATACTTATTATGTATATTTTTGTTATTTTCTTTCGGAGACGCATCGTTTAGGTAATGGAAAAGCACACGTCGCGCTGATAGCTATTTATATATTTTTTTTAATTCGATAACTCATCGGATTTTATAATGCCAGTAAATGAAACAGTATATTTTTTCAATTAGTTGATTTATGATGATTTGATTAGTAAATTAATTTCTCTTGAGAAATAAATATTCTTTTTTTTTTTACAAATCACACAGATTGAGCTAGCCCCAAAGTAAGTTCGAATGTGTTATGGGATACTAAATCAACGATACTATATTTTATAACGAATACAAATATAGATAAACATCCAAGGCCCGAGGCCAATCAGAAAAAGTTCGTTTTTCATCATGACCCGACCGGGGATCGAACCCGGGACCTCCTGGGTGGCGGTCTGGCGTGGTAACCATTACGCCACGGAGGTCGTCAAAGTCAAAAGTATAAATCATCTACTGCGCAAGTCGAGTCAGCAATCAATCTTGGTAACCATGAAAGCGTCCATCCGAAACAACGCAACACGTAGACCTGTCAAAAAAGACATTACCTAGGTTAGCATTAGCTAGGTTAAGGCAAATACTATAGAAGACTAATACCCACAGCTCTTGACGTTTCTCATACAATGACTTGGCAACCTCCGTTCACCTCATGCCGCCCTCATGCCGTAGGGGCGCTAGTGTCGCGTCTTGCCCGAATTCTTCCGAAGCTGTGGGTATTACTCGTCTATAGTATTTGGTTAAGGTTAGAGTTCAACGAAACGTCAGTCCAAATTTTAGTATTTTTTTTTCATGGTAAGCAGGTCTCGTCTGTCGCGGTGCGGATTTCAATGAGGGTTTTCTGAAATGACACAGGCGGCAGCACTGAGACGTCAGGTCCAGAAACCTGTCAAGTGTCATAGCGCCTATATATTCGTGTCTGACAAGAAGCTTAAACAGTATTTAAGCTTTTTGGTGTCTGATTTTTTGACGTTGACCCCCCCCCCCCCTACCTCATTGAATAAATTCAATTCACAAATTCATCATGATGGTGATGATAAAATGATTTCTAGTATCACCTGTCAGCCAATACCGACGCTTTATATCTGTCTCTTTCTCACAGTCTTTCCTGGGAAGCTCAGAACAGACGAACGGCATTTCTGGAAGGATCAAAAGGGGGAAAGAGACGCTGGCTTCCTTCCATGGATATTGGGACGGAAAGATCGACATCAAGGATAATAAGACTGGGGTAAGTAGTTAGAACAGATAAAAAAATATATAGGACTACAGCTCATTCACGGTCATTTTACCTATGACAGATGTAAAAACAAGTGTAAAGGCGCGGTCCCACTGCTGCGCACGCTGTGCACGAACACGTCACATTACAGCTGCGTGGATGACTACGTGGGTCTACGTTTCCACAGCGTGCGCAGCGATGTGCACGCTTTGTGGAACAAGCTGTGTACCGCATTCACTGCGTGCATGGCGTTGACAGCGTTGAGCTATGTTGAGCAAGCCACGCGTGTATCAATGACGTCACTTGATGGTTAACGTGTCCGTGGGTTGCAGTGGAAACAATCACGTACATCCTCTTGCAAAGCAAAGCTTAACACACGTGCGTAGCCTCTTCGTGCGCAGCAGTGGGACAGCGCCTTAAAACACACAAAGTAAGAGGGTGGCTAACACATTATTTTTGCTACAGAATTATTTATTTCAGACAACAAAATTTTACAAATTATTGGCCCATATTAATATATGTATATATATTTTTTAAATCATTTATTTAATATCCGCAATAGCACATAAATACAATTAGCAGGTTACCGAGCCGCGAAAACCACGCAGGGTTTATCTGTGTTCGGTGAGTCGCCATATATACATTTTAGGAAGTGTTTTTTAAAATTTAGTTTAAACTTTTTAGCATTAACACTATACAACTGCTGCAATTCTATTGGAAGTTCATTGAGATAGTTAAGCACCATGTAATTGGTTATTCTTGTCCCGTACAAATTATTATACTTAGGAAGATTATATTTTTTTTATATAGGATAGTGTTCTTAGGTAGGTTGGTCGCTTATTCTCTATTAAACAAATATCTTACAGACGAACATATATACAATAATAATCAAATCAATAACACAAAAAAAAACCCTAAACACGCTTTATGTGTCTTTGGCGATGCGAAGCGTGCGGTGTCAGCTGGCAGCCGACCTCGGAACTCCCAGTATACGACTCCCTGCGGTCAGAAATCCTCTTTTATTATACTATTACTATTAGCAAATACTATAGAAACGAGTAATACGCACAGCTCTTGACGTTTCTCATACAATGACTTGGCAACCTCCGTTCACCTCATGCCGCTAGGGGCGCTATAACATTTTGCATACAAAACGCACAAAAGTTGTGAAATCGTTCACCTCATGCCGCCCTCATGCCGTAGGGGCGCTAGTGTCGCGTCTTGCCCGAATTCTTCCGAAGCTGTGCGTATTACCAAATACTATAGACGAGTAATACGAACAGCTCTTGACGTTTCTCATACAATGACTTGGCAACCTCCGTTCACCTCATGCCGCTAGGGGCGCTATAACATTTTGCATACAAAACGCACAAAAGTTGTGAAATCGTTCACCTCATGCCGCCCTCATGCCGTAGGGGCGCTAGTGTCGCGTCTTGCCCGAATTCTTCCGAAGCTGTGCGTATTACCAAATACTATAGACGAGTAATACGAACAGCTCTTGACGTTTCTCATACAATGACTTGGCAACCTCCGTTCACCTCATGCCGTTAAGGGCGCTATAACATTTTGCATACAAAACGCACAAAAGTTTTGAAATCATTCACCTCATGCCGCCCTCATGCCGTAGGGGCGCTATTGTCGCCGTCTTGCCCGAATTCTTCCGAAGCTGTGCGTATTAACTCGATAGAGTTTCTACTTATAGTATTTGCTATTAGTGTCACAGGATGACATTTAATTTGGAGTGTTTTAAACCATCTGTCAGAGGTTAAATAACTGAACGGGGAGTAATGCCCGTTTTAACAAACAATTCCTGAAATTTTAAAGTCTTTTAACGCTTTCTCTATGTCCAAATCCTTGTTTTTGGTACGCGTATGACATATAGAATTATCGGTTTTTAAAAACCGTATTCTAATCGTTATTAGCTAACATAGCAGAGGTAGGGCACAGCGGATAATCCGCTCCGCATCTTTCTTGCCAGTCTGGGGAAAGACCTCCCATCTTATATCGTATCGTAACCAAATAGCATTGGTGTCAGCCATGTTGTGTTTCTACGGTAAGTAAGGTCTCCAGAGCTCCACTTGGGGGGATTGGGAGGGTTGGCGACGCGCGAGTGATACCCTCGGTATTGCAAGCGTCTATAGGCTACGGTGACGGCTTACCATCAGGCCGGCCGTATGCTTGTTTGCCACCTTTGTGATATAAAAAAATAAAAAATAAATTTAAATTGAAAAAGCTGTACGACCAGCCGGCACTCGGATAAGCCCTGTGCGGCTTTGGCAGTGCGGTCCCTATATATTGTTTTTTTTTGTTTACCCTAAATAAATGATTACAAAAATATATTAATATTACAAAAATATATTAACAGGAGGAATCCATCCTGCTCGACGTGGGCATGCTGAAAGAACAGAGGATGACCCGGTACCTCATGTCCGTAGACCACCAGACCGAGTTCGAGTCGCAGAGGCTGTGGCTGAAGGTCTCCGAGGCGATACGGAATGAGGATCAGGTAAACGTTATTCAAATAAGTTTTTACAATGTTTAGACAGCGCGATGGTGCGTTGACGAGAATGGTTCTTGAAGAAGATAAATAATTTTTATAGGTATTTATTGAAATTAAATATACTTAAAATAAAATAAATCAATATATAGAACAAAACACACAGATTGAATAAATATTTACAAATCACACAGATTGAGCTAGCCCCAAAGTAAGTTCGAAACTTGTGTTATGGGATACTAACTCAAAGATATTATATTTTATAACAAATACATATATAGATAAACATCCAAGACCCGAGGCCAATCAGAAAAAGTTCGTTTTTCATCATGACCCGACCGGGATTCGAATCCGGGACCTCTGCGTGGCGGGCCGGGTGGTAACCATTGCGCCACGAAGGTCGTCTAAATTGAATGAAATTAATTGCAATTTTTTTTTTACAAAATGTTTATAACACGCATACCTAAATATAAAGTACTAGCTTTTTTGCCCGCGACTTCGTCCGCGTGAAGTTCCGGACCCGTTCCCGTGGGAACCACATTGAATTTCGGGATAAGCTATGGCCTATGTCACTCCCTGATAATGTAGCTTTCTACTGGTGAAAGAATTTTTGAAATTAGTCCATAGTTTCGGAGCCTATTCAATGCAAACAAACAAACAAACCAACAAACAATCAAATCTTTCCTCTTTATAATATTAGTATAGACAAGATCAGGTAGGTACTCGCCCAGGACCGCGAGAAGAGCGGTGTAAATTGAATCACCCTTAGGATTTTATTTATGAATTTAACCGGTTTTCTTTCGCCATTTCTTTTACCGGTGGTCATTTTGCTTTTTTTCCGTAATGGTTTAGAGAGGTAGGGCACAGCGGATAATCCGCTCAAATCGGAGCAGCCCGTCTGGGGAAGGACCTCCACCTTACAGAAGATCGTAGCCAAATAGCATTGGTCTCCACCATGTTGTGTTCCTACGGTGAGTAAGGTCTCCAGAGCTCCACTTGGCGGGGTTGGGAGGGTTGGCAACGCGTGAGTGATACCCCCGGTATTGCAAACGTCTACAGGCTACGGTGACGGCTTACCATCAGGTCGACTGTATGCTTGTTTGCCAACTGTGTTGTATAAAAATAAAAATAAATAAAAAATGGTGGTAGTTTATAGAGTAGCTTATCTATTTTATAGTTTAATTATGTTTAAAAGACGCGTCTAAATGCCCGCGTGGGCCTACAGAATTAAATATTTTTCCCAGATCTCGGCGACAGAGCAGAAGACGATAATTGAGGAGGCGCAGCGGGCGCGCGCGCGCGACCTGGTGACGCCCTGGGTGCCGAGGTTCTTCACCAGGGACCAGCACGTGCGGGCGCCTGATGGTAAGCAATACATATTTCCTTCTGTTAAGGATAGTAGGAATTATTCTAATGATAATGGAAGAATTAAAAATATATTATGAGAAGGTTATAATTTTGTTGGTCAAATTGAATTTAGTATTGTATACCTACCTACTTTATTTCTTCTTATTAAATAAATAAATAATAAATAAATATATAGGGACAATTCATACAGATTGAGCTATCCCCAAGGTAAGTTTGAAACTTGTGTTATGGGATACTAACTCAACGATATTATATTTTATAACAAATACTTACATAGATAAACATCCAAGACCCGAGGCCAATCAGAAAAAGTTCGTTTTTTCATCATGACCCGACCGGGGATCGAACCCGGGACCTCCTGGATGGCGGTCTGGCGTGGTAACCATTACGCCACGGAGGTCCCTAAATAAATATTGTATGTTCAATGTTTGTTTAATACGTCAGTGTTGTGTTCACCTTTAATTGAGTTTCATGCTAGACTAAGTACCATATAATGTTATTTTTAATGTGAACATGTAACCTGTTGGTGTACCTAAAGAAATAAATAAAATAAGGTTTCCAAGTGAAAAAAAGGCAAACAGTGACAAATACAAGATGACGTGTAAAAAACGGGTAGGTCCCATTTGTTCTATGGAACATGACGTAATAGAACAATTTTAGAAAATATTGTCCCTATTTTTACTGTAGAACAGTTTGTACTTTTTGTCTCAATTGTTCCATAGAACAAACTAAGTAGTTATATAAACTTCTCGAGGTTGATATGTAAACTGGCCACTCGAGAATAATTTGCTACATATATACGTCTTATATATCTCATCATGGAAGAATTTGGGAAAAGAGATTCCCATTTAGTTCTGTGCATTCATTAACAAAAACAGGAGCAAAAGCTAGTATGTAGTTCTATAGTATAAATAGGGACAATATTTTCTAAAATTGTTCTATTAAGTCATGTTTCATTATCCAAACACAAGCATTGTTTAGCTTAAATGGAACCACCAGCTCCTATAATACTCTGTTACATTTTTGCTGAATAAAGTTATTATTATTATAGTTATTAAGCCATTGTACCGTTATTCGAAGCCTACATTAATCGAGAGAAGCGTCTTTCATTTCCGTTAGCGTGTCGGATATGACGTCACAGAGCCTATAATGGCCATAATGCTTGCCGCCATTTTATTTTCTCCTACCACCAGGCAGCAGCGCGCTACGGCTTGAGCGCGCCCTTTTACTCATTGGCGTTTTGAATTTCAGAGCGTTCGGACGTGCTAAGTACAAAATATATATATTTCATAACAATTTATTGGTTTGTACTTGCAGTCACGTAAGAAATTGAATTTACTTAAAATAAAATTATTAACGGTGTTCCCGTTCGAATTGTTAATAATATTTTATACTTTCAGAAGGTAATCTTAATGGCAGATTTTGAGATTACAAATTCGTCATCAGAGCCAGAGGACAGAATAATTATTCAGGATTTTTTAACCATGCCTTCTCCATCGACGTCACCTGTGCCTGGCCCGTCCGACCTACAGCCTGTGGCCCAAAAAAGGAAGGTTTTGGAGAACGGACAACCAGTTAAGAAAAGGAGGTACTGTGACGATATACAACAATTGTCACAGCAGGTCAGTGAATTGAAAGAAGTCCTCTGTAGTATGTTCCAACCTGTCCAACAGTCAAGTGAAAATGAGGACGTTAATGAACCACCGGAAATTGATCTAGATACGAGTCGAGTACTTTATTTAGACAATGAGCATAATGATAATGTCCAACCTCATAAGGTTGACTTTAAAATATCTTATAATACTGTGCTTAAAGAACCAAGCGTACCTAAGTCTTCTCAAAGTTATATTAATATAATTAACAGTATTCAACATTTTGAAACCGAGGACTGGGCAAGCGTTAGATACGCGGAGGTTCAAAAGAACTATTGTTCTAAACCTGGTTTCACCGAACTGGAAACCAATGACGAGATAAAACCTTACGAAAAATATTCTAATCTAGCCATTACTGAACGTGGCTTCGCTGCAATAACACGTGGCCTGATTAATCAAAAAGAAGCTGCACAGAGCGGTTTCGAAACTTTGCTTACATGGTCTCAATCGACCAATGATCTTACACCAATATCCCTTCAGAATAAAATAAATGAATTGTTTATTGAAGGTAGTTATCAAAAAATCTCTAGTGATTTACTACAGCTGGCTTGTGGTCATCGTGCTGACCTTATACAACAAAGGCGCGATAGTATATTGCGATCTGTAAAAGATAAATACTTCAAAAACACCTTAAGAAAAATCCCGCCTAGCTGTGAACATCTTTTCGAAAAAGAAAAGTTTTCTACCGCCATTGAAAAGAATGGCGGAGTAACAAAATCATTCTGGCCGCTCAAAGCGCCTATAAATAAACCTGCTGCGCACGCAGGAAATACATTAGACCGTGTTAATAAGGTTCCTGCGCAAGGACCTACACATAATACGGCTAATTATAGATTCAGGGGCCCGCCTGCGCAAGGCCAGTTTTATACAATGCCCTCTCATTTCTTTCGGCCACAAAACCCACCGCAATATCAATACAATAGATCGTCTCGACAGAGACAAAGTGGTCCCAGAGGTCAAGGTCAAGACAGTAACTTCTCCGGAAGTAACAGGAATGCTAAACCCCAACAAAAGGCCTCGCATAGAGAGCCTACACAAAGGAGAAGGTGACTGGCCGACATTTCGAGCAGGATGCTTGGAAAATTATGTTGGCCAATGGCACAAACTGAATGCACCACAATTCCTGCTAAATATAATTCAAGGGTTCCGAATCCCATTTTACCGGAAACCACCCCTTTGTGTACCGGATATGACCAAGAATCTGACTCCATATTCTCCCGAAATGAAGTCGGCTGTCAACCGAATGTTAGACATGAGGATCTTAGAAACTGCCAGCCCAAGCCCAAGCTTTGTGTCAACAATGTTTTTAACGCCGAAAGCGGACGGCTCCCTACGGCCAATTTTCAACTTAAAAAACTTGAACAAGTATATCCAAATAGACAAATTTCGGCTCATAAATGTTCATCGGATTCCAACATTTCTTCAACCACAAGATTGGCTGGTAAAAATAGACCTTTCAAATGCATATTTCCATCTCCCTGTCGCGAGCTCCCACAGGTGCTTCTTAAGACTAGTGTTCATGGATCAACTCCTGCAAATGACATGCCTTCCGTTCGGCCTAGCTTGTGCCCCAAAGATCTTCGCCTCGTTAACAAACTGGGTAACTCAGATTCTCAGGGAGAAAGGATTCCGCATTGTAGTCTACCTAGACGACTTCCTACTAGCCCACCAGGACCCGAGCAAGCTACAGCTTCAGGCTCAGGAAGTAGTACACACACTTCACTCTCTGGGTTGGCAAGTGAATCTAGAGAAATCACAACTGATTCCTCAAAAAGCTCTAGAGTTCCTAGGCATCACATGGAACCCTCATACAAATCAGATATCTCTCCCAAGGATAAAGTGTCAGAAACTAGCCCGAAAAATCGTGGAATTGTTAAGACGAAAATGGGCCAACCTGAAAGAAATTCAGAGTGTGATAGGCTCAATGAACTTCGCCAGTTTCATAGTTCCTCGTGGTCGACTAAACCATCGCGTTCTGCTGAAGCACTGCCTGTCTATTCTTCACCTAAACCCAAGGCGACAGTATCCAATACCAGAACTAGCCTTGACCGAGCTGAAATGGTGGCTAAACAGTCTAAGGAAGTCATCTCCCATACATCACCCTCCAGTATCGCACTACCTGGTAACAGATGCCTCGGAGAAAGCATGGGGCGCACAATTGGACAATGTAAGGCTATCGGGACAATGGTCATCAGCCGAGATGAATCTCCACTCGAATCAACGCGAAATGCTGGCAGTTCTTTACGCATTACACGATCAAGGTCCTTTGCTGATGAACTCCTCAATTATGATACAAAGCGACAATCAAACAGTCGTTTCATACTTGAGAAACGAAGGTGGAACAGTTTCCCAACCGTTAATGGAACTGACATACAAGGTCCTAAATGTCTTAGATCAATTTCACATAACGATGGAAGTGCACTATTTACCGGGCAGATTCAACCCCGAGGCAGATCAGTTGTCACGTCTACGCCCACATCCAGAATGGCATTTATTACCAATAATAACAGAGAAAATATTTCGCAAATGGGGCAGGCCAGTGATAGACCTGTTCGCATCTGCAACTGCACATGTGGTTCCAATATACGGAACGTTAGATGTGACAGACCCACATGCTCATGTTTACAACGCATTCAGCCACACGTGGATCGCCTAGCGTGGATATTTTCTCCTCCATTCTTAGTACCACAAGTACTGTCACACCTGAATTCGGCAATAGGAGAATATTTAATTGTGACACCACGCTGGGACAAAGTTTTTTGGAGGCCAGATCTCAGGAACAGAGCCCTCTCGGCACCATTCACAATTTACAACCTGGAACAGGTACTAATAGATACGGTGACAGGTCGCCCACCCCCAGGAGTTCAGGACATGATACTAGAGGTATGGAAATGTGGGGGTGGACGGAGAGTTTAAATAATTGGAGCCCCGAGGAAAAGAATTTCCTCAAAACCAGTTGGCGGGAATCATCTTTAAAAACTTATTCACCCGCATGGCAAAAGTGGTTTTCGTGGTGTCAACAGAATTCGGTGAGCATTTTTGCACGTACAGGAGCAGATTTGGCTAGATTTTTAATATTCCTGTACCAGCATTACAATTTATCGTATTCCACTATACTAGTTTATAAATCTGTCATATCTACCCTTTGCCATCCAGACTCGGAACACAGGTTAAGTAATAGTCACATTCTAGTAAAACATGTATTGAAGGCAATAGCTCTTAAAAATCCCAAAAATGTTCGTGCTCCAATATGGGACACAAACACTCTAATTTCCTGGTTGTCAAAAACATCAGTTGATGAAAAAAGTCTGTATCAGTGTTCCAGAAGAGCAGCTACACTATTGCTTCTCTGTTCCGGAAGGCGCATCCATGATCTTACCTTATTATCCGTTGATTCTAATGATTGCATCATTTTATCTGATTCAATAACCTTATGGCCTAAATTTGGATCAAAAACAGATACATTTAACAACCAACAGTCCGGTTGGCGATTGCTTAGAAATAAAGATTTAGTACTTCTAGACCCAGTCTATTGGATCAAAAAGGTTATTGAATTATCAAAAACCAGAAGAGCAATTTGTAAGATCAATAATTTGTTTTTAACTACTTCAGGCACACCAAAAGGCGCTTCAAGAACTGTTATTTCAAATTGGATTAAAAGCTCATTGAAAGAAGCTGGTATACAAGCAAGCCCTGGGAGTATACGACCT